>CM053784.1:600875368-601605368 GCA_028749045.1 Cupressus sempervirens | reverse complement strand
TGATCCTTTAATTATGTTGAAAAGTTGAATTAATGATAAGGAAGAGTTATCCAATTAGTAACATTGATCTTAGCAAAATAAAGCAAATGATTTAATGAGTAAATATTTATCCTTCAATTATTCTTAGAATGTAGTTTTAAATAATGGAAAGAATAATGCTATCGGAGAAACAAATAGGTTGACATGTAGGTCAAATGGTAAATCTTATACACTCGAAGTATACTTGCAAACAGAAATAGAAAACTCTACACTTAATTCAACTATGTGATTTTAGTAAACCAAAACATGTGTTTGCATTGTGTATTCTATATGCTTCTTGTTTTTGGTTTTTGGGTTGACCAATGTTGACCAATCTTAGGTTGTTACTAGAGGCTCAGGGGTTATGAGATGTGATGGCATGTTGATCTTATTTGGTCTCGATCTTTCTAAACCCAACCATGGTAATGTGATTGTATGCTCTATGAAATGTTTGTATTTACTAATTGTTATTGCTTTTCAATCTTCATGTGTGAAGCTGAGATGTATTTGTATGAGACACTTGACTTAACCATTTTTGAGTCATCGATCAGTTATCCTTGGATTATTTTCTAGTCGCCATGATGAGACTGAAATGTTGATTTATTTCTTGATGATGTCATGTTGTGACATGTTTTGACTCAACCATTTTGGAGTCTTCGATCAGTATGATTTTGAGATATATTTTGGTTATTCAGAACCAATCGATACTTTTGATTATCAGTGATACCTTCAATTGCCAATAGAGAACTATTGTGATCATGATTATCTATGGATGCTTTTTAGTTTCTCATGGAGATTTGATACTTTTATTGTGGATATTTGATGATTCTTATTGTGGATTATCTTTTTGTATTTCTTTCCAGTCACTTGTATAGGACTGGGGTGATTTTATGATTCCATGAGCTTAGGGTAGGTTATCTACTTGTAGTGTTGGGAAGTGGCTTACAATGGGGGTTGAGGCCCTAAGTGGCTGCTAGGGTAACTCATTGTAAGTTTTGTTAATAAGTGATAACATTTACACTAAATGGGAATTAAATGAACCTAAAAAGATAATTGTTTTGGTTCTCGCCCATGCCTCGAATGCTTGTACAGACTAGGATGGGAGTAAAGAGAATGGTTGGTTGTGACCTTGCATTCCATAGTATGCCTCGTTAATATGAGAGGATACTAGTGGCTGCATGAGGATCAATAGGGACCTGTGGAGTTTAGCTAACTGCCAGGGTAACTTCTACATGACATATGCAATGACACTTTCTCGCTTGCATAGTAGGTTCCTACATGTCATTGTGTACCTCTAGGATTACATGTCAATTTGTGATTGGAATCTTTGAGTTAGTATACTTTTAGGATTCTTGAACTTAGAGAGTATCTTTTCTATGTGATTTTTGATAGCCTGTTTGAGACTTGAGATTATCTCCTTAGCACGGTGGGAGTGGACCACTTCGGTTCCACATGATCGAGTGGTAGTGTTTATCACTCTTATCATTTGATATCCATTTGAGACACTGTGGCTGATGCATTCTTTGTTGGCATCTATCTTCATGGATTATGATGGTGGACATGTATCCTTACTTTGATGATTTGCATATGTTAGATGGTGATATCTTATGCTTTACTTTGCATGTTAGATTTCTTTATGCATATGATGTAGGATGTTTTAGGAGTGACATTCCTACTATGTTAATAGCCAATGATCTCTTCGGTTCTTTGGGATGTTATGCACAGAGGGATGGCTAGGATCCACGATGGTCTAATGATATTATTTACGGTTGGGAGGAATCGTGAATTTAGATTAGATGTGTTTTATGATTCATGGCTATCTTTTATGATGGATGTTTATATCTTTATGATGATGATGTATCATGTATTGTTTATGGTTTCATTTACTTTAATTGCATCATGGATTAATATTGGATGATGATGTACTTTATTTACATGGATGTTTATTTATTCAAGCTTTTCATACCCTGTGACATGTACAGTGGATGATTGAGCAATCTAAAATGTAATTACTAAAAGGACACTTGTATACTATTTAGGAATGTTGAATGTATCCTTGTTATTTCATAGGGATGTGATGTTAGATGTGATTCAACATTAAGGGATCTTTAAAGAATGTAACTTGTTATGTATGTTATGTTTATTTGAATTGTTGCTATTGCTTCTGTTATTAAGTATAAGTTGTAAATGGTTTATCTTTATGTTATAAAAGAAAAAATTGTTTGGCAAACTTAGTGATGTTTTAGATTAATTCTTTGGATCCCTTGCTGTAATCTATGATGTAACTATCTCTACAATATTTAAATGTCATATAGAAGTTAGATAAAATCATTTACATAAGTGTTTGTGCCATTACAAACTCATATGTCAAAATTGGTTTACTCAAGACTTGAATGTTCAGACACTCGATTATAACTAACATTCATATTATCACTCAGCTTCTATATGTTAGACAATTATTGATTCACTCTGTATTAACTAACTTTACAAATTCTCAATCTCTCATGTGTTACTCAGCATGAATGTTTACTTGGTCTCTATTAGGGTGCTTGACAACCTTGACTTGCTCAAGATGTAATGAAATATGAACAAGTCCTCTATAGCTTGACCTTCTCTAGAAGGCTTGGTCATATTGATGACTGTCTAACTTTTCCTTAGAAATGACTAAGTGTTAGACTCTAATAGGTAAATTTGGTTTAGAGATAAACAATCTCCCCTTTTGACATTAGTGGCAAAAATGCATTGTAATGACTTAGCAATCCATGCAGAAAATAATGCTCCCCTTGAAACTGTAACTCAATCTTCAAAACTTAATCTTTGTTATACAATATGTACATATTTTTAGACTCTGATGTTGACTCATTTGATTTATGACTCCCCCTATATGTCATCTTCCCTTTGTCTCTATCATGATTGGATTTCCCGCTTGTTATAATATTCCCCCTTTAATGTATCTCATGAAAATATTTTCCCCATTATTTTTTTCACTTATGGCTTGGGGTTTGAAGGGGTTAGCTTGTATTTATCCAAATATGTTTGATGACTTGCCAAAATTTATTCAATTTCTTTATTCCATTAGTCTCTTGCTGATTCCATGACTTGAATGTGAATCTCTAGTTGAGTAACTAGATCAATAAGGCTCTCTACTATTGAAATATGTGGATCTTTCCTCATTAAATTCTAACCAATAGATAATTCCCTTTGAATTATCTCCAAGTCGGGTAGTAGCATGAATTGAATAGAAATTAATTTATTCCTTTTTTCATTTTCTCTATCAATTAACTTAGGAAATATCTATTGATCAAATGTCAGATTATTATATGAAGGTCAGCCTGAACTTGTGTTCTTGCTCAAATAAATTGTACATTCCTTCATATCTTCCTATACCAAATCAATAGAGCATTCATTCTTCAATGTGAAGAACTCAACATCATAAACTTTCATATACAAAGAATGAATGACTTTCAAAATTCCTTTCAATTAAGTGGTGTGGTTAGAAAGCTCAACTTTTCTAATTACAAGTTCTATTGAGACTTTGTGCTCAAATTTTTTCTCAATTCATCTCATCAGTTTATTACTGGTCTCAATATCTATAGTTTGAACCTTATCAACTATATACACTAGTTGATCCAATATTTTATGTTTCTCATTAACATGAGAAATCTCAAATGCATCATCAAAAATATCCTTGATATTATGTAGTACAGGTTTCTTGTTATATTCTTTTATTAATTATTTTTTCTTTTTCTTGCAACTTAGCAAGGTTTGCAATCCTTGCATCTATTCCATTGTCATGTTGTTCAATTCATACATAGTTAATGTAATGAGTTCATCCAAACTCACTAACTCATGTGTTACTTCATATGTATGTGTCACCATTTGTGATCGAGGGGTGTTATTACTAGGTAGTGATACTTGCAATTGTTTTCCCTTTGCACTCAATCCAACTGTCTTCTCCTATTGAGTTAATTTAACTTGTTGGATAGGTGTAAAAAAAATTATATGTTGGTATGGTACTCAATTAGTTTTATAAGAGATTGAATAGCCTCTTATCCTTTTGTTTTCACTATCTTTTTCATCTCTTTCTCTTCTTCTGCCACTTCCTCACTTGGTTTATCATCTATGACATGGGTAAATTGTGAAAACATAATTATTGCCTTGCCCTATTGCTTGACACTCATGTCAAAAAATATTGTAACTAATGTGACTTGAACATCATCAGTCTTTGCACTCTCAACCCTTGGATAGTCTTGTACTTGTAGCAACACTAGATTAGTGCTTGGTAGAGAGGTATCTCATGTAGCATTTTTTAGATCTTCCTTAATTAATACATTTTGATTCTATAGAGATGAATCAGGAATATCCTCAACTATGACAACATCTTGTTGTTCATACCCTTCTACCAATTTTCTTATCTCTTGTACAAGTTTTACAACTTTTGTATCATCTTCCTCTTCTTTTACTTCTTCACCTCTTCCTTCTTCTTCATCTTCTTTGTCAGTCGATCTAACAGGCAATCCAAATACTTAGGGACTTCCATATAAGAATGTTTTCTCTCTCAACTTCATTAGTCTTATTCTTCAAAATTGTGTAGGCCCTCTGCTTAGGCATAAATTTATTTACAAAATTTGTTAGGGCTATAGACATATGTGTCTTCCCCAAATCTAGCATTATCTATGCTAACATGGTCTTCCTGATTTGTCTTTCAATGGACAATGCCCACTTCCACTTAGCATCAACTTTATTATATAAACTCTTAGGAATATCTTCACCTAACTCTATAGGTGTAGATTTAAACTGTATCATCCTATCTATCATAGATTTTTGAAGCTTCTCTTGATTATATTTATTTTGAGATTCAAAATTAATTGTCTTCAATGCTGCTATACTAGCTAATTCTTTGATCATCTCACATATCTAGTCAATAGTCATTGGAGGCAGTCTGGGTACAATCTAAATTTTTCTTAGATTATCAGACTTTGTTTCTTCATCATCTTCCTCCTCCTCATGCGTCACTGCTAGTTTTCTCCTCGGCCTATTAGGTAAGTTTTTATTTGGTGTCTTGGTCAGCTTCCTCTTTGGTTGGGCATCTTTCTCTTTTGTAGCTAGGGAATGAGTTGCCTTTGACCTTGTGATTACTCTTCTTTTTTACTCTGATTACACCTTTCTTTAGATCCTCTTTCACTTTTGGATCAACAATTTCTATTTTTTTTTGTTTTATTGTGTTTGGATTTTCATCCTCTCCTTTTCCTTCAATTATCTAAAGTTAACCTTCGCCAAGTTTTCCCTCAAGATCCTTAATCACCTTCTTTCTTTTTTATCCATCTTGGGAACTTTTGTCTCCATCATCATTTTGATCTTGGTTGTATCATAAGTATTGAATGGCTTGGCATTCATGTCAATCTCTTACGATAGCAATACAATCACTATTGTTGTCACTTCATCAACATTTACTTTAGATTGTATCAACCCTATCCATGCAACGCTTGGTAGTACTACTTATGAATATATAAAATGTGTATCTACTGTAAAGCATATTTCATCAAGATAATTATCTACAAATGACTTAGGCATCCTCATTCTATTTTTCATCTTGTTCTTGAATTCCTCAAAATAGTTATCCATTATTGCTTCAAAATTTTCTCCCAATTGACTTATTAAGTCATTTATCCATTCTATTGTCAATTTGCTACTATCTTGTGCTATGATGTTGATAGTGGGAAAAGAATTTACATAGAAAAATATACAAATAAGTAGGGAACCAAACTTACATGAGTATTCTTGTCTTTCCTTATTGCTCCAAGATTCTCTAATAATTGTTGTAGTTACAGCTCAACAAGATCATAACTATCATCTTTCTTCACAAGTTTGTATCTAACATCCAGTACAATGCAAGGTACACTATTCAGTTGGTTCAACTGATAGAATTTTTGTGCAATCACACGTACTACATATTCAATGACTAGATCTTCAATCCCATCGATCGATATTCCATGACCATTCCACTTTGCTTTTATTTTTTTCTTAGCAACATCCCTTGTGGCACTTCTCATTGTATTTGGTCTATCCAAAGTAGGATAACCAATAACTCAACATATGATAGCCTTGTTAATCTTGATCGGTCCACCCTCAAACCATATCTTCATGTCATGTACTTAGTTCAACACAATCTTTGTCCACTCACCTTTGAAAACCTTTGGAAAAGATAGTACATGGGTCAACCCTTTCTCAACAACTACTTTGTGTTCATCCCTCAACACTCCATTCATACACAATTTCTCATAAGTTTCTTAAAGTTCATAATCTCCAATTTCTCCCACTTTACACATATAACACAATCCTACATCATGAATCATCAATACCCTTGGTGGAATCAATGACAAGGTGTTGAATTCATCACTAGTCAATATAATATTTGGATATTCCTTGAAATTAGGTGGGGACATTGCTTGTTCCTCAAAATTTGTGCATTTTTGTCCTTCAATATTTCCTTAGTAGACATTGTTGCAAATGAGGTCATTTATGAACTAGGGTTTTACTAAATTTTCTTTAATAACTTCAAAAATAACTTATCTCGACACTAGAAACTTAGTTTGCTATGATCTTCCAATTTACCAATGGCATGTTGTGATTCACTTTCTATGTCATTGAAATTGCTTGACACACCTTTGAATTGTTTGTGCACAAAAAACTGATTGGTAAAATAAAAATCAGTACCAAAATTTAAAATATATAGCTTCAATCTATACATTTATGTCTGCAATAAATGTGTTTATACTCAAGTAGGTGCATAATAGTTGTCTCAACCTTCATAAGTTGTGTTCATACTTCATTCCATTCAAATACTCTATCACTATCACCTTGCTCATTCAATACCATTTCATTCAGCCAATACATCATCTCAATTGATGTAAGTGCTCAATTTATTGCTCGGTCAATATAGACTATATTACTAATTCTTAACACTTTATAGTGTAACTTGTTCCATTTCCTAATACTTCTCTCATATTTTTCTAATGCATCTTGATTCATGTTGATATGGACTTTTAATCACTTTCTTATTTGGAACTGATGTATGCTATAACATTTAAGTATACAGTCCTTTGCATACCTTTTTTCTTGGTTGGATGTGGTGTGATCTCCAAGTCTATTGGATTGGGTGATCTTATCTTTGCTTTATCCATTGCTTATAGCTTCTACTATCTCTTTCCATGTTTTGTTCACCTCAGCTTTTCCTTTTTCTTTATTTCTTTCATTGTTTGGTGTTGTTTCTTGGCTCCTGTAATTCTTACTAACATGTCCAACCTTGAGACAACTGAAATGAACTAGGTTTCCATTCAACCATTTCTTGTAACTTCCTTTGAAATGTGCCTTTTTTTAATTCTTAGGAATGTGCCCATACTCTCCATAATAATGACAATTATACCATGTGTTGTAATCCCAAGTGTAAGAGTTGTCTTGCTTAGGTGTGTGTTTGTATTTCAGATGTCCAGTTAGATTTTCTTTGGATTTGCATTCATGAGCTCTATGTCCATATATCTAACAATTATAATAATTTCCTTCAAATCAAGGTGTAGTAGATGCATCACTTGTCTTAGACCTACATTAATGTGTAGAGTAATTAGTATTTTCTAATTAACTCTAGTCTACTTTAGCTAAACTTTAGGCATATAATAATTAATTTCTTTTATTAATTATTATGATGCAACCTAGGTTAGACCTTTTTAGGGTTTCAATCTCCTTTATAAGGATGATCTCTCACTATAAACATTCATTTAGATTAATTCACTTTTGATAATAGCAATTTCTCTTTTTGCTCATCAAGAATCTCTCATCTATGGATCTGGCAATTTTAGCCTCTAGAGCTTTATGCTTCTCTCCTCTATGATAGGTGTTTGCATGTAGGTGATTCTTGGAAGTTGTGGGGTTGATCTTTCATCAACTTCAATATGGTACCAGAGCTTTAGATCTTCATGCCCATGTTTCGTTCTTGAGAGATTTGGCATTAGTTTTCATATTTGTGACTTTAAGAGAATTTTGTATTGGATTTGGGGGGATTTTTCGAGCACTTTGAGCCCAAATGGACATCATCATTGAACTTAGAGAACTCAAAAACCCCAATATCCATATAAAATATGTCTAGTTTAGATGTTGTTGAAATCTAAGGAAAATTGTTTTTGCACCTAGGCTGTATTGACCTGGGCACACAAGGCAAGGCTGCAATTTTTTTATTGGAGGTATTTATTGGGATCCATTGACTATTTCACATTAATGGATAAGGCCCATGAAAAATGGAAGGGTACAAACATGTGGGTGACTTAGTGTTGGTGTTTTTAGGGAAGTTTGTTTCTAACCTTGAGACTTCCACCATTGATGGCCTTTTCTGGCACCCTCTATATCGGCAACCTTGTACCCCTATGCCTTGTTCTTGTGGATGCCATTTCTTTTGGTGCTAGTTGTACTTAGTTAAAGTGAGTCAACCTTTAGCTAGCACTATTTTATCCTTCTTTGGTGGTTCCAGAAAGCATGTTTCAAGTTTGGTGTTTATAGCATGTTTTTATATTCTGTTGGAAATTCTTAATGATAGATATATATACCATTACCAACATTTTTTTGGAGGTTTTTATTCAATGTTTTGGGTAGTCTTTTATCAGCAACTCCTTAGCCAGTTTTGATATTTATTTTTTAAAAATGGCGTGATGCAATTTCCATATAATGCATATTTTGCAAGTGAATTTAGGGTTTATGGGCAAAATCATGGCATTATTTTTGGAAATACTCTATCCTTTCTAACCCAAAGTAGTCTTTGCTCATAGTTGACACTAGAGTTCATGCCCATTTTGGGTGCATGCTATTTTATGCATGTTGAGTCAACATTTTTATGTCAAGTTAATAAAGAAGCAGATTTGTTGGAGGTATTAGTGATTGCTTTTATTAAGGTGCCATGTAGACAGTTGGTTTGCACACCACCTATCTCTCTATGCATCCAAGGCCTTGTTTATGGATCTTATTTCTTGCTTGAGAACCTTGGCTTAAGCCATGTCACTACAGTTGGCGACTACACATTTTTGGAGCACTCACAAATTTTGTGCTCCTCTTTGTATGACATGTGGACTACAACACAAGTTTTCACCTTCTTTGGTTGTATCCTCAGCTTGGCCATGTCACCCTTATCTTGCGCTTGGGCTTTGTATAGATTTCCATGGCAATTTGGATGGTGAAACTATCATTGGCTTGAAGTCAACCTCCTTCTCAATGATCTATGGCCTTTTTTTTTGGAAGACATGTTTTTATTATCAAAGAAATTTTTTTTGGGCCTTGGACTTAGCCTTTGACTTTGCCAATGCCTTGGCTTTTGTACCTTTAACCTCAAGCACTTCTCCAAGGACTTTGTATTTTGCATACACATGTTTGCCTTGAAAAACCATGTCAGCGATAGGACACATGTGCAAGGGTCTTTCCTTTTATTTCATAGTCACCATGTGGCTTTATTATTAGCCACAAATTTACCAAATTGTTTGAGAATTTTTTGACTCCATGTTTATTGGAATGTGAAGTTTTATTTTTGTTTCTCTTAGTTCTGACCTTGGTTTCGAGAGTTTGAGCCTATTTTCACCTTGGCAAATTTATTTGAGGGCATATTTTTCTATGATTTTTTGGAGACATGCTTATTTCCCTTTTTAAACACATGTCAAACTTTTATTGGCCACTAGTTTTTAATCCAGCACCAGCCCTTTGTCCAACATAGTGTTTTTGATGGTCATATTTTTTTTTGATAGGGATCTTTTTCTAGAATTAATTACCTCAACAATCATTTACCCATCAAATTTGGGCTCATCACTTGCTGATGTCAGTGCCACATCAATATTGCATCATTATTCCTGTCACCTCACCAAGCTTATTTGGACCTACCTTCTCTTTTTTGCTCATATCTTAGGCATACATACTCTATTTTCCTCAAACAAGATATCATTGGAAAGTTGGTTCTAAGATTATCATAGTGGTATAGTTTTTTGTTAGTTTAGATGTTTCTTGATGGTCTTTTCTACTATCAAAGTTAGGGGTAGAGTTTTGCACTCTAGGAGACATATCTTGAGTGTCTAGTATCTGATTTGGGAATTCTTTATATCATTGGAAAGGTCTTTCCAAGATCTTTCTAGTGATCTTATTTGTTTTTCTAGATTTTTCTCTAGGCACATTCTATTCAATCTTTTGCATTTTTGCATTATGGTGAATATCTTGGTTCTTTCAAGTCTGAGGATTGATTTCATTGCTTTAGATGATTTTTCATGACCCATAATATCTACTGTATTAATCTTATGTCTCTTCTAGTATATTTAGACATCATTTGTAAGCATTCTTGCAAACACATTGAGATAAAGTGTCATACTGCATCTATATTTTCATTTTAGTTGTTTTGGCTTATTTTTCATTCTGATTCAAGTAGTGTCATCTGAGGACACTCATGCATATGATTTTACTCTTGGGATTCATTATTTCTTGTGCCTTATTGTATATGTACTACTCATGATTAAAGTGCCATGGGGGGTTGATGTTTTTCCTTTGTTTTCCATCTTCCTTTGTCTAGTGAGTGTCCCTTCCATGACATTAGCCTTAGATCATGTCTAAAATTGATCACCTTAGTATACACATATGTATCCTTATGTGCATCTTGATTGTGGTTCCTTGGCATGTAGTTCTTTTGGCCTACTTTTCTAGTTCTTTGTCACCTTGCCCTTGTCTGCATTAGGGGGTTCTTCTATTGTTTTTCATGCTTCCTTAGTTTGATTGATCAGCTCTTCAAGATTTGGTGTTTCATTTCATCTATATCTTTGAGTTTAGTTGTTTGCCTTTATGTGCCTCCTAATTTGATGTTGATTATAGTCTTCTTTACCTAGTTAGGTTCTATTTCAGTGGAGGTTCTTTAGATTAGCAGTAACTTTTGATAGAGCTTTACAGCTTCTACACGCTTCAGTGGTGTTTTTATGATCATCTTTAGTTCCTATCTTCTAAGAAAATCCCTAGTTTGGAGGCTTCTTCAGTCCTTCACTAGTTTCTTTCAGCATTATTTCCATCTCTTTTTGGAGTAAGGTTTTTCCCATGTGGTTTTATTTATTTTTTCTTTTTGTAGAGATTTGGTTGTGCTTGGTTACCTCATTAGGCCTTATTTTTGAGACCCAAATCTACTTTTTGTAGTAGTTTCTAGGTTTTTAGCTACTCCCTAAGTTTATCTTAGGGGGAGTGCTAGAGTAATTAGATATTTTCTAATTAACTATAGTCTACTTAAGCTAAACTTTAGGCATATAATAATCAATTCTTTTATTAATTATTATGATGCAACCTAAGTTAGAACTTTTTAGGGTTTTGATCTCCTTTATAAGGATGATCTCTCATTGAAAACATTCATTGAGATTAATTCACTTTTGATAATAGCAATTTCTCTTTTTGCTCATCAAGAATGTCTCATCTATGGATCTAACAATTTCAACCTCCATGGCTTTATGCTCCTCTTTGTGATAGGTTTTTGCATGCAAGTGATTCTTAGGAGCTATGGGGTTGATCTTTCATCAACTTCAACATCATGTGTTTGGTGTCCTTGTTTCTATCAATTAAAATAGTTACCAACAAGCTTAAGTTTAGGGTTTTGCATACCATTCTTGTATCTATAAATATTAGTAGTGCATCCAAGTTTACCACAATGATGACATGTAGGTTTTCCCTTGTACTTTTCTTTTCTTTTCTCACCACTCTTTGATGACTCTCCTTCTTCAATAGATGAAGAATTCTTGATATGTCCTACACCAAAAGTATCACTGGATGACCCTGGTGATCTTATTAGTTCTTCAAAGTATTTGATAGCTTCACTTGGTTTGTTCATTCTTTCTAGTAGTTCTTTCTAAGATCTTGACTCATTCCTTATTTGGTCACTCTATGATCTCAAATTTGTGATCTCCATGTCCTTTCTATTTAGCTCTTGATTTGCAAGTAACAATTAGTTCATCATGTTCAATTGATTGTCTGTAAGCTTATGCACATCAAATGATCTTTCTTCAAGTCTAGTAAACATTTATCTTTTTCCTTCTTTAGTCATAATATTTTCTTGTTCAACTTTCTTCTTTTGTTCAGTCATCTCATATAGTCTTACTCATTGGATTTCTTGTTCTCTTTTGAGGTATCTAACTTATTTACTTACAATGTTATTCTTTGCTAGTAGATCTACTATTGATGCATCATTGTCATCAGTACTCCCACTATTAAGCAATCATCTGACATCAACTTCCTTGTATAGTGTGTCATTCTACTGAATGGCCATATCTTTCCTTTTCTTTACTTTAAGGCTTTCCTTAACTCATATTTTTCTCCTTCAAGTTGTTATAGTATGATCTAGATTTGAATCGTCTGGTTCTCAATGATTTTTCCCATTTTGTATTCCTCCATTTCAAGACTTTTACTCTTAAGTTATTAGACTTCTTTCAAGAGAACTAGACTCTAATACCAATTGTTTGAAATCTCAATGGAAAACAAGATACTAAGAGGGGGCTGAATTGGAATCTATAAAAAAATTTACTAAAAAAATAATTCACTAGACTCATGCATAATCCATCTCATATCTTAGATCTCATACCATAACTCGTAAACTTGTAATGCTGAAATTAAATCTATCCAAGAATAACATCCATGAAAATATCAACACATAACACAAAAGATTTTGGAACCCAAAAACACTTCAACATGAAGGTAAAAATGGAGTGGCAATGAAATCCACAAATGTTTATTGCTACAACAACAAAGTTTGACTATTAGGGCTACAATTTGATCATTTTTGATGTTTAGCATTCCTTCACTCTGTACTTATCTTCTTCACTCATTCATACTCACTTCCACTCATTGTTATGGTCTTAGAGTTGGAAACCTTCTTAAATAGATAATCATAGAAAGTTCTAGATCATAATAAATTATTCATATTTCTATTGGATACAATTGTTCAAATTGTGTGTTGTCTTTGATGTCACATAAATGTCATATTAGTCATCAGACAGTGTCTACCGAGCTTAGAAGGTCAGCAAGGCAAAAGACAGTGTCTACCGAGCTCAGAAGGTTAGCAAAGCAAAGAAGCAGTTCTTACCGAGTTCACTCAGTCATCAAAGGTAATTTGGAAGAAACAGTTCTTACCGAGCTCACTCAGTCATCAAAGGTAATTTGGAAGAAGTAGTTCTTACCGAGCTCACTTGATCATCAAAGATAATTTGGAAGAATCAATTCTTACTGAGGGATTCAGTTCTTACCGAGTAAACCTGGTAGCCAAAGGATTTTAAGGATATTGCAATGTTAACTGAGTCAAGAAGGCTAACTTAGGAAATTTTTGGAAGCAGTATTTACCAAGCAGGGTCAGCCAGTAAAGGATTTCATTATTTTATGAAATAATTTTTATTTGTTCAAAGTAATATCTATAGCTGACTGATGCATGGTTTATTGGTAAACGTAACATATAAATGGGCTGACCTAACAATCTGAATGGTATAAGTAAGAGGTCAAGTTGCGAATTCTAAGAGTGTGGAGTTAATGAGATATGAGGACTGATTATTGTGGAAGCAAATTTGAAGGATGATCAGAGATCATTGAGGAGCAACAGAGCCATATTTGATCAAGGAGGATCTAATGATGTTGAATAGAGACCTATAACTAGCAAATTCAGTTGCATCTTGTTCAGGTCAATTCATTGTTACTTTCTAACCATTGTAGCAGTGATTTCAAATCTCTTAATAGAGTTGGTTTAACAGCCATTTTTGAAATCCTCTAATAAGGTGACACTTCATTTGAATTGTTCTAAAGACCTCTAGCAAGGCCACTCCTAACAAGGTGATTAAATCCTCTAATAGGGTCACACCTAACAGTGTCTATTGTAACCTTTAACAGGGTTGGCTCCTAATAGGGCTCACTTCAAAAGAGTGAAAAATTGGTAACTAGTTACTTGGTGGTTTTTCTCATATTGGGTTTCCACATTAAATCTAGTGTCTTTTATGTTCACTTTGTTTTCAGTTACATGCATGAATGCTTGAAGATAAGTAATAATTTAATTTACCAAGTTACAGCATTTGTTTACCAAGTATCAGCAGTAACTAGATCTTTAAGACATCTAAGGGATCTATGGATTAATTTTTGTTAGTAACTAATTCACCCCCCTCTCAATTATTGTATCTTTAATCCCAACAATTGGTATTAGAGCTATTGGTGCTTACAGGAAAAGATTTCAAGGATCTAAGCTAAAGATTAGGATGTCTTACAAAAGGGAAATTCCAAGACTTAACAGGGACAAATTCTCAACATGGTAAGGATTGATGAGGCTTCATCTAGCTTCTATTGGTGATACAGGGCTAAAGTACTTTGATGAAAAATATGAAGAACCTTCTTGTGCTTTATCTGTCAATGATATTGCTAAAAAGAAGACTCACAATAACATGATGATAGATATAGCATCTACTCTAAGTTATGACAAATTTGATGACATCAAGGATTGCAAAATTGCCTTTGAAATGTGGAACAAGCTGAAAGAGATCTATGGAGGAGATGATAATGTGAGAAGAGCCAAAGCAAAAAGTTTGAGAGGGCAATTTGATCAAATGAGGATGAGAGATGATGAAAATATTGCAAAGTATGTTGAAAGAGTTAAATCATGTGTTGGTGCAATCAAAGCATCTGGAGGAGATATCAGTGAGGAGATAGTTATAAGTAAAGTTCTTAGAACTCTACTTCCCATTTATACAATCAAAGTCTTTGCAATTCAAGAAAGGAGATGTGAGGAAAATCATAAAATAAATTTAGAGGCCATAGTTGGAAGATTGACTGCATTTGAGCTAGACAACTATGACAATTATGTTTGAGCTACCAAGACCGTTGAATCAGCATTTGAAGCCAAGCTTTCACTCAAAGAAAAAAGGAAAAAGATGAAGGATCCACAATCAAATAGTGATGAAGAATCAGAACAAAGTTTAGATAGTGATCTTGAAGTGGTTGAAGCTCTACTAGCAAGAAAATATTCAAGAGGCAAAGGGAAATACAAAGGTAAGGTTCCTCTAATATGTTTCTCTTGTGAATAAATTGGACATATTGCTGCTAGGTGCCCAAATAAGCAGAACAAAGATGAGAAGAAAGGTCACAAGTACAATGTCAAGAAAGACTTCAAATCATTCAAGGATAAAGGTAAGAAAACATGTTTTATGGCTAAAGATTCTAATGATTCTGATGATGATGAAGAAGATGAAATTGTCTACATTGCTATGAAAGATGAGTCTGATAATGATGAGGAAATGGCACTCATTTCACATATGAGCTTAAATGATACATGGATCATAGATAGTGGTTGTTCTCATCACATGACTAGTGATAAAACTAAGTTTGAATACTTTGAAGACTATGATGGTGGCAATGTAAGATTTGGTAACAATGAACCTTGTTGTATAAGAGGAAAAGAAAAAATCTCACTAACTAAGGAACTTGTATGTGATAATGCATACTGGGTAGAAGGACTAAAGCATAATTTGTTGAGTGTAGCACAGCTACTCAATAATGGATTCAAAGTAGAATTTATGCATGGAAAAGCAAGATTTTTGGATGGCAAAGGAAAGCTGATTGGATAAGGCACTCAAAAAAAAGGTAACTTATTTTATCTTCAACTTGGTGAATGTTCATGTTTCATTGCTCAAATTGAAGAAAGTTGGTTATGGCATAGGAGGTTGAGTCATGTAAACTTTGACAACTTAATAAAAATTAGTAAATTCAGGAAAGTAAAAAGTATTCCTTACATAAAGAAACCTGAGGTTGGCCTATGCAAGAATTGTCAAATTGGTAAAATGGGAAAGACTAGTTTTAAGAGCAAGAACTATCAGACCGAAGAAGTTCTAGAAATTGTGTATACTGATTTGTGTGGATCTATTGGCATTGAAAGTTATATGGGTGAAAAATTCTTCATTCTATTTGTTGATGATTATTCAAGAATGATGACTGTCATGTACCTAAGAGAGAAATCGGAAGCATTTGAAAAGTTCAAATGGTATTTGGCCAGAGTAAAAAAGGAAACAGGAAAAAGACTGAAATGCTTAAGGTCTAACAGAGGTGGTGAATTCATTTCACATGAGTTCAATAACTTTTTCATTGAAAGGGGAATTAAAAGATAGGTTTCAGCACCTGGAACTCCTGAACAAAATGGAATAGCAAAAAGAAGGAATAGATCTATAATGGATTGTGCAAGAACCTTAATGATTGAGAAAGGCATTACTATCAAATACTAGAAAGAAGCTATCAACATTGCAGTTCATACCTTGAACCGAGTACAACTAAAAAAGGACTCATTCAAAACACCCTATGAGTTGTGGTATTGCTACAAACCCAATGTAAGTTATCTAAAAGTATTTGGAAGCAAATGTTACATTTTGAAAGAATCTAGAAAAGGTAAATTTGATGTAAAAAGTGATGAAGGAATATTTTTTGGGATACTCTTGCAAAAGAAAAGCATATAGATGTTTGAATTTATCTACTCACAAAGTCATAGAAAGTGCACATGTGAAAGTTGATGAGTTTGCAGAAAGAACAGAAGAAGAAAGCAAAAAGGAACCTGAAGACTACAAAAGATTTGTTTACATTGAACCTGATACAATGCCAAGTATACCTATTAATTAGGAATCCTCAACTCCAGAATCTTCATTAACTGAGTCACAAGAAGTTCAAATCGAGTCAGCATCTACTGAGCTGCAAGAACCCGAGTTGCAAATAGAAGCTATCAAGTTAGCATCTACCGAGCCCGAGCAACCAAAATCAAAACTAGAAGTTGAGACATAGAAGGATAACAATGCAAGTCATTCAAAAGGCAAGGAGCTCATGTTAGCCAAGTATGTCAGAAAGCATCATGCATCTAATCAGATCATTTGTGATAAATCAGAAGGAACAATGACAAGAAGTAAGTTGAAAGGCACTTGTTTACTTGTTGATTTTGAACCTAGAAATGTCAAAGATGCACTAGACAATGAAAGTTGGATTGAAGCTATGAAGGAAGAAATAGAACAGATAGAGAAAAACAACACATGGACTCTTGTACCTAGACCCAAAGACAAGAATGTGATTGGAACAAAGTGGGTATTTAGAAACAAACTAAATGAATATGGTAAGGTATCAAGGAAAAAAGCTAGACTAGTATGCAAAGGATATTCACAAGAAGAAGGTGTAGACTATGGAGAAACTTTTGCTCCTATTGCAATATTGGAAGTTGTCAAAACCTTACTTGCATATGTTGCATTCAAAGGATACAAAGCTTATCAAATGGATGTCAAGTTAGCATTTCTCAATGCCATATTGGATGAAGAGGTTTACATTGAACATCTTGAAGGTTTTGTTGATCTAGACAAGAAGTAGATGGTCTGTAAATTGTATAAAGCATTATATGGTCTGAAACAAGCCCCTAGAGCATGGTATGAAAGATTGCATAACCATCTTATTCTGATTGGTTTTCAAAGAACTAATGACAATAGTAGTTTGTACACAAAGGAAGGACCGAATAATAAGATTGTTTTGGCAGAAATATTTGTAGATGATACTTTGTTCACAAGAAATGATGATCTTTGCAAAGAATTTTCAGAACAAATGAACAAGGAATTTAAAATGTCAATGTTTGGTAAAATCAAATTCTTTGTTGGTCTTCAAATTCAACAGAATAAGAATGGCATCTACATCACTCAATCTAAATATATCAAGGAGATATTGAAAATTTTTGGTATGGAAGATTGCAAACTAGTTGGGACTCCTATGTGTACTAGATTAAAACTTACCAAGGATGATGAATCAAAGGAAGTAGATTAGACATTGTATAGATATATGATTGGAAAGTTGTAATATGTAGTGCACACAAGACTAGACATTGCCCTTGTAGTAGGAATTGTAGCAAGATTCTCAGCAAAACCAAAAGAAAATCACATGATGGAAATCAAAAGGATCATGAGATACTTAAAAGGAACTGAAGATTATGGATTATAGTATAAACTTAGAGGAAAACTGGATTTAAAGGTGTTCACTAATGCAAATTGGGCAAGAAATATTGATGACAGAAAGAGCACAAGTGGAGGAGCTTTCTTTCTCGAGAAAAGGTTGGTTTCTTGGACAAGAAAAAAGCATAATTGTACATCTCAATCCATAGCAGAGGCTGAATATATTGCAACAGCAGTAAATTGCTCAAACATTGTGTGGTTTAAACAATTATTGGAAGGTATGAAGCAAGAAATCAAAGAACTAGTTGCTATGTTTTGTGATAACACAAGTGCAATTAACATCTCCAAGAATCAAGTGATGCATTCAAAAACCAAGCATATTGCCATAAAATATCACTTTGTTAGAGAATTGGTGCAAGAAAAGGAAATAAGGTTGGAATATGTGCATATAAAGGAACAAATTGCTGACATATTCACAAAGCCTTTACCTAAGGATGCATTCTTGTATCTAAGAGGTAAGTTAGGGGTCATTCCCCTATCTAAAGCTCACTAAAATATAGTTTTAGTGATGGATCAACAGGAACAGAATTGAAGATCTATCAGTTGATGCAGCAAACCAATGAAGACATTGCATATGAATCAGTACATCAGGTACAATGCTATTCAACTATTTTGAGTTGTCTTTGTCATGTGTTGTCAAAGAGGGAGAATATACTATCATATCTTTTTGAAATTTGCAAAATAATAAGAATTTGTGTAAAAGGAAGAGATTATTATGAAAGAGGGAGTTTTGTATTCTGTCATTAAAAGACTTGTTTTCAAATTTCATCCTGCTATGACATGTTGTGTTGCCATCAATGCCAAAGAGGGAGATTGTTGGATACAATTGTTCAAATTGTGTGTTGTCTTTGATGTCACACAAATGTTATATCAGTCATCACATAGTGTCTACTGAGCTCAAAAGGTTAGCAAGGCAAAAGACAATGTCTACCGAGCTTAGAAGGTCAACAAAGCAAAGAAGTAGTTCTTACCAAGTTCACTCGGTCATCAAAGGTAATTTGGAAGAAGCAATTCTTACCAAGCTCACTCGGTCATCAAAGGTAATTTGGAAGAAGCAGTTCTTACCGAGCTCACTCGATCATCAAAGATAATTTGGAAGAAGCAGTTCTTACCAAGGGATTTAATTCTTATCGAATCAACTTGATAGCCAAAGGATTTTAAGGATATTGCAATGTTAATTGAGTCAAGAAGGTTAACTCAGGAAATTTTTGGAAGCAATATTTATTGAGTAGGGTCAGCCAGTAAAGGATTTCATTATTTTATGAAATAACATTTATTTGTTTAGAGTAATATTTGTAGCTGACTGATGCATGGTTTATTGGTAAATGTAACATGTAAATGGGCCAACCAGATAATCTGAATGGTATAAGTAAGAGGTCAAGTTGTGAATTCTAAGAGTGTGGAAGATGAAAGTGTGGAGTTAATGAGATATGAGGACTGATTATTGTGGAAGCGAATTTGAAGGATGATCAGAGATCATTGAGGAGCAACAGAGCCCTATTTGATCAAGGAGGATCTAATGATGCTAAACAGAGACCTGTAACCAGCAAATTCAGTTGCATCTTGTTCAAGTCAATTCATTGTTGCTTTCTAACCATTGTAGCAGTGATTTCAATTCTCTTAATAGAGTTGGTTTAACAACCATTTTGTAAATCCTCTAATAAGGTGACAGTTCAGTTGAATTGTTCTAAAGACCTCTAGCAAGGCCACTCCTAACAAGGTGATTAAATCCTCTAACAGGGTTACACCTAACAGTGTGTATTGTAACCTTTAATAGGGTTGGCTCCTAACAGGGCTCACTTTAGAAGAGTGAAAAATTGGTAACTAGTTACTTGGTGGTTTTTAACATATTGAGTTTTCATGTTAAATCTAGTGTCTCTTATGTTCACTTTGTTTTCAGTTACATGTATGAATGCTTGAAGATAAGTACTAATTTAATTTACCAAGTTACAACATTTTTTTACCAAGTATCAGCAGTAACTAGATCTTTAAGACATCTAAGGGATCTATGGATTAATTTTTGTTCGTAACTGATTCAACCCCCCTCTCAATTACTGTATCTTTAATCCCAACAATTTCATTCTTTTGTCATTTTACCCTTCTAATTTTTTGATTGGTTAAATTGAATTTCTTAAGATTAATGCCTTCTAACAAAATGCATAATCTACTCTGTAATTGTCTCTACAATCTTTAAATGTCATGTAGAAGTCAAATCAAATGATTTACATAAGTGTCTATACCATTACAAACTCACATGTCAAAATTGGTTTACTCAGCACTTAAATGTTCTGACACTCGATCATAACTAACAATCATGTTGTCACTTGACTTCTATACACTCAAAATATATTGATTCACTTGGCATTTACGAACTTTACAAATGCTAGATCTCTCCAATGTTACTCGACATGTATGCTGACTTGGTCTCTATTAGGTGCTTGGAAACCTTTGACTTGCTCAACATGTAATGAAATATGAACAAGTCCTCTATAGCTCAACCTTCTCTAGATGGCTCAATCATAGTGATGATGGCATAACTTTGGCTTGGAAATTACTAAGTGTTAGACACTAATATGCAACTTGAGCCGAGATATCAACATATATATGTGTGTGTTGTGAGATTTTTTAATATTAAAATGGAGATTAATTAAACTAATTCATTATTGGTTAACTAAGAGAGATGACAATCTATTTTATGTTGGGTTTCTTTGTAAGTAAAGGTGACAAAAGGTCATGTCTGATAAGACATGACTCCTCCATGAGTCATGACTATCATGTGTGGCTCATGTTTCCATACTTATATTGCCTGATGTTCCTCAAATTAAATAATTAGAACATATACCTTATCATAGTCTTTGATGTTTCATTTGCAGATTGCATTCAATATCTCTAAGTCTACTTTAGTTTTAGTTACTTCATATTTGATTACTACTTCAATTTAAATTACAATTTGTCTACTCACAATAACTTTCATATTTAATATTCAAATCAGAGATAAAGCTATCACACACACACACAAGAATTAAGTTCTAAGGAAGAAAAGTACTTTTCAATATTACAATAAAGTCTGATAATTTTAATACAACTAATCTCAACTAGGATCTTACATTTCTTGTTGTCTCATACATTGTTCTTGCTGAAAATTTAAAATCAAAATCCTATTTCCCCTTATGATTTAGACCTTGAATATAGACATTTTCTTATTTGTGGGTTGAAAGTTTGTGTAGGTAGTTGTTACACTTCTTTGCTTGTTGGACAAGTGTAGAAGAATCAAGGTTAGATCTTCTTTATTAGGAATCATCTTAGGTGTACTCACTTGAGTTATATAGAGATCAAAGAGTAGGAGGAAAGTGTTGCCTTGTTAGTTGATCTAGGTTCTAATCAAATGTATTGATCATGGGAATTAGCTAGTCTTTAGATGTAAATTTGTTTTAACTTCTTGGTAGTTAAAATTATGTCAAATCGGGAGCCAACATAGTCAATATGAGAAAGAAAACAAATGTTATCACATACATTGATAGTATTATACAAAGTGCATTCTCATAACAAGAACAATGCTAGTTCATTATTTTCTTTAGTGGCCAAATTGAAATGTGTGTTGTCAAAAGTAAGTATTCTCTAGTTTTGAACAACAATTTATTCAATAATTTCCATTACATCACAAATTTATAACATTTTGTGTTGCTAATTGCCACTCCCAACATCTAATATCTTGATAGATATTCTTAATATGCATTTTTATATAGGTTCAAATCCAATTTGAGTAAACGGATTAATCTTGGTGTATAATAGGAAAAGTAGAACTTCAACTACTAAGTTTGAATAGGAAACAAATATTTGGTATAGACAAGGTATTAGAATACAAAAAATAAAATAAAAACCACATATCTTGGTAAAATTTAGATTTGGTAGTCAAGATTAAATTCTACAAAGACTTCTCAAATTTAAAGGAAACAAAAAATTAGTTTCCAAGACATATCAAGATACACCATATTCACAAGTTATGTACTAAAATTAATAAATACCCAACTATAATTAATTTAATTGCCACTCTTATCGAGGTTTATTCTTGTATGATATCTAAATAGAGATAGACACTCATGCAATGACAAAGGAACAATGCCCAGGAAATGCATCTAGTAGCATCTAGGGGTTACCTCATTAAATTCTAAAGGATGAAAATTATTATCCCTTAAAGTTTATTGTTTTATCCATGAAAATCAAAGTCTAAATTTTATACCTACATCTTCTATCAATAATTCACACTTCTATATGAGTCAAAATGAACAAAGACTAAATTTTTATGTATTTAGATCATGTTATTAGCTAATTTTTTATTAAGTGAACTAGCCTTCAAAGTCTTGGTTCTATAAACGCATGTATTGGTGTATTTTTATGTTTAAACTTCTAATGTTTTTGAAGCCTAACCAACTTGACTGAGTAGTACTCGTCGAGTGTATAGATAGTTGTGTTAGAAATGTATCTTATAGACTAGGTGATGAGAGGGGGAGGGGGTGAATCAGGAACCAATAAAACTTATAATTTAATTCACCATTTAAACCTTAACAATATAATCTGATCTAATTGCATGCATGAGAGACTAAAAGAAATAAAACATTCATAATACTTGACACAATATTGGTAACCTAGAAACCTTCCAAATAGAAATTAAAATTGGGATGGGGATCATACCTGCAAGCTTTATTACTATAGTATAAAGTTAGTCTATTAAAGCTTACAATTGATCACATCTAGTGATCTGCCCTATTAGGCGCAATAAGGACTATTAGGTCCACCTTGTGGAAGGATTTACAACATACAATGAAGTATGCACTCTATTAGGAGATTTAGAAAAGACTATTAAGTCCACCTTGTTAGAGGATTTGACTGATGCACCTGTTAGGATGAATCAGTGATTGATCTTTGATCTGCAACTCGATCTGTGGAATGAGATCCCATGAAATACAATGATCACCTGACTGTGATAGATAAGACTCTACTTTTCCTTATACTTCTTGTAGCGTTCTTAATTCACACTCGTACTACTTCTTGCTTTATTCACTTTGATGATTGGATAAGATAAGATGTATTACATATATACCAATCTAATAAATTACCTTCTAGAGTCAGTTGCAACACTAATTCAAACAATCTTCCCTAAGTCAACTTACTATTGTAACTCAAATTTTGAATACAACTCAAGTGATATTCTAACACTCAACAACACTATCAACTCAGCAAACTCTGGCATTCATTTGACATTATTGCTTAGTCCACATTGATCACTCTAGAGTAGCAAGAACTTGGTTAGCATAGGGTGACTCAATGAATATTGAAGAACTCGATAGATTGGGTTGGCACCGAAGCTTAGTCAATACTATCTTCATTCTACTTCATTAACACATTGTAGCTTAGTAGACATTGATAAACTTGGTAGATCCCACAAAGCTCGATTAACAATAAAATCTTCATTGATTACATTGAAGAGCTCGATAGCAACTAATATCTGCTTTTGGATATCGGTAGACTTTGCTATGCTCGAGAGACTCTTCTTTCTGCATATGGAGCTCAGTAGCAACTATGAACAACTAACCAAGTGTTAAGTCACTAATTGACAAATGATTTGACCATAAGGTCAACAATCTCCCCTGTTGGCATTAGTGACAAAAATATTTATCATACCAAAAATCTGAATGTTCAAAATACAAGTCAAAACTTCCCCTATCAACAAGTCTGGGTCTATAACTTAGTTTTGACTATTGTCTTGTTGTTGCTTAGTAACCTCTGACTCTATTTTTTTTTATTTTTCAAAATTGTTTTTGTAAACATACTTTTTGCTATGTATATATGTCTTTCATACTATACATATATTTCTTCCTTGTATGTATGCATTCCCCTTGATTTACATATGATATACATTCTATATTCTCCCTTTTTGATACAAATGCCAAAATGCATAACTACAAGGTAATGCCAAAATGTGAAAGGAAATCACTATGTACCTTCAAAAGTATGGACATTGTCTTGTCCCAATTCTCTTGCAAAACTTTTGAACTATGCAAAGTTATTTGTACCTCAGTTGATAGTTCCATCATGTGATCAACTATAGAGAAATTATCGTCATGGTTCAATATTTTTGCATGTGCAATATGCTTTTACATTGCATCTATGTTAGGAAGTATCATGCCCTATATTTCTTCTAGTGCAACCCTTATGTTGGCTTCTTCCCTCAACAATTTTACATGTAGATCTATCAAATATTTGATTTTCACAAAATGTGCAGAACTACTATTAGGATCAAGTGACAACTAATGTGCACTTGCCTTTATATCAGCATCTATCTTAGATAACTTATCTTTTATTTCTTTAGTAAAATTTGATGTATCACTTAACTTTACAAATAAAGTAACAACATTATTTACAGAATCTTCAAATGTAGCAAGAATGGTAGATAGTTCTACTTGATCAATGGCTACCCAACTTCTCCAAAAATTTATTTTCAAATTTACTTTCTACCTTCCACAAAACTATTTCGTGTCCATTCACTTCCTCATTATACTTGTGAACTACTTCAACAAGCTGATCTAAAATTGGTTGTTTTTCATCAACCTCTATGTTCAGTGCATCAATAAATATGCCCTTGATATCTTCAAGAACTTGATTTTTCTTTTTCTTATCTTCTTTGAGATTTTTGCATCTAGCCCTTTTCTTCCACAACTCACCTGGGGTATCCATTTGATCAGGGGTTATATTGGAAAGATCCCAATCTAGTATTACAATATCTTCCTCTAGATCAATTTCCTCATTAGAGGCTTCTAGCTCTTTACCATTTTCTTGATGTATAGTAGAAGGAATAATTTCCTTTCCTTTGCTCAAGACTTTAGTGCTTAGTTAAGGCTCAACCTCAACTGCCATTGCACTTGAAATAATCGAAACAATAGTAGAAACAATATAAATTGCAATAGAAACAACACTAATAGTAGGAATACTTGTAGTACCTTACTAAGACTCAGATTGTCCTATTGCAAAGATGATTTGAGCATGTTTCTCAATAAATGAAGTGATAGTACTCATAATTATACTTGGTAGAGTTGCACCAATAGTCAATTGGATGTTTGGTAAAATAGTGTTTACCTCATCTAACTCGGTAGTGGCATTCTCTGAGCTAGATTGCACTAAGGCTTTTCTTGGAGAGATTGGATGGGAGATCATTACCTCTGCTACTATCTTCTCAAGACTTGAGTCTTAAATACTCTAAATTTCAAGAAGATCTCCTCCTACAATCTAATCCTCTTCATCCTCTTTGTCCACATTATCAATTTCATCATCATTTATCTCCTCGTCATCTTTCTCAACATCATCTATTTTCACAACCGCTTCAGTAGGTTTATGAAATCCATAGATGTTATTCCATGGAATTGTCTTAGACTTCACAACTAAATCAATGTCTTTTGAGAGGATTGAGAATGCATTGAATCTAGGGGTCAGCTTTTGTTCATCATCCTTCAATGATTTCTACACTTCCTTGTTAGAAAGATTTGGTATAAGTTGTCTTAAGGTTTGTTCTCTGATGTCCTTGATAATATTTAATTCATTCTCCCAATGATGTGTAATTGTCTTTAGTAGGATATTAGGAATGCGTTTTGTTAGTTCCTCTGGGGAGTACTTCCACTTTGCCATTTTAGCCGCTAAGGCTTCTTCAACTAGTTTTTGCTCTACCTTTGTCCTTGTTTCATATTTCAAAAAATTGAAATTAGATGTACCTCCACCATCTTGAATTCTTTTCAGTATTTTTTCAAAGGTGAGGTCTAATCTCTTGAATGTTACTTTTTGATCTTCTTCTTCATTTCATCATCACCTAATTTGAGATTCTTCTTAGATTTTGCAGATCTTCTAGTGAATACTACAGGGGAAGATTTTCCTAGCCTAGTTATTATAACCTTCCCTTTCTTCTTGGAAGGATCCTCCTCTTCAAATTCTTCTTCCTCTACATGCTCTTCTTCTCCCTCCTCTTCCTCAATTTCATCTCCTTTGCCTTCTATCAGAAGAAGACGAGAGTTGGTCTTCTTGGTTTCTTTCAAGATTTTCTCAACTTTCTTTCTTCCTCTCTTCAAGGATTGAGGAAGCTTGATCTCCAATGAAATCCTAGCCTTGGTTTCTTTATAGGTACCAAAATATGGTGCCTTTGAGACTATTGGCTCATTCACAACAGCCTCAATTATATCCCTTGTATCATCAATGCTAACCTCATATCCAAGAGGTTTAACCCATGTCACTCTTAACCTTACTACCTGGATATGTATTTTGTCAACAATCCATAAGAAAATAGATATCTTTTTTATAATCTTCAACTAGCTTCTTGGGAATTCCATATCTATTTTGCATTTTCTCCTTAAAAGTTTCAAAATATATATCCATAATTCTTTCAAAATTATCACCCATCTCATCTATGAATTTATTAATCTAATACACAACTAGTGTATCCTTCTTCCATGCCACAATTCATCTGGAAGGGAAAAACTTTTGAACATAAAAGAATAATTAGGTCAAAAGAGATCCAAACTTACACAAATTATTCTTTGATGACTAAATTTTCTCCATATTTTTGCTCATTTGATTGAGTTGCAGCTCGACAAGGTTGAAAGATATGTTGTTCTTCACAAATTTGTAAGCTAGGTCAATAGTTTCACACAAAATATTGTTCTGACAACTTGAGTTGTAGATCTTGTGGGAAATAACATGGATGCCAAATTTGATCTCAAGGTTACTAACTTGATGGGGACACGACCCAAGAACAGAATGGACACAACAGAAAAGGGAAATTGTATTAACTGAGAAAATAAGCTAGTACAAACAGTATAGAGAAAATAAACTTCAAAATATGCCCTAAGGGCTTACAATAGCATAAATCTAGAGATAATTTCTCCTTTCAGTACCACCTCTCAAACTCCACTCCGAACTACCTTTTACAATGACAGAAATCTCCTTAAATAGACCTCGGAGGGTTAAGGACTAGGAGTACATTCTAGAAAGTGCTAGTAGGCATCCACTGACCAAATAGAAGGTTCCAGAAGCTACGTTAGAAGTCGGTGCAAATCTAGAAGAATCCAGAAACAGTAATCGAACTTTTGGGAGGCATAACTTTTGAACCGTAGCTCCGATTGATGAACCGTTTACATTTTTGAAAAGCTCTTGAAGCGCTCTATAGCCCTATGGACAAGCTTTGCTCACCCCCCATTTTTTTACCCTTTTCAAGGTCATTTAATGCCCCTAACCTGACTTTGAAGCATTCTTAGGAGGTCTCCAAAACTCGAAAAACTACAATAACTTTCAAACCGTGGGGCCTTTTGACCTAATTCTTTTTTTGGAATGCTCTAAATCACAATTACATTCATCTGGCCAATTTACACCTTCTAGATCACCAAAATGATGGCCAAATTACATGCTCCTATTTTTTCAGGATTTTCTAGCACACTGATAGCTGAACTGTGAGAGTTGGAACCTTTATTTGACCCAAATGGGTATCCAAAAATGAAAAGACATGAAACAGAAACTAAGTATAAGTACTTTTTTTGGGTGACACAGGATTGCCCTTATACCTCTGAATGCTCCTGCATCATGACTCCATTTAAATCCATGCCTCTACCATCCCATTTGGCAAGAGTCTTCTTTGCAAGTTTGACCTAACCTAGGGTTTTAGTGTTTTTGCCTTGTCAAGCATAGGTAACCCTGTGATTCTATGAATCATCTTCTTGGTGATCTGAATTGGTTGATCCAACCATAAATACATGTCATGAACTTAGCTTAGAAAAAACCTAATACAATTTCTTTAAAAATCTCTTGGCATATGTAGGATATGCATTAAACCTTTCATTTCCAAATGCTTGTGCTCGAGTTTCAAACTCCTACACACAACTCATTATATGCCTGGGTCATTTCTAGGGTTCCTAATTCTTGGATAGAATGGTGATAATATTATTGAATATCATGAATTAGAAGTACCTTAGGAGGAATCTATCATTGAGCTCTCATTGGGTCAAGTTCTTCCCTAAATGGTGGACTCAATTTGAATATTGGGGCTTTTCAATCAACACCCCAAACTAACATTTATGAACCTTTCTTCACTTTGCTACTGGAAGATGCCATATTACTCAGTAATGCTTCGAATGAAGGAATAAACTTCAATGAATTTCTCTAAATCACTTGGTGGCTCTAGAATACTTTTCACTCTTAGCTCTAAAAATTTGCGGTGAAACAATAACCTTTGATTTCTCCTTTTAAAAAAATTTATTCATAAAATTATCATTAATGCATTTTACAAAAATTAGCTCAATGGCAAGCTATCCAATTTGACTAAGTATTCAATGCTCAGAAGATACCTTTGACATGGTAATGTCTCTAAAATTGGAAGGAATATCAAGATGGTAAGAACATTAAACTTGGTAGAGTCTTCATCTCGGTAAAAACCTTGATCTCTCCATTTGCATCCAAGCTCGGTTAGGTCTTGCAACCCGACCATGCTTGGTAAGATCTAAGAAGCTGGTTGAACTGTCATTCTAATTTGATGATCACAATGCATTTGAAATATTGATATGGACCTTTTGTTTGTTGACTAGAACTGATATGAGATATCTCCTTCTGAATCATAGCTCTAGTAACCTCCATAAATAACTAGTTTGAAATGGTTGAGTCACCCAACTCATTGACTTGGGTGTCAACACTTTCATTACTCTGGCTTGCATTCACTAGAGACTTCTTTACCCATTGCTACCTCATTTAACATTTGATATTGTTAGTCTTTGCTTTCTTTTCATCTTCAACTATTCCTTGGTTCATATAGTTCTTGGCAAGATGCCCAAGTTTTGTACATACAAAACATCTCTTTGTAGTATCTCTCTTCCTTGTGTGATGTTTTATGCAGTTTTCTCCAATGTGCCCATATTCACCACAATAGTGAAATTTGTACCATGTGTTGTAATCCAAACCAAATATAGCTTTGATAATTTGTTCTATTGGGTTCCATTTCTTGGTTTTTCATTCTAAAGATTTATGCCCTTGTTTGTTGTAATTGAAAAACTTGCCTTCAAACTTGGGTTTTTTTGTGCATTCACTTGCTCTATTTCCTGGTTTGTTGCAACTATAACACTTTCCACTAAACTTTGATTTTCCATTTCTCCAACACTTATTTGATGTATGTCCTATCTTTCCACAATGATTACATGTAGGCCTTTTGTTCTTTTGAACTCCTTGCTAAGATGATTCAAATTCTTTTTTGTATCCTAATCCAGCTTTGCGTTTCTGTCTAAATTGATTTTTCCCAATAAATTGATTCATGCTTTCTTAAGATTTCATCATTCTCCCATTGGTTTGCTTCTCTATGCTGAGATCATTCTACAATCTTTCATTGTATGTCCTCAAGTTGATAAGCTCTTGATTTTCATCATTGAATTGATCAATCAAATCTATTTGTTGAAGAGATAGTTAATGAATTTCATTGTACTTTTCTTCTATTTCTTCTTTGGCTTTGTCCTTTTGTTCCATGACTTCACAAATTCTACTTGATTGAATTTCTTATTCTATTTTTAGCTTTCTGACTTCTTCATGAAGAGTAAGATTCTTTTCAAGTAGATTTATGATTGTTGAATCAACTTCATTTGAACTTCTATCTTGAAAAATGTCTTCAATTCTTTCTTCAATGTAGAGATTGTCATTCATCTGTATTGCAAGGTCTTTTCTTCTTTTCAAGGATTGACAGAGTTTCTCCTTCATTTTCTTGAATTATTCCATGGCCAATTATAGATCCAACTTTTCATTTTCAATAGCTTTCTCCAGTCTATATAATTTCATTACCTCTGATCTTTTCTCAAGCTGTTAAACTTTTGATGTAAGAACCAATGCTTTGATACCAATTGTTGGAAATGTAGTATAGACTAGGTGATTAAGAGGGGGAGGGGGTGAATTAGGAACTAATAAAACTTATACTTTAATTCACCTTTTAAACCTTCACAATATAATTTGATCTAATTGCATGCATGAAAGACTGAAAGCAATAAAACATTCATAAATACTTGACACAATATTGGTAACCCAAAACCTTCCAAATAGAAAGTAAAACTGAGGTGGGGATGATGCCTACAAGCTTTATTACTACAGTATAAAGTTAGCATGTCAAAGATTACAATTGATCACTTCTGGTGATCTTCCCTATTAGGAGAAATAAGGACTATTAGGTCCACCTTGTCAAAGAATTTAGAACATACAATGAAGTATGCACTCTGTTAGGAGATTTAGAAAAGACTATTAAGTCCACCTTGTTAGAGGATTTAACTAATGCACCTATTAGGATGAATTAGTGATTGATCTCTGATCTATAACTCAGCTTTCTAAATGAGATTCCTTTGAAATACAATGATCACCTGATTGTAATAGATAAGACTCTATTTTCCTTAGACTTCTTATCACATTTTTAATTTGTACTCATACTACTTCTTGCTTTATTCACTTTGATGATTTAGATATGATAAGATATATTACATATATACCAATCCAATAAAATACCTTATGGAGTCAGCTACAATAGCTAATTCAAACAATCTTCACTAAGCTGGCTTACTATTGTAATTGGGATTTTGAAGACAACTCAGGTGATATTTTCACACTTGGAAAAACTATCAACTCAAGATACTTTGGCATTCATTTTACACCGGTGCTCATTCCACATTGATCACTCTAGAGTAATAGGAACTTGGTTAGCATTAGGTGACTCGGTGAATATTGAAGAACTTGGTAGAATTGGTTGACACTGAAGCTCAGTCAACACTACCTTCATTTTGCTTCAGTAACACAATATAGCTCGGTAGACAATGATAAACTTGGTAGACACCATAGAGCTTGGTTAAAACTAAAATCTTCACTAATTGCATTAAAGAGCTCGGTAGCAACTAATATCTGCTTTTGGAGCTTGATGGACTTTATTATGCTCAGAAGACTCTTCTTTTTTCATATGGATCTATGAACAACTAACTAAGTGTTAATTCACTAATTGATAAATTATTTGACCATAAGGTCAACAGGTTGGGGAAGATTTTGTTTATTCCATTAATACAATCATGGGAAGAAAATTAAAAACAAGCACTTGTTCCTAGAAAGCCCAAGGGTTACACCGATCATTGATCCATTATATTGATCACTTGCTACAATTTAAATAACTAGAGGTTGGTATATTTGATTTGTAAGATTCACATCTTTTAATCTTTTATGAGCATCCACCAAAACTCTTTTTGCAACAAGGGTTGCCTCCACTCCAAAGTTGTGGTTGTTGAACCATGCCTTGGTAGAAGAATTCTTGAGCTCTTCTAATGGCCTAAAGATCTCTATAGCTAAAGGTTCATCAAGAAATCCTCCTCATTCCCTCTTAATATATCAAAAACTATTTCCCTCTTGATAGTGCCCATGACCTTTATCAAAATAAAAGTTCTATGTTTTTGTGATATGTATCAAAAGAATCCAAACACAAGTTTGGAAGATTAATACCTTGAATATAATCAAAATATGATTAATTTTTTTTAAATAAGGAGTTGCAAGTGATGTAGAAAGATATTTTATGTTCATGCCAAAATAGGAGCATTGAACATTGAACTATTGAATGAGGGTGTAACATTAAATTCTACAACCTCTATTAGTTGCCAAGAAAATTAATACCATTATTTAAAATGAAAGTGTGAAAAGGGAACAAAGGGACAAAAATTACTGTGAAAAGGAAAGAAATGATGTGGGAAAGAGCTTCATGGAAAAATATCATATCTTAGTATTATTATTATAATTTTTAAAAAAAAAATTCCCTATCAATGTAATCTGTACCAAAATAACCCAAACATGTATTTTATAAATAGCCTAAAATGTATTCATATTATAGTTTATCATTAAATATCATTAAATATGGAGTTACATTGAGCCATATAGAATTGATAATGCTTGTGAGCTTTATCAAAATAAAAGTGTTATATATTTGTGATCTGTATCAAAATAACCCAAACAGGAGTTTTAAAGATCAATACCTTGAATACAATCAAACTATGGTTAATTTTATAAAAATAAGTGATACAAGAGCATCCTTTATGTCCATGTCAAAATAGTAGCATTGAATATTGAATTTATTGAATGAGGGATGTAACATTAAATTCTACAACCTTTATTAGCTACCATGAAAAATAACACCATAATTTATTATGGAAGTGTGAAAAGAGAACAAAGGGTCAAAAATTAAGGGAAAAGGAATGAAATGTTGCAAGAAAGAGCTTCGTGGAAAATATCATATCTATATATCATTATTATTTAAATGTACCCTATCAATGTAATCTGTACCAAAACAACCCAAACATGTATTTTGAAGATAAATAGCCTAGAATACATTCATACTACAATTAATTAGTAATATAGTTACATGGTAAGGATTTTTTTTGAATTATAGCTCAAATTATATGATCCATATAGAATTTTGACTATAAGAAATAAGCTTGGGTGCACCTGTGTAGTGAAAAAAGTGTTGGCTTCAAAAAATATTTGGAAGTCGAAGTGCTACATCAATTTTAATGATCGTTCACTCTTTTGATATTGAAACAATCATTAAATTCCTACTAGAATATTTATGGTGGTAAGCCTATGGAGTTCACCTATGTAGTTGAGCCAAAGAAATCAACCTCAGAAGCTTCTTGTTGCCCATAATTTTCTCTCTCTGTTACCTTTGCATCGCATGTTCTGCCGCATCATAAGTTATATTTCATCTATCGCAAAAATAGGATTCCAACTTAAATGAGACAATCGAACCACTACTTTCTTTTCCCAATCTAAACATGGCATTTTTTAGTGGATGATCCTCCTAGGAGATAGCCTAATGACTAATCAAATTAATCGTCAGTTATATGCACTACTTGTTTGTTTGAGTGTCATTTTAGACTAGTTGACAATTTATGGATAGAATTTTCATGATCATAAGGTACAAAGTGTTGTAATATGGAGCTTAATCAGACTTAGAGGTTTATTCAACATGATTCCACCCCAGATTATTTCTATGAGGGTTTGGGGATAGTGCCCCCAAGAAACAGTCAAGAGGCAACACACCAGGTGTGCTCCCTATTGCAATACATGGTGGGGTTGAGGGGCAACACCCTCATGAGGGTTTTTGGGGCAATGCCCCCAAAGCCAAAAATAACTTTATATAGTAAAAGGTGTCAGCTACTATTTTTCTATTGGATGACTTTTTCTAGCCCTAATTTTTGGTAAGTGGCAAAAAAGCTTCTATAAAATAGCTTAGGGTTAGGGATTTCATAATGTATGGTGATATTATAGCTTCTTGTAGCAGTATTGAGCTATAAGGGATTGCAAATTATAATCACTAGATAATAATAATAATGGACTTGTTGTTGGTGGACGTAGCCCCAAGGATTGGGTGAACCACATTAAAAAATTATGTCTTGTGTTGTCTTCTATGTGATCTATTATTTTCTAATATTGGTTATATTTGAATGTAACTATTATTTCTAGCATGGGTGGTCTTTGATTGGCAGAGATCTTTAGTGACATTTTTCTCAAAGATTTATTTCATAAGTATATTTATAATGTTTCTATGTGATTCTAATAGTAAGTTCTAACTAAACTTAATAAAAATGAACAACAAAACTATCATGATTACTAATTTTTTAATGACTTTGAACTTAAATGCTTTATCTAGTCAAGATTTAGAATGTAATATTAGAACATGGATTTTATTGAGATGGCTAATGTAAGTGGTCACAATATGCAAATCTTCCTCTTTGAATAGTTATGATGTTTCCTAACTCACAAGCTCAACTCTTGAATGGTTGCATCCTTTATGAACTAGCTAAAAATGGTCTTTGTGGAAAAATACTATGAACAATAAGATTGAATGTGTAGTACAATGCAAGGGGTCTTCCCAAGCCAAGAAATAAAATAAACATATATTCAAAGGTAGCAGGAAAGCCACCTAACTCCATTTCCTAAGTTTTCCATGATACCATAGTCTTCTTTTTTCTTCTTTCTTTTCAAGAATGCCCTATCATTTTTGTCAATGTGGAAGGAATTGCATGTCATTTCTAAGGGATGTGGTTGGTTTTTCTTAAAGAACCCACTATCTACTCATGTTCTCAATATTATCCCTAAGTGTTGAGTAAAAGTAAATATGTGTTATATATATATATATATATATATATATATATATATATATATATATATATATATATATTTGTGTGTGTGTGTATGTGTAGAGAGAGAGAGATACACACACCAAAATTTTATTTCAAACTAAGCATATTATTTAATATAAGCCAATAATCTCTTACTTGTTCCCTAGAAAGTGATTGATTAGATAAAATGTAACTTCTATTCAACTCATAGATTTTAAGATTAAGTTAGGGACAAGAGTATCCATTTAATTATTCATAGTATGCATGAAGTGGTGTGTGTGTGTGTGTGTGTGTGTGTGTGTGTGTGTGTGTGTGTGTGTAAGCCAAATGCTATGAATCCAATCCTCTTAAGGAGCTAGCCTCGTCTATCTCAACCATAATCTCACATTCGATCTTTTGTAAACTCTGACACTCACAACATATCAATGAATTAGTAGACACATAATACCATGATCCATTGATACATTATCACATGTGCAAATAAGAAACATCATGTATTCATGACATGTCATCATAATCACCATAATCATGTTATTCATCACAATATGTCATCATATTTGTTGACCATTAGTTTATAGTACAATCATTACACCATGCATCATACAATCATCAAAGCAATCCAAAATTGTCTAGCAACTTTAATTGTCAAGTCCAACATAACACAACTAAAACATATCGACTCAAAGTCAAGCCATAAAGACTAATTCAACAATAGTCAGATGTTTCAAATATGTTAAGATATAGGAAAATCATAGGTCAAGTCATAAATAAATCCCTATTAGGAAGAGACAATGATTCAATGTTGCATGAACACAACAAAATGAGAAAATGATCTTAATATATACATATTAGTGAAATGGTATAAAAGTATTTATGCAAAAAGATGTAGGAAGGATCAATGCATATCATTTGCATCCTCCCAAGTGTTGTTGACAAAAAATTGGTCCCATTGGATCTTGTACTATGAAAATGTCTTGTCACATATCTAGATGGTACACTTATCAACAAGGCAGGTAGGTTGTTCGAGCACTACCCCTAGATCCTAAACCTACAAAGCATGCCATTCTAAAATGTGAGACACATCAAGATGATATGGATTAAGAAAAGATACATGAAAAACATTGTGGATACAGGCCAAAGAAATTGGTAGAGAAAGTCAATAAGCTACAAGTTTGATGACCTTCAAGATGTCAAAAGGCCCCACATATCTCAGCACAAGCATGAAAGACTTTCCAAAAGATATTGAACTCTTATGCTAGTGCACACACAATAATACTTTATTCCCTACCTAAAATTATCTAAAATTACATTTCCTATTTGTATAACTCTTCTATATATCAAACGCTCCCTTCATTTAACTACAAATCATTGATATCTAATCTTCCATCTCTCGCAACATCTTAGGATCAATCACAATCTAATCCTCAATTTTGTTCCAGCTAAAAGGTGTATGATGCTTTCTCCTAGCAAACCCCTCAAATATTATCATCCCTAAAGAAACATGGTATGAGTTTTTATAAGAAAAATAAACCAAGGGAATATTATTTTCCTATTTGTACTATCGATTCATGCAATACTTATTTCACCCTCTCCATATGACAGTCTGTCTAAGGATGGTAAATTATGTTAAATTAAGCCATGTACCTAATGAAGAATTCAAAGTTGTCCAAAACCTTTATGTCATCCTTCTACCCCTATTATATATATATATAATAGTCTCAGGTATACCATGTAATCTAAAAATATCTTCCCCAATTTCTTGGCTAAAGCCAATTGCAAAGTACCAAGAATGAAATGTGCTACCTTTTTAAACTTATCTACCACAACTATAATACCATTGTGTCTTTGTATGGTCATAGGTACCCCTTGATGAAATTCATAGTAATAACTTTCCATTTATATTCTGACATGTTACATGGATAGATTATCTAGTCACATGAACATGCTCAACCTTGACTCTTTAACACTCTAAACATTGGATCATGTAAGTTGACACATCATACTTCAGCCTGAACAAAATTAAAGTGGACTCATATCGACAATCATCTTAGTCACCTTTAAATGACCTAAAAAGGGAGTACAATGCATCTCTATTCTTAACATCATCAACCCTACTTGCTGGATAATGTATATCTGACCCTGGTATCTCATAATACCATCAACACGAAAACTATAACTAACAAAATGGTAATTAGATAGATCAGTATGCAAAGTAGACTTGACCATCTCATAATAATCATCACCTACAAGGTTCTATGACACCTTCTCTCTCATGTACATCCTTGCAGTAGATATAACAAAAATATGCCTCGTTCTACTAAGAGTGTCAACCACTCTATTTTCCTTCCCTTTGATACACTCAATACCAAAAGCATGTTCAATGAGAAATTCTAGACAAAATTTATGTCTAACATTTAAGTTATGTTGTGTAAAGATGTCCCTTAGCCTCATATGATGTATTTTTAATTCAAATGGTTTACCTACTAGGTAGTGCCTCCACACTTGTAAGGAATGAATTATCACACTAGCTCAAGATTGTAAGGCAAGTAGTTAACCTCATGTTGCTTCAACTTTTGGGACTCATAAGATACTACCTTGCCTTCTTGCATTAGTAAAACACCTATACCATCACCTAAAGTATCTATAATAACTAGAAATTGTTTGTTCAAATCTGGGATAACTAGGATAGGAGCATAAGTGTTCTTTTATTTTAACAGCTAAAAGGATCACTCACATTGTTTTACCCATTCAAATATTTTTCATTTTCTCTAAAGGGGTGTAATAGAAGCTTCTATTTTAAAGAAACTCTCTAAAAATTTCCTGTAATAGCCTAACAAACCCATGAAGCTCCTAACCTCACTTACATTTTGTGAGGTTGGCCATTCAAGAACAACCTTGTTGTTTGTAGGATTAATTGAAACTCCATCTGCACAAATGATGTGCCCCAAACAGTGAATCTTCTTATGATTGAAGGAATACTTTGATAGCTTCCCATATAATTTCCTATCATGAAGATGCTACAATATTATACATAAGTATTTCTCATCTTCTTCCATATTTTTTGAATAGATCAAATATCTATTCTATGAATATCTCCATGAACTTATCTAGGTAGTCTCTAAACATATTAATCATTAAATTCATGAAGGCTTTAGGTACATTCATTAGGTCAAATGGTAGGACAAAAAACTCATAATAAAGTAGTTTTTAGTATGTCCTCATACTTGATCTGAAGTTGATTATACCTATATTAAAGATCAATCTTTGAGAAATAGTATCTCCCTTCATTTGGTCAAGTAACTCACCTATTCATAGGAGTGGATACCTATTTTTTATGGATACTTTGTTTAACATCCAATAATTAATATATAACTACAAAGTACCATCCTTCTTTTCAACAAAGATCACTGGTGCTCCCCATAGTGACACAGCCAAGCATACAAAACTCTACCAAAAAATCCAAAACTTGAACCTTAATCTCATACATTTATATGGTGGATATCATTTATGGTGCTTTTAATTGTTTCTCTACACTTGACATTGTGTACGTAGGAAACCTGAACTCCCTTTTAGGAGGTAGTTTCCATAGGTCTTAAGGAAAAACATCTTGAAACTCTTGCAATATTCGATAATCCTCTAAACAAAGAGTGGAATATTCAAAATCCATCATATGAGTAACATACACTTGACATCATTTCCTCTTAGCTTTCTTTAGTTGCATAATGGATATTTGCCTTAATTTCGTTGGCCTTTTTATCCCATTCACCACTATAGGATTACCTATATCATCCCAGCATTCAACCAACTTCTCTTTAAATTTTAGAATCACCTTATGCTCAGTGAAATAGTCAATACCTAAGATAATTTCATAAGACCCAAGAGGGGCTATATACAAATTGACTTGCATGTGGAAACACAAAATTTCCAACTCACTACACAAAAGATATTATGCTCTTTACTTTGGGAAATTCCCATATTCAAATATCCAATGGTTAGCCATAAAACCTACTCTAACAAGAATTCTATTGACTACTCTAGGAGCAACAAAAGATTCAGTAGCACCAATATAAATAAAGATAGAAACTTTGTAACCAAAAATCTTGTGAGTTAGTTGTATAGATGTTGCCTAGAAAGTTGCCTACCTATTCTCTATAGCTATGTGTATGTAATGTTGTGCCCCTTTAACATCTTTGGATATAGGTCATTGGGGAAATCTAACAACATAATAATCACCACCACATACAAAGTATCATTCACATGGTCTATGCCGACCCTTTGGTTTATCCTTCTTATTGCCATTTTGATTGTTGTTGCCACCATTGTTCCTATTATTATTTCCCCCACTGTTTTTATTTTTCCCATGATAGTTCTTGTTATTTTTCCTACCTAAATCACCATATCCTTTACCCTTCATGTTTCTAATCTTTTGGACCCTTTTTTTTTTTTATCCTCGTATTTCCTCTTGAAACCTTAAGAGGAGCTAGATTTTTGGTTTGGTTTTGCTATAGAAATACTCTATAATTTTTCCTCCCATCCAAGAGTCTTTCAAAGAGAAAGATCCATGGTCTTTCCTTCATGCCTTAACACTTCAATATGAATCTCTAGACATGGGCTTCTGATAGATTTGTGAGTTCTAAACTGCTCATCCTATTGATATTGTGGCACATATTTGACTAGGTGACAATTTTTTTTATGGCACTATGTTAATATCATGTTTCATGGTTGGTCAATACAATGACTCTGTATCTAAGGATGGGACACCCTCTTTACATTAGTTCTACATAAGATCAACATCAACTAATGTACTAGAATGTCATGCTGAGCTCATTGAATTATCAACCACAAAAAGTAAACTTGAAACGATGCCTACAAAGTATATGCTCTAATTATTTTGACATTTCATTACTGGAATAGGAACTAAGATAGGAAATGAAATGGTAACTTAAACTACACTCAAAAATGAAATTACAAACATGAAACTAAACTATTTACTTATGTTATAGGAAACAACCAACAATTATGTTACCGTAAGGCTATAGGAACAACATATCCCTAAAAATTGTGCTTCTATTTTGTGGAATGAAAAAATATTTTCTACCTAATTACAAATTACATTCACCTCCCATATAGGCCCCCATAGAATAATAAATAATCAACAACTCAAAGATTAAGAACTGTAAATATCATTTTCATTTATGAGTATTTCATAAGTACATAAGTTGTAGGAAACATAGTTGTATTTATCTCAACTATTGGATTATAAAAGAGTGTCTTCCTAATTCTTCTTACCATCAAAATCTAAATGTTCATCTTATTTCACATATTGACATAAAACATAACTCCTAAAATCTAAGGTCCTTCAACACCGAGAATTTGACAAGATTGGCATCAAACATCATTTAATTCATAAATAAGTTATGCTTTGCTTGCACATGAACTCTGAAATTCATGGTTTCTAGAACCACTCCATAATTATTTATAACTACATTGACCCATTTATAATTATTTATAAGGTCATGGAATCATTGTGATTTCAAAATAGTCAACCACTTACTTATCAATGCTCTTTAATGTAGACTTTTCCTTCCATTGCTAAGTTGCCATTTTCCTACAAAAGATTAGTGTGTACATGCAACAACTGCAATACATATCCAAGATAAAATTCATAATAAGTTACTCATATCAGTTTTTCTCTCACCAGTAGCTACAAGAGAAATTACCGAATTAATGCAAGACATGAAAATACACCATTTCATTCTATATAACCACATATATATAGCATATTAATCCCATCAAAATTCACACATATAATAGCATAATTATAAGTTTATCAAAATCTCATAAATTTTTGAAGTCTTTAAGCATCAAAACATGTTTTAAAAAATGAACTAAATAAGCCTTAGATTGGACTCATCATTTCCCCTCAACTTTGCTTTTTGTTGGTCCTCTAGCAAACATGAAATTCTTTATCCTTGCAGACATTCTATAATTTGCAACTACTTTTTTCCTTGTACCACCTTCTACAAAGTTCTATTAAAATCCCTTTATATCCCTATGCTTTTCCCATCTTCTAACTTCCTTGGCCATATCATTATCATTTAGATTCTTAGTCTTAGTGAACAAAGGATGCATAAGCATAGGTGGCTAGAAAGTAAGAGGAAGCCAAAGACTCTATTGAACTCTACCTAATTTTATGTACCAAGGAGCTCACCTATTAGCCGTGATGAAGTTAAGGGATGAATGTGGTTCCTTATTCTTGAGATCCTCTTTCATGCTACCCCACCTCCACTATACAACCTTCATAGACTTTGATAATTCTCTTTTAGCCAACTTTTCATATACATCAAATGTAGCATCTCTAAGGGGGTTTATTGCATGACATCCTATGTTAGATGAGGCAATTTTTAGACAATCAAAATAACAAGTTCTAGGATCCTTAATCTCAGGCCTTAAGTACATAGGAATTTTATCCTCTGATTCTTTATAAGATTTAGCATGTTCTTCTCTATTGATTTTATTTTGGATCCATGACATTAGGGCTCTCAATTGAATATCCCCAACATATAATAAGGGATTCCAGGCTCTATCATTAGGTACTGGAAGATTATGAAGGAAGAATTCACAAAATAAATTGTGTATTACTCAAGGAGAGCTATAGAAAGTTTGTGAAAACTTAAGAGGTTTAACCAAGGATGATGGTTTATTCCTTACTACACAAGTCATTTGATAATGCAAGTGTTTCTCTCTCAAAAATAGTGCATAGACAAGGGAGGGGAAATGACAATTCATAAGTTAAGGTATCATTAAGGTTACCTTAGTAAGCTTGGTTTGCAACTTCTCTACTTCATTCTCCTTCTCTAAGAGATCTTGATAATGGTTATCAATTACTTGGTTTAACTATTTCTTTTTTTGATTCCATTATTCTCGTTCCAAGGTTAATTGGTTAGACAACTAAAAGATAATAGAGAATAAGGATACAAATTTTGAGGCTTTTGACTTAGTATTCATACTAAGGTTTTATTTTTTTGTGCTTGGAACATCAGTTTCATGTTTTATTGGAATTTCAACCCCTTCAAGATGTGTCTCTTTTACCTCTATTTTCTCATGTCTATCAACTTGGTTGGTAGTTAAGGTCAATGCATCCAAACCTTGGTTTAGTATTTTCTCTGCTACTTCATTTACAAAACCTAGATCAACCCTTAAATTTGTTTCATGAAATTTTCCACCTCATGCTACAAGAGGTGACTCTAGAATGTCTACTTCCATAAGGAAGTCTTCCTCCATCATATCATCATTTTCAAACATATGGTTTTGTTCATCAGAACTAGAATTATAAATTATTACATGTTCTTCATGCTTTTTAGCTTCGGGACGTTTCTCTACTTTATCCTTGTATGAAAAATGCAACAAATTTTGGTGACCATCAAGCTCATCTATTTCTTATTCGAAGGGCTCAAAGGATTCGGAATGAATTGGAGAGCTAGATTGTGGCTTAGCAACTAGCAACTTTTGTTTTTGCCTAGGGCTTGTTCTTACTAAGGTTTTCTTTGATTTCTCAAGATTTTTCTTCTTTTTGGAGATGGGGGATGCTACAGGAGCATCTTCCTATATCTTTTGACAAGACACAAAGGGTTTTTCACTTACTTTTTGCTTCTTCCTCGGAGAGGTCCTAGTTTGCATGAAAGAAGGTGTAATCTCTAGTTCAACAAATTTAACTTTATTTTTTCCTTTAGCTTGGCATGACTTGGATGTAGACACTCCAAGAGAACTCTCAAAGTTTTTAGTCCTTGAACTTCTAGATTTTTTAGAAGAAGATGTTGATCTTATTTCCTCAATTACCTTCTCAATCTCATGTTTAGTGTGAACTCATTTTCCCATTATCTGTCCTATAGAGCTTAGGGTCTAATTTATAATTTTCCCAGGAGAAATTCTTCCCATGACATTCTCGTTTCTCTTAATGTCTTTTCTAAACTATTATTTTAATCAAACAATGGTGAGAGACAATATTAAGCTTTCCTCCTTGCACTAGTGAGACAATCCCATAACTTTGGATACAATTTCTTCTATGAATGACACTCTTAACCCTTTTACCATGACTTCATTATCCCTTAATGTGCTCAAAAACTAAGTAGCCACTTCATCCTCCTAGCCAGTGAGCCTCTACACATAATCAAGCCATCCCTTAGCTTGAAATAATGATATGCATGCTTGATCCTCCAATGAAATGTTATGAATGGTGGGTTCATGAGGAACCAAACCTCCACCCATTTTCTCACAATATCCAACACACAAACTAAAAAATTTGCAGGAACAAATGAAATATAAGATCACAACAAGGGTTTTCAATAGAGAAAAATTTGACTCAAGGAGATAGAAATCAACAATCATAGGAGAAAATGAAAAAGATATAGAAGTTAAGCTATTGATTTGAACAATAATTGTAAATCTTAACATTCATTTTCCATAAAAACTCCTCAGACTTACGTACTAGCTAGCTTAGCAAAATATGTGCAAAATAAATAATAATGTGTTAAGAGCTATAATGTCATAAGCAAAACTAGATTTGTGGCAAGATTTGTGGAATGTTGGAATGTTGGAATGTTGAAAATAAATAGCACATACCAATATAATCATATAAAACAAAAATAATATATGTTCCCCCCCCCCCCCCCCCAAACTTAATTGAGCAATTGGCCCCACAATTGTACAGGTGACAAGAGCATTGCCAATAAAATAAACAAATAATAAAGAATTAACATGGATAATATGTATGAACCTAGCAAATTGGTGATGATAGCAACAAGTTTTCATCTAATAATGAAGAACAATGAGGTGGAAATGTAATGATAGGGTGAGATGGAGAGACGAGATGTGAGATGAGATTAAATGATGAGGTGGATTTTATTATGAAGATTGTACTTTCAAAAAGAAAGTCTTCATTATGAAATGATCTGAACGCTTAAAGAGAAGAATTGGTGTGAGCAAAAAACTCAAGACCAAATGCTACAAGAAACCCGTCATCATCATTAGAACAAAACTGTTGCAGGAACACTTCTTTTCTTTGAGGCTTATGATACAACTTAAGTCATTATCCATTGACAAGTAATATGAAACACACAGGATCAACTATGGATAATTGGATTACACCATTTGGAAAGACAAATAATTTCATAAGGCCCTTGTTGGAAATATAAGAGGAGTAACTAAGAGGGGAGGGGTGAATCAATTACTACTCAAATAAATTCTAGATCCCTTAGATGTCAAAACAGAACACAAAACTTCACTAAAAATATTGATGCTTGGTAAACACATAGGCACTTGGTGGCACTTGGTTTACACTAGTAAAGTTTGTAACTTAGTAAGCACTAAAATAGCAACTAAAACTCGACAAATATTGAACATGAAGAACTTAAGATCTATTAATTGTGTTTAACCTTACTTAACTTAGTTGCATACACATGAAAGAAATAGCATGAACACAATTGAAACCAAGATTTAATGTGAAAACCCAATTTTGGGAAAACCACTAGTTGCAACTAGTTGCTTATTTTCACTCTTCTAAAGTAAGCCCTATTAGGAGCCAACCCTATTAAAGGTTACAAAATACAGTGTTAGGTGTGACCCTGTTAGAGGATTTAATCACCCTATTAGGAGTGTCCTTGTTAGAGGTCTTTAGACACTTCAATCTAGAAATGCCACCTTGTTAGAGGATTTACAAATAGCTATTGAGCCAACTCTATTAAGAGATTTAGATCACTACTACAATGGTTAGAGAGTAAAAATGAGATGACTTGATTTTTGATGCAACTAAATTGTGATTACAGATCTAAATTATGTCTTGTATACTTGATCCTTTCTAATTGAATGTATCTTTGCAGCTCAACAAGGATATTCTATTTATCCTTTTAATTTGCTTCGTCTAAGTATCTTCAAATATTCAACTTGACCTTATATTTATACCTTATGCATTTTCAACTCAGCTTGAATACAACTTAGAATAATTAATATTCATTACCTCAGTTGACTAGAACCAACAATCAAATCTATTGAATTCAATATGCCAAAATAAAAAAACCCTTTGTTAGCCAACCCTGCTCAATAGAAACTAACTCAGAAGCAATTTTTTAGTATTAAACTAGTGAACTCGGTTAACATTACATTTTCACAAAGTTCCTTTGGTAACTGAGTGAGCTCAATTAACACTGGTTCCATCCAACTTTTCCTTCATTAACTAAGTGAGCTTAGTTAACACTCAATCTTCTACAAACTTCTCTTTGTTGCCTAAGTGAACTTGGTAGACACTCTCTTTTAAACTTGGAAAACTCTGGAATGCTTGACAGACACGGGAAACTATTTGCATCACCTAAGTGAGCTTAACATACACTGACTAGTAAAGATATGACATTTTGTGTAATATCAAAGCCAATACACAATTAACCAATTATTTTCAACACCTAACTATCTTGTTTGAAATTTTCTAGGTGTATGCTAATGCCTGGAGTCATAAAGTAGGGCCTAATCACCAATTTCGAAGTACTTATCTTTGATGAACTTATCATGTTACGGTTTCCTTTGTTGTTGAATAATTCTTTTATTGTGCAAAGAAGAATTCCTCCATTCATCTAATCCATCAAGTGTTAAAATGTGCTCTTGTTGTGTAGAAGTAAGATCCACATTGAGTTCCAAAGTTGTATGTAATTTTTTATGCTCCAATTCTATAGGCATCATTGTTGGTTTGTCATAAACAAGTTGAAAATGAGTGAATCTAGTTGTAGTTTTCCATGTAGTTCTATAAGCCCATAATGCTTCAAGTAATTTTCTAGCCCAATCCTTCTTATGTACTAACACTATTTTAGTAAGGATTTCTTTGAGCTCCCTATTAGTGACCTCCATCTAGCCATTGGCTTGAGGATGATAGGGGAAGATTTTCCATGCCGAATTTTATATTCTTCAATTAGAGCAGTGATGAGATGTGAAGTGAATTGAGGACCTTGATCAGATACCAATTCTCTGAGAACACCAAGTTGAGTAAAAATGCATTCATATAGGAATTTGGAAACATTATTATCCTGAGGGTGCTTTATTGGCTTGGCTTCATCCCACTTAGTTACATAATTAGTACAAACTAGAATGTAGGATTGACCTTGTGAAGTAGGTTCAATAGGTCCAACAAAGTCAATCTCCCATTTTTCAAAGGGTGTCACAACAACCTAGGGTTGCAAAGGCATCTCATCTAATTTTTTAGCTCTTCCCATGCATTGGCATTTATCACTCTTTCTTGTATATTGTGTTTCATCTTTGTGAAGTGTTAGCTAGTAGTATCCTGTAGTCAATACTTTGAAAGCTATTCTTTTGGATGCAAAGTGACCTCTACAGGGTTCATCATGATATACCCTAAGAATATCATATGTTTCATCCTCTCTAACACATATTTGTATTACTTGATCAGGCCTAGTATAGAATATCAGTCTAGCAATCCAAGAAAAATCAAAACTTTTCTCTACTATCAACTTCTTTTGGTTAGGAGAAAAATGAAGTGGTGTCCTTCCTATGGTTAGATAATTTTCAATATCAACATACCATCGATTTTTTGTTGATAATAAGAAAAGATGTTCATCCAAAAAACTTTCATCAATGACTATAGGATCCTCAAGCACATGTAAATGAGATACAAAGTTAGCTACTACATTGGCTTTCCCTGCTTTGTCCATAATGGTGATATCAAATTCTTGCATAAGCAGTAACCATCTAGCTAGCCTCCCTGATATGGTAGGTTTATTCATCAAGTATTTAATAGTTGAATGGTCAGTATGGACAAATATCTCATAACCACTAATATAATGTATGAACTTATTTAGTGCATAAATAACTACAAGCATCTCCTTTTCGATTACTATATAATTAAACTCGGCTCCTTGCAAATCATTATTGATAAAATAAATGGCATGCTCCATTGCTCCTTTTTGTCCCAACACCACCACTGTGGTATAAATAGATGCATTAGTATTGGAATGACAATCCCCAACTAGGCCCTCTCAATACTAGTATTATTGTAAGAACCTCCTTAAGCTGCATGAAAGACTTGTTGCATTCAGAGTCCCAAGAAAAATCAGAGTCTTTCTTTAATAAGTTGTAAAGAAGTGTTGCAATTTGACTAAAATCCCTAATGAAACTTGTATAATACCCTGCATGCCCCAAGAAACTTCTTACATCCTTTTGTTTTTTTGGGGTAGGCAAAGTATTGATCTCTTCAATCTTTGTTGGATCCACCTGGATACCTTGTGATGAAATGAAATAACCCAAGACAACACCTTCCTCCATCATCATGAAACACTTTTCACTGTTAAGGGAACTATTGTACTTCTGACATCTCATGAGGATTTTTTCCAAATTCATTTTAGCTTCTTCAAAATTAGTCCCATAGGCAGTAAATTTATCCATATATATTTCCATGCATTCAACAAATATGTCAAGAAAAACACTGATTACAACTCTCTCGAATGTAGTTGGAGCATTACATAGGCCAAAAGGTAAGACTGCGTATGCAAAGGTTCCCCATGGGCATGTAAAAGTTATTTTCTCCTGGTCCTCCAAAGTTATTTGGATCTAATTTTAGCCACTAAAACCATCCAAGAAAGAGAAATACTTTTTGCTAGCTAGATTGGCAAGTACTTGATCAATGAATGGCAAAGGAAAATAGTCATTTTTAGTAGTTGAATTGTGTTCTTAATAATCTACACAAACTCTCTATTTTGCACCCTTTTTTGGAATAATGACTTGGGGTGAAACCCACTAACTATTAGAGATTGGGTAGATAAAACCAATATTTAACAACTTTTGCAATTCAATCTTGACTATATCTCTTAGGACATGATTAACCCTTCTCTAAGGTGTCTGACAGGCTTCTATTTAGGGCTAATATAGATCCTATGAGTACAAAAATTGGGATCTAGGCCTTTCATGTCTATTTAATCCCAAGAAAATTCTTATTGATTCTCTTGCAATACTTTTAGTATGCTTTCCTGATATGTAGATGAAATAGCACTACTAATGTTCAATTCTTTTCCTAGGCTTACTGCAACCTTTTTTACTTTCTCCATCATGGATATTTGAGCAACTTGATTTGAATGAATCTCATGTAGAAGTAATGAGTAAAGTAATTTGGAGGATGTTGAATATTGATGTGCATTAGGAGGTGGTAAAATAGTTTCCAAGATACAGTCATGTTGGGAAACTCTCAAGAATTGACTCCATATTCATTGGTGACAATTGAGGAGATAACTTCATCATCTTCTTGAGAGGTTACAAATGGATCCCTAGTTATCATCATGAGCTGATGAAGTGAATTAAATTCTAATTCTTCATCCTCCAAATCAAGCCATAATGCTTGATCATCTTGTAATAGGGGTTAAGCGGGGGAATACAATGTCAATTTTTTGGTATGCAACCCATTAGATATTGTTATCTTACCTAGCCTATGGTCTATATAAGCATCAGTAGTAGCTAACCAAGGTCTTCCTAGAATGAGAGGATACCCACCCATGTTGGCTTTTAGGGAAAGAACAACAAAGTCTACAGGTTATTCCCAAGAATTAGTGAAACTATAACATCCTCTATCATCCCATCTGGCTTGACAATAGAACTATCAACATGTTCCAAGATGGTTAGTGTTTCCCTAAGGCCAATAATGTGCAAGTGGGATAACACTTCCTTTGTCATTACATTAATAGATGCACCTAAATCCACCAGGGCATTTTGTACTTGAATTACATGAATAGTAATAGTGACCACAAGACTACCAGGATCAGAGTATTTAGGTATTGTCACTTTTTCTAACATAAGGTCTGATAATTGTCCCAGGACATTAATAGTTTTAGGATTTTCCCCTTTTCTCTCTAGTTTCCTTATGCAAGCTTCCTTTATGGCCTTATTATAAATAAGAACTTCTTTTATAGCATCTAGCAATGGTATCTTAACAGTTATATTCTTCAGTTGGTTAAGTAAATCCATCATAGCTTGGTTTTGCACAGTCACATTTGAGTCTATAAGCCTTTGAGGAAATAGTGAATCTTATGCTACAGGAGAGGTTGGTTGTGTAGGAAAATATTCCTTTTCAATAGAGGACTATTCAACCTCTATGATCATATGTTTTTGAGGTGAGGCAAGAGTGGTTCTTGACATTAAGTGGATGTCATTCAAAGATATAATGTAGCTTTATTATTGAGCTAGTGGCTTTTTGTTGTTAGGATTTGGATTAGGTTGAGCTAGAAGTTGGGTTGGCTTAGATTCATTATTATTGGTTGTAGGAGGATGCATTATTGTCTACTATTGAGCTAGTGGCATTAAGGCTTGTTGATTAGATTGGTTTGACCATTGTGGAGGTTGTTGCCAACTTTTTCTGGGGTTGATGCCAACCTTGCACATCAACCCTATTGAGGTTGTTGCCAACCTTGCTGGGGTTGATGCCAACCTTGCTAAGGTTGATACCAACCCTACTTGGGTTTTTTCCAACTAGTACTACTACTAAAGCCTTGAGGACCACAATTTTGAAAATTTTTCCATTGCCTATTATTACCAAAATTTTGAAGAGGGTCTTGTGGCATAGCTGGTCTTTGAGCCCATGGTCTTCTTTGAGCAACATAGATCACCTCTCCATTTTCATTAATGGCCTTAAATTCTATGGGCATTGATTGTGGCTCCAAGCTTGCAATAATTTTGCATTTGTAGTTCCTCTTCCTTTCTCTATAGTGTGGACAATATTCAGCTAGCATAGCATCAACTTCTTCCTTCTTCCTTCTTCCTTCTTGCTTGCATGTTGTCAAGCTAAGTAGCAACATCATTTATGATGTATTTCTTGAGATTAGACAATAGATTGGACAACTCTACCTTAGATACTCTGAACCATTAGACTTACCAGGCATGGCCTTAAGTCCTCTACCCTTCTTCGCAATAGCTCTTGAGTAGTTCAAGCATATATTTTGTATATCATTCTAGGTCCTTTGAGTAATGTCTCCTCACACCATTAGGTATAAATATTTTTTACTTGCATCACTTACACCTTTTAGAAAAAGATGTTTCCAAGACTCCTCATTCAGTTGGTGTTGGGTGTTGCGTTGTAAGTAAAACATAAACCTTGAGACATAGTCCTCTAAGATCTCATCTTCTTTCTGTGACATCTTGAAGATGTCATCTCCCTTCATATCATGACCCTTGCAAAACTCCTTGTTTTTAGCAAGAAAAATATTTTTCATTGTATCCCAATCTCTTAAAATAACCCCATGAACCATCTTAGAGCAACCTCCTTTAGAGTAGATGGAAAAAAATTTAGCTTGTGGGCATCAATTATATAATCACAACTCCTAAAGTGTATGTCAAATTCAAAAAGGAAGATATTAGGGTCTTCTATAATAAGACCATAAAACTTTCAAAGAGCAAAGGTAGGTATATTCTTCAAGTTATCATTATCATGTAGGTCATGGATAGGAAAAGGAAATGTAGGTTGAGCCATCCTTGGAGGTGGAACAACTTGTTGGAATGGATAAACAACAAGGGGTAATGGATTTTCTAGATACTCAGGTGCAACAATTGGTCCTACAATTCTTCTTCTTCTTCATTCTCAACTTGGGGTTCCTCAAGTGCAATATTAAAGATATCTTCTGGTTTGAATTGAGAATTCTAGGGGAGGAATCTCCCAAGGTGATATCTTCTTCTATGCATAAAAATGAATGAACTAAACTAAAACAATGACTTCATACATGAATTAAATTGACACCATTTTCAAAAATGATGCCAAAAATGGTTTTTCAATACAATGACTCTGTATCTAAGGATTGGACACCCTCTTTACATTGGTTCTACATAAGATCAACACCAAGTAATGTATTATAATGTCATACTGAGCTCATTAAATTATTGACTATAGAACATAAACTTGAAACGATGCCTACAAAGTATATGCTCTAATTCTCTTGACATGTCATCGTTGGAATAGAAACTAAGCTAGGAAATAAAATGATAACTTAATTGTTGGGCGTTCATTTTGCACGAGGTCAATGGTAGGAATCCATAATGTAATTCCTCTCTTGAAAAGCAAATCTTTTTAAGGATCTGCTCCAAGGTTCAGTATTTGTCTTACGACGTACCAAAATCTGCTCAGTAGAAGATAAATGTGAGTGTTCACGAGGAGGCCTTTGCTGGTTCTAAAACCGTTTTATCTTGGAATTGAAGTAAAATTTGTTGACTATCTCAAAATATCACACCAAAAGAACAATATTTTTCTATTTTTTCAATGAATGCAATTCTAACAATGCAACTACTATGAGGTCCTATTCTAACAGGGGGGTTAGCAAAGCAAATAATGAAACTGTAAGAAAATAACATGAAATCAAATGACTTGAAATTAAAATTCCTAAATGGACATAAGCTATAGAACACAACATGCTACGAGTTAAGCTTTCAAAGAAATCGGTAGGAAACCAATGAAAACAGGAACAACGCTTCCTAGAATCCACTGATGCAATTGTCGGTGAGAATCTTTAACAAATTGAATGATGTTTCACTCTTCATCAAATTGCAAGGCCAAATGAAGTGCGCTCATGCGAGACAAAAAGCTATGTAGACACAAATCGGGTGATCTCTTCTCAAGCTCATTACGTCAATAGAATTCATATATCTGTAGCAAACACCAGAACTAAAAGATTGCACAACTAGAAACAACTCAATAAACCTTTGGCTCAATCACAATCTCATAAATAAAATCCACAAAACAATGACACATTCAGGCAAGAATAACTACACTCTGAATGCTAGCAATAAAAGCATAATTTTATTGCATAATAATGGCGGCCTTTTTTACATTTTACAATGGGGTATTTATAAGAAATCATCTCCTCAATTTGTGTTAAGAATGAGAGATATCTTACATGCAATAAAATGCTTTTTAACAATAAAAACAAACTAAATATATACAAACTATCAATTAATCTAGTGCATAGAGGGACTCGTCCATATTTTATTCATTAATTGGATGCATGAGTCCTTTACATGTCAAAAATAGAGAAAGCATGAGAGAGTAAGTAGGAGGAAGCCATCAGTTGAAGTGGAAGTGCATGGAGGCGTCAAAAATGGAAATTGGCCCTTCACTAGGCATGTGTTGGAGTTAACTTGCCATAAGAATGTGCTCTCGTTGCATGGAAAGTGTTATTTTTGGAACTAGCAGTCAACTGTCAGTGCACCTCTGAATTGTGAGGCTATGAACCTCAAAAAATGTGGACCTGCAGACCTGCGTAGTTGCAGACCTATGGAGTTGCGGACCTTGAAAGCTCAATTCGCCAAAAAATAAAAGTTCTCAATTTTGAAAACGGTTTCTGGGTTTTTCTCAAATGGGGTTTTAGATCATTTTTTGTATACATTCTTTACCCTTTTTTGATGATTTACATCCTCTTTATAGCCAATTACTTTCATAAACTTGCACTCCCTCCTCTTCTTCAATCAAAAATCTCAAGGCACCTACATTGAATCTTGTCATTAATAGTTGCATAAGATGGGGAACCTATTCCCCTTCATGTGTCCAACTTTTGTATCTTCGACCTTTGTCTTCTCTCCAACCACCCTTTCCTTCTCGACGAGAAACCAAGTGATCCAGATTATCCAAGATGATCAAATGTTTGCAACCTTTTCATATTTTTTCACAAATTTTTCTAGGCATTTTTAAATGACCTTTTTGGAGGTCTTTTGCTCAAAATTTCAAGTCAGAACCTTCATCAATCCTTAAAACTAGACAGTTGAAGGCTCACTGTTTTAGGGACTGAAATTAGATCTTCAGTTCTTTCCAATGGTGTAAACGATTCCAAATTTTGAGGCTCAAGTCAAAAGATATGACCTCGACAAGTTGAGGATGCCATTTTCACCTACAAAAGAAGAAAACATTAGTTCATAGAGTTAACAATGCATAGTAAAGACACACTAGCTACTCAAACAAAATTGGAGGTGAATTTTGAAATCTGGCTAAGTCTGAAATCCTGAAGCCCTGAAATTTGGCTAAGTCTGGATTCCTAAAGCCTTGAAATTTCCTATAATATTTACCTTATCTCAGGGAGGTCTAAAACCTATCTTAAAAGATTCTTTGCATATATTAAAATATATCTTAAGTATAAGAAATTAATATATGTCAAACTTATACTTGAACGATATATTTTAAACCTCTTTTATGGCTACCTAAACAAAACTGGAGGTGAAAGGGTGGCTTGGCAAGTGCACACGGTGCCTTAGGAGTGTGGCAATGTGGAGGTCTGCGCAGCGACGGCGGTGGGTGCATGCGCGGAGGGTGACAATGGCACACATGTGGAGGAGGTGCATACACAGAGATGATGGCGCACGCACACAGAGGAGCACATGCATGCAGTGTGGAGGAGCACGCGAGGTGGTAGTGGAGTGCAGGCGCGTGCGGTGTGGAGGAGCACACACACGGAGGGGGAGGTGCACATGGTGAGGGGTGCACGCACGGCGTGAGGTGAAGGGATGCACGCGCGCAGAGGGAATGGGAGGTGCATGCACATGACGTGAGACGGGGTGAGTTTTCTCCTTTTTTTTTCTTCTTTTTTCTTGTTGTGCATTTTTTTTGACTTTTTGACTCTAAAATTCTAACTTCTAACCAAAATTTTTCCTCCCAACTCCTGCACTACGAGTCCAGGAGTCGAAAAAAGTAGGGGGGTCCCCATTCCTCACTAGGAATGGGGCGTGTGTTGTGGAGACCACAACATTAACCTACACTCATAAATGAAATTACAAACATGAAACTAAACTATTTACTTATGCTACAAGAAATAACCAACAGTTTTGTTACTATAAGGCTGCATGAACTGTTGGAAATATAAGAGGAGTAACTGAGAGAGGAGAGGTGAATTACTTACTACAAAAATAAATCCTAGATCCCTTAGATGTTAGTATCAAAAAGAAAACTAATGATTGAATATTGTTGAAGCGCAACAAACACGCAAAATGTTGTAACTCGGTAGTAACTCGATTAGCTCGGTAAAAGATTAACACATAAATCACTAGATGTTATCTATGATTACCATTACCTTAACTTAGTTGCAAACACATAAAGAAAATACCATGAACACATTTGACACTAGGATTTAACATGGAAACTCAATTTGGGAAAAACCACCAATAGCAACTAGTTACTAATTTTCACTCTTCTGAAGTGAGCCCTCTTAGAAGCCAACTCTGTTAAAAGTTACAAAACACACTGTTAGGTGTGACCCTATTAAAGGATTTAATCACCCTGTTAGAAGTTGCCTAGTTAGAGGTCTTGAGAAGAATTCAATATAATTGCCACCTTGTTAGAGGACTTGCAAATAGCTGTTAAGCCAACTTTATTAGGAGATTTAGATCACTACTACAATGGTTAGAGAGTAATAATGAGATGACTTGATCTGAATGCAACTAAATTGCTAATTTTAGATCTTTGTTTTGGCTTCTAATTTATCCTTCCTGATCGAATTTGGCTTTTCTACTCCACAAGGATATTTTTCTTATTCTTCAAATTCACTTCCTCTACTCATCATTAGATCTTCAATCACATCGTCACAATTCACACCTTTACTTGCACTTTTTCACACACACTTTGAAATCACAACTTGATCTTATACTTAAATCTTCCACTTTGCTATGTTGGCTCAAATACAACTTAGAATAATTAATATTCATTACCTTAGTTGGTTGGAATCAATAAATAAATCAATCAAGCTTAATACAAAAAAATAAGAAAATCCTTCGTTAACTGACCCTACTCGATAGAAACTAACTCTAAAATGATTTCCTTTGTTAACCAATGGAAGCTCGGTTAATAGTGCAAACTTATGAAAATCCTTTGGCAACTGAGTGAGCTCGATTAGTATTGGTTCCATCCAACTTCTTTCCTTACCCAAGTGAGCTCGGTTAACACTCATGTTTTGCAACTTTTCTTTCAACGCTCGAGTGAACTCGGTAGACACTACCTTCTGAACTAGGAAAAAATAGGAATGCTCAATAGATACTGCGAACTATCTTTACTACCCAAGTGTGCTTGGCATATACTGACTGCAAATGATATTTGTGTAACATCAAAGACAACACACAATTAACCAATTGTATCCAATAATCTCCCTCTTTGGCATTGATGGCAACACAACATGTCATAGCACAATGAAATTTTGGATTTTAGATTTGAGAACTCCCTCTGTCAGTATGAGCTCTCCCTTTTACTAGATTTTGTCTTCAATGGTTGTTACCAAGTTCATTCAGAACATCCTCCCTCTTTCAACATACTTCTTCTTTGGAAGACTTCTCCCTCTTCGGTTTCTAACTTTATTTTGGTTCAAAAAATTTCTCAGAATATGACAATAAACTTCTCTCTCTTTGACAACACATGCCAAAGACAATAGCTCTATAAATACCAATGTACCTTAAGTAATGATTCATCTACAATATGCCCTTGCCAATTCTTGCACCAACTAATTGATCTTCAACAAGTTTTGGTTAATGCATTCACTAAACTTCATTTAGTGAATTTTAGATAGGGGAATGACCCCTAGCTTACCCCTTAGATATAAAAATGCATCTTTAGGTAATGGCTTGGTGAATATGTCTGCAATCTGTTTCTTTGTATTCACATATTCCAATCTAACTTCTTTATCTTGCACCAACTCTCTTAAGAAGTGATATTTTATAGCAATATACTTTGTTTTGGAATGCATTACAAGATTCTTTGATATGTTGATTACACTACTGTTGTCACAATATATGACAACTAGATTTTGATCTCTACCTTCATTCCTTCCAATAGTTGTTTGAACCCAACAATGTTAGAACAATTAACTGGTGCTACTACATAGTCTACCTCTGCTGTGGATTGAGATGTACAATTTTGCTTCTTGCTTGTCCAAAATACTAATCTTTTACCAAGAAAGAATGCTCCACCACTAGTGTTTTTTTCTGTCATCAAGACTTCCTACCCAATCAGCATTATAAATACTTTCAAGTCCAAATTGCCTCCAAGTTTATACCATAAACCATAGTCTTCAATACCTTTTAGATATCTCATGATTCTCTTGATTGTCGTCATGTGATTTTCTTTAGGATTTGTTGAGAATCTTGCCACTCTTCCAATTTCTAGAGCAATATCAAGCCTTGTGTGTACTACATATTGCAATTTTTCAATCATTGATCTATAAGTGTTCTTATCTACTTCTTTGGAATCATCATTTTTGGAAAACTTATGTCCAATAGACATAGGTGCTCCAACTAGTCTTTAATCCTCCATTCCAAATTTCTTCATAATCTCCTTGTTATACTTAGAATGAGTGATGTAGATACCATTCTTGTTTTGTTTTATTTGTAATCCAATAAAGAATTTTATTTTACTAAACATGGATATCCCAAATTCTTTACTCATTTCTTCTAAGAATGTTTTGCATAAGTCATCAGTTTCTGTAAATAGAGTATCATCAACAAATATTTCTATCAACACAATCTTCTTATCTAGTCCTTCCTTGATATATAGACTACTATTATCATTAGTCCTTTGAAAACCAATCTATACCAAGTAATTATGGAGTTTATCATACCAAGCTCTAGGAGCTTGCTTAAGACCATATAATGCTTTGTGTAGTTTGCAAACCATGTCTCCTTTGCTAGGATCTACAAAACCTTCTAGTTGTTAAATCTAGACTTCCTCATCAAGAATTTCATTCAAGAAAATAGATTTAACATCTATTTGATATACTTTCAATCCTCTATGTGTTGCATATGCTAGTAAAGTTCTAACACCTTCTAGTCTTGCCGCAAGAGCAAAAGTCTCACCATAGTCAATACCTTCTTCTTGAGAATAACCTTTGCATACTAATCTTGCTTTGTTTCTTGATACCTTTCCATCTTCATTCAACTTATTTCTAAATATCTATTTTGTACCAATCACATTTTATCCTTAGGTCTAGGAACAAGAGTTCAAGTTTTGTTCTTTTCTATCTATTCTATCTCTTTAGTCATTGTTTCAATCCAAATTTCATTTTCCAGAGCATCTTTAACACTTCTAGGTTCAAATTCAACAAGTAAATATGTACCTTTTAATTTTCTTGTTGTCATTATTCCATTTGCTTTGTCTCCAATGATCTGATCAAGTGCATGATGTCTTCTAACATATCTTCCTAACACAAGCTCCTTAGTCTTTTAATGAGTTCCACCATCTTCTTCTTGAATTTTAGTTTCAAGCTTAGGTCCTTCTATATGTGACTCAAGTTCATCAGGCTCATTTTGAACTAGCTTGGTAGCCTCTGATTGTGACTCTGGTCCTTGTAGCTTGGGTTGCATTGACTGCAGCTCGGTAACTATTGGAGTTTACCGAGACTCAAGACATGAAGCTTCTTTTCTCTCAAATAGATTTGGCAAAGTATTAGGTTTGTAATAAATGAACTTTCTATAGTCTTCAAGTTCCTTGTTGATTTCTTCTTCACTCTTTTCTACATATTCATCAATTCTGACATGTGCACTCTCTATAATTTTTTGAATAGACAAATTCAAACATCTATATGCTTTTCTTTTGTAGGAGTATCCTAGAAATATGCCTTCATCACCTTTTACATCAAATTTTTCTTTTCTAGATTCTTTCAATATATAACATTTGCTACCAAATACTTTCAAGTAACTTACATTAGGTTTGTAGCCATACCATAGTTGATAAGGTGTCTTGTTTGAATTTTTCTTCAACTAAACTTTGTTCAAGGTATGAACTGTAGTGATGATAGCTTTCTTCCAGTATTTGAGAGCAACATTCTTTTCAATCATCAAGGTTCTTGCACAATCCATGATAGGTATGTTTATTCTTTCTACTATACCATTCTCCTATGGTGTACCAGGGACAGATACTTGTCTTTTGATTCCTCTTTTAATGCACAAATAATTGAATTCATGGGAGATGAATTTACCACCTCTATCTAATCTCAAGCATTACAACTTCTTTCTAGTTTCTTTTTCTACTCTTGCCAACTACCATTTGAATTTTTGAAAGGAGTTTGATTTTTCTTTTAGGTACATTATTGTGATCATTCTAGAGTAGTCATCAACAAAGAGAATGAAAAAAAATTCTCCATTATAACTTTCTATTCCAATAGGTCCACATTAATCTATTGAACAAGTTCCAAGACTTCTTCTAACTGATAGTCTTTGCTTTTGAAGCTTGTCTTCTTACCAATTTGGCAATTCTTACATAGACCCATGTCATGCTTCTTCAAACTAGGAATACCTCTTACTCTATTATGTTTTCTTATCTTAAGTGGATTATCATAATTCAAATGACGTAGCCTTTTGTGCCATAACCATCTTTCCTCTACTTGAGCAATAAAACATGAACAATCACTGAGATCAAGATAAAATAGATTACCTTTTGTTTGCTTGCCAAAATCAACCAAGTTTCCTTTCCCATCTAGCAGTTTGGCCTATCCATTCATGAATTCTACCTTGAAACTAATGTCATTTAGCTATGCCAAACTCAATAGATTATGCTTTAATCCTTCAACCTAATAAGCATTGTCACATACAAGTTCTTTAGTCAAAAAAATGCATCCTTTTCCTTTTATGTTACAAGGTTCATTGTTTCCAAATCTTACAATACCTCCATCATAATATTCCATAAGCTCAAATTTTCTTTTTTCACTAGTCATATGATGTGAGCAGCCATTTTCAATAATCCATATATCATTTTTCCTAACATGAGAGATAAGTGCCATCTTATCTCCTTCATCATTAGATTCATCTTTCACAGCTATGTATACCATTCCATCTTCACTGTTATTAGAATCTTTAGCCATAAAACAAGATTTTTTGCCTTTGTCCTTAAAGCTCTTGTAGTTCTTGTAGTCCTTCTTGCCTTTATGCTTATTTGTTTTCTTCTCATCCTTAATTTTCTTATTTGGACACCTAACAACAATGTGACCAATTTCTTCACAAGAAAAGCAAATCAGAGGAACTTTACCATTGTACTTTCCTATTCCTTTGGAATACTTCCTTGCAAGCAGGGCTTCAATAACTTCAAGATCATTGTTTGAACTTTCTTTTGATGATCCATCTTCTTCACTTTCTGATTGAATAAATTTTGACTTTTTTTCCCTTTTCTTTGAGTGTGAGTTTGGTTTTAAATGTAGATCCGATATTCTTTGAAGTAGGAACATAGTTATCATAATTGTCTAACTCAAAAGCTGTTAATCTTCCAACTAGAGCATCCAACCCTATTTTATTATTTGGATCACATCTCATTTCTTGAATAGTAGATACTCTAATTGCATAAATGGAAAGAAGAGTTCTAAGAACTTTACTTACAATAGTTTCCTCCTTGATGTCTCCTCTAGATGCTTTGATTACACTTGCACTGGCCTTGATCCTTTCCACATATTTTTCAATGTTTTCATCTTCTCTCATTTTCATTTGATCAGATTATCCTCTAAGGCTTTCTACTTTGGCTCTTCTTACATTTTCATCTCCTCCATAGATATCTTTTATTTTGTTCCACATTACAAAAGCAATTTTGCAAACTTTTACCTCATCAAATTTAGCATAACTGAGAGCATATGCAATATCAATCATCATGATATTATGATTCTTCTTTTTAGCAATGTCTTCAACTAATAAAATTCTAGTGGGAGTCTTATATTCAGCATCAAGATAATTGCAACCTAAATCACTGATGGTAGCTAGATGTAACCTCATTAGTCCTTGCCATGATGCAAAATTGTCTCTGTTTAGCTTGGGAATCCCTCTTTTGTAAGACATACTAATCTTTAGCTTAAGTCCATGAAACCTTCTCTGCAAGCACCAAAAGCTTTGATACCAATTATTGGAAATATAAGAGGAGTAACTAAGAGGGGAGGGTTGAATCAATTACTACAAAAATAAATCCCAGATCCCTTAGATGTTAGTACTAAAAAGAAAACTAATAATTGAATACTACTAAAGCTCGACAAACACATAGAATGTTGTAACTCAGTAGTAACTAGATTAGCTCGGTAAAAGATTAACACATAAATCATTAGGTGTTATCTATGATTACCATTACTTTAACTTAGTTGCAAACACATGAAGAAAATAGCATGAACACATTTGACACCAGGATTTAATGTGGAAACCCAATTTGGGAAAAACCATCAATAGCAACTAGTTACTGATTTTCACTCTTCTAAAATGAGCCCTATTAGGAGCCAACCCTATTAAAGGTTACAAAACACACTGTTAGGTGTGGTCTTGTTAAAGGATTTAATCACCCTATTAGGAGTGGCCTAGTTAGAGGTCTTGAGAAAAATTCAATAGAATTGCCACCTTGTTAGAGGATTTGCAAATAGCTATTAAGCCAACTCTATTAGGAGATTTAGATCACTGCTATAATGGTTAGAGAGTAACAATGAGATTACCTAATTTGAATGCAACTGAATTGTTGATTTTAGATCTATGTTCTGGCTTCTACTTGATCCTTCCTAATCAAATATGGCTTTGCTACTCCACAAGGATGTTCTGCTTATCCTTCAAATTCACTTCCTCTGCTCATCATTAGATCTTCAACCACATCATCACAATTCACACCTTTACTTACACTTTTTCACACACACTTTGAAATCACAACTTGACCCTATACTTATATCTTCCATTTTGTCAAGTCGGCTCAAATACAACTTAGAATAATCAATATTCATCATCTTAGTTGGCTGGAATCAATAGATTAATCAATCAAGGTTAATACAACAAAATAAGAAAATCCTTCACTAGCCAACCTTGCTTGGTGGAAACTAACTCTAAAACAATTTCCTTTGTTAACCAAAAGAAGCTTAGTTAACACTGCAAACATATGAAAATCCATTGGCAACCGAGTGAGTTGGGTTAGGACTAGTTCCATCTAACTTTCTTTCATTACCTGAGCGAGCTTGGTTAACACTCACTTTCTGCAACTTTTCTTTCAACGCCCAAATGAACTCGATAGACATTGCCTTTTGAACTAGGCAAACATAGGAATGCTCACTAGATACTGAGAACTATCTTCATTTCCTGAGTGAGCTTGGCATATACTGATTGCAAATGATATGAAATTTGTGTAACATCAAAGATAACACACAATTAACCAATTATATCCAACAATGAACAACATAGCTCTAAAAATTTTGCTTCAATTTTATGGAATGAAAAACTAATATATACCTAACTACAAGCTATAGTCACCTCCCATGTGGGCCCCATAGAAGAATGAATAATCAATAACTCAAAGATTAATAACTGTAAATATCATTTTCATTCATGAGTATTTCATAAGTACATAAGCTACAGGAAACAAAGTTGTATTTATCTCAACTACTAGATTACAAAAGAGTGTCTTCCCAATTCTTCTTAACATCAAAATCTAAACTTCAAGCTTATTTAACACTAGAAATGGGTGTTGGAGGGTCAATGTGTTGAGTGCGAAAGAAGGATTTAAAATTTCAAACTAGAATGGAAATGGTGTAGGTCCATCTGGTGAAGGAGATCAAGAAGATAAGACTTTGGATGTTGACAATGGGAAGGATCCCAATGGAGGTCAAACAATTAGGGACCCGAGGGAGTCCTAGACATGTGGCTTCAACAAATATTCTTGCCAAAAAGTGGTCAAGTTTGTTTGGCATCAAGCCGACAAGTAAGTCTTCTTTTCCTCTAGTTAAGAATATTTCTTCATCTGAACAAGGTACAATTACACTGGAGATACCAAATCAAATTATAGACAAGAATATTTATAGAATGGATTTGGCTCTTGTGGGGAGCTTTTTAGGAGCTAAACTAAATATAGAGGTGGTTCATGCCTTTGTTAGAAGGAAATGGGCTTTTTTAAAAGACAGGTGGACATTGCAGCCATGTCTAAAGGATGCTTATCCTTTAGCTTCTCATGTGAGGAGGATAAAATGGAGATCCTATGTAATAGTTTGTGGGTTGTGGGTAAGCATACTTTGATTCTGCAAAAATGGTCCCCAAGCCTAAAATCTCAAGATGAATCAATGGTTCAAGCTCCTATTTGGACAAGACTTCTAGGTATGCCTTTGGAGTATTGTGTGGAGGGCATTTTTCAAGGTATTGCTAATGCTTTTGTTGAACTATTGTTCATGGACCTAGATACAGTTGCTAGAAGGAGATTAACTTATGCCAGAATCTATGTAGGGGTTTTTCAAGGAGTTGATATGCCTGAGATTATTTCACTCAAATCCAAAATGGGAGTATGGTAGTAGAATATTGGGTATGAATCTATCCCCTTTACTTACTTTCATTATAAAATATTGGGTCATTGGGCAAAGAAATGCCCCAATTTGATTAGCTCCTAGAAAAAATGTAACAAAATATGGGCTCACAAAGGAACTAAAAATACAATGGGTATTGAGAAAATTTGTTCTATGGAAGGGCCTCTTCAACAGGGTATGAGTAATGAAAAGGTGACTTTGGAGTCCATAGTCTATGATTAGGTGGTAACTTCACAACTGGTTACTATCAAAGAGATGAAGAACCAAGAACGGGCACCTCTAGATTACATTTGGGTAGAGGAGGTTGTCACTTTGGTGCCAGAGGATAGCCTTGTGGATGAGGGTAGGCTCATTAATGGGGGTGAAGGAGAAGATGGTGAGATTTAGATTGAAAAGGTTTTGGAAGACTGTAGTATGTCCTCTACTAATAGTAAGGTATCTGACTCTTATGCAACTTTGAATTGTATTATTTTTGGGAAGGATACTCAAGTCAAGAATAAGCCTCTAACATAAGTATTACCTATGGATGGCAACCAAAAGTGAAGGGATGTTGAAGATATTTCTAAAGCCTTAATGATTGAGGAAGAAGATTCTGAAGCTTTGGACTATAGTGGGGGGTAAGAAGCTCTTAAGATTAAAAAAAAAGAGGGGTGAGACTTCTTTTAAAAAGAACAAAGAGAATGCTTTGATTGGTGATTAAGGAAATGGGGAGCAATAAGACAAGGGATATTACACATCTCAACACCCCAACTAGAAAGAGCATTAAAAAAGGATATGTCAAGAGTAAAAAAACTAGAGATAGTTGTCTACCTTCTACTGTAGCTAGGAAGGGTGTCAAATCTGGGGATGTTGGTCTAAGCCCTATATTTGCAGGATGACCTTCTAATGTGCATAAAAGAATTATGGAGACAAATAGAAGTATAGTGGATGGTAGTCAAAGGACTATTTTAGATTCAAAATCTTTCCATAAGCAATGAAGTTTATATCATGGAATATGAGAGGATTAAATAATCCTCACAAGCAAGATATGGTGAAGAATATGATTAGGGATAACAAGTTGGATATTGTTCTTCTACAAGAAACTAAAATGTTAAAAGAGAAAGTTGAAGGTCTTTTGGTGTTTAAAAGTGGTTAGGTATTTTGGGGTATTCTAATGGAGCCTTAGGTAGTATGGAAGATTTTTGGAATGATAGATATATTTACTGGGAATTATCTCTTAGAATAGAAACATGATGAATATTAGATTTTCTAATGCCAAGGATGGCACCTCTTGGGTTTTAACTAACATTTATGCCCCCAATTCTAAATGGGGGTAGGAAAGTTCTTTGGGATGCTCTCTCTAATCAAAGAAATAATTGTTTGAATGAAAATTGGATTATTATGGGTGACTTCAATACACCTCGAAAAGAGAACGAGAAGATGGGAGGTAGTCAAACCAATTTGGACAACAGATTGGAGCTAATGGAGTTTATTAATAGTCATCTTTTGCATGACATGAATTTGCATGGGATTGACTACACTTGGACTAATAGAAGGTCAGGGAAGGACCTTATTAAAGTGATGTTGGATAGAGCCCTTATTAGTAATGATTGGTTTTTGAAGTATAAATGCTCCCTTTCTGCTCATGTGAGAGTGGGCTCAGATCACTACCCCATTTTTATTTTGGCTAACCCTATAATTAGCAAGAAGAACTATCCCTTTAGATTTGAGAAGATGTGGACTCTCTATCTTGGGCTAGAAGACCTTATTAAGGAATGGTGGGGCATTCATGTGGAGGGAACAACTATGTTTAAAGTTGTTAAAAAGTTGAAAAATGTCAAAAAGAATATCAAAAGATGGAACAAGGAAACCTTTGGGAACATCTTTGACAACAAAAGGAGGATTCTTTAGGAATTAAAAGAGATTTAGGACAACATCTAGGCTGAGGGCTATGAGAATGTGTCTAGAAAAGAGGAAGAGTTGAAATTGATTGAGATGCATGATATAATTACTAAGGAGGAGGTGTATTGGAGACATCGGTCTAGAAAAGTTTTTTGAGTGAGGGGGATTAGAATACTAAATATTTTCATGTGACTAATTTGAAGCATAGAATGGTTAATAAGATTTCTTGGCTTAATGTTCATGGGGTTCCTATTGATGATGATGAAGCTATTAAAAGGGAAGCCATGATTTTTTTTAGTAATTTACTAGAGAGTGATCCCAATATAGATAAGGACAAGGAAAAGGTGTTTTTGGATTGTATTCCAAAATTAATTTTAAATGAAAAAAATAAAAAAACTTACTACTATCCCTAGCAATGAAGAAATTACTAATGCAATATTTTCCTTTGAAGGAGACAAAGCTATTGGACTAGATGGCTTTCCCTTCCTTTTTTTTTGTAAGTATTGGCATATCATTCAAGAGGATGTTTTAATAGTGTGAAAGAGTTTTTTGGGTTTAATAAAATCCTAAAGGAGTTGAATGGTACCTTTCTAACTTTGGTTCCCAAAAACCTTGGGGCTAACTATATGGATCATTTCAGACCAATTAGTCTTTGTAACTCTTTTTACAAGGTTACCTCCAAAATTCTTACTCTCAAAAGTTTATATTTTCTACGTAATTTGATTTCTAGACAACGGAATGAGTTTGTTCTCGACAGGCAGATTTTGGATCTTATCATTACAGTGCATGAAAATATTCATTCCCTTACTAAAACTAAGAAAGATGGGTTCCTTCTTAAACTTAACTTATCAAAATCCTATGATAGGGTGGATTGGAAGTTTTTAAAATGTGGGTTGGAAGCTTTTGGGTTTAATAAAAGATTTTTGGAGATGGTCCTATTGCTAGTTTCCTCTACCACCTTCTTTGTTCTTGTTAATGGTTCTTTGACACCTTTCTTTTGGGATTCTCATGGGTTAAGGCAAGGGGATTCACTATCTTCCATCCTATTCATTCTCATTGTTGAATGCTTAGGTAGATATGTGGAAAAAATGGTAATTTTGGGGGAATTTGTTGGACTTAGATCTTCTTCTAAGAATCTTACCTGCTCTCATCAAAAATTTGTAGATGACTTTACTATTATGGGAGAAGCTTCTATGAGGAATGCATGAAACATCAAGAAAGCTATTGAAGATTTTGGGCAAGCTTCTAGTCAGATGATAAACTAGAACAAAATTGCGATTTATTTTATCAATGTTAATGAGAATAGACAAAATAAAATCAAAAGAATCATTGGTTGTGAGATTGGTACCCTTCCAGGCTCATATATTGGCTTACCCCTCTATCTTGACCCTCCTAAGACTTTCTAGAGTTCTTTGATTAACAAAATTCACTCAAAGTTAGTAGGCTGGAAAGGATCCCTCCTTAGCCAAGCTGGTAAGGTTACTATTCTTGAATCCACTTTACAAAATATGCCTTTGTATGCTTTGAGTGTTTTTAAGATTCCTAAGAAGTTTTCTTTGGCCGTTGAGAAAATTTAGAAACAAATTTTATGGATGGGTATGGAAAAGAAGAAAAGAATGCTTTTGATTGCTTGGGATAAAGTTTGCATGCCAATAAACAAAGGAGGACTTGGCCTTAGAAGGGTGATAACTATGAATGATTCTCTACTTTCTAAGCTTATTTGGAGATGGCATCAAGAGGAGGGAGAATGGAGACACATTTGGAATGATAAATATAACATGAAGAATCAAGGGTTTAACCTCTTCCTTAGTAATGTGGCTTCTCAAGGGAGTTCTGCAATCTGAAAGCAAGTTCAAAAAGATAAGTAGATTATTAATAAAGGGGTCAAATGGAAGGCTGGAAATGGTAGAACTATTCATTTTTGGGATGATATTTGGATTCTTGATCATACCCTTAGTTTTAATTGGAGGTGGAATGGCTTTATGGATCAATGCAACAACTTTTTTGGGATTTATGTTGTTGATTATTGTGAAGACGAAAATTGGATTAACCTCAATAGAGTGGATAACAATCTTTATGATCTCAACAAAATCTTGAATGTTGTCTTTTTAGTTCAAGAGGAGGATGCTTTAATATAGAAATATAAATCCAATGGGTTGTTCTCTGTTTCTTCTTTTATGCCAATGCTTTTGAGGAATATCAAGCACCTTGCTAGGCTAAAGCTTAGTTTAAAGGAATGACCCCCAAAATTTACCTATTTTTTTGGATTCTTTTGCAGGATAAAATTATTACCACTAATAATTTGATGAAGAGAGGTATGAATATTATCAGAAAGTACTATCTTTGTAAGGAAGTGAAAGAGTCAGTTAATCATCTAACTCTTCATTGTTCTTATACTAGAAGGTTATGGGAAAGGATCTGTGGTTTGTTGGATATGGTTTGGATCTTCCCCCTTACTATTCAAGAGTTTTTTAAAGGATGGAAGTCTCCCTCTTGTAATACATTGATTATGAAGTTATGGGATTTCATCCTCCCTTTTCTCTGTTGGGGTGTGTGGAAGGAAAGAAATGATAGGGTGTTCAAGGGTAAGGAGACTAATTATGTCCAGTTGTTCTATAAGATTAAGGATTCGGTGATAGAGAATATTAGGACTATTGGGAAATGGCATCAACCTCAAAATGAATGGGAAGATAATTTGATTTAGAACTAGAGCTTGGAAGGGTTAAGTATTATTCAAAATGGTAATAATCTTAGGAATTTGGCTAGGTGGGATTGACCTCCTCATGGCTAGTGTAAGATTATTTTTGATGGGGCCTCAAAGAGAAACCTAGGGATGGAAGGTTGTGAAGTCATCATCAAAAATATGAATGGGGACAATTTGGGTGTGATGGTCATCCCTATTGGGGAACAAACAAATCATGTGGCAGGAGCTAGTGCAACTCTCTATGGTCTTAGTTATGCCAAGAGTATGAATTTGGACAAGATTTGGCTTGAGGGGGGACTCCCTCAATATTATTAATTGTCTTGATAAAATTAAAAATCATTCTTGGAAAATTCATAATATTATATTTAAGGCCATTTTTTTAATCAATTCATTTGAGATTCGTGTTATCACTCATAACTATAGAGAAACTAACTATGTTGATGATTGGGCTGTGAACATGGCATGCAAAAGTCATGAAAATTTTATTTGGAATCATGGTGATAATATTCCTATTAAGGGTTTATCCTTAATTAAGTATGATAAGGTGAGAAGTAGGCAAAAAAGTTTTATTAATGATGAAAATGGAAATAAGGATTAATTATGATTTGGGCAAATTTGGGGTGTGGCAAGTTATGATTAGATTGGTAGGGACTTTTTTTCAATGTCACACAAGTTGTGGGTTTGTTTATTTATCAATATCCTTTGCTATGATATCAATACTGGGTTTTTCTTTTTGAATGTTTATTCTGAGATAGTGAGAATCTGCAACAGCTTGAAGAAGATGGGAGGAAGGAGAAAGAGGGTTGAACAAGCTAGCTACAAGGACTGGAAGAAGAACATAGAGTTTTGGGAAATTTTGGAACATGGGAATTTCATCGATTTTATGGAGAAGCTTAAAGGTAGCAACCCTTCTATTACTTGCCAATTTATTAAGACCTAGAAGGATGGGAATATTTTAGTGGGTAATCAGAGAATGGAGGTAACATAGGACATCATTGAGGAAGCTATGAGCCTTGACATAAAGGGAATCAATTTTTATAGGGATAGGAAGCTTTGTAATCAGGCAGTGAAAGAATTTGTAGATACAGCTAAATAGTACAATAGGTTGGTTAAAATTGGTAATTCCTATTTTAACCCTAGTTCCATATCTTATCCTTCGAGGTTTTTCATGTTTGTAGTAATTGAATACTTAACTTTGGATGGCCACTTTACTAAGATATTTGGGTACCATTATATGATCGTAGACCATTTTAAGCATAGGGTTTGGCTTAATCTTCCCTTCTACCTCAAGCAATCATTGGGTAATACAATTTTAGCTATTTAGAATGATCCTGAGGGTGACCATGCTTGTCATGAGGGTTTAATGGTGTTGGTTATGAACCTCCTCAAATCCAAAAAAATAGATAGACCCATTATAGTAAGAAAACTTTGGAGTGTGAGACTGAGGGGAGTGAAGAGGATAAGGGCTTTGATAAGGATACAAAGGATGAGGTTGTGGAGATGGAGTTTAAGAAGAGGAAAAAGCTTGATCCTAGAAGCTCATCTAAGAAGAAAAAGAAGATTAAGGAGGTTGAATCTAAGATGGATACGAATTCTAAAGAGGAGCTGGAAGAGGGTAATAGGAAAAGTGGCATCACCAGTAGGGTACTAGAAACAAGGGGAAGAATATGGACAAGGTTTCAAACATACCTTTTGATGATGAACCTCTGATTAAGAGGATGGAGCAAAAAGGGAAGAATATGCTTTCTCAAGGGAAGGTTGGTGTTAAAGGGCCTAAGGAGACTAATTATGAAAGAGACAATTTGGGTAGGGATGAGGATGACCTAACTCATAAGAAGCTCAATGAAGATCAAGGGTTTTTGAAAGGGATCTTTGGTAATTCTAGGCTAATGAAGAAGAACATCAATAGTTTGCAGTAGCAGATGCAGGACATTTTGAGAGAATTTGACCAACTCAACAAAACTACTAGAGGGGAGAGAACTCTGGACAACATATTGATAGAATTTATGAGGTGATTGGTAATGTTGAAGGGGTTTAGAATCTTATGAAACATGTTCCACCCCTAGAATCCAAGAACATAACTTTGGATAAGCTAAATAAAGATATCCAAAAAAGGTTGGATGGTCTAGATAAAAATGTGGTTAATATGGAGAAGACAGTTAAGAAACTGGCTAACTAGAAATTTTTCTATTTTGAAGACTGTGGTAGACAACATTAATACTCTTTTGAACAAGCTTGAATAGGGGAAAGGTCAAGGCTCCAAGGATTTGAAAGATGACTATGGACCTAGTAATTGTACTAGGGCTAATTCAAAAAAGTTTGAGGTTGTTAAAGCCAAAGAAATGGATGATCTAAAGGCCTCTATAGATAACATGAACATCTTTGTAGACTAGGCAGCAAATTTTCTAAAGACCCTGTAGCTAGTTTTGTGTTGTCTTTTTGCTTTCTTTTTGTTATCTTTTCATGTTGTTTGTTTTATGGCTACTTGTTTTAGCTAGTTTTGTTCTTACGTCCCGATGCACAGTTCTTTTGGGTTTTTTAGCTTTTGTTATTTTGTTCCAATGTAAAAGGTTTTGGGTCCTTTAAAACCTATTTTTACTTAATCAAAACATAATGACATAAAATAAAACTCCTCAATTCTAGGGTCCTTCAATGCTAGGAATATGACAAGAGTGACATCAAACAACATCATTTAATTCATAATAAGTTGCACTTTGCTTGCACATGAACTCTAGAATTCATGGCTTCTAGATCTGCTCCATAATGATTTATAATTGCCTTGACCCAACCCACAACAATATCTAATAACTAAAAGTTCATGGAATCATTATGAATTCAAAATAGTTAACTACTTCCTTATCAATGCTTTATCTTCAATGTTGATTTCTCCTTCCATTGCTGACTTGTCATTTTCCTATAAAAGATTAGCATGTACATGCAACAACTACAATACATATCCAAGATAAAATTCATAATAAGTTACTCATATCAGATTTTCTCTCATCGATGGCTACATGAGAAATTAACCAATTAATGTAAGACATGAAAATACACCATTTCATTCTATATAACCACACACACACACACACACACATATATATAACATATTAATCCCATCAAAATTCACACATATAACAACATAATTATAAGTAGTCTAGATAAGTTTATCAAAAGATCATAAAGTTCTGAAGTCTTTAACCATCAAAAGTTATTAAAAAGCATGAACTAAATAAGCCTTAGATTGGACATATCATTTCCCTATACCAAATGTTGAAATTCAGACACCTTCTAATTGTAAATGACTAAGGAAGTCATCTCTTGTCAAAACAATTGGAGAAATTCCTTCCAATAGGTTTCTTTTGGTTGCAATTTCTTTTTAGCCATAATATGACCCCACCAAGAGGCTACTTCACCAGCCAACTAGGAGGTAACCCACATAGTCCTTGAAGTACCAGAGAAATTCCTGACTTAAAAGTACCTTTCCATAAAGATAATCTAAGCTTTTGCATCATCACTACAGGTTGTGCCATTGAAATATGGAGGTACCACCTTTTTAAGCTCTTTGATCAATTCCTTAGATATCCTAATAATAGTGTGTCAAATTCGTAGCTCTAAGCTCAACCTCCCTCTTATGTTTCTCTTCTACTCCTCCATCTTCCTCTAACTTTCTCAGATGCTCAACTCTCACATCCCCTTCCCATTTTCTCTACTCTTTTGTAGAATGGTTTTCATTTTTCCTACCCATCAAGTCATATTCAATTTGATCCATGTGGGCCCCTTGTTGCTACTAGAGATTTCCCAATTGAGTCAAGAGATCAAGAATCTAGTCCACCCTTAGATTCTAGGCTCTTCTTATAGACCATTTGTGCTTCTAGCCTTGTTACCACTATTGGTATTCATGATGTCTATTTAACTCTTGCAATAATCAAACCACACAACTTTAGAAACATTTGGATCATAGGCCCTAGAGTTAAACATAGCTCTAATAGCACATGTAAAGTCTACATTTTCTACAACATACCACTTAAGTAGAACACTAAAAATCTTGGAGAGTCATTTGAAAAATTAAATTGTTCAAACATAGAGTCAATATGTCAATAAATCTCCCATTTAATTAATATCAAAAAATAGACATACAATTCAAACTCTTGTCGAATGATAAGAATTAAATAATAAAGTACATTTTATTGAATAGTCTTGACACACGTGGAAATACATCGGATATAAACACATGATCAAATTTTAATGATTAGCTAGCCAATTTATGAAACTTTAGTTGCATCAAGTACATCAAGTTACAAATACATAAGTTTCACACACAATATGTCAACTTACATGTCATATATCTTGAATACATAAATAATTACAAAGTTTACAAATATGTAAGAAAAATAGATTATCATTAGATCGTGGTCCATTTACAAGCTCTTATCTCCTAAGCCCTTATATTTGAGCCCATCTACTATCTTGAGATATGAGTGTGGCTCAAGTGCTTAACTACCAAACCACAGAGGGGTTAGCTCTCCCAAGGTCCTTCCTAACATGAAGAACTCCTTGACATTGCCCAAGGAACCTAATAAATTGGGAAGGTTGGATTAGATGGATCTGGTGCAACCATATGACTATTCTACATGCACATATACCTAATATAAAAACTAAGCATGTATAAAGTAGGGAGAAAGAAAACAAATTATGCATGAAAACATAAGCAATAATAATAGCTTTCCCAAAAGCTCTAATGAAAAGAGATATGGAGGAGAGGAGAAGGATACTAGGGTTTCAAGATGTTGGTAGAAGGCACCATTTGTAGTAGGGTAGAGAGTGATATACAAGCTTTAGGTTCCCATGGCAGCCACCCAGATTCCAGCCAAATAAGCATGAAGGGCATAGGGAGATTCAGAGAGATGAACATTGGCACATGATTGATGGTCCACACCATCAAAAGGATATTTCTCCCTCCAAGTTCAGGATGTCAGGAGAAGTAGGGAGATGGATTAGAAAGGATGTCAATAGGAGGTCAAATGCATTAACTAAAGACTCCCTAAAGATTGTAAACAATAAGGTGATTAACATTCAAATAGATTCAAAGGAATGGAAATCTACAATATCTCTCTTAAGAGAAAGGGCTTTCTTTATGAAATGGGGGGGACGATGGCCATCTTTGGCCAAGATGAAATAATGGATTATAGACACCTGGGGACTGCAAATAATGATCAAGACCCTAACCAACAACTTTTTTTTAATCATAATGGAGTCCAAATTGGAGAAAATAAGGGTTATGTTTAATGGTCCCTTTCTAATGGATGGAGTGGGTTTCTTTATTAAAGACTAGGTACCCCAACTTCAATTGGATCAGGTTATACAATCTTCCTCACGAGTACTAGATTAAGGATATTTTCAAATTAATAGGGGATAGACTGAGTTCTTTCATTAAAGTGGATGAAGCCATTGAACAGAAAGAGTTTAGCTAGCATGCTAGGATTTGTATCATGTGGGAGCCTCATCCTCTACTCCCTCATGCTATAGAGATCATAACAAGTGAGAGTTATTGGTAGTAAGAGATTGAGATTGAGGAAGCTATTAGCCGATGTAAACTATGTAAGATTTGGGGTCATAAAGAGGAAGAATGCAAAGTTAACAAAAAAGACAAGGAATTGGTGGAGGGAGGGACTATGGAGTTAAGAATGGACCCAAGTTCTTTAGGAATAGCAGGGGAAGAACCTGACCGAGCTGAAGTGGCAACTAAGCTCCTGTCAGATCATGGATTGGATATTGAAATGGCTTGCCCTGTGGCAAAGGAAGTTGTTGTCAACGAGGAAATGTTGGAGCCAAATTTAACAAGTACTAAAAAAAATTCTTTGGGTGGTTAGGAGGATGATAGGGAACAAGTTTTGAAGGTAGCACAAGAGGACTCTTCAAAGCTTGTGGAGGCTAGAATGGCAAAAATCAAAGATATAGGTAATCAAGAAGGAGAGAAAGGGACTAATCTAATTGCTTTACATAGACTTTCTAAGGACCTGAAGAATTCGAAGGTTGAGGATGAGATCAACTTACTCTCAACCACAAAAAGTGGGGTCTCCTATCTTGGAGGAATCCCAAAAATTAAAGAGTGGTTGGGAGATGGAGATTCGACATAAGAGGAAGGATTGGGGAATGTAGAACCATGAACAATTTCACATACCAAATAATACAAGGCTATTAAGTAGTCAAGAGGGTCACAAAAGAAAAAAGGTAAAAAAAAATAACTTGGATTACTAATAGATGCACAGAATATGTGAGGTCAAACCTACTTGAGATGCGAGAGGGACATTGTCTCTCTCGAGAGACTATAAAATTCCTAACATAGAATGTCAAGGTCTACAATGCTCCTGACAAAATATGCTTCATCAAGCGATCTCTTGATCAAGCAAAAGAAAACATTATATGTGTTCAGGAAACAAAGATGGAAGTAGAGGAGGTAGCGAAGGTTTTTGGAGTCAAACAAAAATGGTTTGGATTCTTCGTTGAGGCGATTGGAGGTTCGAGAGGTTTGGGTATACTCTAGAATCCAAGGCTTCTCAAGGGAGATCCCCTAGTGAAGGCAAGATTTTGGCAAACTGTTCAATTCCCTTCACAAACTATTAACTTATTTGGAGTTTTGAACAATGTGTATGCGCCCACTAAGATGGAAGAAAAAAAGGTTGTTTGGGGGGAGATATCTACTTTCTGCTCCTCTCTAGGCAATGAGTTCAGGTTGATTGTAGGTGATTTTAATGCCACATTGACTGTGGTGAACAAAAGGGGTGGGGCTTGCTCTCTAGGTTCTATGCAGTAAGGCTTTCATCTTTTTGTACAAAACAATATGCTCTGGGAAGTATCTACTAAAGGCAAACATTTCACATGGACAAACAAAAGAAAGGGCTTCTCTCAAATTACTAAAAGATTAGATAGAATCTTCCTATCATGAGAATGGCAGATAGTATCAGTAGTCTTTGAAGGAAGAATTTTGGAATTATTAGGCTCTGACCATTATCTGGCTTCAATGGTGGTATAGAATGATGTCATAGCAATCAAGTGCCCTTTCAAATTTGAATTAATGTGGTTTAGAGAGGAAGTTTTTTTGATAAAATGCACAACTAGTGGGCTAGTGCTCTGCCAATTGAAGGTAATGCGGCATATAGGTTTTTCTCAAAACTCAAATATCTTAAGGTCATGCTCAAGGAGTGGAACAAGAATCATTTTGGAAATATCTTTCAAAAGAGGGCAAGTATTGAAGTTGATCTTGTAGTGTTAAATAGTAAAGTTTTGAGAGCAGGGATGGATGATGTTGATTATAGTACAGAGAATGATAAAAAGAGAGGAAATCTTCTTTAAGAAAAAATCGTGGGAGAATTGGCTTAAAGCTGGAGATAGAAACTCTAAGTTTTTCATAGTTCGATAAAGACTAGATGGAGTGTTAATTGAATACTATCCATCAAGAATCAGCAGGGAGTTCTTTTGGAGGATATGGACAACATTAACAAGGAGGCTATGGACTTTTTTGAAGAGTTGTGGAGGGAGGATCAGGTGGATAGGGGTAGGGAACAAGAGAGAGTTTTGAGTGTTATCCCACAATCAATTTCTAAAAAAGATAACAAAATGCCTATGGAACCAATTAAAATGAATGAATTGAAAGCTACAATTTTTGGATTAGGAGCTGAGAAGGCACTAGATCTAGATGGTTTCTAGGCTTTTTTAACCAAAATTTTTGGGAGTTTTTGAAGGAAAAATTGTTGGAAGTGGTGGACGAATCAAGAAGTGTGGGTTTCATTTTGCAAGATTTCAATAATACATTGATTGCTAGTATTCCCAAGAAATCACATTCATCCAGGTATGAGGAATTTTGGTCTATTTCACTTTGCAACATAGTTTATAAAATTATTACAAAAATTGCTACAAATAGGTTAAAATTGTTGTTAGATTCTATTATCTCCCTAGAACAAAGTGACTTCACCCCAAATAGAAGCATCATGGACAGTATCATACACTAGTACATTTTGGCAAATATGTGACTACATGACTAAAAACTTTAGTCACACCACAAAAAATTTGAGTAAGGTGACTAAAACTGATCACATTCTACCATTTCTTTATAATTTGCAATTATAGGTGACTAAATAAGTGACTAATTTAGTCATTGGGTAGAAACACAAGATCAACCAAATAAAAGTGACTAATTAAGCTACCAAATAAATGACTAAATAGATGACTGCAAAGTTAGTCACTAATAATTAGTCACCTAAACAAAAATTACTAAATAAACTATTAAATAGTTAATCACTAATAATCAGTCACCTAAACAAAAATTAATGAATAAAATATTATCACTCATTTATAATAACATTTGATAAAATAATCATAGACTAATATATAAATTAGAAGTTCCATTTTACTACAAATGCTTGTTTGTTAATAGGAAATCTTATTGCATGAGAAATTCATTTATACTTGACTCATGCCAAAAATCTAGTTTTGAGGTGATTTTAAAATCAAATATTGATAAACACCATTATATATATATTATAATAAGAATAAAAATGAATTAAAAATAAATAAATAAATTGAAAACTAGTTCTTCATATTTATTTTTTTATCTGTAATATATGTATTTTACTATATGATAGTTTCAACATCATATTTCAGATTACAAGTATCCCATATCGACCCACGACCTATTTAAGCATGCAAACAAGATGGACGTAAACAAGAATAATTACCACCCTAAATTCCCCTCCCTACACTTATACTATATGACTACATAGGCATACAAATAGTGCCCAATAATACAAAATTGAGCCAAACCAAAAAAAGTTTCAAGAGAACAAAAGCATCACACAAAATAAACCAATACCACATTCACATGAACCATCCCTTAATTTTATATTTTGATGATCAATTGGAAATGAACATGTCAGTCCGTGTATCCATATTTTCTATCTTCTTTCCTTGTCTACCATGTCGTCACTTGGCCATCCCCTATGATTTGGAACTTACAACTATGTAGAACTACCTCTAAACAACTCCTTATGCAACACTCCATCTAAAAGAATGTAATGCATTTAATTTTAAAGAAATGAGATTTTAGAAGAGACATCTCCCACAATATTTTAATATATTATTAAAATATATGTATAACATCTAATAGTCAAAAGACATTATTATAATCTTTAACATTAATTAAATCCATCATTTTTTACACATTTTATAATATACAACTAGAGTTATTATTATTATTTATATTAATTAATAAATATAGATAAAATATAGTTAATTTTATACTCTCAAATAATTAACAAATACAACTAAAGAAGCATTTTAAACTCTAAAAGAAAACTTATATTATTTTAAATATCAAATTCCACAAATAGATTCTCTGTTGGAGGGAGTTTTCCTGAAATATTTGGCATTAACGTTTAGGAATTTTTATCATTTCATTTAGCACACCAATCTTTCGCTCCAATTTTTAGGCAAAGAGGGGAAGAAAATTGTGGTGTCAAAGTTTAGAGGGAATTTCATTATTTCATTTCAGCCCAACAAATTTCTCTCCAACTGTTTTAGGTAGAGATTAAAAAACCCTTGAAATCATAATATTTGCATTTTGAATCATCCCCCTCCCTCCATTGACATGGGTATACTTCTGTTAAATATTATTTTCCTATATAATTGTAACATAAAGCATATACATAATGAGTATGTCCAAGCTTACAGGTGACATGGAGCACCTTATGACCATTTCCCTATTGAAATTGAACATTCACGGGATACATCACATGTTGGTACAATTCAAATATCTTTTTGCACTCTTTTTGTATGTATCGATTTATTTAGTTTAGGTTTTAATAGTTTCAGCAGAAGGTGGGGTTTTATGTATGATGACACTGAATCTAATAAATGAAATCATTTTCCTATGTCTAAGAGGACTACAGGGAGAGGGTGAATAGCTTTATTTTTCGTGTGTGAGACTCTGGAATTGGAGGCTTCTTTTCTACAGGTCTATGAACACTCACTTTTTCCTTAAAAATTTAATCTAATACTTGAAAATTCACCTTAGGCTGAGCTTCACAACCCATTTTTATTTTTTGTGTGTTAGATTATCATCTTGAATGATTTTTTGAGGTTGAGAGAAGAGATTTTTTTTAGTTATAAGGGCTCATAAATTATCTCCAGTAGACTACACAAAATTTGAGGGCGTTATTTGGGTTGACCAAACATTGTAATGCACAACAACCTACACTAATCTACCAATCTAACTCCAAGACCACTTATTGGCCCAAACTTTATTCAAGATTCAAAGTATGACAATGAGGTTTATAACATATTAATGCCTCTCTTCAATTAGATAACACTAGGATGGATACTTAATCTCAAGGCTCTATACACACAACTTCATCCTTGACCCGAAGGCTTGAAAATAACCCTTCAACATAGTCTCTTTTCACCTTAGAAACCAGAAGAAATATATAATTTACTCCACATACCCTTGTAAATGATTTTTTTAGAATATTTTTTTAAAAAATTGATTAAAAAATGTCATGTCCCCTTTTCAAATAATTAAAAAATAATAATCTTTGCTAAGGAAGGTAGGCCCAAAAAGGTGAAGTTTCGAAAAAAGGGGATAAACTTTGGAAGCTAATGGGATAATAAATGAAAATTATTATTAAAATATATTTTATTAACCCCTCTTGGACGTGAGTTAGGGTTATGCCCTCTTTTAAGGGGTTTGGAGGCATTTTGGGCTCATTCTAGAACTTGATTTTTGCTCATTTCTTTGTTATTCTTCAGAGGCTACCAAACCTGTGGAGAAGGAGACCCAAGAATGGGATTTTTTAGGTTTCCAAGAAGGATAAGGATGGGAGTTTGAAGCCATTCCATGTGCATGCTCATGCAGAGTTTGCCTTTGTGCTGAACAGTGCAGATTTGTGGTTTTTCGGGTGTGTTTTTTGTAAGAGTTTGGTGTTTTCGGTTGAGTATTTCATATCAGTTTGGGTTGTTGCTGTATTTTAAACTTTTAGATGTTAAAATAGAGTTGAATATATGTATTTTATCATGATTATACTTCTGTAATAGATTATTAGTGTTTTTGTGGTGTTTTCGAGCTATTCTATGTCGTTTTCGGGAGCCTGATGAGCATTGTTTTTATCCTCCGTTTGGGAGCTGTTGTGTAAATTTTATACAGATCTGAAAATGTAATTTTGTAGGCTGTTATGCTATTGAAATTTCTATAAAAATTTCCACTTTCAGATTTACTAATAATATGTGAAGCTGTGAAGTTTTTGGCACTATTTTCGGCATACCCGATTTGGGGTTTATTGAGAAATTGGTGGATCTTTGAAAGATTGGTTGTTTGATCTTAAAGATCTGATTAGAGGCTTGAAATATCATATAAAATAAGAGAAAGGGACATTTTAGTGGTATCAGAGTTATGATCTTGCCAGCCTGAGGGTTTGTAGAAGTTTGCATGTCAGTTTTGACAACTACCGAAATCTTGCATGTCAAAATTTATGGTTGCATGCTACTTCTAATCATTTGCATGTTAGTTATTGGTGAATTTGGTGGTTTCATGTTGCTTCTAATTAGTGCATGTCAAAATCTATGGTTGCATGCTACTTCTAATCATTTGCATGTTAGTTCTTGGTGAATTTGGTAGTTGCATGTTGCTTCTAATCAATTGCATGTCGAAATCTATGATTGCATGCTACTTCTAACCAATTGCATGTTAGTTCTTGGTGTTTGAAGAAGTTATAACCTATTAGGGGTTACACTCTACTTTATCCAGGATGGACAGGTATAGTACAAAGTCTTAGAGGACACGATCTTGGACAATTGATATCCAGAGTCAGAACAGTAGAAAGGATGGTTATTTAGACATTTGAGATAAACTTAGGAAAATAAGCCATGACATGTCTAAACAGTTGGTTGAGCACCACCATATAATAAATGACATGTTTTCTGACCCAGCTAAGGTGGATAAGTTGACTAGATTTCTATTTGGCAGATTTTCTCACAGGGCAGATGACACGATCACCAAGAACTTGCATGAGGAGTTTGAGAAACTAGCTTATAGCCAGGCAGAGATCTCAGATTCTACTCTGCCACAGGAGGTAGTGGGTTTAGATGATGATTATGAGGATGTTTTTGTGCATGATGGTGAGATACCTAGTAGAGATGAGAAGACATTGAGCATTCATGACTTTGTTGAGAAAGAGTACCAGGCATAGTTAGATGCTTCATCACATGAGGTTGAGGCAGGTAGTACTTCACATGATTTGTCCAGCCAGCTAAAGGTGAACAAAGATAGTGTTGTGACTTCATTATCTCATCATGATAGGATGTGGGATATGATAGAGGATCACATTCAAATGATTCAGTTACAGGGTAGACATAACGGAGTTCAAGCAAAGTCCTCTTGTGTTGACTTACAAGTGATTAGGGAAGGAATGGGAATGATGAAGTTGAGTTATTTACATCTTCTATCAGATTGTGACCATCTTTTTAGCCTTGTCAGAGACTATTCAGATTCCTTGAGGAGGAAGGAGGAGGAAGTTGATAGGCTTTCTCACGAGCTTGAGGACACTCGAGTTTCTTTGGTGAATACTTCATTGGCATTACAAGACTGGAAGAGACATGGGGATAAACATGGCATGGAGTTGAGTTTAGTTTCATCTTGCACTCCTAATACTCAGCTTTCTATGAATGGTAGATCATATGTGGTCTTTGATAATGTTGTGAGTTCATCTTGAATTCACATCCAGGATATAGGGACAATGTCAGACAGGTATGTGGAGTTAGTTGGTATTGGTCATATTACTCAGGTGAGGAGTTTGCTTGAGTTACAAGCTGATTATAGTTTACGGATATGGACTTGAGATTGTTATATTGGCATTTGGGATTTAGTTGACTGGAAATCTTTAACACTTTTTGGTAGCAGTGATTGTTTGGGTGCTATCATGGATTTGATTAGCAGATTGCAGAGTGTTGTTTTTTCTCGTGCCAGCAGCTTGTCCGATGCTGGTATTAGTTTTTATACACTGATGTTGGGCTTTGTTCATATATCTAGTCGACCGTACTTGCTGGAACATGTTGATGATCTTTCATATTTGGCAGTGTGTGTAGATGAGTCCCAGGATCATATTGGCATTGATGACATCCAGGAGGATGTAGTGGGCAGTTTTGAAGACTTAGTTTTCTTGGGTACAAAGGAGTTGGACAGCAGTGCTACAATTTTTGATACTTCGTATGTTGATATGAGCTTTAGAGTTGATTCAGAGGATATGGATGGTAATACTCTAGAGACTAGTAACTTTGAGGATACTCCTTTAGATAGTGCATCAGAGGAGGTTTGTATGAGACAGTCAAGCCAGTGCTATCATGTGTCTAATCAGTTGAGAATTAGTGAGCAAGACATTGCTATCGCTTGCCAACATTTCAATGTTGCTCATCAATTATTAGCAGTTTATGGATGGGGTTCTCCTACTAGTGATGAGCAGGGAGGCAGTTATCTTTCCTTGACAAAGTTCCACTCTTTATGGGAGGCTATCCAAATTTTGAGACAAGATTATATGCAGTTGGTAGCTGACAAAGATTATCTTATGGAGTGGGGTAGTACAGCATATGATGCATTGCTACCCAAGGAAGATGAGGTGAGTGAGCTTACTGAGCAGCTTGAGGTGACTTCTGAGATTCTTGAGAGTACACAGTTGGCATTCAAGGAGTCATAGTTTCATTTGGCTAAGGTGACCATGGAGTTAGAGCAACTACAGTCTTTACTAGATTCTGTACAGTCACAAGCTATGGTGTCTAGTGATCCGAGGATGTCCATGGTCGAGATTGTCAAAGATAGTGGAGATGGGGATGCATCCATCCTTGATACTAACATTGGCATATCGGGTTTGTCCCCACTAGAGTTAGGTTCAGTTGAGTTTGGTACTGCAGCAAATTGTTGTGGTATGCCTGACATGGTGGTGACCTCTAGCACTAATGGCACGAAGACTAGAGATGTTGTATCAAAGACCATGTGTGATGTTGGTGAGCTGTCAATTGGCATGGTTCCTGCTAGTAATACCACTCCCTTGGTGATGTCTTTAGAGGTAGTAGTCAGTTCCAACTTGCTTAGTGATCGATTGCAGTTAGTTACATCTGGATTGCAGTCTGAGCCACTAACTGAGATTGGTGCATTCTATCATCATTACATTGTGAGGTATGCTCATCAATTTACCTTTGATGACCATGTTGATGAGATGATGATACAAAGATGTACTTTGGTTCCTAGTGCTTATCATCAGTTATGGGATAGTTTGACACCTCGGGATGAGAGTCGTGATGGGCACGACATGGTGATAGGTTCTACAGTTTACAGCTTGATAATACATGACTTAGAGCAGGAGTTTTGGAGTAATGCTTCAGTTGATGTTGTTATTGATTCTACTCCTTTGGCTATGACATCTCCTGACTTAGCTGGTGATCAGTCATAGTGGGTTGTATCACTTGTTTATGGTGAGTTGTTGACTAAGGTTGGTTTTCTTTATCAACATTATATTGTAGGGTATGTACATCAGTTAGCATTTGATCCTTGTGTTGAGGAGTTGATGGCAGGAAAATTTGGTTTGGGTTCCATTTCTTACTGTTTATCTTGTGATGGCTTTTCACCATCGCGAGTGCATGGGAGTTATGGTTATAAGATAGTGGCCAGTGATCTACAGAGTTGTGTTGACTGTAGGAGTTGTACAGTGTGTGGATTCTCCATACTTGGTGCAGTTTCATTCGGGAGCATTCACCATTGTTGCAGAGTTGGATTGTACATTCCATATAGGCCAATGGAATGCATTGATGGTATTTACTATGTTGGCAGTTTGATTTGTCCACTTTACTTGGGCTTTGATGTTCTAAGAGTTTGTGTCTCATGGGTTTCTGACTGTGGAAGTTGTGACTTTGGAGTTTGGTTGAGCAGTAATTGTCAGTTTGATTATGGATTCCTCTTGGTTATATTGCAGAAGATATTGCAGGAGCCTGAGTTAATTGACAATAGTATAGTTCATGACTACATTTGGGATCTAGGTGGATTGATTGGTTTATTTTTCAGCCATTTCTTGAGGACAAGCAATATTTGGAAGGGGAGGACTTGTCATGTCCCCTTTTCAAATAATTAAAAAATAATAATCTTTGCTAAGGAAGGCAGGCCCAAAAAGGTGAAGTTTCGGAAAAAGGGGATAAAATTTGGAAGCTAATGGGCTAATAAATGAAAATTATTATTAAAATATGTTTTATTAACCCCTCTTGGACATGAGTTAGGGTTATGCCCTCTTTTAAGGGGTTTGGAGGCATTTTGGGCTCATTCCAGAACTTGATTTTTGCTCATTTCTTTGTTATTCTTCAGAGGTTGCCAAACCTGTGGAGAAGGAGACCCAAGAACGGGAGTTTTTAGGTTTACAAGAAGGCTAAGGATGAGAGTTTGAAGCCATTCCATGTGCATGCTCATGCAGAGTTTGCCTTTGTGCTGAACAGTGCAGATTTGTGGTTTTTCGGGTGTGTTTTTTGTAAGAGTTTGGTGTTTTCGGTTGAGTATTTCATATCAGTTTGGGTTGCTGCTGTATTTCAGACTTTTAGATGTTAAAATAGAGCTGAATATATGTATTTGGTCATGATTATACTTCTATAATATATTATTAGTGTTTTTGTGGTGTTTCCGGGCTATTCTATGTTGTTTTCAGGAGCCCGATGAGCATTGTTTTTATCCTTCGTTTGGGAGCTGTTGTGTAAATGTTATATAGATCTGAAAATTTCATTTTTTAGGCTGTTATTCTGCTTAAATTTCTATAAAAATGTCCACTTTCAGATTTACTAATAATATGTGGAGCTGTGAAGTTTTTGGCACTATTTTCGGCATACCCAATTTGGGTTTTATTGAGAAATTGGTGGATCTTTGAAAGATTGGTTGTTTGATCTTAAAGATCTTATTAGAGGCTTGAAATATCATGTAAAATCAGAGAAGGGACATTTCAAAAAACCTCTACTTGGAATGAGAAAACCTCCAACCAAGTTTGAAATGGAGAAGACTCACCACATTACAACTTGAAATAGGTTTTAGGACCCATTCAATCCATAACACTAAGATACACGTCACTAATCAGTAAATTTCAAAGAAAATGACATTTTGGAAATGTGTACAAGACTATTGGAGAAGATATTTGAACAATTTTCATTAGACATCCTTATAAACACCTATATCTAAGAAACTCCTTTGACCATTAACTTATATTGGATTGTTAAACTAAATGTGTTTTCCTTTTGTAATCTGATTAGTGATAGTAAACTATAAAATTGGTATTTGAATACATGAATTATAATTTTAGATGATTAAGGGAAATGCTCAATTTTGAGTTTTGATACATCATTTTTATCATTTAAAAGAAAAAAAAAAAAAACCCATCAGTATATATAAGTATGGTATGCATTGTATGGTTTAATTTTATATATATATATATATATATATATATATATATATATATATATATATATATATATATATATATATATATATATATATATATATATATATATATATATATATATATATATATATATATATATATATATATATATATATATATATATATGTTTTTATAATCCAACATGTTTGACCCAGTGCACCTTATCTTGGTGTAAGTGTGTAGTTGAATTGCTTCACTAGGCATCACCAATAATCTCTACAAGAACATTTCCCTTCTTTGAAATAACAGAATCGATTAACATCTCTTGAAATAATATCTCTTGAAAAAATATTTGTGTGGAAATCAGCACATACTCAAAGGTTCTTGAAAATTCAAATAGTTGTTCCTAGGGTTGTGTTTTACAATCCAAATGCAATTTCTAATTTCTCACTATTTTTTCAGAGTAGTAAACCTCGCTCTTTCTTCTCCACATCATTTAGTACATATCTTTAATGTGGAACATATCCTGCAATTGTCATCTCCAAAGATAACTTCTCCCACTTTCCATATATCTCATGTGTGTAGGTGTAATTTGTCTCCAGCAAAAAAAAAATATGTGTACCATTTTATGGTCTTTGACCCAACTACATCCAGTCATCTTATTTATTCTTCTATCTTTCATCAATACCTTTAATATTTGAATTTCACCCCACCAGAAAACTTTACATAGATCTTTGAGAGAAGAATATAAATATCAACATTTACAGGATTCAGGTCCAAAGAGAGAGCTGCAACTAATTCCCAATGTGATATTCTTGTATAATCTACAGGATCCAAAAAAACTTTTCCACACAACCAACATGGGTTTAATTTGCATTTTGATGATAAAGTATAAAATTTCCTCAAGATAGGCAACACAACAAAGAAAGTCTATCATGCACACATCATGATGAATTATAGGAACAACAAAATAAGATTTATTCATGTAATCGGAGTATTTATAGCCCTCATCAATTAAACCCTGCAATCATGGTGTTCTAGTAGATTACATCTCTTTGGGTTAATTTGTCAAATAGTTCATGTGCCTTTTGTATGCTTCCCCATTTTGCTTAAGTGTCTATCACAATTTTAAAAATTCCACTTTTCACTATCCTCTAATGAATGTCCATTCCATGTTCTAATACTCCCATCTTAGCACATGTTGGGAGGTTGCTAACAAAGGTTGTAGAGTCTAGCTCTAAATGTGCCAATCCCACTTGCTTCAGTGCTCCCAAAGCCTTTTTGACAAACCCACTTTGTGCATATCCTAAAATCACTACATTTCATGAGATGAATTTCATTTGAGACATTTTTTCAAATAGTTCATTTTCTTTAAGTATGCTCCTCATTTTGCATACATGTCTACTGAGTAACTTACAACTACAACATCTGACAAAAAAATACTTTTAATTATGCTTTGACAGTTGTCCACCTTGTTTTAAAACTCTCATTTTGGTAGAGGCTGGAGGGATGCTAGTAAATGTTATGAAATTTGGCTTTACAGTCATCAATTACTTATCCTTCCATACTCTTCATTTTTTATGAAAATACTTCAAATTTTTCCCTTTTAATTAATAATCCTTTAAAAACTAAAACTAAATCTCTTCTTCTTTAAACTTGTGTAACTTTTTTTTTTGAGCAAAAAAAGTTTAGACAAGTTGATAGTATAACTGTGAACATTCTTGTTGGCAATCTCAATATCCTCAAGTAAATTCAAGGCAGGAACCTGAATATTGCCTCATTACCAATGTCTCCCATGAGTTGTTCAGATTAACATATAATGTAGGAGCTAATAATGATAATGTAGCAAAACTATGATCAAGACACATTTTCCCTGCAGTATTAATTATATCTAGATAGGGTGCCTAAGGAATTTCCCACTCTTCCTTATGTGCTTGTGCAACAAGAATTCCCATTTCAGCATTATGTTTGATTGGATTTTGGTCACTTATGTTCACTAAGACTCCAAATTCATTGATTTTTGTAGAAGGCTGAGAAGCATAATAATTCTAGGTTTGACCCATGGATGTTACTTCACTTACAAATTGAGGCCAAGCATCAATTATAGGAATCAATGGTGGATATGTAGTTTCATGAATCCTATCATAATTAAAGTAAGATGCAATTTTAGAGCTCTGCTTTGTGGCTGTTGAACTAGGATTTTGGGTGTGTGGCCATTGAAAGATGTTGTAACCTGCAATGGAAACTCCTATAGACAAACTAGATTGTGGTAATAATGAAAGTTCATGGTTTGTATCAACACAAGAAGACAAAGATTTTGTGGAAGGCACTGCATGATCATTTTGTTCTGACTACAATCACTTAGTTAACATCTCTTGCTCACAACTTCTACTATCAATCTTGGCTTATGAAACAAATACTTGTACTAGAATATCCAAGCATCCAGATTTTATGTCACTTGCATTTCTTATTGGAAATTTTCCACTGCACTTAAGTTTAGGATCACTAGTTACAGCCTCTGATTTTTTTTACCAAGATTCTATGGGAGCATTTAAATCCTAGCACAATCTATCATCATTAAATAACTAAAATTCAGATTTAAATGCATTTTTTTCTCTTGCTTCTGCCCATATTTAATTGAAGATGATAATCTATGTTGAGGGCACTCCCTTGCTTTAGATGTCACTTTAAGAACAAGTATTGTTTCTGAAACAACCACATCTCTTTCTGTGCACCAGTTTGTGATTCCTTAAATCAAGCTGCCAAAGAATGAATCTTCACATTAATATTGAACGATTCTTGATACCTTATTTTTTAATGATCCCATTTTTTTTCTATGGGCATGCAATATTCTTCTAAATCACCATCAAACTTTTGGCCTTAGTTTTATGTTCAGAATGTGGTAATATTGTGTGGACAACTAACGTCTCCAAGAAGGAAGTAGTACATGATCATGATTATGTAACACTTTTGGCTCCTACTGTGAAATTCATGGCTGATATAATGAACAATTTTGTTTAGACACCTGATGAAGTTGAGAACCATTTTTCCTCGTTTGCATTCTCAAATATGGAGCTACCTCCAGTCTTGGTTGTGTCCATGTACCCAAGGATTCTAGGGAGAATATCCACTAGCTAGTCTTGATAGTGGTAATGATTATAACATGGTTTAAAAAAACTTACACCTGTACCAAGATGTTATTGGATGATCAATTTTTAAAACTATTTTCTACTACTACATGTGATTTCCTCATTGCAAGCACAATTTTTTTTAGAATCTAGAGGCTACACTGGACCGATTATCTTGTTTTTCTTTTTCAAACTTTGAATCATCCAATTTTTCTCTAAATGCTACACCATCTGCATGTTTTGATAGTGAAGATTCTTTTTTCAAATTTGTCATGCTTGAGTTATCCATCGTGTATAGTGATGCAAAATTTACATCATCAATTATAATTGAATATCTTGACGATTCACAACTTTCTTTTATATCTAGATATTCCAACAAAATCAAATCAATATTTGTTGCAAAAAGTTCAAAATATACATAAAATGAGGAACTTGAAAGTGCTCTTATTCCTTCCATACCTCCAATTGCTCGTAAAATTAATTAGAATCTTTCTCTAGTTTGTCTGAGTTATCTTTTTTATCTTCATAGTTTGTAAGATGATTATTTGTATCTTGACTTAGAAATTGATGACACAAAAAGTGAAATATGTAGAGACTATGTTTCCTGTGATAAGACTTTTTCTGAACATGAAAATATGTCCATTAGCTTAGCTAGAGGCATATCTCCTCAATCAAAGATTGAAGAAACATGCATGGAATGTCAAATTGGAATCTCAAATTATAAGCATTCTACTAGGCTATGTGTATACATGTTTTCAGATCCTATTAATGATAAAGTTGATCTCTAATCTAGCATGGATGTTGAGACAGTCAATGATTGAGTGCTTGATGTTTCATTCTCTGATGACATTACTAAAATGAATCCTATTCACATGTATGAAGGTTTATCTAATAATTCAGTAGTAATATCAACAACATCAAATCATTGAGATATTGAATTGCATCTCAATTTACAAAGTTTTCAATTTCCTGTGTATTATGCCTGTATTCCATCAATAGAAAATAAGTAGTTTTCATGTGACATGTTGGGAAATAAGCCAATTTATAGGTCTCATAAATAAAAGGTAGTTGGTACTGTCCTTAAAAAAAATTAAATTTATGACGTTCTCATAAAGGATATTTTCGTTGATATTCTTTAAGCTAACCTTGCTAGTGTAGGGCATTTTATTTCAGCTTCTGGGCCTTCCTCATCAAATACCCATTGCCATGAAAGATCAATAAATAAATTTAAGAAAGATGAAACTAAAATTTTTTGTTCTTGAAGAATCTTCAAATGTTAGTTTCTCTACCATGTCCCTTGCTTTCATCCTTCATTCTAGACCTCTTATGGAATCTGCTATTACTAGATTAAATAGCTTTTATAGCACTGAAATAAAGACAAGGCTCCTTGCTAATGTCCATACTGAAAGGCTTCATGTTATTCCGTCTATGAGCTCTATTGTCAATATTATCCTTGATGATCACCCCAACAAGGAATCTATCATTAAGTATTCTAGTGCTGATCTTCAAAGCCATGATCTTGATGAACAACATTGGGGCAATGCAATAGAATGGTCAATCTCAAGCCTTGGAAATATCAACACACAAGGATATGATCTATCATCTTCCTGTCAAGATACAGACAAATAGTTCCCTCTCTTAGCCTACTATAATATCCTACCCACATGTTTTCTTTTCTAGGAGTGATTATTACCCTAAAAACTTGAGTCCAAAAAGAGGTTCGTATAATATAAAATATGATGATCTATCACCTTTTTGTTGTTGCCAAAATCATTGATTCCACTTGGGAAAGAATTGGAGGGAAAAGATTATTCTTATTGTACTTCTCTCTCATCAAATAATCTTGAGAAATCCTCTTATCCTATTATATTTGAAATGCAATCCTTAAAGTTGTCATATATAGCTAATGGTTGTGAAGGTGGACATCGAAGAAGTTATATGGAAAATTCTTCAATTTCATTTAGTGACCACTTCATGGAATCTACTACTGCTATAGTGTTCCCTGAAATGACCATGAGTGGTAATGGAAAGCTTGGCTCTTTAAGGATTTTGTTAACTTCTTCATTAACAAACTCATTGAGTTCATGTGAGCCTATAAGTTCAATCTTGACAATTCTTGACACAGTTAAATCCTGATAGCAATATCACAATTTGACTTGCTATGGAAATTATCTCCTACGTATCAATTGATGAGCTTAAGGGGCTTTCTAATGAATGGTTCATAAGGCACAACACTTGGTGAAGCTTTTGCAAATGGGGTTGCAAGTTTTTGGTTTAACCATGGAGGAAACTCTGTAGTTAAGCGCACTCAGGCTGGAGTAGTACTGGGATGGGTGACCTCTCGAGAAGTCCCGATGATTCACCCCTATGAGCATCACCTAGATCCAATGAGTGCTAAGTGTTCCATTTATTCTCATGAGAGATAGATTCATGTTGAATCACTACTCATGAAACATGGGTCAATGAGTTTGACTCAATATCACACAGTTAAATCCTGATAGCAATATCACAATTTGACTTGCTATGGAAATTATCTCCAACTTATCAATTGATGAGCTTAAGGGGCTTTCTAATGAATGGTTCATAAGGCACAACACTTGGTGAAGGTTTTGCAAATGGGGTTGCAAGTTTTGGGTTTAACCATGGAGGAAACTCTGTAGTTAAGCGCACTCAGGCTGGAATAGTACTGGGATGGATGACCTCCCGAGAAGTCTCGGTGCTTCACCCCTGTGAGCATCACCTAGATCCAATGAGTGGTAAGTGTTCCATTTATTCTCATGAGAGATAGATTCATGTTGAATCACTACTCATGAAACATGGGTCAATGAGTTTGACTCAAAATCACACAGTTAAATCCTGATAACAATATCACAATGAAAATTTATGTCACTTGCGCTTGAAGTCCAATCCTTACAGCCATGAAAATTGATGTCACCTGAATTTAAGGCTTAATATCACTTTTGACCAAGCCAATCTTAACCCAATCTTCCTAGCTCATCATCTGACAAATAAAAGTCATGAATTTTAGAGTAGCATCATTTTTTGTGATAGCATGAGTCCTTTCTCACTCGATTTTATTTTTTTCTTGTATAAATTATCTTTCCTACATTCAATTAATGTTCCTTATTAAAGCCCACACTTTGTCAACGTTTTCTTCCTCTCAAAAATTTAATAGCATATTTTCTACACGAGATAAAACATTTAAACCTCATAAAGACTTCTCATCTTATTGCTATGACAGACTTTGTGTAAGAAGTCAGTGATTATTATCTATTCCCCTCATTGCTTCTAATAATTTCTTATTCTATCATTATTTACAAACAAACATGTATCATTCTTGTTTAAGATGATGTATATAGATTGGTTCTTGTAATTGTTGTATGTGCACCAACCAGTATTCTTTTCAATGTGTGATGACTTTATTTTAGCAGCAATGATTCTTTTGTCTTCTTATCATCACTACCATATGCATCATTTCTTTAGCTTTGTAAAGCTATTGTCAATAAGTGTGGTCTTGTAGTCAACTTTAGAATACATGTTAACAAAAGAAGATGTATGTTCATAGCTTATATAGATATCATTTCCTTTCTATTGACATTTAAACATATGTTTGGACAGAAACTTCTCTCTGTCTGAATGGTTTAGTATCGAAACAAATGGGAAAATAGTAAGAGCAATGTTAGTGTTTTGAAGTCCCTGAGCACACATTCCATGACCATTTGTAATGACCAGAGTAGCCTACCACTCAAATTCACCTAGACTGCAGTCCAATTCACCTTTCACTCTTGTTCGTGATGATTATTTGTAGTGTTTGACAAGCCTAATGCATCCTGAAAAGATGAGTTAATGATGCCATTTTCAACCTCAGCTCCAACATTGATGGTTGTGACTCCTATTGTGTAGCCTCCCTAATCTTTTCATGCTCCTCCATATCCATGTCTCTTGTATTTGTTAGTAGAGTAAATTAATTATAGATACATCTATGCAGACCAAAGAGTTTTGCTCACTAGTATGCAGCCATTACAAATAGTGAGTTCCTTGTCATTATTTTGGATGCCAATATCTTTGTTGATCTAAAATCTTATGCTATAACCCTTTTTTAGATACACAACTTTCCAAATCATCAGCATATAGATTCTCATATTGAAAAATTATGTTAGTATAAATTTAGGCTCCATCATACCCGTCTCCAATCTTCCTTAAGGGCTACATATACCATCCACAAATCACGTTCCTCATCTCTAACTGCTGCTTCTACACCCTCTTCTTTACCTTCTTTAATCTGCTCACTACCCTCTTCTAACAAGGTTTCTTGTGCCTTCACTACTAGTTCTAATGCATTCATTTGTCTCCTACTTTGAATCAGCTTTTGAATAGGCCATACCACTTTTTTTTAACTGTTATATTCCAACTTGTGACTTGTTTGAGCAACTGATCTAATATATCCTATAGCTCTTTTATCTCTTCCTCAAACTCTATCTGTCTCTTCTCTTCCTCTTTCCTCTCTTCTCTTCTTGTCTCCTCTTCAACTTCTCCTTTGTTGGACCCTCAACTTGCAAACAATCTCTCAATGCATTAACCAACTCTTCTCTCTCTCTCTCTCTCTCTCTCTCTCTCTCTCTCTCTCTCTCTCTCTCTCTCTCTCTCTCTCTCTCTCTCTCTCTCTCTCTCTCTCTCTCTCTCTCTCTCTCTCTCTCTCTCTCTCTCTCTCTCTCTCTGGGTTCATCTTGCCCTTGCCTTACCTAGGTCTCTCCTCTAGTCTTTTGGCAACCAATCATCAGGTTATCCTCTTCAACCTGAACCATAAAAAACTTAGCAACACAAATATTTTAGTTGGGTCTTGGTATAGATCTCGAGTGTGTAGATAGAGCATCAAAGGAGGTAGCCTACACTAGGACCTAGCAAAATGATCTAAGTTGTTCTGGTTGTAGGTTGAGGAGATAATATGATGATTGGTTGCCAAAATACTAGAGGAGGGACTTACGTGAGGCAAGGGAAAGATGAAGGAAAGTGAGAGAGAGAGAGAGTTGGTGAATGTGTTGAGGGAGTATCTGTAGAGTAAGGATTCAATAAGGAAGAAACAAGAAAAGAAAAGGAAGGAGGAAGAGATGTGGCTATTAGAGTTTGAGAGATAGTTAAGAGAATTAAGGAAAACTCTAGAGGGCTTGGAGAGAAGGATTGAGAAGTAGGAGCAAGGTTGACACCTAAAGGATACAAATAATTTTGCGTGGCCTATTTAAAGGCTACTGAAAAGAAGAAGACAAATGAAGATGGTGGAATTGAAGCACAAGAACCCTTGATAGAAGAGCTAGTGAGCAGGCTAAAGAAGGTGAAGAAAAGGGTGTAGAAGCAACAAACAGAGACAAAGAACTTGATTTTAGGATGATATATGCATCCCTTGAGGAAGAATGGAGAAGAAATGGTGAAGTTGAACAAGTCGAGGTGGTAGATGAAGAAGTGTGTAGGTATGGTGATAGTGTTGGTAACATCAATGTTGCAGATAAACAAAAGGCAGAGAATATTGAGGTGTTTGAATAATACGATGGCAGATGGAAAGGGTTCCCAAGAAACCATGAGAAGAAGAGCATCGTTCCAATTGAAGATTTTCGTTGCAACCCATTGATTTTTGTGCGTGAAGTTGATGTTACATTCGTTATTGTGCAGGAACCAAGGAAAATAAGTTGGAAAAGGTTCAAATTTTTCTTCATAGGTCCATATGCTTGAGCAAGAGGATTGACAAATCAAGAGTGAAGATGAAGGCTATAAATGGTGAAAGATCAAGATTTGTTGCATACTTCAAGTACCTAACTGACTGGAAGGGGAAACCAAATGGAGAAACTTTTGAGGACATGAAAGGTGAAGAGAAGCTTTTACACCTTTCCTTTTAAGGGACTTGGAATTCTTTTTTTTTTTAGGGGCGGGTATGATGGAGGTGTATTAGAAACACTTGGAGGCACTGTGACCAATTTTGGTCAAAATTATGTAATAAGGCCAATGTAAGGCCATTCTATTGTTTTTGGGGATAAATGAGCTTATCATGTTCATGTGAAGTCATTTTTAAGAAATCATAAGCCATTTTGCAAAAGGAAAGCATAGAAGGCCCTGAGTTGGGAAAACAGGGTCAAAGGTTGTACACCTACCCAAAAAGGATAGGAATGATGTAATATAAGTCTAAATATCATATTTGACACGTCTAAGAGGTCTTAGAAAAGATTTTAGGTAAGTTTAACATAAAATGTAAAAGTTGCAAAAAATTGTGATATGCATAAAAATCCTCACACTTTTGTCACGTGTGTTAAAATATTCCAGGACTTGGGATTCAAATATGGGGTTTTGTACACTTGAATAATCTAATATGCCTAGATTAATGATATACCAGCCTTATTATACTTTGTTTTCTTGAAATTATAGTGTTAACAACCTAGACTTCATGAACAGGGGCTATAAAAAGGCTTGATTTGATGATTCTTTGATGTCTCCTTTCAACTCAATATGTTGTCATGCCAAAATTCAAGTCCCCAACCTAGGTCTGCAAGTAATTTTTTTCTTAGGGAGGTTTTCTTTCTTCAATCATGACTATATTTCACACCTCCAAATGGATCCAACCCTGTAGAAACCTCAGCTTCGTCTCCAAATCGTGCACTTAGTCTTCAGGCTCGAGTTGCCAAGATGTAACCCTTGCCCCTTATAAACTTGATCTGCCCTGTACTTTCAAATTAGACATTATTATGGAGGAATGTCAGCATTTGAGGTCATTTCCCTGTAAATATACATAGTAAACATTCAATTTATTTTCTCAACCAATAAACAAAGAATCCCCAGATTGCATATATGATAGATTATATGGTGATAGAGCTCTAGATCATGAACCCAGATTATTCATAGAGTACAACAAAAACTAGCAAAGAGTATGTAAAATGATAAGAAAATCTTATGCATTTTCTAATCACTACATTCGACAGTTACAAAAAATACCCATATTAAAAAAGAACTTCACGTAAATTCTTCCTTAGCAAATAATTATGTAAATTGTGACTTCGAAAATAATCCAAAAGGATCAGAAATAATTTTAGACCTTCCATGTTCTCAAGAAGCCTAAAAGGATTAACAGCTTCCCCAAATTCAAAAATTATTTAAAAAAATTAAGTTCCTTCGAGTTGACTGGGACCATTCAATCTAATTGATGTCTTGGATGGCTGAAAATTTTGCCTTAATCCAAAGAAAATGAAGCAGAAAATCCCAACATCAAAAAATTGTGGACAATTGATGTACATTCATAACAAAGTAATTACCTAGTGAAATTTTGAAGGAGCGCAAATATTTTTGAGGAAAAATATAAAAGCACTTGCATTGCAAAAATTATGTGCAAGAATAAGTGATGTGTATTTAAATAAATGAAATGCAATTTACACAAGATTTGTTTAGAGGAACTTTGGTCCATCTGCTACAAATCTGAAGTCGTACATGAATGTGGAAAAGTGAAGCACATATTGACAAGAAAGCTTTTAGTTGCTCTACCACCATATTAGCTTTTTTTCCATCAAAATCTTCAACTTTTGCTCCAAATCCTGCAAAAGGCAACAACAATGGAGCTCCTTCTAAAATTGATGAAGGTGCCACCAGTAACAAGCTAGAACGGTGTGATTTTTATGCAACTCTTACAAATCACATTGCAAACTTATTAAATCAGGCTAGAGATGAAAAATGTTATAAAATTGCTTCTCAACTTTTTGACAACTTTATGAACTTAGGATAGTTTCATGTTGATGAATATTTACTATTAATTAATACAATGAACATATTTACTATTACAACTAACTAATTTTATGCTTTCTGTGTGTGTGTGTGTGTGTCTGTGTTTGTGTGTGTGTGTGTGTGTGTGTGTGTGTGTGTGTGTGTGTGTGTGTGTGTGTGTGTGTGTGTGTGTGTGTGTGTGTGTGTGTGTGTGTGTTATGTGTCTTATGATTTGAAGGTATACAATATGTGACAAACCTGAAATATATTCTTTGTTAGAGTAAGGAATTTGTTCACATTGTTGAACTTATATATCATTATTGAGTTTGAAGATTATTTTCTCAAGAAAGAGCTATTAATGGGCATATATGAGAAAGGGTTTGAAAGGCCCTCCCCAATTTAGGAAGAAAGAATTCCTATTGCTTTAACAAGGAGTGATATTCTTGCTCATGCAAAGAATGGATAGGTAAAACTGTTGCATTTTGGATTCCTCTGTGTGTGTGTGTGTGTGTGCACGTGTATGTGTGTGTTTGTGTGCGCGCGCGCGCGTGTGTGTGTGTGCATGTGCGTGTGTGTGTGTGTCTATGTGTGTGTGGGTGTGGGTGTGTGCATGTGTGTGTGTGTGTGCGTGCGTATGCGTGTGTGTGTGTCTATGTGTGTGTGGGCGTGGGTGTGTGCATGTGCGTGTGTGTGTGTGTGTGCATGGGTGTGTGGGTGTGTGCATGGGTGTGTGCATGTGCATGTGTGTGTGTGTGCGTGCGTGCGTGCGTGTGTGTGTGTGTGTGTGTGTGTGTGTGTGTGTGTGTGTTATGTGTCTTATGATTTGATGGTATACAATATGTGACAAACCTGAAATATATTCTTTGTTAGAGTAAGGAATTTGTTCACATTGTTGAACTTATATATCATTATTGAGTTTGAAGATTATTTTGTCAAGAAAGAGCTATTAATGGGCATATATGAGAAAGGGTTTGAAAGGCCCTCCCCAATTTAGGAAGAAAGAATTCCTATTGCTTTAACAAGGAGTGATATTCTTGCTCATGCAAAGAATGGGACAAGTAAAACTACTGCATTTTGGATTCCTGCAATAGAGAAGATAGAATAAAATTAAAATGTTGTTCAAGGTATCATTTAAGCCTAAACTTGTTTGTGATTAATTTTATTCTTTATATTAGTTAATCCTTGACGGTAGACTCCATCAGACTTTTTAATTCTTGCATTCTACAGTATTGATATATATTGTAGCATCTACTTCAACAAAGGATATTGGTATGCTTTTTCTTCATAAGCCCTTTTTTTTTGTGTATTCCTGTTTATAGTATCATATGATTTATCTTTCGTTTGTCTTTATATATTTACCATGAATTATTATGAGAATGTGATAATTCTTTCCTTAGCTGACTTGAATTTGATAATTCTGGTTGTAGGCATTAAATTATTTAATTTTCCAGTTGGCAATGGCTTATTTTTGGGGAGACAGGATGGTGTCACTGACATTACCCCTATGTCCCAATCATTGTTATGAACTGCTGATGTTTATCAAGCATTGAATCCTCAATCTATAGGAATTGTATCTTCTACAAAATTGAGTTTGTTTCGCCAACAATGCAAGTAGCTCGAATTCAAGCCAAAGACATAATATGCTAGACCTTCCTATTGCAATCCCAAGTGATCAGAAAAGAATGATTGATAACATCAATTCTTTGATTGAAGAGGTAATAGTTTTGTTGCTTCCCATGATATGATTGCAAATTAGGGATACCTGCGAACCTAGATATTTTAGGTATATAGAATAATTTGGCTTTGTAAGAAACAAAATATGCAACAACTATGTTACTAACTCTTCAATCAAATTTGACCTTGCTTGAAAAGTGACACATTTAATATTTAGCAAGTGAAAAATATTTCAAAATTCTAATTATTTTCTCAATGTTTAGCTACTAAGTAATCAATTTCTGTGGCCCTGAATTTTTGGACATTGTCATGTGGATTCAAGCTATATCAAAGTTAATGATTTGATAATCTCTTGAAAACTAGTTATTGAACCTTTCAAAATTCATACTAATGAATGGTTTATTTGATGCACTTGGCAATGGAAAAATAATCTCTTGCAATGGCTCTAAGAACTGAATCATGAGAAGTTGCAAAGCTAAAAGTGAGTGGCAACACAAATTATTTATTTTGTTAAGTGTGTTATGTATGAAGGTTTAGACTATTTAGAACAAAAGGATTTTTAAAGGTAAATGTTTTATAACAAAAAAAGGTTTATACTATTTTGAGCTCTTTATTAGTTCAACTGTAAAGATAAATTATGTTATGGTAAATGTGACAGAAAATGGCCAATGTTTTTCTGCAATTTATTGCTAGTTCATGGAAAATAGGTTTCTAATGCCAAATAAATGGTGCCACTTTTCCATGGTTAAACAGTTGTCTATGACTCTTCTTCAGTTGAGTCAAGCTTGAAACCTTCAAACCCCTCATACCTAGTTAATTTTTTTCCTCTCACATAAATATTAAAAAGTGAATCCTTCTTATAAATAGTTATGAAATCACCAAAACATTATAGCCTTGCTCTGGACCATCTTTCACTCAATATCGACCTCTGCTCAGTCCCCCTCTAATAATCCTCTCCATAATACAATAGCCATAGAACTAAAAATTTCACTTCAAATTGATACTTAGCGAGAATCGATGATGTGTTTGTTCAATGACTTATTTTTACTTGATTATCCTTTTGAAAGTAACTATTTTATATGTTATAAAATTCTAATTGAATTCTCCTATTTTTGGCGTGTGATGACTTGAGGTTATAAACTGTAACTAATGTCTAGTGGGTGCTTCCCCAATATTCTCATCTGATTGGGTGACCACCCTAGAAAGATATGGCTTGAGTTCTACAAACAAACAATTTGCTATCCCTCTAAATAAGGCTCATGGCAAAGAGTGCTTGGGATCGTATAAGAAGATGTTGTCTCTATTAAGGACCCTCCTTGTATTCATATAGCTACCATCTGATGATACTGGGCCTACCAAGAATACACTTGATTCTTAGATCTTCCATTATCAATATTATTCCTCAATCTTGTATTTTTTGCCTCTGCATTTGATAATGGATAAAATCATAATTTCCAAGCCTTCAAATACATTTATAAGCTTTGATAAAGCACTTATTTTTAATGTCACTTTTCCTATCAAACTTTTTGATCAGTGGCTCATATCTTTTGGGAATGGATTTAATTTTTTCCAAGGCTAATTAGGGATCAAAATAGGATGAGTCATTTTCTTCCCAAAGTTCGGTAGATACATGATCGTTAAGTAAGGTGGAAGAATGATGAATTTCTTTCAAAACTATTGGAAACCCTTATACACAAGGGTTTGAAGATAAAATACTTACCTCTTAAATTCCCACCATTCATAATTTTGATTCTCGACTATTTGCTAGCATTTTGAACAATATTTCAAATGGCATTGGTTATAGCTAAAAATATTTTGTCCATATTGAGTAAGAGGGGGTCATAGGTGGATTGCATGTTGAGATTTTTATGTTTTTGATAGTTATTGTGATGGTTTGATTATTTGTAAAGATGGTTATATTAGACCACTCTACATTACACAAAAATTTGCAATCAAAATAGTATTCATCATTGATAAAGTTAAGGCATATTTTATTGACAACAAAAATATCTATAGAAGAATGAAACACAAAAAGAAAGGAAGAAGTACTAATTTCTAAGGTGGTCTATTACTAGAGAAAGCAACATGATATAGGAAATAAATGCACCATTAAGCATCAGTCTTGGTCACCATCATTGCTTACATGATTTAGGGGTAAAAATAATGCTTTTGGTTTTCATGAATTGTTTATTTGCTCTGCTACAACTTAACAAGCATGGACTCTGGTTTAACTTTCATCCTTAAATGCTATTACATGATGACCTTGTTCCTTCTCTAAGGGAGGTGAGAGAAAAATTGTCTTAAATTATAAACCTTGCAAATTTTCAATGCCTTGGTTAAGTTGCTCAAATTTACAACTTGTGATAATACTAGAGTAGCACAGAGGAAGTGAAAAGTGAGATAGATTTTTATAAAAAGATGCTAGAAGTTTTGGAGACCCCCTTTCACTTTGAGGAATCAAGTTGATCCTCCCAATTTAAGATTTTCTTGAGAGCAACCAATCGTAGGGAGGGTGGACTGTCATGTCCCCACCAAAATAAGAAGTTGCAGTAGTCTTGATTACGTATTTAGGTTCTTAGATTCATTTTATCCAAATATGCCTTTATGGTTTTCATACTTTTAACATGCTACTATAAATTACGCATTTTGTATTTACATATTTGTAAGCTTGCATCAACAATTTTTGATAAAAGAAACCTCTTGATATGCTTTGATGAATGTTGATACTCTATTCAAAAGATCCCATCTTCAACCTCATCAAGATAATAGCCTAGTGTGTCAACTTGTAATTTCTAAAACCCTTTCAACAAGTCCATCTTATACATTTCTTACAATCCATGAGATGACATCGCTTATGGAAATGTGTAATACAATTCTTGAGTTTAGTGTATACTAATGCATTACACAGTCATACAACATAAACCATCTATTATAATGTATTCGAGTCAATATAATTTATCTATGCCATATGAGACAAGTTGCAAATGGATAATTTGTGATTTTAGATATTGCATCAACTTGTTTTATCTATTTTTATATTGTCATCTTAAGCTCAAAACTTTCTTTTATTATGCTAGCATCTGTTAAATTGATGTCTTGTTGGTATTTTGTGGATATATGAGGAAGCTAGAAAGTTTGTCTTTCAATCTAGGATCAAAGTCATGGTTGTGTATGGAGGTGCACCTATTAATCAACAGGTTTGTTAACTAAACATCTCTATTAGAAACTAATTTTTTTTTGTAAAATATGTCAAATTGCACCGATGAAAAAGAAAATTATAGTGACAATTAAACCCAGAAGTAACAACATCCTAAAATGTTGCTACCATGGGAAAAGCCCACCAACTCCTATACAGAGTCCTTCCCCCACTGCCTCACTACTGAATAGAGTCCTATTTGAAAAAATTAGTTGGGCAGCACATGTTGCATTATATGATTTGCATGCCAAATAACATATCACAAAATTGATTATCACCATCCTTATCACATCTTTGAATAGTTATCCAACAAGCCAGATGCTTTGTTGTTGTTACACAATGCCCGTTATCCAAAATACCAAACAACATGTAGCTACTTGGTATCATCCTGATATAGTTTGGCATAACAACATCTATTTCTAATTGTTGTAGATTACTTGGTTTTCTTGGAGCACAGTGTTGACCAGTTACATCCCATACCATGACATCCCCATGCATTGAGAGACTTGAAAATAGAACACTTCTATTTTGGCAAGTATATTTTGCATAACCAAAGCACCTATAATCACAAACACCATTATTGCAAATACCTCCATGCAGGTTGCATTATTCATCACAACCAATAGTTGAATAGTCTACTCCTGTTAAACCCAATACATAGTCACAAACTCTAGTTGATTTGCATGTTCAATGCCCATTGCAATGTAGAGCAAGTTCTTCTTCCATGGTCATTGCCAATAAATTCTAGAAAGCAGTAACATTTTCCACCCATGTACTCCCCATTATACTTATATGAATTTGGGCATTGACCATGTAGAACCAAAGAATTATCCCCACGAAGCTCATTATAAGGGGGGCATAACAACTCCCCATTAAAACTAGTAAAGAGTACTGCTCCTCCAACTTTAGGATTCTTTCCATATACCATCAAAAATAATCTCCAATGTTTTGCTTCAACATTAATGCTGATAACAACCATTTTCTTATATTAGAGTCCCTCAAACAAATCTTGTTCAAACCAAGTATGTTGCCATGCACCTAGAATCAATTCCACACATTTCTCCCGAAATATAGTCACCTATTGATGCACTATTTGTATCAGTGCATGAATCATCAGAATATGCTACAAAATATGTACAAAATTCTATCAATGAAGATTTCCCACTTTATTGGGCTAAGGAAAGTAGCATTCCCATTGTGGAAAATTATCACTATAGCTTACAATAAGATAGTAACCTTCAACCTCCTTATTATAAGTACAACTTGAAGAATGTGAATAATTACAATGGTAAGCCACATTCCACTGATTATAGGGAGAACTAACAAAATCAACTCCTTATGTTGGCCCCAATCAAGTTGTTCATCTAGACTATAGTTTTCTTGATACCAACCACTATCCTCCAAAATATCTAGTGTCATTGGTGAAACAACAAAGCTTGTGTCAATAGAAGCAATCACTACCTCATTTATAAAAAAAAATTCTTCTCCCAATGTGATCATGCATCATGAGCTTAGGCTTTGTATCCTTGAAGTCTTGAGAAATTCTTGACTATGCTTCAAAATTTTCATTTCTCAATTGATTGTTATAATCAACTATTTCATCATCTTGGCCAACTGAGTGGCAAAACATTTTCCTACTCCTTGAAGTATTTGTATGGAATAATTTAGATACTTTTCAAAATTACCATAAATAGCAAGAGAAATATCTCCAAAGCATGGAAATATTGGGGGTTTCACTGATCGGTGAAGTTGGGCATTGTATAGATTCTTTAGAAGTTGCATCATAATACACTCATAATAAGGAAGAACATTTTCATCTAAAGCGTGATAAATATGCCTCAGAAACTGTTGGTTATTTTTGTGATATGTATGTTAGACTATTTGTTTTGCTTCCCTTTTTTTAATAGATATTCCTTAGATATTATTGCTTTCCGTGACATTCATTCTAGTCTATGCCTTTAAATTCTTTCTCTCTACATCTTTTGTAGTGTGAGCCTTATGTATTGGTTTACAAGTCTACCATAAAATATTATCTCCAACATGTCTCTATTGTCGCCTCCTCATCCTACACATTCCTATGTTTTAGGTTCCCAACAACAAGAAGATCAACACCACCACCAGCCACATGATAGTCATAAGGAGCAACAAAATCCTCAACACTACCAGCAGAGCACTCATAGAAGACTAAGGAAGAGAAACAACATCAGAAAGAGTAGAAAAATGTATGTCAAAATCAGCAGCAAGAGCCAAACTAACCCAAATGTCAACAAAAACAACCAGTCTTTCCATACCAAGAGCATCAACAACATTGAGAACAAAATCAACAATAGAAAAATACGTATCAGGATGAGCACCAACAACAATATCACTAAAATGAATGTAAGGAAGAAAAACCAAACTCATGCCAATATCAACATGAACATGAATTATAGAAAAAAAAAAAAAGAGCAGCAGGAGGCAAATTTGAACCTTTGTCAGCCAAAGCAATATCAAATATTCTATAATGACGAGCAAGGAGAACATCAACACCAACACCAAGATCAGCAAGGGAAACATCATAAGCCATGCAAACAACAATTGGCACCTCAACATCAACACTAGAATTGTGATCATCAACATCTGCCACACCCATATCAATCTCTTCAGTACCCGCTACATAATGATCAACACACCCCACATTATTTTCATCAACATCATCAACACCTACGTGTATATCAACAGAAACCATGCCATGATCATCCCACCTCACAACGACATCATTCACAACAGCAACATCCATTTCCATATCAGCAACAACATAATAAGAGGGGATTAGTATGCATTTATTCTGAAGGCAAAATAACCATTCCTCTCACCGTGCATTATCCCACCTCTGCTCCTATGCAACTAGGTGGTACAGTTGGTTCTTCACTAGGTAACATTCAACTATCTCAAAATCAATAATATGTGCAGGGGTCTATCATTCACGAGTCTCCCGTTCCTTAACATATTTATCATGCAACACTTGCAATCCATGGAGAAATCGTGGGCAACAAGGATTTGTTTTTTACTACACTCAACAAGTTTCATGCCGCACTTGGGACCAAATTATCGTGAATATTATGAATTTTGGTTTAATGCTTCTTCTTTGTATCCCGTTAATGCATGACTACAGTGTATTTTACAATCATTTACACGTTGTTTTATACATATGTAGCTTGTTTCTTACTATATATTTGTATTTATAATATGATACCTCTAAAGTTTAAACCTATAAAAATATACACACATGTATCACAATTCCAATGGTTGGTTATATGGAAATATTTAGGAACTTTATTATTTCAAAGATGATAGTAGAGCATTGCATGGTAGATTTAAACCCAAATAAAATCTTTTTTTATTTCATTCTTTGTTGCCATTTAGGAAAATTGTGTTTCGTTCAAAGTTAAGTGAATTGAATTTTATAGCCTTATACTCACGAAAAGTATCTGAAAAAAATAATTAAATAAGAGAAATTATTAAATAAGAAGTAACAAAAGTAGTTATTTAAACATGTAATTACTTTCTCTTATATTGTAAAATGTGTCATTCTTTCTCCAAAACTTTTCATTGATTTCATAGTTTGAGCATTCCTCTTCTCTAATTGTGTGTTTGGTCCTTTATGTTGAGACTAATAACCATAGTTTGTAGATTTATATATTATGCTAAGAATCAAGACAATGTAGAAAGTTACACATTGTATGATCATTCTTTTAAGGGTGCTAGCTCAATGGAAGAGCACCTGCTTTACAAGCAGATGGATGGTGGTTCGATTCCATCGTGCTCTATTATGACCTAATACACTATTAAATATTTGATCAAATATACTACTAGTTATGCTACTAAATATACCACTAAACATGTGAGTAAATATACTAAATACGTGACCAAATATACAATTAAATATGCTACTAAATATACTATTAAATATGTGACTAAATTAACTTTCAAATATACAACTAACTATGTCATTAAATATACTACTAAATATGTGACTAGAAACATGATTAAAGACACTGCTAAATCAATTACTAAATATACTATTTAATATACCACTATATATACTACTAAATATACAACTAAATCAATGATCAAAATCAAATAGATGACTAAAATTGCTTAGTAGTAAATTTAGTAGTGTTATAAATGATTGGATATTAACTACTATTAGTCACATGACTAAGTTTAGTCACATATATACAAATTTTAGTAGTTTTTTTAGTCACATATTGCTATTTTTGTACTAGTGATAGTTGCCCATGAGGCAAACCATACAACAAAGAAAAGTAAGGATAGGAAAATAATGCTCAAATTGGACATTAGGAAAGCCAATGATAGGGTTGATAAGGGTTTTCTTTTGGAACTGTTACAAAGGTTTGGTTTTGAAGACAAATGGCTACAATGGACTAAAAGTATGATCTCATATTTTAGAGCTTCAATGCTAGTGAATGGAAATGCACAGGGTTTTTTCAAAATTGGCAGAGGAATTTGACAGGGAGATCTAATTTCTCCTTTCTTGTTTATCATTTTGGCAAAAGCCTTGGGTAGATCTATTACAAGGAAAAGGGCACAAGGATCATGGAAAGGCATCTTGATTACCCAAGGAATAGAGGCAACCACTTCCCAGTTCATTGATGACACTTATTTCTTTGGGGTTGCATCCATGGTGAAGACTAAGTGTATGCAACAAGTTTTAACCAAATACAACATGGCTTCAAGGCAATCAGTCAATTGGGAGAAATCATAAATTTATTTTTTCAACACTAAAGTGGGATATCAAAGGGCAATTGCAAAATTTTTGGGAGTCAGAATTGGCACATTAACAAGGATATTTTTAGGCACACCTCTATTTGGTGGGGTAGGCAAAGGGCACATGTGGGACAAATTTATTGAAGATTGTAGGAAAAAGATGGAAAGTTGGAAGGGACAATGGTTAACATTGGCAGGAAGAATCACAATGCTAAGAGCAATAATTTTAGCTTTGCCGATAAACTCTATGGCTTGCTTTAAAATCCTTAAGAAAAATATTTTTCAATTGCATAAAGTATGGTAAAATTCCTTTGGAATGGGGCTAAGGAAGGTGAAAGGATCCCTCTCATGGCCTGATCGAAAGTTTGCAGACCAAGAGGGCGGGGGGGTGCACGGCTCAAGGACTGGTATTTCCTTAATTTGGCTCTTGGAGCCAAACTAGTATGGTAGATCTATAGTGCTAGAAACCAAAGATAGGTAAAGCTTCTCCGAGCTAACTATCTTGATAGCATGGAAGATAATCGCATCTTGACAGTGGAAGATCCCCCAAGGGGTTCGACTATGTGGAATTTTCTGATGGAGTGCAGATTTTTAATTACATACCATTTTACATGAAAAATTGGGGATGGGAAATAGGCAAATTTTTTGAAGGATTCATGGGATGGGGACCCTCAACTAGAGAAATCAAGAGTCTCAAAGTAGCTGATAGCCACTACTAGGCAGTAGTGGGGACACAAAGTTGAAAATTTCATTGAGATCTCGACAAACAACAAAGGTTCATAAGGAAAATGGAAAGAGTTGTCATTATTAAATTTGAATCTAGCAAACAAACTTAGTTTGCAAAAAAATTTCAAGGAAAGAATTCTTGCTCTTTCTAGAAATAGGGACCATTTGATCTAGAGTAGCTCAAAGAGTGGAAAATATATTGTCAAATTAGGATATTTGATCCTTGAAGGTAATCAAAATCTTGGGAACACAATTTGTGATGGGATAGCGCATGCCTTCCCAAGGCAAGAGCCTTCACATGGCTGGTAGGAAATGGAAAGATTCTCTCAAGGGAGAGATTGCTAAAAATGGGCTTCCAAGATCCATTTCTATGCCCTCTATGTGGAAGTGAGGAAGAAACTATATACCATATTCTTCTCCATTATAGTTTTGTGCAGAAGGCTTGGGACATGGTAAAATCCAAGCTGGGATGGGCAAGCCCAATATTACCCACCTTATAAGGATGGCTAGAAGCTTGGCCAGCAAAGAAGAACAAACAAGTGTTCAGTTCAGCATGGAGAGTCATTCCGTCAACAACCACCCATTCCCAGTTTGTTGATGACACTTATTTCTTTGGGGTTTCATCCATGGTGGAGGCTAAGTGTATGAAACAAGTTTTAATTGAATACAACATGGCTTCAGGGCAATTGATCAAGTAGGAGAAATCAAAAATTTATTTTTTCAACACTGAAGTGGGATATCAGAGGGCAATTGTAGAATTTCTAGGAGTCATAATTGGCACATTACCAGGGATATTTTTAGGCACACCTCTATTTGGTGGGGTAGGAAAAGGGCACATGTGGGACAAATTAACTAAAGATTGTAGGAAAAAGATGGAAAGTTGGAAGGGACAATGGTTAACTTTAGCAGGAAGAATCACAATGCTAAGAGCAGTAATTTCAGCTTTGCTGATAAACTCTATGGCTTGCTTTAAAATCCTTAAGAAAATTATTTTTCAATTGCATAAAGTATGAGAAAATTCCATTGGAATGGGGCTGAGGAAGGTGAAAGGGTCCCCCTCAAGGCTTGGTCGAAAGTTTGTAGACCAAAAGGGCTGGGGGTGCACAACTCAGGGACTAGTCTTTCCTTAATTTGGCTCTTGGAGCCAAACTAGTCTGGTAGATCTATAGTGCTAGAAACCAAAGATGGGTCAAGCTTCTCTAAGCTAAATATCTTGATAGCATGGAAGATAATCGCATCTTGACAGTGGAAGATCCCCCAAGGGGTTCGACTATGTGGAATTTTTTGATGGAGTGCATATTTTTAATCACAGACCACTTTACATGAAAAATTGGGGATGGGAAATAGGCAAATTTTTGGAAGGATTCATGGGATCGGGACCCTCAACTAGAGAAATTAGGAGTCTCAGAGCAGTTGATAGCCACTACTAGGTAGCAGTAGGGACACAAAGTTGAAAATTTCATTGAGATTCCTACAAATGGCAAAGGTTCACAAGGAAAATGGAAAGAGTTGTCATTATTAAATTTGAATCCAATAGACAAACTTAGTTTGCAACAAATTTTCGAGGAAAGAATTCTTGCTCTTTCTAGAAATAGGGACCATTTGATCTAAAGCAGCTCGAAGAGTGGAAAATATACTATCAAATTAGGATATCAGATCCTTGAAGGCAATCAAAATCTTATACCATGGGAACAAAATTTGTGTTGGGATAGTGCATGCCTTCCCAAGGCAGGAGCCTTCACATGGCTGGTAGGAAATGGAAAGATTCTCTCAGGGGAGAGATTGCTAAAAATGGGCTTCCAAGGTCCATTTTTATTCCCTTTGTGTAAAAGTGAGGAAAAACTATAGACCATATTCTTTTCCATTACAGTTTTGTGCAGAAGGCTTGGGACATGGTAAAATCCAAGCTAGAGTGGGCAAGCCTAGTATCATCCACCTTATAAGGATGGCTAGAAGCCTAGCCAGCAAAGAAGAACAAACAAGTGTTCAAATCAACATAGAGAGTCATTTTGTCCACAACAACCCATTCCTAGTTTGCTGATGACACATATTTCTTTGGGGTTGCATCCATGGTGGAGGCTAATTGTATGCAACAAGTTTTAACCGAATACAACATGGCTTCAGGGAAATTAGTCAATTGGGAGAAATTGAAAATTTATTTTTTCAACACTAAAGTGGGATATAAGAGGGCAATTGCAGGATTTATGGGAGTTGGAATTGGCACATTACCAGGGATATTTTTAGGCACACCTCTATTTGGTGGGGTAGGAAAAGGACACATGTGGGACAAATTGACTGAAGATTGTAGGAAAAAGATGGAAAGTTGGAAGGGACAATGGTTAACTTTGGCAGGAAGAATCACAATGCTAAGAGCAATAATTTTAGCTTTGTTGATAAACTCTATAGCTTGCTTTAAAATCCTTAAGAAAAATATTTTTCAATTGCACAAAGTATGAGAAAATTCTTTTGGAATGGGGCTAAGGAATGTGAAAGGGTCCCCCTCATGGCCTAGTCGAAAGTTTGTAGACCAAGAGGGCAAGGGGGTGCACGACTTAGGGACTAGTCTTTCCTTAATTTGGCTTTTGGATCCAAACTAGTTTGGTAGATCTATAGTGCTAGAAACTAAAGATGGTTCAAGCTTCTCTCAGCTAAATATCTTGACAACATGGAAGACAATCACATCTTGACAATGGAAGATCCCCCAAGGGTTCAACTATGTGGAATTTTTTGATGGAGTGTAGATTTTTAATCACAAACCACTTTACATGAAAAATTGGGGATGAGAAATAGGTAGATTTTTGGAAGGATTCATGGGATGGGGACCCTCAACTAGAGAAATTAGGAGTCTTAAAGTAGCTGATAGCCACTACTAGGTAGCAGTGGGGACACAAAGTTGTAAATTTCATTGAGATTCCTGCAAATGGCAAAGGTTCACAAGGAAAATGGAAAGAGTTTTCATTATTAAATTTGAATCTAGTAGACAAACTTAGTTTGCAATAAATTTTCAAGGAAAGAATTCTTGCTCTTTCTAGAAATAGGGACCATTTGATCTGGAGAGACTTGAAGAGTGGTACATATACTATCAAATTAGGATATCAGATCCTTGAAGGCAATCAAAATCTTATACCATGGGAACAAAATTTGTGCTAGGATAGTGCATGCCTTCCCAAGGTAGGAGCCTTCACATGGTTGGTAGGAAATGGAAAGATTCTCTTAGGGGAGAGATTGCTAAAAATGGGCTTCCAAGGTCCATTTCTATGCCCTCTGTGTAAAAGTGAGAAAAAACTATAGACCATATTCTTCTCCATTATAGTTTTGCGCAAAAGGCTTGGGACATGGTAAAATCCACACTGGGGTGGGAAAGCCCAATATTACCCACCTTACAAGGATGGTTGGAAGCTTGGCTAGCAAAGAAGAACAAACAAGTGTTCAGATCAACATAGACAGTCATTCCGTCCATAAGCTTATGGGAGCTATGGAAAGAGAGGAATAGAAGGATCTTTCAAGATAAGGAAGAAGCTTGGTCGATGTTTGGACATAGGCTTGAAAGGGTGATAGCAAAGGTAATATCCTTTGCATCATCAACACGCAATACCCAACATTTAGTATTCACTAGATATGATGCTCACTTACAATCCAACTTCCCACTTATTAAGTACCGGCCCATTCATGGGTGTATTGGGGTTAATCCAATCTCAAAAAGGGAGAAGGCATTATGGATACCTCTAGAGGAGGGAGGGATCAAAATTAATTTTGATGGGGTAGCAAGGGGTAACCTAGGTGTATTAGGGTGTGGATGTGTGGCAAAAGATCATAAAGGAAACATAATTGTGTTTATAGCCAAATGATTGTTGGATGGTAAAAATAATATTGTAGAATGTTTTGCTATAAAGGAAGCTTTGGGGTTAGGAATAAAAATTGGATGTCAATGTATACATTTCGAAGGAGACTCAAAAATCATTATCAATGGCATTAAGAAAGGAAATATGGAGGCATGGCATTTGGATCAAAGTATATGAAAAATCAAGGATTTTCTTTTGGACTTCGAGGATTTTAAAGTTTCACACTACTTCAAGGAAGTGAATAGAGTGATGAATCAACTAGCCAATTTAGGTACCAATTCAACATTGGGTTTATTGGTGTTCTGAAATATTATGGTTTCAAATTATCTCGATGAGAAGAGAATACATCTAGGGGCAGCTACTTCCCATCTGTAACATATCCTTTCATATACCAAGCCAACTATAAGGCTAGACCCTTCTTCTACTTTAGGTTCTGCAAAACCTAGGCAAGTATACCTATAGATTCTTCATATGGTACTAGTATTCAAAGCATACATTGAATCTAAAATAAAGCATATAGAACCCTTATATATTCTATACTTTAGCAAAGATCATAGACATGAAATATCTAATGGCATGACCTAAGAAATTGATAAGCTAAGTGAGGGCATCCTTTTAGCTCTTAAATGAAAAGGGAAATGGATGGTTATAATGTTGATTTTAGCAAATCCCCAAAATATGTAATAGTAAGAATAAGTTGATCCTGTAGCTGATCAATGCCTTATCTATTGGGTAATTCCATGAATTACATACATACATCTATGATATCAGTGACATATTCCATACATCAAGATATCATATCTATCTTATCACTTTGTGAATTAGACATCGGTGTTCATAAAGACCTCATTCTCATGAAATATCATTCTCAAATAACCAATAACCCTATCAAATACATCAAGCATTTGCTTGGCCATTTGTTCCAATAGAAAAACATATCAAACATACAACATATGGAGATGCAAATGGGTATAATTTCTTTGCCCCTAAACCTCAAAAAAGTGTAGATTAAAGAGATAGGAGATGAAAATCAAAATGAAACTAAGAAGATTCTTGCTCTTTTGTATTCATTTCTTTGAAACTATACATTTAGATGCAAACAACTCATGAAAATAACTTAATAGATTAGAATTGTCTAATTTAGCATGACTAATGTTGTTCATATAAGAGAAACAATGCTGAAGAGTATGGTAGAAACACAAATTTGGATCCAATAGTGTGGTCTCATAGACAAACTGGAACCAACCCCTGGTCTCACAATGAAAACTGTCGACCCTTACAATGAATCAGAAAGAGAAAGATATAAGAAAGGAATGAAATCCCAAATCTAATCTGCAAGTGACATGTGTCCACTTGTATCTTCATTCCATGTTGTTGTAAAGCATCTCTCATCTTTCTACCCCTAAAATCTAATATGATTATCATCACTGTTATGTAACAAACTTGAAATACCTCTTCTTCAATGATAAGAACCTTTGTGTTGCTAAAATATCTAAAATATATCTAAAATTTTGATAATACCTTGATTCAACTGACTTGGAGGGAACAAAATTTGCCCCTAATTGCATTCATCCTGCCTCTTATGCTTATTCAATTAATCATTTCACTAGAAATCGAAACTGAACTGCCCTAACTAAATGAAACCAAAAAATGGACACATGAGACAAATCCTTGTATAACTTGAACCAGTGGCTTCCTATGTGAAAAAAAAACTCCAAAAATAGAAATTTCATTCTCTCCCAATTTTGGAGATATATAATAGTGTCATATCCACTTACCAGAAGCCCAAAATCTCATTTTGAATTTTAGGCTCTTGTCATGGTGCTGAGACTGCATTTTGGCACATATTGAAGTTTTTTACCTAAAGTCAAAACTATAGGTTTAAATCAAAATTTATTTAAAATTTCTCTGCATGTTCAGAAAGGGAAAATAATAAAAAATTCTTATTTTAGACATTTTGATTTTTTCCCTCTTAATTTCCATCTAGGTCAAACATGTTTGACCGAGTTGTGATACATGTCACACTCTAATTGGCATGTCTTCTGCATAGTCATCTGACACTGGGCACTACATGACACCCTCTGATTAGTCCCATCTACCACACTGCCACGTGATAGCTTCTCATTGGCTCTTTAACTGTCTGATCAATGCCATGTCATCCTCTGTTTGTACTTGCCATGTCACCGTTGACTAGGGCCCATTGCTACATGTCGACTAGGCACTTCCCCACATGTATAGTCATCAACTACCACATCACATGTGGGAATACACCTTCACAACATGTGGCACATTGTGCCACATTGGCACCTCAGAATTCATGCTAAGTTGGGTTGCCCTTGACACATGTCAGATTGTGAGTTGTCCACCGTACCACCACTTGTCATGATTTGGTTGGTTATTAGATGCCATGTCATCATCTGACATCATCATTTGTCATGCACATCCATTCAAAATTTTGTTCTGGTGTGATCTAGTTGTTTGGGTTCCACCGTGAGCTTGCCATATTCGTCATAAAGTGTGGAGCTTTAGACATATAACATTATTGTGTTTGGACTTATAAACATCCTAAAATAACATGACCCAATGAATGTGGGACTAAGATTTTAATGTATATCCTTATGGTTGTTCACCTTATTATCCTTACATAGGCACAAACAAAATCTTGTCGATATAATAGAAGTTCCTCTCACTTTAAATGGCTACTTCACCTCTTTCAAGAAGTTGGCGTTACAAGAATCTCCATGAGATGTCTGTAATAAGGTCTTTAGGCATGCGAAAGTAAAGTTTTTTAACATCTTCCACAATCTTCTCTTTGAGAACCCGTGTTTGACAATCTCCTTCAGCCATGACCAACAAAATTCCAGCTATCATCTGTGCAGAAATGATAATGAGGATGATTGGTTAATGGAAACTCCTTGATGCGACATTTGGGTCATCTCCCACTACAACAACAAGACAATCCACTCAAGACATTCATGGCATCTCTAGTATTATGTCCTTCATTTCTTCCCCATTTATTTTATTTAAAAGTTCTACTCCCTCTACATGCATTTGGCCCATTGTTCTTGCTGATTTCTATTAAGAAGCATCATCGCCATCCATAAGTAAACATGGATCATCTCTATATACAAAAGTAATCAACCTTATACTCATTGACCAAACTGTTATGCTGCAATTCGCACCCTGTAGAGTAGTGGATGAAGGGCTAGTCATAAAGAAATTATTAGGAGCAGAAGAAAAGGTGGAGGACAACATTCTTGCAGGGGAGCTTCAAATTTGAATGCTAAATCTCCCAAATGAGATCCATCGTCTCAAGCATGGGAATGCCTTCCTTGGGCATGATGCGAATTGGGAAGTGAACACTCAAGAGAGACTCTTGCAATTTATTTGATATGGTGAAAAGTTATTTTATATGTTACATGCCATGTTCATGCTTTCCTTCCAACCTAGCTGCAGAGGAGATCAGTACCTTTGTTATAGCACTCATAAATGAGGAGAAAATATGCTATGTCTAGGTTGAATTGTTTCGATCACACCAATGATCGAGTGCATCATCACTTGTCAGATTGACTTGGACAGATTGAAGGAAAGGCTTTTTCTTGCTTCTTCAAAAAAAAAACTTTAAGTGAAGTTAGTATATTTGAAGACCAACCACCATCTCATTGTTTCCATAGGCCTTGAATCTCTTTTTGCAAATGGGACTTGAATGGGCCCAAGACGTCAATGAATTGCTCCTACCAAACTTGGCAACCTCTTTCTTCTTAGGGATCTAATCCACTGATAGAAAATTTGTAATACTTTATTTTATGAGGAACAAGGTTAGAAAATGTTATGAAGAGGTTTTGTGTTAATAGCAATAACCACTGCCCAACCATAAACTTCCAACATATGATCACCAAAAGTTTGTAAATGATAATATAAATGGTAGTAGATTCACCGGTTATTCCAAGGTGATTGAAAACTAAATGTACACTGGAGGCATCTTAGCTTTGGATTAAGGTCATGAAAATAGTGACATGACTGCTACTTGGGTCTCAAGTGGTAATATGCATATTGGAAATGCCCACCATGATGACTCCCATTTAAAATTTATCAATCTGATGAAGTTAGTCCGGTCCCAAATTGGGTTCGACTAAAAAAAAATTCATTTTCAAACAACTGAATGCTCAAAATGATCCATTAATTATTTGCCACTGATTTGATCAAAATTAAATCACTGAACTGCTAATTAAGAGTCATTTTCTCATTTTCTGCAAATTATAAATTTCGTGTCAAGGGGTCCTTTGACTAACCTAAAAAACTGACAAAAAAACTTGACCGGGCTCTGAAATCAAACCTACTAATCTTTTGTTCTGCATACTATTACCCTGCCAAATATCATCTCATGAAAAATTCTCAATCAAAAGATATTGACCATTAAAGTTGCCTCTTCAGAACTGTTTGCAACAAAACAAGTCAGAAAACCAAAATATTATTTTGGATTTGGCTTTGGAAACAGGTCAAATGGACACTTGGGGGAACAAAAACTAGGAGATTGGTTCAATGTCACAAGGAAAATATAAATCTAGGATTTGGGCTCATGACCAAAAATTGGGGGCATTTGGCAAGCGGTCAAAGAGGGCTACTTAGATTTGCAGGACTAGAAGCACTGGTAGGAAAGTGATTTTTGCAAATGGAATAGACCTGGGAAAGTGTGTAGACGAATTCATCAAGGCTTGTAAACTAGCACACTCAAAGAATTTTTAGAGTAGAATGCAATGGTACAATCCATTCAATCTCACCTATCATAGATTCAGAGTTATGACATCATGAATAGGGGTACCAATCAATTTGCATTTTATGGCACCGGTAAAACTTTACAAATTGTAAATAAAATTGCATTCGAAAATTGATCAAATGGATTCGTCATAAGCTCAAAATTGAAACATAATAAGTCTCTAACCTCTAGAATATAATGCAAAAGGAATTATCTCATTTTAGTCAACTAGGTCAAAGTTATGACAAGTCAAACATGGCCTCCCAGAATTCTGAACAATTTACATCAGCGTGACAACAATAAACAACCAACTTTGAGGGAATCAAAACCTAGTCAAAACATGTTGAAACAACTTGAAATTTGAAACATAGGTTCTTTGATATGCATATTAAATGTAGGCTCCACTACCCTTCTACCACCAGGCCACCACCCCCACTCCGCTCAAACAGTGGTTGTTATTTAAAAAAGAAAATTAATTATTTTTTGATGCATTTCCAGGAGCCCTGTTAATTTTTTCGCCTTATCTTGAGCATACGGGGGTATTTTTTTCTAATTTTGATGTAGTTTGTTTTCCTATTTAGGTAGTCAAAGCTAGATATTCTATTTTTCACTCCAGAGGGGCATATTTTGAGTATTCCAACTCTATTTTTCAAAAACGTTATATTTTTGGAAAGCTTGTTCAATTATTTTTCTAGAAATACTAGTTTGTCTTCCAGATTCTACTCCAAGCTCTTTCTATTATGGGTTTTTCTTTATTACACTATGGTGGACATTTTGGGTGTTTTAGGTCCGGGGATCATTTTCATGGCATGAGATTTCTTTTTTTGGGTTGTACTATTTGTTGTAATAGCTCTTTGCACTTTTTGATTATTGTTCATATCATTTGTAAGCACATTTATGCAAACACACTGAGATAAAGTGCCACTCCTTGCATTTTCAAGAGCTTTCTCATCATTGTGACTTATTGTACTTACACTACATTATAAAGTGCCATGGGGGGATAGTTGTTTGCCTTTTAGTGCCCTCTTCTTTTGTCAAGTGTATATCCCTTCCATGACATTAACCCCATGATGTGTTGATGATACATGCCTTTATAGGTGTCTATACCTCATCCTCACTCTCGATGTTCTTGGTTCTTTCTATTTTGCAAGAGTTATTGGTCCACTTTCTCAGTTGTTTGTCACCTCACCCTTGTCTACATTAGGGGGGAGTTCTTCTATTGTTTTTTTCATGCTTCCTTGGTTTGATTGATCAACTCTTCAGGCTTTGGTGTTTCATGCCATCTGTATCTTCAAGTTTAGTTGTTTGCCTTTGTATGCCTCCTGATTCGATGTAGATTATATTCTTCTCTACCTACTCAGGTTCTATTTTAGAGGAGGTTCTATAGATCAACAATTTATTTTTGATAGAGTTTGCGACTTCTTCATGCTTCACTGATGTTTCTTCATGATCGCTCTTTGTTCCTATTTTTTGGAACATTCCTCCAATTGGAGGCTTCTACAGTCCTTCGCTACATTTTCAACTATCTCTTTTTGGAGTAGAGTTTTTCCCATTGGGATTTCTCTATTTCTCCATTTCATAGAGATTTGGTTGTGATTGGGTACCGCGGGACCCAAGTTTGCTTTTAGCATTGCTTTGTAGTTTCCTTGCTCTTTATGCATTGTTTGTAACTACATTATTGCTCATCTTAATGGGGGTGTTAGAGAAAAAGGTTAATTTAATTTCATTAATTAAATTACTTTTTATCCCTTCTTAATATTTCTCTTTATGCACTTTTGCATTCATGTTTAATAATTAATTACTAATTATTATATGGCTTTTACCTTTTAGGTTACCCTTTTCGGGTTTTGATCTCTTACTATAAGGATGGATCATTTGTAAGTATCTTGCATCTTTTCTTTTTTCGAGAATAGAATTTGCATGATTTCAAAGCAAACCCTTGTCTTTTATTGTCTTTTTCTTCTCTGTGATAGGTTTTCTACATATAGGTATTTGAGGGCTTCGTGGATTTGTTTTCCGTATTGCTCAAATCCTTTATATACACAATAAAAATGAACAACAAAACTATCATTATTGTTGATTTTCTAATGACTTAGAACTTAAATGGTTTGTATAATCAAGTGTCAGAATGTAAGAGTGGAACCTAGAGTGTCTTAAGATGACCAATGTAAGGAGTTACAATCTGTGAAGCTTCCTCTCTAGATAGTTGTAGCATTTCCTAGCTTGCAATCTCAACTCCCAAATGATTATGCCCATTATGATCCAATATAAATGGTATTTATGGAAAAAGACTATGAATAGTAAGACTAAATATATCTTGTAGTACGAGGACTCTTCCCAAGCCAAGAAAGAACACAAACATATATTCCAAGGTAGTAGACAAAACACCTAAAACTCCATTTCCCAAGTTTTTGATGATGCCAAAGTCTTTTTTCTTTTTCTTTTCAAGAATGCCTTGTAATTTTTGTCAATCCAAAAGAAATTGCATGCCATATCTAAGGGATGTGTTTGGTTGTTCTTAAAGAACCTACTATCTACTCATGTTTTTGACATTATCCCTAACTATCCGAGTGAAAGTAAATATAGATTGTTATTATATATATTTTATACCTTTCTTCTTAATAGGATAAGCCTTTGTAATAAGTTACTAATTATACAAAGAGCTCTTTAATTGCTAAATTTATAATTTCCAAGTCTTCACACCATACTTTCTTTTAAATGAATTTCTAATAAGATACACCATCACTAAATTTTGACTAAATTATAATTGATCATCCTTATATTTTCACTTTCAAACAAATAATATATATACACACAAAAAAATTATTTTAATGTAAGAAGAACCTTTAATTTAAGTGAATAATCTCTTACTCCTTCCTTAGCAAGCAATAGAGTAGACAAAATGTAACCCCTATTGAAATTTTAGGTTTGGAGATTAAGTTAGGGACAAAAATATGTATTTTAAGTGTTCACAATATGCATGAAGTGTTGTGTGCATAGGCTAGATGATTTGAATCTAACATTATCAAGGAGCTAACATCATGTACCTCAATTGCACTTTACCATCATGATTGTTGATTTTCTAATGACTTAGAACTTAAATGGTTTATCTAGTCAAGTGTTAGAATGTAAGAGTGGAACCTAGAGTTTCTCAAGATGACCAATGTAAGGAGTTACAATCCATGAAGCTTCCTCTCTAAATAGTTGTAGCATTTCCTGGCTTGCAATCTCAACTCCCAAATGGTTGTGCCCATTATGATCCAATATAAATGGTCTTTATGGAAAAAGACTATGAATAGTAAGACTGAATATATCTTGCAATATGAGGACTCTTCCCAAGCCAAGAAAGAAAACAAACATATATTCCAAGGTAGTACACAAAACACCTAAAACTCCATTTCCCAAGTTTTTGATGATGTCAAAGTCCTTTTTTTTTTTTTTCAAGAATGCCCTGTATTTTTTATCAATCCAGAAGGAATTGCATGCCATATCTAAGGGACATGGTTGGTTGTTCTTAAAGAACCTACTATCTACTCATTTTCTTGACATTATCCCTAACTATCCAAGTGAAAGTAAATATACATTGTTATTATATATTTTTATACCTTCCTTCTTAATAGGATAAGCCTTCATAATAAGTTACTAATTATACGAAGAGCTCTTTAAGTGCTAAATTTATAATTTCCAAGTCTTCACACCATACTTTCTTTTAAATGAATTTCTAATAAGATACACCATCACTAAATTTTGACTAAACTATAATTGATCATCCTTCTATTTTCACTTTCAAACAAATAATATATATACACACTAAAATTTTATTTTAATCTAAGGAGCACCTTTAATTTAAGCGAATAATCTCTTACTCCTTCCTTAGCAAGCAATAGAGCAGACAAAATGTAACCCCTATTGAAATTTTAGGTTTGGAGATTAAGTTAGGGACAAAAATATGCATTTTAAGTGTTTACAATATGCATGAATTGCCATGTGTGTAGGCTGGATGAATTGAATCTAACATTATCAAGGAGCTAACATCCTCTACCTCAATTAAACTTTCTCCTTCAACCCAATATAAACTTTGACACACACAACATATCAATGAGTCAATATCCACATAACACCAATATCCATGAATATAATAACACATGTGCAAATAAGGAACATTAGATATTCATGAAATGTCATCATAATCACCATAATTATGCAATTCATCATAATATGTCATTGTCTAATAAAGTCATCATGCATCATAGGATCATCAAAGTAAGCTAAAATGGTTAGCAATTTTGACTACCAAATCTAACACAACATGAATAAAATATATCAACTTGAAGTCGAACGATAAAGACTAAGTCAACAATAGTCAAATGTTACAAATATGTTGAAATATAAAGAAATCATGGGTTGAGTCATGAGACATATAGAAGTTGTCAATTCAACTTCATGAAGCCAACTTGCCTACATGCAAAGATAACTTGTCACTAGGAAGAATGGAATAACAAAGGAAAGGTTTGAACTTTGAAAATATGCAAGAATATATTATCAGATCAAGCAAATCAACCAATTATACAATGGTTAATCCTTATAAAGGAGATTGAGTAACCTAAAATAAGAAACCTTAAAAAACAAATATTTAATAGTTCATATAATTATTAAATGTCACTAATGTATAAAGTTCAATATGTTAAGAGTGAAGTAAATGTAACTTAATGATTAAGTCAATATAACTTAATGATTAAGTTATTACTCTTAGATTGTAATACTATGGAGTGATACTATTTTTTCATGTAGAATTTTGAGAAGTGTGATGTTATGGGTAGGATTTGTCTCCTTTTATAAGGGTGCACAACAATATTTTATATTAAAAGGGATTATGAATTCTCAACTTCTCATAATCTTCTCATTAAACAAATTGTAATTAAGATATATTAGACCACCATAGTTCATTATAATTATTGCTTTGCTTCTAAATTCTACAACGCTTAACTTTTGGTTGTACCAACTTTCAAATCACACTTGAAAAAGTTTAAGAACAAAAATCATAATAGATTATGGAACACCATATTGATACAATTAAAAAATCTTTACAATGAAATAAAAAACAAAATAATAATTGTAATTAACATGTTTATCATACTTTACTTGAACAAATAGTAAAGAATGAAATTATTCATCACACAAAAAGACTTTATAATACACATCTATCTAAAAACCCAACACTCATTTGATCCTCTTAATCCACTTTTATAGCTTTATAAAATAAAACATTCACTATTTTTTATATTTTAAATTAAAAATAGCCAAAACTATATCCTAAAATCACAACATTGGCTAATCTCTATTCATAATGTAATGTAAAAGAGTTTTTTTTTCAAATTTCAAAATGATAGTTTTTTTTTAACAAATTGATCATGAAAAACATATGTTAAAATTTGAGTAAAATGTAATTATTATTTTTTCTATTTTGAAAAGTGCATGAAATGAAACGAAAGATTTTAATAATGTTCTACAAGACCAAGGCAACCTATGGAACCCACACATAGCAACCACTCCCAAAATAAGAGGAATAAATTTTGATAATTAGGATCACTATTCTCCTCAAGTGATTCTCCTCAAATCTAAGGTCATTTTAGAGAACATGAGAGCCTTTCCCTTTCCTTGCTTTCAACCAAACCAGAATCAAATTTGTTCAAACAGTTGAGCCACCCGAGGCATTCCAATCGTTGCGGCAGCGCGTGTATAAAACCTCGGGCCCACCGCTCCATTGCAAGCCCCGTCTCGCCGGCCCTAGACAACGCCGAGAACCGTGAAGACCGCCGGGTCTTCAAAAATTGAAGAGCCCACGAAAGCCCTTTTCACATTGTGCCTTTAGCCATTGATCCTCTGTCCTTTTCCCCCTTTCTCCTCTCCTCTAATGGAGGCCGGCGTCGCCTCTTCCAATGGGCTCAGCCTGTCCTTGCCGCTCCGGAGTGCCACCGCCGGAGAAGCATTGGCGGCGGCGGCGGGAGCAACCACCGAACGGGCCGGCGGCAGAGACGATGTGTGGAGCCAGGGCGCCACAATGACACTGATCGAAGCCTGGGGCAATCGTTATCTGGAGCTGAACCGCGGTAATTTGAAGCAGAAGCACTGGAAGGAAGTGGCGGATGCTGTTAATACAAGGCCCGGAAGTAACACTAAACAGCCGAAGACTGATGTGCAGTGCAAGAATCGTCTGGATACGCTCAAGAAGAAGTATAAGGTCGAGAAAAACAGGATCTTGGGCGGCGGGGTTTCAAAATGGGGGCTTTTTAACAGAATGGATGAGCTAATTGGACCCTCCAGGAAGAGCCAACTCCAGCTTCAGAAACCCCCTAATCACCTCTCTCCAACTCCTCCGCCTCCTCTTCCCGCTCCACCACTTCTGCTCACTGCAGCTGCGCATTCTCCCGAGCTGGGTATTCCCAATGTAGGGGTTAATAATTACAACAGTCATCAGCAGCGGGTGAACAATACGGAGAGCCCTGAAATGACTGAGAGCTGGGTGAATGATCGGAGGCAGCAGCAGGTTGATCATGGGGTGGCGCTCAAGGAGGTGGCGAGTGCTATTGTGAAGTTTGGGGAAGTCTATGAGCGGATTGAGGTATTAAAGCAGCAGCAGATAATGGATCTGGAGAAGCAGCGGATGGAGTTTATGAAGGACTTGGAGTTGCAGAGGATGCATCTTTTTATGCAATCTCAGTTGGAGCTTGCCAAGATCAAGCATGGGAAGGAGGAGAACAGCACAGGTGCTCTTTTTTCCCCTGGTTTTTCTTCGCTCAAATGCTCTTGTAAGATTTAAAAATTTGATTACGCAAAAGAGAGATATACAAATTTTCTGATATACCATCTGGCAAAGTTTCGAAATTTATTTTACTCTTACACATTAGTGCTGTGTACCAATCTGGGTTACAGAATGGACCTCCTGAATTCAACCTGCCTACTAGGTCGTAACCCTCACAATCTATGGCTCTCTTCCCGAGCTTATATTGCCTTTTGACAGTCACAAGTAAGGATGTCCCTATATGGTTTTTTCCTATTAGTGTTTTGTGTTCTCTAAAATATCTTATGGTAGGGCCGTGCCGTCTTCCTGAAAACCATTGCTAATGCTCATCAAATATTGATTGCTTCCGGAAGTAAGATTGGATTAGTTTTAGAATTTTTTTTTTCATCTCTCCTAAATGGAACAATGGCGTCTTCTTTATACAGTTGTAACCCTCTCCAATTCATTTTATGATAACCTTTCTGTTTTTAGCGCTTTGCATCCTGGTAATTTCTTTGCCAAGAGGGTTCTGTTTGTATAATAAAGATAATTCCACCCATATCGCAATCTTACATCATTACAATTGCACTAGGAGATAAGAAGGTTATTTCCTTGATTCTTGGTTTGGATTTGTAGATGTAATCAGCCTCTTGGATCTGTGGTGGCCCATTATCTTGTGTTCAGGTTGATTATGATTTTACAGGTATTCTATATTGTGGTCTTATTGTTTGAAAATTTATATTCCAGTTTTAATTTTCATGCACTGAATTTATATAGTAGGGATAGTTACTTCTACATGTCGCAAGGACTCTTGCAAACGATTCGGCGACAATTACTTCTAGACATAACAAGGGCTGGTGTGTATAATATCTTTTTTTGTTTGTTTTAGATTTATTATGTAACATAATAAAGATATACAGTTACATATGAACTGATGTGAACAAAATCAGATGGCTGTTATGTTTGTTTGCCAACTGGAAAATTCTAACTGTAACTTGAAAAATTGGTGAAATTTATTTAAATATGAGTTAAGTTGAACATAATGTTATACAAACTGAATATAAATCAATTGAACTCTTGTTATCACCTTCTTGGAATGGTTCTTATCCTTTGAAGGGTAAATTATTTGCCTAATGTTGGAGCATACAATATACCTCTTTCTTGTTGGGGAATTCAGAAAGATCTGGCAATTTGATCATCTTGATACAATGACATTGCTTCATAACACATGATGCAAGGTTCAAAATCTTCCCAAGCACACATTGTCAAGCTGCAAATTCATAATTCCTCCTATTCTATGGCAACCATTTCTAATAGTCCTGGATCCTTGTTTTGTGGTGACTCAAGAAACCAAAACAATAGAGTAAATGAGTTATTAGAAGGTGAGCCGTTACACTCTTGTACTTGCCATTATGCCTCTTGTCTTCCACAATTGTATTTAATAGTATAATGATCCTTTGGATGAGCACCAAATATACGAGTATAGGCATGGACATCTTGCATAATACCTAGGACCTCTTGGATCTTTATTCACAAAACCTATGTTCTACGATGTGTTGGGGATGGGGATAGGGGGATGATGTGAGATGGGTTTGAGTCTTCATTTTTTTTTTGTATTTTAATGCTAGCGGCGTTCCCAACAAGAGACCATTAGCCATTCCTAGGAAGGCTAGATGTCCTTAAATGGCTAGGGATGTTTCTTGGTGGTTCAGAGGGTGTAATGTCCCCACTTTTGCAGTTGTCCGGTTGTGTGACCGTTAGCCTTTTATTTTATTTTATTTATCCCACGTTGCTTGTGAAAAGTGGTTGACCCTATGAAGTAGGAATAAAAGGAGAGCTTGTGGCTATTGTTAGGTAGATTGAATATGAGAAGAAATTGGATGCGTGAGTTATGGATCTGTTCTTGGCATTACATGACGTCTATCCTCTCTTTTGACATTCTAGACGTCATTCCCTTGGGGTTTGGCCTTTGGAATTCATTGCTATTAGCTTCATTAATAGGCAGCTTGGGCGCATTTTGAGCTACAAGTGGATTGGGTGTTTGCTCATACCATTCTCATTCCTTGTCCGATACTTATGTCATTGTGGAGGAATGTTTTTATGAGGGTTTTGGACTGATTGAAGGCGGTTTTTACTGTACCAACATTGTAGCGCGACACTATTCATATTACTGTAGCAGCAAATTGGGAAATCATGACTAGAACAACATGTTATAATGCTGGAGTAATTAGTGAGTTGGAAAGTTTGCAATGTATTCGATTTTATTAGCTTGAAAACTAATATTATTTCAATAGTAGTTCAATCTTCAGTTTTGCATAAATTCCTTCTTGTTCATGTTATGTGCTTTCAAATCTATGCAAAGACATTAAAATCACTATCAACGGTTGGTTCTGATTTTGGGCATTTCTAGGGTGCCCATTATAGTGGTATAAGAGCTATAAGTCCTGCCATCCTGTGGAGATCTTATAGGCAATTTGGGACAGCCAGATAGAGGGAAAAGTGTTTGACAAAATGTCAAAACACTAAAATTAGAAATTAAAAGGGCTAAGCATTTATGTTTGAGCATGCGACAGGGGCTTTATAATTTCCGCAATACCAGAGCAAGACAAAGTAAGAGTTTAGACTTGTAGAGCGAACAATCTAGTTCATCCGTGCAGAGGGACATACAATCCAATTATACAGACATAGAGGAGATATTCTTTGAACAAGACAACAATATGGGTGACCGAAATGACAGGGATATAGGACTAGGCAAAGGCAGGAATACCGATCCAGATCAGAAGGAGGTAATGTTTAGACGGTTACTGGGTATATTAGAGGAGGGGTAGCGTATGCAATAGGAGCAAAATAGGTGAATGGATATGATGTTGCAACTTATGGCTAGATAGATGGGAGTCAATATTAATCCAGGTGATGCCAACAATGGAAACAATAACAATGGGGGAAACGATAACAATAGGGGCAATGATAATAACGGAGGCCGAGGCAACAACAACAGTCTTGAGAATAATATTAATGGTAATAATGGACATGGCAACAATGGGAATGAGGTTGATAACTTTAGACATGCTGCACGCCCAACTCAAGCAGCAAGCTCGAGACCTCTTCTACCCACCTTCCCACCCAGAGATCCGATTCAACCAATTAATGAACCACAATTTACTGAGTTACAGGATCAATTTAGGAGGGACTAGGAGGCTAGTGGATCAAAGTTTCAGGCGGATATTTCCCTCAGAGATTATATGGACTCGAGGATGAGACACATGCCCAGATTAGGAGGGAGAAATCAAAACTTTGAGCTGAGAAAAAAAGTTGGGAAACTTTCTTTACCTTATTATGATGCTTTAGGGAAGACGACTGCACGAGCTTGGGTGTAGAAGGTAGATACATACTTCCAGCTGAATCCTATGCCTGAGGAGGAGGCTATCAAGTATGCGGCTATTCATTTGGATGGTCCAATGCATGAGTGGTGGCACCATGGTGTGGTAACCCTGGGACATAATCAGATCACATCTTATGAGGAGTTCACTGAGAGACTCATAGAGAGATTTGATACCAAAGATCTCGAGTTACAGTTTAAGGAGTTGGCACAACTCAAGCAGTGGGGATCAGTTGAGACGTATATCAGTGAATTTCAGAGGTTAGCTGTGTTGGTCATAGATATTTTAGAGAGGAGGTTAGTAGTGTTGTTTATGGATGGACCTTTAGATCCCTTGAGGGCTTGGGTCAAGGGGCATGACCCAACTACATTACAAGAGGCTACTAAGAAGGCTCGTGACTTAGCACCTTCTTCTTTTAGGAGTAGATTTTAGCATAGGGATTCATATATGAAAAAGGACAAGGAGAAGGACAAAAAATCTTTTCACAAGGATGCTCAGCCAAAAAGGGATAATAAGCTGGATAATGACACCTTGAATGAGTTGAGGAAGAAGCTATGTTTTCATTGCAGAGAGCCTTGGGACTTAGCTCATAAGTGTTCTCTCAAGGCTAAGGCAAATCAAATGGAGTATTTCTCAACAGAGGAGTCACAGTCAGAGAGGGAGGATTAGCACTCTGACTTAGACAAGGATGGCACTACAGAGGAGAGTAGTATTCCTGAGGATGAGAAGTCATTGGCATGATTAATGGGGGCTCAAAAGGCAATCACATTTAAGGTTAGGGGTACTATCTAGGGGTAGAAAGTGATCTCACTTATTGACATTGGGGCTACACATAATTTCATAGATGCACAGACTAAGGAGCACGTCGGGTTTAGAGTCATGATAGCTAATGGTGACAAATTATTATGCACTCGGAAGATATCTAATCTTCACATCAGGCTAGGAGATGGCTATGAGTTGGAGGATGAGTTCTATGTAGTAGACATGGGAGACTATGATGTCATCCTCGACATGACATGGATGGCCTCGCTAGTCGAGTTCACACTCAGCCTAGCAAAATTGGAGATGAGGTTTTAGCATGAGGGCAGAACTATTGTACTTAGAGGACTTTCAGATGGGAGTTGTAGAGTAATCTTCTTGAGGTGAATGCAGAGACTGTTTCGACATGATGATGTAGGGTGGGCGAGGTTGCCTACAAGATTGAGCTTCCAGAGGGTAGTCGGGTGCATAATGTGTTTCATGTGTGGAGACTTAAGAAAGCCATCAGTCAGAGAGTTGTGCCTTTTGTAGATTTGCCACCATTAGATGAGGAGGGGAAGCTCGTATTGATTCCTGAGACTATTTTGGATACTAGGGAGAGGACTGTGCAAAACAGGGTGATTAAAGAACATTTAGTCAGATGGAGAGACCTGCCAGAGGAAGATGCTACTTGGGAGAGTGAGCAGGTGTTACAGCAAACAGGATTGAGATTGCTAGAGGACAAGCAATTTCGAGGGGGGCAGATTGTAATGTCCCCACTTCAGCAGTTGTCCGGTTGTTTGACCGTTAGCCTTTTATTTTATTTTATTTATCCCATATTGCTTGTGAAAAGTGGTTGACCCTATGAAGTAGGAATAAAAGGAGAGCTTGTGGCTATTGTTAGGCATGTTGAATATGAGAAGAAATTGTTCTTGGCATTAGAGGACATCTATCCTCTCTTATGACATTGTAGACGTCATTCCATTGGGGTTTGGCTTTTGAAATTCATTGCTATTAGCTTCATTAATAGGAAGCTTCAGCGCATTTCCAGCTATAGGCGGATTGGGTGTTTGCTCATACCATTCTTATTCCTTGTCTGATATTTATGCCATTGTAGAGGAATGTTTTATGAGGGTTTTGGACTGATTGAAGGCAGTTTTTACTGTATCAGCACTGTAGCGTGGCACTATTCATATTACTGTAGCAACAAGTTGGGAAATCATGACTGGAATAGCATGTTATAATGGTGGAGTAATTAGTGAGTTGGAAAGTTTGCACTGTATTCGATTTTATTAGCTTGAAAACTAATATTATTTCAATAGTAGTTCAATCTTCAGTTTTGTATAAATTCCTTCTTGTTCATGTTATGTGCTTTCAAATCTATGCAAAGACATTAAAATCACTGTCAGTAGTTGGTTTGATTTTTGGGCATTTCAAGGGTGCCCAGTATAGAGGGTTGAATAGGTAGGTATTAGGGATAGGAGGGGGGCATCCCCTTGGCAGCTCGCTGTCCCCGAAAGGGCTAGGGGACAAAGAAGCCAAGTTTTGGGGCAGGGACTGCATCCTCGTGTTTAATATAAACATGAATTACCTTGTGCCAATACATTGTTCATTTTCTCTCTACATCTAAGCAGTTTGGGTTTTTTTTTGTGCTCATATGATTCATTCACTTGCTTCCATTCATAATAAATTTGAAACAATTTTAGGGCATTGTAAGTTGGGCATCTCTAGGCTTTGGACACGTGTCATGGATGCATTTGTTTGTATCACATTCTATGATCATTGCAATTTTCCTTGTGACTTCTCAATTATTCTTTGCATGTTGTATGTAAGATATACACTGATGCGATGTGCAAGTACAAGAAGCTTGGTCTTGAGACTTGAAAACTTCTATCTACGATGCCTTAGATCAATCCCTATGTTTCATTTCTTGTCTTAGACCAAGCTTTAGACCAAGCTTGGTTCAAGAAGCATTTGAGTTTCTATCTATGATGTGCAAGTACAAGAAGCTTGGTATAGAGGCCTAAAACTACATAGTCTAGAGCCAAGTGAACTTAGAGCAATAAAGAAAAGGATCTTCGTGTCATCACCCCAAATGAAGAACACAGTATCTAAAGTGTGAAGTAAGCAATTGAAATCTAGCAAGTGGTGCACATTACATAGTTCTATTGGTCAATTGAAGAATTCCATACTTTCAAATGCCCATTTGGATAGATGGGAGTTTAGTGTTCCACCGTAGTGGCACAAGATGAGGGAAAATACATTTTCTAATTCATATCTTGAAGAAGTAAGGAATTTTTGTAATTCTCATCTCAATTGTTGGTCATTAGACAATTGCGACATGTCATTGTTGACAATGGAAGCAAGAAGAACACGACAACTTTGGAAGCAATTTAAATATAAAATTTGCCATTGAACTTGTAACATGATTTGCGATTTGTGTCAAAGTAGTCTCATGAGAAAGAAAAATATCACTTTTGGTTAAAGTTGCTAAAGACTTATATTTCCTTGGTTAATCAGTTTCAAAGCCAAGGATGAGTTGACGTGTGGAAAATGACCTTTGTATGGAACATCTCAATTGTTGGTCATTGGACAATTGCAACATGTCATTGTTGACAATGGAAGCAAGAAGAACACGACAACTTTGTAACATGATTTGCGATTTGTGTCAAAGCAGTCTCATGAGAAAGAAAAATATCACTTTTGGTTAAAGTTGCTAAAGACTTATATTTCCTTGGTTAATTAGTTTCAAAACCAAGGATGAGTTGACGTGTGGAAAATGACCTTTGTATGGAACATCTCAATTGTTGGTCATTGGACAATTGCGACATGTCATTGTTGACAATGGAAGCAAGAAGAACACAACTTTGGAAGCAATTTAAATATAAAATTTGCCATTGAACTTGTAACATGATTTGCGATTTGTGTCAAAACAGTCTCATGAGAAAGAAAAATATCACTTTTGGTTAAAGTTGCTAAAGACTTATATTTCCTTGGTTAATCAGTTTCAAAGCCAAGGATGAGTTGACGTGTGGAAAATGACCTTTGTATGGAACATCTCAATGAAGTCAGAAAATTAGACAGCTTATGAAGAAAGCAAGTGTTTTACAATTGGTGGATCAAGTTGTTAAATATGGTAGGGTGCTTGGTAGTTTACATCGCTGTTGGTTCATGGATGGGGCAATTATTTCACCACCTTGGTTGTTTTGTACATGCCTTGATTACTTGTTTGTGGAACTAGTGGTTTAACTATTTTGTCTCTTAAGGTAGGGCAATGGCTAGAGTTGTTGTCTCTTCTACTCGTCTTTTGTTAGTCAATGGAAAACACCCGTTTTGAAGCTTGAAGGTTTTAAAATCAAATTCAAGTTTTTGTGTAAAAATGGCGATTGTGGTTTTTAATGTTATGCTTAGTTGTTTGGTACTGTAAAGCAAGGTTTTTATGGAGTTGCATACAAGATATTGATATAGAGTTAGATTGTTGAGTACCATGAGCCCATTTTAGAGACATTCTATCATCTATAATTACAGAAGTACAATGATTTAGGGCTTGGAGCAGCACTCTTGCTGGAGTTTTCACCCATAGAGGGTGGGTTTCTCTAAGGGAATTCTGCATTAAATAGTTGTCTTTCTTTCCATTTGTTTTAGTGATTTTCGAAATTTGTATGAGTTGCTATTCCATTGGATTAAATATATAATTGCCTAAAACATAGAAATTATACCTTGCAATGGAGAATTTTGTTATGCTAGTATGTGAGACTTGTAGATGTATAAATATTATAGGAGCATTCTCATTAGCTTATAATTCACTGTAATGCCTTAATCTCACCCATACACCGTGGAAGTGCATAGCTTAGTTTTTGAGAATTGTAGCATGCATTAATGTCTATTGGTGTTCGTTGTGAGGTTTCCACACCATCGCCCCCATTGCAAATGGGGATGCCCTCTTTTTGCTTTGGCAATAATAATAGTCATGGTCTTAGGTGGTTTTAGTTAGCAACATTTTCAAGTGTCCAAGTCAAGGAAGTGATTTTGAGCAATTTTGGCCTGCTGTGGAGTCAAGAGTGTTAGGGATATGCACAAAAGTTGGGCTAAGCTAGCCAAGCGGATGGAGTTGAAACCAAGGGGCTTGGGATGAAATGAGTTAAAACCTTTAGACCATCCTTGTTTTGGCTTCAATTCAACCGTAGAAAGTCAAGAAAAGTTGAGTTAGGTAACATTGCTGAAGGCATGCTGAAAATTCCCAAAATGTAGAATCTTTAGTATAACTCCTATGAAGTTGAAACCTTTCTCAAACATATACAGATATAACTTAAAGTACAAGAAAGGAAATAAATGTGACTTATGCTAAGTGTTGAGTTGCGGAGTTAGCAAATTACCCTAGATCAGTCAGAATCTGACCTTCTTTGGGCATTATTTCAGAACATAGGCAAAACTCCGCCCACCCCTTCAGTCAAGCCTTTAAGGTATATTTCGATGAAGAACTTGATGATTTTGAGCAAAGTAACATGAGTAAAGGGCATATTTAATGTTTCTCATACATAGAAATTTTTGGGTTATTGGCTGTGATTGCCTAAGTAGGGGCGAAGTCTGCGATCCTCTTTGGGCATTTATGCCCAAACTTGGCTAAATTCTGACCCTTCCATTTTAGCTTAACTCTTTGGAGCCTATGTAAAACTTAGCAAATTTGATGAAAAGTCACTTGAAATAATGAAATTTTGGTGTGGTTGTGCACTTGGAAATTTTGAGCGAAGTGGCTGGGATTTTGCGCAAAACAGCTTGGAATCTGACCTTCTTGGGGCATAAATGCCCAAAATTGCCCAGATCATAAGATTTCTGACCTTCCATTTTAGCTCATTCTTTGATATCAGCTTGGAATCACGAAAACAAATCTGATGGAAATGACTTGAACGAATGAGATTTTTAGGGGGTCTATGGACATGTTTTTTTTTTCCTGCTGATGGATGAGATTGCCCAGAACAGGTTGGAATCCGACCCTTTCTGGGCACTTTTGCCTAAAACTCCCAGATTTCAACCTCCTATTCTAGCTTTAAACATTTAGTGCCTTTCAGATCTCTGCCTTAAAAATTGGCGATTTTGGTGAGAAAACAACTTGGAGAATGAAAATTTTTGTGGTGTGAGGACTTGATTTTTTTTTGAGTTGGGCTGAAATTGCCCAAAAGTCTGAGTTTTCTGACCCTTCATTTTGAGCAATTCTTTGACTTAGGTGGTGAAACATTAAATATTTTAACAAATTTGATTGAAAATTGACTTAAAAGGCAGGAAGTTTTTGGGGAAAGATTGATTGCATGTTGCTGAAGATTGCCCAAATAGAATAGGATTCCGACCCTACTCGGGCATTAATGCGCAAAAGTTTGAAAATTCCACCCCATAGTTTTTAGCATGAAGTTTGTAGCCTGATTCAAATTGGAAAAGAAATGAAGAACTTTGAACTGAAATCAGGTTGAGGGAGTATGAACGAGTGCAGATTTGGATTCATGTTTAATGAGAAAGCCCAAGAAGGGTCGGAATCCGACCCTCGGGCAATTTTGCCCAATACTTGGTGATTTTTGACCTCCCAGTTATATCGATTTCCATCTCTAAATTCATGGCATTGCAATAATATACAGGTGTGGTATGACTTCGTTTGCAAATTGATCATTTAGGCAGACAAGTTTGATATTGAATTTGAAGAGATTGCCCAAAATTCTTAGAATTCCGCTCCCTTAATCTAGTTCATTCCATTGCGAGTGTAGGGGCATGGCATGGTATTTGTGTGCAAATTAAACATGTTGAAGGCAGATCTTATCAAAGACATTACGCAGGAGAGGGCAGGATCTGCCCTCTCCTGGACATTTTTGCCCAAATTTCAATGTTTTCACGAAGCATCAAGTGTAGACCAGTCCGCCTTCAAGAGAAATTCTAAATTTTAAAACAACTCAATGCAGTCCAAAAAGTGTTGGTTGGCCTATGAAGGGTTATGAATTAAATTCAAACCAAATTTTATTGGCTAGGAAAGGCCAAGTCGGCCTTATAGAAGATTGTGCCCATTCAACTTGGGATCGCTTGTAAAGGAGTTGTGAATTAAGTTCACTTTAACATCAGAGAATGCCATTTCTATCTCTGTAATTTAGGAGCAGCAACTTACATCCTTGTTTGGCAGTGGGCTACTGATTGACGAGCGAATTGTCAAGTTCTCAAGTTCTGGGTAGCAATGTCTTGTGGAATCAAAGAATTCATATCTTGAAATATCAAATGGCATTGGGTTTGGGTATTTAAGCAGATTTTCTCAAAATCAGAAGTAAAGGTAGCAGAAAAATGTGTAAGAATTTGCCCAAGGCAAAGAATGAATGTGCCAAGATCTAGAAGAGCTTAATTGATCGCACAAGAGAGACAAATGACTTGATTCATTGATGATCAGATGATAATGGGTTTCAGATAAAATATATGTAGATGTGCCTGAATACATAGTCAATGCATAATAATTAGGAGTGATGCTAGTGAAACCCTATCAACTAGACAAGGTGTAATCACATGGTCCACTAAAGGTGGATCATCCTCCATTGTGTAACAAAGTATGTGTAACAATGAGAGGATAATAATGTGATAAGAACACAATGGTAGAGCTCACAAACAACAAGGTGTGGTGGATTTCGCCTACACCATGTGCTCAAATAGAATACAAATTCCTAAGTGTCTACATGACAACTTATATGAAATTATCCTAAGTAAATTTAAGTAAAGTGTAATTAGTAATATTTAATTACACCAATAAAATGAAATTTGCGCATTTTATGGGTGAAAAACACTAGTTTATTTCTCAGATTTCAGCACAATTTCACTCCAAAATTTGCAAGGAGAAGGGATTTTTGATCTTGAGATTTAGGAAAATCCATTTCATTTTGATGTTGGCTACGATGAAAGTTTTCAGATTTCTTCATTTTGATTTACTTATCGATTTTACAAAGCTTAATATTTATTTGTCCTCTGTTTTTGCAAGGTCAATTTTGAAGGAGAGGCTCAGAAGGCAAGATGGTCGACAAGAAGATTCAAGCAAGATCAAATTGAACCTCAAAGCTCCAAAGGAGAAGGAAGATTTAGATCAAGTTGTTGAAATGCAAATCAAGACCAAGATATATTCCACTACATAAAGGAGAATCAAAAGGAAAAACCAAACTTCAAGCATGAAAAATGAGGATTGAAGGATTCAAGCATGCCACCTCAAATCAAAACATGGAAAAGTTTAAAAGAACTGTGAAAATTAGAGAAGATGGAAACATTTTGAAAACATTGGCCATCATAATCACCCTTTAAGAGAGTTGACAATTTGGAAGAGTTAATCAAAGTTAGAAGAATCGAGAATCAAGATTTTCTTCATTAAAGTTACTTCTTAACAATTGTGCAAGAAATATTACACAAGTTAGGATTTAAAGCACATGTTCTTGGATGCATCTACAAGATAAGGATGATGACGTGGTGTTGAGTTGTCTTCTCCAATTACAAAATTCCAAATCCTAGAACAAGCAATCACAACATGCCAAGTGTCCCATTTTCTCATTGGGTGTAAAATCATTGTGTTTTTCTTATTGTTGCTGTCATGTATTTGGTTGTAAATTTGACAACCCTAATTAGGGTTTCAAGGGTTAAATTTTGGCCCTTGATCTTTAATCAATCTTGGCCCTTCATTGTAATTGAAATTTTTTAAAAGGCCAAGGCCTTCTCATTTGTAAAGGGTTGGAAAGTGGAAAGTTAGATTCAAGAGATTAGGAGACTAGGGAGAAGCTAGATAGTTAGAGGTAGAGAAGGCTAGCTAAGGGAGATACTTGATCAAATTGTTGCTATGATCTCATCCAAGTAATGGATAGTTCATTATTGGTTCGTCATGGTGTATCACTTAATGTTGTTTGAAGTGTTTCATGGTTTTCTCAAATTTTCACTAAGAGTAGATTCCATTTCTTATTGAAGTAGTTTAGTTGAATAGAAGTAATTGTAGATGTTTATTTGCTCGACTTGAACAAATCTAGGTGACTAACCTCTTGCTTCTTACAAGTGTGCCTTGTGTGGTAAGCCAATGATTGAATGCACCTACCTTCAATTTGTGTTGATTGTTTAGTTTTCATCCATTTGATGGAATTGGAGAAGAGATATCGATTGGAAAATCATTTGAGCGTTCCTTAGATGCTTGTACTAGATGGGTGGAGTCACTGGTGAGATTACATCTAGTAGATTCTAAGTTCATCTTATTATAATGTTATAATGTTTCTTTAATGGTCCTCTTAGTTAGTCCTTAGTTTATTTGGTAGTTTCTATTTCCATCTTTAGTTCACGATTGTTTCTTTTACAAACATCATCTTTGTAAATCTATATAAGGAGCTTTCATCTCCTTTTTTTAATACAATTACAACAACATTGATCTACCATAGCATGGTACCAGAGCACGTTGATGAGTTTTCATAAAATTTGGCGACTTTTTTCAGAAAAAATTGAGCCTCTTTTGATCTAGATTTTTTTTTTCTCAATTTTTTGAGATAGAAATCATTAAGAGGTGTTTTTATGAAAAATTGTGGTTCGTCTTCGAAGATTTTTGCACAAAATTGCAAGCTTAGTTGAGGGTTTCGATTACGTGATTTCTTGGTTTGGGCAAAAGTCTATGATTTTCAAAAGTTCCATGTATTCAAATGTGAGTTGCACATCCTTGCATGTTGCTTGCATGTTACTTGCATGTTGCTTGTGCTGGTTTACCATGCAAAGCCTCATGTTTTGCCACATGACGATTTTTCTATGGGTTTTCATAAATTTTTCCCTCAAAATTTCTGATTCCATAATTTGCAAAGTTGCGTGGGATTCCTTTGTGGGTTGATAATTTTTTCCTCAAATTATCTCTTGGGTTCAAAAATTACCACACTTTAACATATGCAATAGGGATACAAGTCCTCTTTCATACATCCTCATCGCATATACACATATATGCAAATACATGCCACACCATGCCATTCCATGCCATATTATCCTTGAATGATTCATCCTTTATTTAAGCCAATTTTACATTTGCAACATCTCCCATTGTCGGCCAAGCAAGGACCAACTAAAATTTGAATTAGGTCAGCACTAAACATTCCAAGTGGACCACAACATACCTTAAGTGAGACAAAAAATAGCATCATACATGTTACATATGTTCTTGCAAACATTGAGACTAGTAATTTAAGTGTAAACACATGAGGTCGACCTACTCCGAAGTAGAAACACCATTGAATTGTGAAACCATACCTCTGAAGCCCAAAATCTTGTCCCAACTGCAATGAATGAAGCTAAGACATCTTGGTAACTCGTTCAAAAAACTGCATCATCAAAAACCGTTATATGGATAAATGTGAAGTAGGAATTTCACATATAGATTATTGTGAGTCATAATTGTTCTTGGACAAATACTAACTGTGCTTTGAACCACAAAATCTTGAATCCAACTACTCTGAACTGTGCTCAACAACGTATCAAAATCTCACCAACATAGTTAAGCCCCTATGTAGTTAAGCCTATTAATAAGGAGTAGATGTCTACATTATCAAATATTGAATTCATATATTATTATCTAATTATTGGAGGTCACCCTAGGGAAATTGCTTGCTTTATTAGTTTTACCTTTGCATTTGTTTCCAAGAAATTTCGAACATTGGATGCCATGGTCATTTGCTTCCAATGTATTTAATAGTATTCAAATTCAGAGAAATCCCAAAATGTTGAGTCATTGATCCAAATGATGATTATGTAGTGTCATGTGGACTATGTCTAAGTCTCTTTGAACGTATCATTACTATGATTAGGTTTGGTCATGTAGATTGGCCATGTTTGGGGGAAATCTATGATGACATTGATTCCATGATAGAAAAACTGAAAGTTTTGATAGCACAGAATGAGAATGACCCCAAAGAAAAATTTGTTTGTAGTGCTGAAAAAATCAATTAGATTGTAGCAACAATTTTTTTAAATTTTGTGAACCAGAATATAGAAATACAACACATGAAAACAAAGAACACAAATAATACTCCACAGTTATCATGGAAAAAAATCTCCTTCTGGAGGGAAACAACCCAGCCCACCAAAAGATTATACTTTTATTCAGATTTCAAATCACATACAGGAATTTTCCTTCCAAATAATTGATGTCTACTCACAGTCAAATAGGAATCCTTACTGCAACAATATTAGAATCTCTCATTTTTCAAGAATGCTTATGAAACATATGAATCACTTTCATAATCATCAGTCAATCACTGATTGTGCATATACTCTGCAATACAAACATCGAGATCAATATTGCGGCAGGAGACATATACAAAAAAGACAAAATTGTTAAATTAGAGGATGGCTGCAAATGTACTAACAATTGCCATCGTATTGATTGCATTCCAAATGCAAATGAAGGCTTATAAATATGAAAGGAGGAGACATGTCTCATGAAGAGACATGTCTCTATGGTTAAACAACACTAGTTAACATAGTAATATAAATAATCATAAATGTAACTCATCTTAAGCATATAAGTAATATTAATATGTTAACCATATATGTAATATATTATTAGATTATTACATATATATATAAAAGATATTTATCTTAAAGATTATTTACCATCAATAAGGTGTCTCATGTCAAAATCAATCCGACATATGCTATAACTTTAACACTCCCTCTTAGCTAGGGAGGATTTATAGAACACATTATACTCTCAAGAATATGAAGAGATCATTTTAGTATGATATTCAATTCACTATGAGACTAAATTTCTCACCTTTCATAACACACAATTGAAGCAATTTCCATAACTTTAAAACACCACCTTAAGTTTGGTCTATAGTAGTAACTATGTCATGGTGTCTAGTAAGATCCGACCCAAAGAACCATAACAAGTTGGTTATCATGGTGTTCGGCAAAATTCGGCCTAAAAAACCATGATAATAGTTCTACCATTTATAAGATTGCCAACTTACAATGGTTACCTTTTGTCTGTTCGTTATCATGACTTCCAACACTCTGGTACAACAACTTAATGAAGTTTGTCATGATAGTAGGTCTACCATTTATAAGATCGTCACCTTATAATGGTAACCTTCTGTTTATATATGTCAATGAAAGATCATCACCTTTCATTACATATCATATTTGAAATAGTAACCACCATGAATTTAGTCAGAGGGTGGCACAAAGGTTTTCACCTTAATTTCCTCTCACAGAGAAGAATGCATTATAAGGAGTTTCACTTAGAACTTCTCCTCATAGAGAAGATATCATTCACAAAGAATTGCACCGTAAAGAAAAGAAAAAATTCTCCCTCTGAACAATGATCCTAGGAAGTCAGGTCTAGTGGTTACTCCCTTAGAGGCTCTCTTCCCCCAATGATTCTTGTCATACACATGTATTTCTAGACTCCCTCTGAATATTAATCTTCTAAGCTCCCACAATGCTTTCGAAGAAGTGCCGTACTCCCTCTTAATGTAGAAGGATACTTGTAATCTCAATCATCAAAGTTATTTGCTTTTAAGAGCCTCACTTTATTTATCTTGATCATCAGGGTCTTCGGAGCTATTATAATTAGATTGAGTTAGCACAATATTTGGTAGCATATGTAAAGTACCAACCTTCTTTTCCTATAAGAATATCCTCAAACATAAAGGAAAAGATCAAAGCAAATAACCCTTGTAGTATGTATCGAATTACAAATAAGGGAAAGACTACAAGGAGTAGATAAATGTAAAAGATAAAAATACTTATTTGCACATGAAGATTCAAAAATTGCCCTTTTAGATTATTTGAGAATGGAACATCTCCCCTCTAAATAAGGTTCAAGTGAGAATGAAACATTCAAAAATTGCCCTTTTAGATTATTTGAGAATGGAACATCTCCCCTCTAAACAAGGTTCAAGTGGGAATGAAAGATTGACTATTATTCCCCCCACAATGTAAAATTTCCACTCATATTGTTTGAACAATGTTGTATCAAATGTAACAACTATTTTCTAAGTCCCAACTTGCTCTTTTCATCCAAACATTAATTTTGTTTAACAGTAGAAGCAAACATGTCCTTTCATTTTATCAAACTCATCCACAATATGTCAATATCTTGATTAAGTATGATTGTGCGACATGAATGACTACAACTCACATGTCAAGTTTCATTCATCAAGGAGAGACTTGTCGATAATTCAAATGAATTCTTAAAAACTTCATTAATGTCTCACAACTCAAATTTCCTTACAGTAACTTCTACAAATACAAGTGACACCATTTAGAATTCATCACTTCCTCATGATGTACACAGGGGTAGACTCATTAAAATCACATGGTCACGATGTATGAATCACAGTCCTCTTGATAGTGGCAATTTATTGATTGCTAGAGTAATCCATCTCAAAATTGTTTACTCCCTCTTAATCAGTAAGACCGAGATCACTGAAGATTAACTACATAACATCCTCAGTCTTCTCCCTCTCTTTCAAGGTTACGTGAAATATCAACCTCCCTCTGATTCTCAATCTCCCTCTTTTTCCTGTAATAACATTCTTGGAGGAAAAAAAGAAAAGGCAAATGCTTGCATAGAAATACAAGTAAGGGAGATATTACAATGATTAGATAAATAAAATACTCAAGGATAGTAAATTCTCATTTGTACATCAATAATCCTTTGTTTTGATCTTTCATTCCATTAGATATTAATCTAAGAATGTTCCCCATTATTTCAATATAACAGATATCTAATTTAAGTACATACATTAGACATCTAATATATTCCATTCTCTATAGATATACTTTAATCGATAGTTTCAACAAATTATTTTTCCTATAAGATCAATATAATATTTTCCTATCTATAACTTAGGATGTATGTGTTGTCTATATACCCTTATAACTTTCATGATTGATGTCATTATTCGTAATGACTAGCTTTATTGGCATACATTTTTCATAATCAAATATTAAATAACAAATCAAAAATTAAATAACAAGTCATTCATTCTAAATATGAAATAATAAAAATTTGATACATTATATGATCTACAAACCTTATTTGTATGTCTTAGGAATGTGCCGATCAAGAATAGGAGTATTGATCAATTTCCAGTACTTGAGTCCCCTTTTACTTAGGCTTTGACTTCATTGACTAGGCAATTATATTGCCATGATGTACAAGATTGAATAATGATACTTGGTGCCCGATATAGTTTTGGACAAATATTTCATTGGACAACACTGAACTCTTTGCGTAAGCTACAACCGTGGGTGTATTTGGGGTTTCCACATTAAATGACACAGATTTTCGGTCTCCATTAATCTCCTATATTACTTCCGGCTTCTATGTCATTATTTCTCAACATGTGTGATACTCCTGCTTTCTTATCTCCCTTGTTCGATAGCTTTCTATTTAATCCTCTCTTTCCTTCCACGATGCTAGGCTGGACTATGTTCAGCAGTGTTAAAGAACCATGTTGAGAAACATTTTAGCCAGTCTCGATGTCCATTCATTGCATTCAATTCTCTTCTGAATGCATTTCCACCCATATTAGATTGTAACTTCAAGTAGTATTTCTCATATCTTGTTTAATGTGGCACTCTTGATCAGATTTCTTTATCAACAGTTAGAAGGGATTGTAGAAAAGACCATAGTATTTTGAAATTGTTTCTCAACAATAATATTACTGTCTACACCAAGTGTCATAGTTCGTCTTATAATTAAGACATGTCTTCTCCTTTACATATCAGAGTTGAGGATGTATTTAAAAATGAATCACTGCCTGTTGTGAGGCCACAAAAGAATCATCGACTATGATGAGTCCCAATCAAGGATAAGACTCGTTGACTTCTAATATAACCTGGCTTTGGAGGTGCTTTTTCAGTCGATGTTTAACATGCCTGCTTCCAAATTTGGCCAATCTGTAATATGACTCAGGTACAAAATAAGAAGCTCTGAAATGCAGTGTAGCTCCTGTCATTTGTGCGTCTTTTTAAAGACCTGGCACATATTTTCTATTGATTGTTTACCGAGTATAGTCAAAAGTGCCAAACAACACTGCAGAAAAATAATAACAATCCCCATAAAGAAAAGTGATTGAATAAACATGAAACTTTAATCCTGTGCTTGGTTGGCTTGCATGATGTTATCGTGGGAGGACACTTCTTAGTATTCTAGTTATTCCCTGCGCAAACCTTATGTCTGATACTATCGTTGCTAGTGAACAAATAAAATCAATCAATATATATATATATATATATATATATATATATATATATATATATATATATATATATATATATATATATATATATATATATCATAGTTCCAAGAATCACGGCGATTCATGCGATTCACGCGATTTGGTGATTCGATTCAAGCCAAACGATTTTTTGTGAATCGGTGAATCGAATCAGCGATAAAGGGTTTATGAAATAAGTTACTCACTAAATTTCAAGGGTTTTTTAATTTTCCGATTCATGGCCGATTCGATTCCGATTCATGGCCGATTCACGATTTGATTCAGCCTTGCCGATTCCGATCCGATTCCGATTCTTGTTACTTTGATATATATATATATATATATATAAAATTATGATTGCTCGACTTACTAAACCACCACAGATAATCTGTCATTAAATTGCATTTAATTACATTCCACATGCAATGTCAACTACTTAAACTCCCCTTCTTGTAGTTCCAATCATTGAAATATTTCAGTGGGTCATTTAAACCATATTTAAATGATGTCAGGGCCTTTGTGTCCACATTTGAATCACCCCAACAAATCAAAATAGACACTGCTGATGTAAACTATGTCAACTTCCCATCTCAGAATACATACAATACAATGTAGGGCACCAGAATGGAGCATCCAAGCTTCCCACCATTTCCCTCTATGAAGAGAGACTAGAGTGCGAGTGACCCATAGAGATGTTGCAAGAGCTCATATATGACATACACTGGCATAGGCAGAGATGTAAGATGCATAGATAATTTTCTGTCCATTTTGAACACTTTTTGCCTTTGACAAGAAAATGGTCTCCAATTTTATTCCGCACAGAGAGATCTCATATAAGTGCACACATTTTGGACTTTGTCTTTTTGAACACATATCCTGGCTACAACGTTTGTTCATTTGCTTGCAGCTTCTGACTCACGATCTACAGTTTTAACATTTTAGGAACTTTCGAATATAAGGACGTCAGATTATAATAGTCCCCTCACATGATGGTAGAGAACTCTTTGAGATTGACCATGTATATTCTTTATTTATTGGGTTATTTTGGTATTGTAGATTAATTTCGAACAGTCCTGGAGTCACCTGCTCTGATACCATGTTAAATTCTAGGATGGCTGCAAATGTACTAACGATTGCCATCATTTTGATTGTGTTCCAAATGCAAATGAAGGCTTATAAATATGAGAGGAGGAGACATGTCTCATGAAGAGACATGTCTCTATGGTTAAACAACACTAGTTAACATAGTAATATAAATAACCATATATGTAACTCATTTTAAGCATATAAGTAATATTAATATGTTAACCATATATGTAATATATTATTAGAGTATTATATAATAGTGTATAATATATATATATATATATATATATTATATCTTAAAGATTATTTACCATCATAAGGTGTCTCATGTCAAAATCAATCCAACAGAAGCTACAACCTTAACAAAAATTGCCGTCCAAACATTACGACTGCCCTCTCATTCAAGCTGAACATCACTTTCACAAAAGTGCCGATGACATAACCATGCTTGAAGAGTTGAATATAAAAATGACTACTGTCATGAGACATCCGCGGCCCATAAAAGAAGAAGCCAACACCTTTAAAGAAAACCAAGAACAATAAGAAGGCCATAGGAGAAACATGGCTACTGAGTCATACAGAAGTCAAATAAAATGCCAGCAAGGAGTATGCAATCACAAGTGCCAGGAACAAGTATAATGGTGCTGCCAAGTCACCATGATTTTTTCCAGCGAATGAGAGAGATCAATATTGACACTAACCAAAGCAAACAACATGAAATAACAGTGCAGCAGCGGCAGAGATATCGTGAGCAAATTATTCCAGCCATAGTAGAAAACACAAACTGAAGGCACAAAGTAGAAATTCTGAGAAAATGACCGTAAAAGATCATAGATATGTAGTATCTGTTGCAGCTACATACTTCAACAAAAATGAACACACCATTACATCTCCGTGCATATGCATTATTTCCCAAATATTATTGCATGGAGTTACCTTCTCTGTCAGAGAAAATTGTACCAGAACTTTCTAGTGGGTACAATTTGGTATTCCAATAAACCTTCTTAGATCTCAAAGTGATGGAAGATGTTAAGAAAGAGTTTACCATATTTATCTCTGACTGAGATCATAGTATTTGTACTCTTCAAGATCAATACACACAAGATGCTCATACATATGGTACCCGATTATTTGTTCCTCCAGCCTTCCGCAATTATAATTTCATCACAAACTAAGCATTTCTTTGTTTTTAAATATTCATACTTAAAATTATTTTACATTTTGCATTTTTATGCTGTGTTGGTTTTCTCCCCAATTTCAATAGGTTGCAAGTTCTTTGGTTGAAGAGAACTGGAATGAAATACATACTCCTTTCTCCACTGAGTTAAGTGTAACTGGTTGGCTGCAAGAACACTGAAGACTTGGTTTATATCCATTTCAACATGCGTCTCCTATCACATAAGGAAGATATAGATCTTGAATCTTCCAACTTAAGTGCATCTGTTATAGAGCTTCCAGAGTTAATGCAGAGAGGTCGGGGGTCTTACATGCGATGTCTCTGACACGTGATGTACCTACTGGGAGTGTGTCACTTCATTTTCTTGTGTTTAAATGATATTGAACCAAGAAAGGACCTTGATCTAGATGCTTTTGATGACGTTTGAAGACCAATATACAAATTTTAAATTGTATTTCAAACTTTTTAATTGCAATGACTTTCATTTGAATCATCTTGGATACATATTTTCTTCATCACTATAATTAATCAACGGTGAAGTATCATACTATCAGATATTCAAATATATATATAATTTTTACATGAAACCCCGTTCAAAGTGCAGACATCGGGGGAAAAGAATGGGGAAGAAAACCCCCAGTACAGTCTGGGACGAGACGTTCTGGTCATTCACTGTATCTGACATTTGCCCCACCTTAGTATTATTGGTAAAGAAAAATGCTAAATAATTGTTTTTTCATTTTTAATAATTAATTTATGTATATGAAATACTGTACAATTTCAGCATCCTAAGAAACAAATTCAGAACTGGTACATGGCACTTGCAGATTTTGAGTATAACATGGTACCTATCATAGCCTTCATAATCTATAGGCTTGTGATCAGTAGATGTCAATGAGCTAAAACCCCGGGAGCACTGCACTCATTTTTATGTTAATACCAAGGCACACTTGACTAACTTCTGAGAATGGTGCAGGCTGTAAAAATACCCGTCTTTTGTTGAATCAGGGTTCCTTCACTCTCGCCGATTGCACATTACTTCATTGTGTTATAACTATTTACATCACTTTTTACAACATTAATATCTTTTTAATACAAGTTCACATGGTACTTTTAAGAGTTCAACTACTTTTAACAGAGATTTTTAGAATCCATGGCAAAGCCAGTTGAAGAGTGGCCTGTAACTAGGCCAGTTACTGTTTGTCTCTGAGCATAGAGGTGTTTTATTATTCTGAATTTCATTTGCCACAGTTTTCTGATCAATCTCCTTTCATTCTGAGTTTTGTTTCTGACATGCCTTTTCCTTGTAAATCTCTTCCTATTTTTATGCCAAGAGGGCAAACTATAATGGCAGCGAGGGCATGCAATAGCATTTGGTCAGAAACAAAAATGTAGGAGTTTATATTATATTGGAAGAGTGTACATGGGCGGAAGATTGAATTATTAACTTCAAAGTGAGTTAGATAACGGCATATTTTATGGAATAGACTTCTTTTCAAAAGTATTTGTAAGAGTTAATGGATAGTTAATTGGATAGTTTCATGCTAAGTTGTCATATTCGTTCACCAGACCCGGAATTTGCTAGTTGATTCAATAGTCATTTGAATTCGGTTCAAATTCGATCCAAAGTTGGCATCAGACACTGATATTCGGTCAAAATTCGCAGTTAAGGACCCTGGTTGACTTTGGGTTGAACTCTGATGGTTGTGGAAAATATAAAATGAACCTGGTGGTTTGGAGATTGCCAGTGAATGATTGATAATGGCAACATTTTAATTAAAGTTGCCATTCTTTTCTGACTCGACGGTTGGGAGCTTACTGAAAACCTGCAGGAAACAATATTTGTTAAAGATTGGAAAGGCCATAAATAAAAGCAACTGCCTCCACAACTCACACTAAAGATTGAAATTTGTTTAGTTTAGTTTAGCAGTCTTGTGAAAGGCATCATGACCGTCTGCTATATCACATGCGCTGTTGCAGAGCAGAGCAGAGATGTGTTTTTTCTCTTTCTTTTTTTTAATCTAGTAATGCGTGCAGCCCATCTACCATTCTGAGATATCATTCACTTCAACCCGAAGATGAATAGTGCATGGAGACAATGAACATGGCAAGGCTTGGAGGAGGGATGAAGATGGACATGAACTCGAGATGAATATGAATATTAAGTTGGGTTTGATGGGATGTGCTAAGGATCAGGTGGCGAAAGTGATGGCGGCAGTGACTCATCCAGTGAAGGAGATGCATTTCAGAGGTGTGCAAAAGCGGCCATGGGGGCGATTTGTGGCAGAGATCAGAGATCTGTGGAAGAAGATGAGAGTTTGGCTCGACGCTGCAGAGGAAGCTGCCAGGGCGTACAATATAATAACAGTGTGGCAAACAATATATACCTTAAAAAATATCTTTAAAACTGGGAATGTATTTATTAATTTAAAACCTGAAATCTCTTTAGAACAGTCTTTAAATATTCATAAATTTAAATTGAAAAGTCAGAAAATTCAATCTTTTAAATTTGTATATATTAATTTGTTATATAAATCAAATATATCAAATATAAAACTTTAACCATGAAATGTTAATAGTTGAGCACTAATTAAAATAAATAATAATATTAAATTAATTTTTATTAGATTTTAAATGTTAATTTTTAATTAAGAAAAATTAAAATAAAATAAAATCTTATATTTTAGATAACGTATTAATAATATTAGATTAGATTTATCAATAAATAGTTTTCTATTTTCTTGTCTTTTTAAAAATTCTTTGGAGCAGACTCAGTATAGTGGTGTATGGACTTATTTGTTATTATATATATATATATTTGTTTTTTTAAAAAAGAAAATCTTGTACACGAACCCAAACCCAATCCAATTTTATTTTGGATGAATATCAAACCTGAATCTCGAATCCGCATCTGTACCAGAATAAGAACTGGCAAATAATCACACTTGGATAATGATCCAACCATGAAGTCTACTTTTAATGGATAGTACATTTGTTGATACGTTATAGCTTGGTACTCATTAGTGGGAATTGTAACAGTGTAAGTTTTTTTTCTTCACATTATTAGTATTTGTGTTCTAGGTTACTTTACTGATTTGATTATTTATATCTTGAAAATGAAAATGTATGGTAGCATAGATATTTTAAATACATCTATTCTAAGATGCTGAGAGGTGGGAACCTATTAGATAGGTGCTTCAAGGCTAATAACTGTATTTTTTTCTTCGATAAATGCATTTAAGATATATGCTAGTGTTATTGCATTCTTAATAAATATCACACTGATGTATACACTTGGTGAGGCACAAGTCTGATGTATACATTTGATGAGGCACAAGTAATCTGATTATGGTCTTCTTTTGCAGAGCACTATTTATAAGTATGTCATATCAGAAATCTGCGTCGTTGTGACCTGTCTTGAATAGTTTCAATTAAAGAGAAACATGATTCCTGTGCACTGGTAGCGAGGATACATAGCTCCGAAAGCTCTCATGAGTTTGATATTTTTCCTAAATATTTTGATCTGCTCTTCTTTGCCCAATTCGAGTGTTACCCAGACTGTGAATCTGCAATTTTTAAAGCTAGAAACAGCAACTCCCTTGGTTAGGCAGCGATTGAGAATTCAAATTGCTTTGGCCTACAGAAGTCTGTACATTATATGCCTTAGTATACATATAATTTGTAATTGCCCAAGTCTACCTTGAATCCTCATGCTGGCACATTGAGGACTCTGCTTAGTTGTATTCAATGGTGGTTGCTGTGACCTGATCTTGCCATTTTACATGGCTTCTGTTCTCGGTATTTTCAGTTCACTTAATGTGGTTGCAGTAGGGCACTCACTTAGCAAGATGGTTGTTAAATGGACAGACTTTGAAAACTTTGCTCCAGGCTATGATCCGTGTGAAATTTTGTATTACAATTTTATCGTGGAGAAGATTCATTGTTTAGTACTTGGTCAGAGGATTCATCATCGAGTGATTGCTCACCATTAACTCGCTATGCAATGTGCAATATGGCGGCTTTACAGGTGGACCATTCTGTTCAAAAGATCATTAATGGAAATCGGCAACTCATTGTACCATACATGTTAGTATTTCTCGACTGTGCCTTGTGCTAGCCTTGAGGCCAAGCATTTTTCATAAGGCTATGCAAGCAATGCAGCATTTTCAAGGCTTTTAATTCTGTCAGCAAGAAGAGTTTTAAATCTGGTTTTGAACATGACTCTCATATCCCCACTGGAGCTCAGTAAAATAGTGTTTTTGTCCTCACTCGGGATGATATTTTTGTATTGATAAGATTTGAAGGCTGTAAGATGATAGTTCTAGCGAAGTTATATGATGAAGTCGGGAGCACCAATATGAGAAATATAGATTTTTTATTTTTGTAATGCTAAAATAGAAGTCCTCTTTCATTTTATGGCATTTTGATTATGTGTCTTAAATTTTTTGCATCCTTGATGGAATCATGGAAGTGACAAATGAACATTTTAATCAATGTTTAAGATGACCAATTCTTGGAAACTAGTTTTGTGGCCGATCCAATTCAAGGGAATCATAAAGCCAAGGTTCACCTTTTATCATTGTTTAAAACAGCACTAGTTATTTGAAAAATCGCGTGGCAGTTAGTCTATGAAAGTTTATGCAAAAGGGGTTGGGATTCTAATTGAAACTGTCCTCCAGCAAATTTAAGTTGTACGCAACTGTATGGGTCTTTGTTGAAACTTTTTTTTGAACTGGTTGAAAGATTTTTCAATATAGTTACGGTAGCAAGTCCTATTTTATTTTTTAATTAGATTCATTTTCATTTAGATATGGTCTAAGTCACAGGATTTGTAGAACATCATCCATGAAATTTGAATTTCGGCAATTTTTTATATTCTTGCTGAACTTGATCCGAATTTTATGATATTTATTAATATAATATTAAATAATATTGAGTTATTTAGTTAAATTATTTACCAACGTTAAACTATTTTGACAACATTGTGGATATCTTGTATAAAATAAATAAATAAATAAATAAATTTGTATGATCTCTTAATTGAAATTTAAATATCAACTTTGTGACTTAGGATATGGCAGATTAATTGAAAATGAAGCATTTTCCAGTAGTGCCAACTTTTAGATGTATCTGAATTGTTTGACTTTTAGGAGTACATGCTAGTTAATATTCCTTTTATTTTTATTATTATCTTGAATTTTGATCTCATTTTTTGATTGAATTATATAAAGGTATTTAGATGTTTATGAAGGAATCTAGTTGTCTGTACGTTGTAATTATAGCATCCATGAATTGTTAGGCAAGGATGGCGATTTACTTGTCTACAGAGTACTAGCATGGAAGCCTGCTTTGTATTGTATCAATGTATAATAAACCACAGGCGAATCAGAAAGAAAACTGCTAATTGCACAAACCATTCCCTTGCCTCACTTTAAAGAAGGTACTTTGTAGAGGTATTAATCACCCTTATAACATGCTTTAGTTATAAATTTCTCCTTAGATTTCGCTTTGTGTTTGAACAGGGCTGTTTTGTGTTTTGAGTGCAAATAATCTAGATCTAGCACATTTGTTTTGTGGAAAATCTAGATCTACTTTTGCATAGGGGTTTCTTGGTCTTTGACAACAAATAATCTAGATTTATTACTTTTGTATTTGGATTATCAATAGTCTAGATCATCTAGGACATAGTGACAAATGCTACGCAATTTGGTAAGCTCTAATGCGGTAATCATGTTTGTAAAAAACGCTCTCTTGTAGGCATTTTGAGCATTTTCTTACTCCACAATTCCTTTTTGATGGTTGTGCACGTGTGAATTTGGTGCAAAGAGATAAAATTCAGATTAAAATTTGATTATTATGTTTGTGTTGCCTTGACGTCTTGGTTTTATCATTCCTTCTGATTTATTTTCTGTAGATAATTCTGTCCTCATGATTGTTGCTATGCATGGTTTGGTTGTGTCATAATCTTTGTGCCCACTGACTAAGTGACATTTCCGATCTTGGATAATGATCCAACCATTACGTCTACTTTTATTATCATGCATCAAAAAACAGACGAGTACATTGAATTGCATGGTTTGATGGAATACATATATAGAGGAATGCATCAATTCGAGAGTCGATGCACTTGTATAGGAAATGATGGGGTCAAAGAAGGATGGAAAGAATTGAAGACAATTTAGTTGACTAGTAGATTTAATGAATTACTCTTCCCAATTATAATATTTTTAGTTCTAATTTTGTAGTAATTTTGTTAAAGGGTTTCATCGAGAGTGAAGTAAAGGATCTCACGAGAAACATGGTAACATGCACTTGACGAATGCAACGAGTGACTTTCTTTGTCAATATGCGAAGCATTTTGAGATTTGTATATCATGTGGTCAATGGATGCAGGAATATTGGTTGATATAGTCTTTTGATACTTATTGGTCAGGGAACTAATGTTTTTATTTGCCCCTCTTTTTGAGTAAACCATATTTCTTAAAGTCATTTCTTAAAGTTGTAGACTGAATGTTTTTAAATTTATTTATTGGAACAAAAGTCTTTTTTTCTTATTGGTTAAGGGCTATTTTTCTGGGCATTAATTTTTTTTCAAATTGAAAAAATATTTAGAAAATCAAAAGATAAGGATGTAATAGCACAACTGGCACATTTATTATAATGTCAAAATTTATAAAAAGATGTACCATCACTGGTTGGATTTCTGTCAGTTTTTTAAGATTTTGTACAGTTTTATGAATTGTGATAGCCATATTGTTGGAGAGGAAAAAATACACCATCTTTTCAGATTGGTATATAATAATATTAAATTAAATATTTAATTGTGTGATGGTGAATTGAGGATATTTACGTTCAGTGTTATGTAGTTTTGTGTTTGTGTTGATATATGTGTGAGAATATATTAAGATGGTATATCTATGTTAGATTTGATATATTTTTTATTATTGTTTTTTTTTCAAATTTTTTTTTATATATATTTGTTTCTTGTCTTAAGATCAATATAATATCACTCTATTATTTTTTGGGAGATGAGAAATTTGCATAAATGATATCAAATTCTAATATATTAAATTCAAATTCAAATTTAAAAGAGATGTCATAAATTAATGTAACATATGTTAGAGTAATTTTGCAATAATGGAGTCAAAATTAGAGTAAGTTTTTAAAACTTACAACTTAATTGCTTTTGTAATTTTATTTTTAATTCAAAATTTAATATAACATGTAAACACAAATATTAATTTATTTTCTTCACAAATCATTTATATTTATTATTCATTTCTTGAAATTTTCATTATTTCATTATCAAAATCAAATAATCAATACACTTATTAATTAATTCACATTACATTTTTAACACTGATGTATTAGATTAATTTTACGTTAATTTGCTCAAAATTATTTAACATCCAATCATTTATGTAAAAAAATCTCCTTCTACTATTAAAAATTTGTAATATGTTTCAACTATAACATAAGGCAGGGACCTAAGCTCTCCTAGAGCTCTTGTTAGCCTTTTGTTTCCCTCATAGAGATCATTGAGGTAATAAAGATCGGGATAATGGGGGTGTTTTTAAAAGTTACCAATGAGTATAGAGGGTGATTATACTCAATAATAATAATGCGAATACAATTTTCTTCCAATGGAGCCAAAAGGAAGCTTAATTCTTGGTTTACAAAGAGGGGATATCCTAGAGGAGGAATTTTAGACATGACATTAACCCCTTAAATGTATCAATTCTCTTGTTAAAGCGATTTTAGGGAGCCAAAAGGAAGCTTAATTCTTGGTTTTCAAAGAGGGGATATCCTAGAGGAGGAATTTTAGATAGGACAGTGACCCCTTAAATGTATCAATTCCCTTGTTAAAGCGATTTTAGGGTGACAACTAAAATTGAAGAATGATATGGATTTTCTAATCAGGTTGGGTAGTTTCTTGTGTATTAGAGTATGATATTTTCTAAGAAAATAATGTTGAACATTATGAAATATCTAAACATTTTGAAAATGATGTGATTGATTATTGTTGAAGAGATTTAAATTCAATGATTAGTAATACTCAAACATAATACTTCAAATTTGTTGATATACAAGATAGATAAGATAATATAAATTTATTAATGCCCAACAAGAGACCAACGAGGATCTAAGGGATTGGAAATAGTACAAAGGGAAAAACACCAATAGAGGGAGCACCAAACGGTGTCCATAGAAAGAACATGAAAGCAAAACAACAAAATAACCAAGAAAAAAGAATAACAATAGCTAAGAACTCCTCACAGGCGAGTAGTCTAGAATGGAAAGGTGGACATTAGGGCAATTAGGTACTCTAGAAGGTCACCTTTGAGGTCTACTAGAGAGACGTTGCCAAGTGTAATCTCTGCGAGGTCTCACAGATCTGGTGTCTACAAAAAAAAAAAGTTTCTTGTCATAAAGGTTTTCACGATTTGTATTGGTAAGGCTTGATGTTCACTTGAATTTTGTGATTGTGTGCATGGAACAAGGAGTGGAACAAAGAGTTCAAAAGATTGGTTAATGAAATGGAAACTGTTGGAGGCACTTTATAAGACCAATTGCTTTTTTGTATGTTGACCACATAATATGAGGAATACTATTACAATAATAGATAAGCTTCTATTATTAGTTAATGATTATCTATTTGTAATCTATCATAAATATTAGAATGTTTCTAATATTAATTAGTTTGTAGTTATCTGTTAGCTTTCTTTAGCTTTCTTTTAGCTAGAATATAATGTTTTTATTCTTTACTGTTTCGTAAGGAAACAACGTTTTACTCTTTTGTATATATTGACCTCTCAGTCTTTCTTAATATCAAGTGAGTATTTTACCAATTACTTCGTAATATGGTATCAGTGCTATCATAAGTTCTTTTACGAAATTATCAGACCCCATTTTCAAAATATATTCTTTTTCAAATATTTGTTTTGAACTAGGATTTGTTTGAAAATATTGACCATCAATACACATTTTTTCCCTAGCTGTTTTTGAAAAAAATGATTATTTTTTGGACATTTTCGTCCATCTTTTCTGTACATCTAGGGCTAGAAGTGACGTCAAGGGTTTCTTAAAACCCTTCAGTGACAGATTTGCACCCAAAATTTATTTATTTTTGCTGTAGATGCGCCATTGATTTCAAGCTTTTTTTTAGCCTTGGGTGTTTCTGTTTGAAACCCTAAATTTTGTGCATGAAATTTTTTCAATTAGAGATAATGGGTTTTTCAAGAGCTCAACTAGGTTGTCGTCAAATTTTTCTAGGTGCCTCAATTTTTGTGCCTTGATTTTTGAGCCAACAGATCCAAAAATCGACAACATATTCTTTTTAGGTTTTTGAGCTCTCTTCTGGTACCCCTTCAATTTTTTTTGGATCTTTTCATTTTTTTGCCTTGAAGTATGTGCCTTCATAGATTTTTACACCTTTTTATTGAAAATCATGTTATGACATCTCTGATTAGTATTTTTCTCGAGAGTAATTCAAAATTCAATGGTCAGAATTACAAGACTTGGAAGTAGCGGATAATAGCAATTTTTTAATATTAGAATACTGATAAGATTGTTCTAGGTTTTACACAACATTTGACTACCACTGATACTAATCAAGATACATGGGATATAAATAATCAGGAGGCGGTAATGTTTGTCAAATTATCCATAGTTGATGATCAGCTCTCTCAGATTCCATCAGACAACTGCTGAAATATGGGCACATCTCAAGAATCTTTATGAGACTTTTGATAAAAGAAGAGCTTTCTTTTTGAAGAACACTCTATTTTCTATTATCATGGATGAGCGAACATCGTTCCAGGCTCACCTAAATAGGATTGAGAAAATTCATGATCAGTTGCTTGTCATTGGTCACAAGATAGAGGCAGAGGACATTGTGGTTATCACTCTCCAAAGTTTTACCCAAGTCCTACAAGCATTTTATTGAGACTCAACATCACGTCTTTTGGTGTTGATCTAAAGTTCACAAATTTGTGCACTCCTTTGCTTCAACAAGATCAGTGGAAACAACAATTCGGTAGTAGTTCCAGCTCAACCTCCACAGAGAAAACCTTTTATGCTAAATCCTTTTAGAATGATAAAGGCAAGTCTCAATAGTCTTCTCAACATAAGTCTTATGCTCTAGCCTCAGAGGGCTCCTAGAAGAAGAGTATTCAATGCAACTATTACCACAAGTTTGGTCACATGAAGGTTGAATGTTAGAAATGCTTAGCTGCACAATCTAAGCAATCAAGTTTGCAACCCAAAGAAAAAAATGCGAATCACATTAAACAGATGGAATCTTCCTTTTACACCTTCATGGCTAAAAGAATCGCAGATCATGTGAAGTCATCTGCTTAGTACATTGATTCAGGTGCCTCTCATCATTTCACCCACTCTAGAGACTGGTTCACTAACTACCAGCCTTAGATTCTATTATTCTTAGTGGTAGAGAAGAGTGCACCATTGTCGGCAAAGGCAACATTCAAATTCAGTCTACTGGGAGGAATCTCATTTTCCTCGATGTGTGCTACGTTCTAGGGATGGAACTAAATCTACTCTCATTCCGTTAGTTACTGCGACATTCTCTACACTTGGATGTCACCTTCAGTTCACATCAGTTTACTATCACTGATAGGGCGACTTAGTCTATTGTTGCAACGAGTCTTAAGGATTATGGCCTTTTTCAACTTATTGATTCTAGTGATTCTTGAGACTTAGCTATGGCTGCTCGACGGTCTTTTGTTAACACACTTTGGCACCAATGACATGGGCACTTAAATGTGCATTATCTCTCTTAGCTAGCTTGTCCTCGATTTGCCAAAAATTCAGACTCAACAGCTTGGAGTTTGTGATGCATGCCAAGCTACGAAGCAACATTGCACTCCTCTAACCAATGGCGATTCATGGCGATCTTCTCAAGTACTTGAGATTTTTCAGTTTATATCTATGACCCTATGGCCACTCCTGTTCTTGGGTCCAAGTATTTTTTGTTGTTTGGTGATGATTTCAGTAGAAAAATGTGGGTATATTTTCTTAAAATGAAATCACATGCATTTCTTGTATTTCAAAAGTTTAAACCTTTAGTTGAAAAATAGTTTAGGAAATCTATTATTACTCTTAGGTCAGATAATGGGGAAATTTCGTTCTAATAAATTCTCTAACTTCTTGGATACTCATGGCATCAAACGCCAACTAACCACACCCCACACACCATACCAAAACAATGTAGTTCAATGTTGGAACAAAACAATTGATGGCTCACTCTATGCTTGAACATAGACATGTTTTGAAGAAGTTCTAGGCTGAAGCTATTAACACTGAATTTTATCTTTTGAACCGATCACCCATAGTGGCAGTCAAAGGCAAGACTCCGAAAGAGGCCTGGTTAGGTCGCAAGCTCAAAATCAACCACCTGAAGGCTTTTGGCTCTCTTGCTTTTGTTTGGATCCCTGATGCATCTCGCACCAAGTTGGATGCCAAGAGTTAGAAACTCATGCTTGCTAGATATAGTAGTTTTCACAAAGCCTACCACTTGATTGACACTAGACATCTCATCTCATGTACAACCGTGATGTAGTCATTGATGAGAAACGATGACCATTCATGCTCATTTCTCCCATTCCTAATCTAGCATACTAGCTTATGAAGGATCATAATTTGGGAGCTAGACTTCCATTAGGTCCACTTGAGGGGAGGGCCTTAGTAGCTCTTGCAGCTCCAATTATACGAGTGATCCTTGTATAGATACCTCCAACTTCTCCTACAAGATCACCTAAATTTGTAGATGCTACACCTGAGTTTGATCTAGACACTTACTGATCTTCGTAATGATGAGCTCATTAATGGGAGAATTGCTTGAAAAAAGAGAAAAACTACAGAGTCTATTTTCTCTCATGGCCAACATTCATAGTGTGTTTGAACCACAAACATATTCCAAGGCTAAAGTAATTCCAGAGTGGGAACAAACCATGACATCTGAAAACCAAAGCTTATTGAAGAATAATACTTAGATCCTTTTCGATCTTCCACTAGGGAAGAAACCCATTGGTTGCAAATGGGTTTACAAAATCAGATACAAATTTGATGGTACTTTGGATAAATACAAAGCTCATTTTGTTACAAAGGGCGTTTTCTAGCGTTAGGGTATTGATTATGAGGAGACCTTTGCTCCTACTCCAAAGATGAGCATAATTAGATTAGTTCTAGCCACGTCATCACAATTTGGCTAGAAGGTCAATTAGATGGATGCCAATAGTGCTTTCTTGAATGGTGATCTCCACGAAGAGGTCCACATGACGCAACCTCCTAGTTTCAAGGTTACTAGTAAAGACCATCAGGTTCTCAGATGGTGAAAGCTCTCTATGGCTTAAAGTAGGCCCCTTAGAGAGGGTACCTAAAATTTGATAAGTACCTCAGTGATCAAGGCTTCCAAAGGAGTTCTTTTGACTCAAATTTGTACATCAAGACTACTCACAATGACACCATCCTTCTGGTTATTTATGTGGATGATTTGATCATCATTGGCAGTTCAACATCTTTGATTTAGGGAATCAAACAAAATTTATGTCAGTCTTTTGATATGTGTGACTTTGGGTTCATGCATTAATGCCTAGGTGTTGAGTTTTGGCAACAATCTTCTTGTATATTCATCTCTCATTCCTAATATGCCAAGGCTCTGTTAGATAAATCTTGTATGCACGATTGCAAGCCCACATCTACACCCATATGTAAAGGTCTCAAGTTAGCAACCAAGTCTAATTTTCTTCCCGTTGATGATACTACATACAGGCAACTAGTAGACAACCTCATCTACCTCTCTGCTACTAAGCCTAATATCAGGTTCACATTCAGCTACATCTCACATTTTATGATAGCTCCTAAGGATGATCATTAGATGAGAACAAAGCGTGTGCTTCATTATGTGAAGGGAACTATGAATTTTGGACTTTTTTACCCTCAAAGTTCTAATCCTAGACTCAATGGGTTCATAGATTTAGATTGGGGAAGCTTTGATGACGATAAAAGTCAACTTCTTGATATCTGTTCAGTTTGGGATCTCATACTGTCACATGGACTAGTAAGAAGTAGCATGTAGTTTCTCTCTCCTCTATAGAGGATGAATACAAAGGGACAATCAAGGCAGGTTGTGAAGCTATTTGGCTTCGTTAGATGCTTGGGGATATGCATATGCCATCAACAGGACTAACCAATTTGTTTGTTGATAATGAAGGTGTTATCAAATTAGCATGAAATCTAGTCTTCCATGAACGAACCAAGCATGTGGATGTTCATTAGCACTACATACAATAATTGGTTAAAGACGTGACAATAGACTTGCAGTACGTTCCTACCACAAATTAGACTGTAGTCATTCTCACCAAGCCTCTTGGTCCTAATAAGTTTGTTAAATTCAAAGGACAACTTGGTGTTGTGGATAGATTAATCATTAAGTGAGGGTATTGCAATAATAGATAAGATTCTATTATTAGTTAATGGTTATCTATTTGTAATCTATTGTAAATATTAGAATGTTTCTAATCTTAGTCTATAGTTATCTATTAGCTTTCTTTTAGCTAGAATATAATGTTTCTATTCTTTACAATCCTTTCTAAGAAAACATCATTTCATTCTTTCTTACATATTGACCTCTCAATATTTGTTAATATCAAGCACACATTTTACCATTTACTTCATAATAAGTACCTTTTATCTCAACTTATGCATTATCTCAAATTTATTTTGAAAATAGTGACTCAAATGTACAAACATGCACTTGGATGGTTTAAGGTAATTACAAGACACTTTAGCCTCTAATTTTACCTAATTAACATCTCAATCTTGAGTTGCTTGTATGTGTAATTCTAACGTTTGAGTTCAAGAATGGTAAAGTTGACGTCCACACCCAGACAATCTAGTTGATCCTACTGAGTACTTTACCCAAACAATCTAGTTTATCCTACTTAGTGCTTTACTCAGACAATCTAATTGATCCTACTTAATGCTTTATCTAAACAATCTAGTTGATTGTGCTTAATGCTTCACAACACAAATTAGGAGTATTCTTAATATGGATAATTTCAATCCTTGGGATTTCTATTTTATTTTTGGTATTTTCAAGCTTGTCTTATGTCTAATTTTGTTTTTTTTTTTCCCTTATTCTTACTCCAAGAGTATGGAGGATCACAAGTAATATTTGTGTATAGTTTTGTAATATCTTAGGGAAAGGTTGTTGTATGGTAATGTATCAAAGTGTTTCTTTTATCAGAAGGATTTACATTATTTGGGTTACATTCTCTCTGCAAATGGTATTGTAGTAGATCCCATGAAGATAAAGACTATTCTAGATTGGGCAGCTCCTCAGAATATGAGCGAAGTCAGAAGTTTGATGGGACTCATTAGTTTCATTAGGAAATTTGTGGAGGGATTCTCCAAGATTATAGCTTCTATTATATCCCTTTAGTGAAAGGGAAAGATACATGAGTGGACAAACAAGTGTGAGAAAGCCTTTTAGTTGTTGAAGAAGAAACTCACTTATGCTCCTATTTTGATCATACTTGATCCCAATGGGCATTTCATAGAGATTAAAGATGCTTTTGGTGATGGACTTGATGGTGTATTGATGGAAGATGATAGAGTTGTGGCCTATGAGTCTAGGAAATCGAAGCAACATGAGGTGAACTATGCACCACATGATTTAGATTTGGCCATGATTGTTCATGCATTGTAGATGTGGAGGCATTATGATGCAGGAGCATCCTTGGTGTAAGAACAATCTTGCATCACCCAAAAATATTTCCTTTTAGTTGTTTCAATAAGGGTTCTCTTAATGTAGAGTTGCTGTCTGTGGAGGCTTGCTACTTAGTAAGTTAGTCATATGACCTCACAATGTTCTAATTTCAGTGGTCAAGGTTCATTTTAATTATATCAATTTGTCAGTAGAGTTTCATGGCAAGATTATATGTATTTGAAAAGTTATTATAGATTTATAGTGTGTAATTTTGGTATAAAATCTTTAGGCTCAATTTTGAAGGCCCTCGGATGAGACCCGAGAACTCAAAGGATGGGCACTTGTAGAGATTTGAGCCTGCAGATTAGGAGCTGAGGTTTCTGAAAAGTGGTTATAATAGCCAATCGAAGCAATGGTTCAAGAGTTATGGTCTTCCAAAGTTGGGATACCCAAAACTTCTAAAATAAATATTGAAAGTGTATTTGGATGACTCTATATGTATTGTTAATGTCTATTGGCCCTAGGTATTAAGTTTGAGTGTCTAGAACCTTCTCGAGTGGCATAAAATTTCCTATTTAAGAAAGGTGTGAACATTTTCTAGGACAACTCTAGGTGATAGTTCGTAACTATGTTTTGTAGATTATTGTAATGAAGACCCCCATGTGGGTTAGCATACTGTAATTCTAAATTCTATAATTCCACATTTGCGGCGATAATAAGAAGCCCATATTTTGTTCTTTCAATTATTTTTGTTTCTTTGTTTCTCTTATGTGTTTATGGTACTAATGGGAGCACCCTTCATCACATTATTTGTTAAGTAAGCCTTTTGAGTTGAAGACTACACTAGGGATTGCGGTACATCTTCACTCAACCAAACCTTAATGCTAGGAAGGGAAGATGGTTAGAGTTCCTGAGTGAGTATGATTTTGGTATTGAGTAAATTAAAGAGAAGGATAATTGAGTAGAAAACACTCTTAGCACGATGAGACAAATTGTTGTTATCTCTACTTCTAAGACATACTTGAGGGAGTACATCTTATAGTATCTTATAGGTGATACCCATTATGAGTGGGTCAAATCAACCTTGCACTTTGATCCATTTGATCACTACTTTGATAGTTATACTTTTTATGATTATGCTCTTTTGAGATATTAGATTGAGATCTATGTTTCCAACCTAGAAGGGTTGAGGAAAGTGGTACATGAGGATATTCCTAACACTTCATTTTCCCAAGGGAGAATAAGATGATTTTGGATGCGAGTCCACTTTACTTTTGGTCAAGGCTTAAGCTTGATGTGATAGCATATGTAGCCCAGTGTTTGGAATTTTAGTGAGTTAAGGCCAAGCATGTACATCCAGGAGGATTGTTATACTCACATGAGATCCCAGAGTATAATTGACAAGTTATCAGTATGGATTCCATCTAGGGGTTGCCTATGACTTGACATAGACACAATGCCATCTTGGTTGTTTTTGATAAACTAACCAAGGTAGCTCATTTCATTCCAGGGAGTTTGAAGGATGGATAATTAACATTGGATAAGAAATTCATATAGGAGATATTCAAAATTCACGGTGTACGAGAGACTATCATATCCGACAAAGATACTTAGATGGTATCAAGGTTTTGGACAACCTTGAATGTTGCATTGGGTACACGCTTGAATTTAAGCACCACCTATCATCCTCAAATAGATAGAAAAAATGAGAGTTAGCTAGGTGTTAGAAGATCTGCTTTGGATGTACTATATGCCTCAATAGTACAAGTGGGAAGAGTACCTTCCATTGGTGTAGTTTACCAATAATAACTCATATCATCCTTCCTTGAGTATGACATCTTTTGAGGTTCATTATGGGCATAAGTGTCTATTATAGAACAATCTGTATACTCAAGAATATCTTATTAACAAGACTCTATCACCCTATATCTGAAGATAATATAAGTTCAAAATAGTTGGGTAGTTTCAATGATTCACCTCCCTCTGAATTGTATCAGGGACAACTCCCTTTGTTGATATTTAATAAATCAACTAAATCAATACATTTGATTGCTTTTGACTAGAAAGCATAAAGGTGGCACAACTTATTCTTAGATTAGGGGCAAAAATAAATGAAGTTGAATGTATAAATATCACTTAAAACAAGAGAAGATCAAATCTTATCACATTTCCATGGACAAGTACAGTTAAAGATCACAGTATAGAAAATGAATTCATAACGATAGAATACTTCAAGCCATCAAGATAGTATAGGAAGATAAAGTAAACATTAAAAAAGGAACCCTCTTTTCCATAATACAAATAAAACACATTACACTACTACATTTGGGCCCAAATTGCGATGGCAAGACATTGCAATTGTGACAGTCACCCATTGCCCAAATGATAGTACCATGAATTGGCTCCCATCAGATGGGCATCAGACTTTTGCTATTGCAAATTGTGACTAGAGGGGTATCCATTGCAATTGTGATGGAGGAAGCTATCGTAAATTGTAACAGGCAAGGGAAAGAGTTCATCTTTTTGTCATCCTAATTGTGACAGTAGACCATTCCAATTGTGACACTAGACCATCCTAATTGCGATGGGCTAAGATTTTAGTTTACTGTTGGATCGATGGCTAGTTGTTGGAGCTATCCATCACAAGTGCGATAACCATGCTGTGAGAGTGATGACTATCCATCATAATAGTCCATCGCATTTGTGACGAGCATGTGACAACAATTTTGTAAGTGTGACTGCTATCTATTGGAAGAAGTTGTCGTAATTGCAAAAGCTTGCTGAATTATTAAAAAAATTAGTGGTAAATGTTGAATAAGTATTCGTAGATTCCCCATGAGGACATCACAAAAAAGCTCAAATTTAGTTATGATGCTTTAGGGAAGCAAGAGAAGAAGATTTTCTTGGATGCAACATGTTTCTTCATTGGAGAAAGAATAAGTGCAACCATTGCAACATAGGACACTGAGTTTTATGGAACACTTAGTTGGGGAACTCTTTTCAACAGATGTTTTGTTGAGATGGATGAAGATGGTTAGAATGCACGATCACTTGAGGGACATGGGGAGGGGCATTAAAAATGGACAACCACCATACCACCGTTGGTCACTAAATAAGGTTATCAAGATGAAGCTGGATGAATTGCCATATTCTTTTAAGAAGCTAACACTCTTAGAATATCTCAGTTTAGAAGGGTTTCATAATTGTTAAACACTAATCTAATACAAGTGACAAATATTTGACACATCTTTCAAATGTTTTTAAATGGCTCTTTGTAATCATTTTTCATTTGAACTATGGTATCCTTCTGTATTACCTGACACCAATAGATTCACATAGTTAGTTGTCATGCAATCATAGTTTAATATTGAGCTTCACTTGGTTTTGAGAATAGTTTAATATTATCTGCTAATAAGGGCCAACCACGTGAAGGTGGAAGCTCATTTGGACCCACCCCCCAACTTCTAAATTTCCCATTAACATCTAAATATTTAAGAAAGGATCAATCTTTAAAGTACAAAGAAAGGTTCCAGACTTGCAAACACGATATCATTTTCCCATCTTCAAGTGCATGCCATTTTTTCGTCGCATCCAAAATAAGATTCTGCCACTCTAAATCGAGAATTCACATGCAACTATGTTCGATATGCATGGACAATAGGTAGAACTGAAAAACCCCACCACGTTTACATTTATTTAATAGGTCTATGCAAACCTCTAACAAAAATGCAAGCCTGTTGGGTTTTTTTAGCTCCACCTGATGTTGCATGCATATGAATTGAGATTGCATATTGAACTATGGCATCCTTCTATGTTTCCTAAAACCAATAGATTGCAATTCATCACAATTATTTAGTGATTCTTGTACATCTAACATGGTACATCTAGGAATGTCATCATTGGCTCCTGCATAAAATGAATCCAATATTACAAATTGCTCCCTAAGAAATAATAGTTCAAGTGAAATAAATACATGAAAAATGAGAGAGAAAAAGAGGAATATACTTACCAATAGCCGTTGCCATCACATCTGTGGCCATGCTACCCGTTGAGTGAGTTTTATTATTATTTTGTTGTGCCAAGATCTTTCTATTTATATACATACATACATACATACATAGACACACACATGTGTGTATGTATGCATATATACACATATATACATATACATATGTATATACATACATACATACATATACAAAGATCAAAAGGGCACAACAATGAGATGTAGAGATCACAAGGGGACGACAACGAAATGTAGTGATCACAAGGACACGACAATTAAATCCTAGATCTCCACTGATCTCCACAATCTACAAGATCTCTCTGTATACATACATACATATACATACACAGGTAAATACATACATCCTTTGCATGGTTTGGAGGTGATGTCATTGTGGCAGAGGCTTCTGCAAGGGAATGAGCCTCGTGATTATAGAATTTACATAGAAGCAGAACTTGCTTCTTCAACTCCTTACACTCAAATCTTCACTAAAGTTATTCTTCTAGTAGTGAGAATAGTTGCTACAAATTCTTCGAAGTCAAGGGACCCTGAACCTATGCTACATTTTCTGGAGACATTGGAGAAGTTACTACAGGCTTAAGTACTTCATAACATCTTGGATCATATAGTGATGCCCAGATTAACAATAATGGATACTTGGGATCTTCTTAGGGAGAGCGTGTCAATACATGCATGGTTACATCCTTAGCTTCCATTGTTGAGCCAGCTTATGAAGCCTTTATAACCAACCATTCATTATAAATTGGGGAATGTGCTTCATGCCTGGCATTCAACTAATGCATCTGCATATGCAATTTTATCACCTTGGAAAACTATATTTGATCCTGTTAGTTGGGAATGACTGATTGTTAATTTTATTGTACCTAATCTGATGATAGTTCTATAGAAATTTGTAATCAACCCAATTAATCAACAACTAGACCAATTTAACTAGGTTATGACTTGTTTCTTTCTAAAATATTTGCTATGATATGTTTTTGTAAAATTTCTTGTGAACTCCGCCCATTTTCCCTGGTCTGCATTATTTTCATGCAAGATCTTGAGGTAAGTCACTTAGCATGAGTTGAGTGAGTTTTATTATTTTATTATTTGAATTCTGGAATATGTATGCAGTTGGATCAATTTTTCTGTTGTGCCAAGATCTCTTTGTATATATGCATACGTAGGCACACACACATGTGTGTATTGTATATATACATATACATATACATATACATATACATATACATATACATATACATATACATATACATATATATGCATATGTATGTATATGTATATATATATACATATACATACATATACATACACACACACACACATATATATATACATATATATACATACACACACACATATACATATACATACATACATACATACATACATACATACATATATACATACATACATACATACATATATATATATATACATATATATATACACACACACATATATATATACATACATATATATATACATATATATACACATACATATATACATATATATACACATACATATATATATATATACACATATATATACACATACATATATATACACATACATATATGTATATACATACATATGTATGTATGTATGTATATGTATATACATACATATATACATATACATAAATATTAGTAATATATGTATTGCATCTACATTTGCTTTGCCATTGCTTATAAGAGTGTTTTAAGGTTGGAAACCACTTCAACATCGTTTGCATGGTTTAAAGGTAATGTCATTGTGGCAGAAGCTTTTGCAAGTGAATGATCCTCATGAGTTAACTTATAATGTCTTAAAATAGTTAAGTGCTACCTAAATATGTCCAAGGTGTCTACACACTAGAGGCATACTCTGCTTACCAGGCTACCTACATACCCATATCCAAGGGACCAAGACCCTTGAACTACTCACTCTAATGAATATGTAGTTGTAGTTTTTAATTATTTTGATGTAGATGTATTCCTATAACCACTGGTGACCTTTACTCACCTAATACAACTCTTTTCCATCATACACCCACTTAGGTGAATCAAGCGGTTTTCTATAATTACAATACTGTAATACCTTGCTGCAACCTTTGTGTCATAGTTTTATAGTTAATGTAAGGTCAATCTATATACATCCTAACTCACTCCTTATATAGTTATGTTTAAAAACTTGTGACAATAATTAATGGGTCTAAATATACCTATCAAGTTAATGCTGAAACTCAGAGTTTAGCCTTTTATTTTCAAAAGCCAGGTAGACTAGGTTGCATTTGCTGAAATATCTTAAGATAAACCACAAGTATGGATTCTTCATTCTATAAGGGGACCCTTTATTCAAATGTAAAATTGGTTACACATGCATGATCCTTTTGTTTAATGCAAAGTTGGTTTTGAAGCAGATATTCCTTTTATTGAATGTAAAGTTGATTACTTGAACATCCATACATGTAAAAGCATGGTAAGTTACCTAGAATATCATGAGATCAATCTTTAAAGTACCTAGAATGTTCTCATCACCTCCTGGTACTCTCATAGGAAGTCCATATTCATTTCTCATGAGCAATTCATCACACGGGTACATCGAAGAATGTCCTCATCGCCTTTTGCATAAAATGTATCCAATATTACAAAATGCCCCCTAATAAATAATAGTTCAAGTGAAATAAATACATGAAAAATGAGAGAGAAAAAGAGGAATCTACTTACCAATTGGTGTTGCCATCGCATCTATGGCCATGCTACATGTTGCATGATTTTTATTGTTTTTCTATTGTACCAAGATCTATCTATTTACATACATACATACATAGACACACACATGAGTTTATGTATACACACACACACACAAACACACACACATATATACATATAAATACATACTTACATATATATACAAAGATCACAAGAGCATGAGAACAAAATTGTAGATCCCCACTAATCTCCACAATCCACAAGATCTCTCTCTCTCTCTCTCTATATATATATATATATATATATATATATATTCATACATACATAGACACACACATATGTGTGTGTATGTATGTATATATACACATATATACATATACATATACATATGTATATAAATATCTATACATACATACATCTATACATACATACATATACATACATACATACATACATACATACATCTGCATATGCAATTTTATCACTTTAAAAAATTGTATTCGATCTTGCTAGCTGGGAATAACTAATTTTTCATTTTATTGTACATTATATGATGACAATTCTATAAGAATTTGTAATCAACCTAGCTAATCAACAACTAGAGAAATTTAACTAGGTTATGGCTTGTTTATTTCTAAAAATATCTCCAATGACATGTTTTTCTAAAATTTCTTGCAAACTTTTTCAATTTTTCCTAGTCCGCATTAGTTTTGTGTAGGACCTTGAGTTGTTTTACGTAGCATGGGTTGAATGATTTTTATTATTTTATTATTTGGATTCTAGACATGTTTGCAACTTGATCAATTTTTCTGTTGTGCTAATATGTAATAAGAACCTTAAAAAAGATCTCTCTGTATTGATAAAGACTACAAGTTGTGAAATTTGTCATGTATTGCATCTTCATTTGCTTTTCCATTGCTTATAATTGTGTTTCAAGTTTGGGAACCACTTCAACATCCTTTGCATGGTTTAGAGGTAATGTCATTATGATAGTGAGAATAACTCCAGTGAAGAGTTGAGTGTAAGGAGTTACTACCTTGAACCTATGTTACAAAATCCTAGGAGTGAAGGGACCCTAAACCTATGCTACATTTTTTGGAGACATCAGAGAAGTTATTACCAACTTGAGTACTTCATAAATTCTGGATCATATAGTGATGCCCAAATTAACAAAAACAATAGATACTTGGGATCCTCGCAGGGAGAGCATGCCAATACATTCATGGTTACATCCTTGGCTTCCATTTTTGGGCCAACATACAGAGCCTTTATATCTAACCATTCATTATAAATTGGGGAATGCACTTCATGCTTGACATGCAAGTGATGCATTTGCATATACAATTTTGGATCACCTTGGAAAACTGTATTTCATCATGCTAGCTAGGAACAATTGATTGTTCATTTTATCATACCTAATTTGATGACAGTTCTACAAGAATTTTTTATCAACCCAGCTAATCAGCAACTAAATCGATTTAATTGGGTTATGGCTTCGGCATGTGTTATTCCCATTTATCGTATGGTTGCAATGTTATAGAAAACATTTTTTCCATAGTGGCAAAAGGTTTTATATCATTGGCTTTGTTCAAGTCCTGATTTTAATGAAGTGACCAAGTGGTTTTAGGGTAGAAAGGACTATTTCACCTTGAGGGTGGCATTAGGTTTGTATCATTGGCTAGAGAGAATGTAAGCTATCTTAGGGTGATGGAGCAACACTAATTTGAGGCACTTCAACAATAACAAGCAACAACATATGCTTAACTACAAGCCTCAAATTCCATGGGTAGTGGGATTCACTTGAATAATTCCATGGGTGCACCTCAGTTGAGTTTGAAGGAAGTGATTGAAACATATGCACAAGAATATTACATTCAATTTTTTCCTAAAATGGGATACACACATGATGGTCTTCAGGTTTATGGCTTTGGAACTCTCAGTTTCTATCTTGATTCTATAAAACAACAAGTGCTTGTATAATCTAGAGATATATGGGTGATTGCATCATTGGAGCAACTAGTTGAGATGCAGTGTAATCGAACAGGAGGAAATCATTGATAAACCAAACATATAATGAAGAGAACTTGAAAACTTGAATGCTAAAATGAAATCTATAGAGCTACAACACAATGTGAAGTTGATTTTAGATTAAAAAAAGAAAACACGACATAAATCATTCCCCATTTGTTTTGATTGTGGAGAGCTGTGTGCGAAAGAGTTTGGAGAGCTCCGAATGAGGGTAAAGAGCTTTGAACATTGGTTGAGAGCTCTGAGCTCTGAATGTTGGTGGAGATTTCATTTTCGTACCCTTGTGATCATTGAATTTCATTGCTATATCCCTGGTGAAGCTCAATGGAGATCTACAATTTCATTGTTGTTCCCTTGTGATCGCTATATTTCATTACCATGCCCTTGTGATCTCTACATTTCATTGTCGTGCCCTTGTGATCTCCATGCCCTTTCTCTACAATTTTGTTTCTGTGCTATGCACTTGTGACCTTTGTGACCTTTGTACTACAACATTTGGAGTCAAATTGCAATGATATTTTGTGACAACGGTGTAATTTGTGGTGATTTTCATATTTTTCTTATAATTTGTGATGATGGTGTAATTCAGGCCCAAATATAGTAGTGCTTGTTCTGCAATTTTCTTCAAGGGGAGAAGAGGTATCTATGTAAATGTTCTTTTCTTTTCCTTCTAAACATGTATCTCTTTATGTTCCCCCCAATAGGTGATTAGAGAGGCTTCTCTTTATGTATATGTATGTGTATATATACATACATAAACACATATGTGTGCATCTATGTATGTATGTATATATATAGAAGCTTCTCTTTATATATATGTATGTGTATAAATACACACACACACACATGTGCATGTCTATGTATGATGTATGTATGTATGTATGTATATCAAGATCTCTCTATTTATGTACATACATACATACATACATACTTATACAAAGATCACAAGGGCATGCCAATGAGATGCAAAGATCACACAGGCACGACAATGAAATGTAGAGACACAAAGATACAACATACATATATACATACATACATACATACTTACATACATACATACATCTACATATGCAATTTTATCACCTTGGAAAACTATATTTGATCTTTATTTAATCACCAAGAGATAATATAATCTGTAAGTACAAATTTCTGCATACTTAGTCTAGTATAAATAGTTTCGATTGAATTCATCTAAGGAGAGTCTACTCATGATGATAATGACTCCATGTATTGGGTCTTTAGAGGAGAGAGAATTATAGAAGATTAGATGTTATTTCTAGCTCAAATGTTCCCAATTTTATGTTCACAACTCAAATGCTCTCCCATGGTTTGAGCTAAAACCCTAATTATCACATCCAAAATTAAGGAATAAAAAATGATTATGTCCCCAACAGAGAATTGAAATATGATTATGCCATCTATGAAAGCCCTTTACTTTTTTGTGACATGGAACACATTCTATGTTAGTAAAATTCAAGTCTGTAGTTATTTGCATTTTTTTCAAAGATATGAACAATGATTGATTAGAATTTCTTACATTTGTTTCCAGATATTACCCTCTATCATTTCCATCTATGGTGATATTGGGTTTTATTTGTATCGAGCCAGAGCATGCTGATGTTGGATGGGATTGCACTGAATATGCATTGGGAGAAGGTGACTGCCTCTGGATTTACCATGTGCTTAGTATGCCATCGCCTGATATCCCTAAAGACTTCTTGTTGTGAGCTATTTATGATCTTCTCATGCCTTGTAAAGTCCTTCCAAATCGTGGGAGAAATGTAAAGTGTTTCTATCAAATCTGAACTCGATGTTATGGTCAATCTCAATGGGGTCCATTGACTCATCATTCATGGGTGTTTTTGTAAACATCATAGATGCTGCCCATGTACAAATTTGTCAAGACTTAGCCAGATGAACACCCCTATCTTCAATGTGTGTTTCATTAAAATTCCATTGAATGGTTACACCCATCTACACTGAAAACTCAAACCTGAAAACTTGATCATTACAAACATTGCATATATATCAATGCATGTGTATCTTAGAAGGGTCAATGACCATACGAAGCCAACTTTTTATGTTGGATATGGGATGATTGGTTTGTGATACCTATATATCCTCTTCCATATTTAATTCCTATATCATCTAATTGCTAGATACAAATCACTGGACTTGGTCTTCTGAAATGGTATGGGCTACTTGTAATTGTCAAACTTGAACTATTGAACTGTATATTCAGATTGATGAACCAACAATTTGAATCATTGGTTTCATATTTAGAACTTTTGGCCCTTGAAATGTGAACTTTAGTTTTAATTTATGGTGCATGGACTATTATGAACCAAAATACACCTAAATGTTCTTGGAGACATCTGAAAGCATCTGCACAAATTGATATGAACCATTCAACCTAAATTATAGTCTTTGAATCTCAGTACTTTGATCCGAGCCAAGAACCTTCTAAACATTAAAACCACTAAACTACCTAGGACACTAAACTTATCAAACATATGAACCTCCTTAAACCAATGGAACTATTTTGAAATAGGTTCAATGAGGTTCAAAACCCAAGAGGGACTAAGATATAAACCTCAAACAAGGGTTGCATGCTATGGTGGGGTAGGAGGAAGATGGTTTTGTGAATGGCTAATCAGGTAAGTTGTAAAAATTAGGTTTTCAGTTGCAAGTAGTTTCATTACTTTGATAAGGGAATCAACTTTGAAAGTGGGATTATCAAAATTGGCATGTCCATCCTTATGATAGATGTCTCTATCTTAGAATAGAAAATTACCACAAATGACAAGCAAAAAACTATTAAATGTATGGAAAATTAGAAGAACATTCACCTATAATATTTTTGAAGGAAAAAAATATAATTTGGTGGAAAAAGCCATGCGATATGTGGCTCCACATTGTGGCTATTCCACTGTATAGTAGTGGAAACTCTTCACGTTAAATATGAAGATCTTGAAATTAAAAAAGATAACTATTAGAGATCTATATTTGTGTTTTAGTGATAACAAATATACAATCTAATTTTAAGAAAAATAATAGTCTTAAATGTATATGATAAAATAAAATAAACAAGAGTATTATTTGTAGTTGCATAATTCTACTATTACTGATTATGCTAAACAAAATGTTCAATTTAATAAGTATGAATTAAGATAAATGGATCATCTTCTCGATCCTATTATGACTTAATGTGAATGCATCTGATCATTATTACTCAATCAACAAGAGATAATATAATCTATAAGTACAAATTTCTGCATACTTAGTTTGATATGAATAATTTTGATTGAATGCAAGGATAATTGCTTGTGTGAATTCAAGAAATGAATGCTTAATTTAATTTAGCACAAGTACTATGCAAGTGTGTATGTATGCATGTACAACAGTTCACATAGTAAACTAATATATATACATACATGCACATATGCATACAATCATCATAATCAGTTATCCTTGAATCTGATCAAAGCTATTATATATGAACAAGAGATGCATGTTTAGAAGGAAAAAAGAAAACATTTACATAGGTACCTCTTCTCCCCTTGAAGAAAATCATAGAGCAAGGGCACAAAGCTCACAAGGGAATGACACAACAACAAAATGTAGTGATCACAAGGGAAGGACAACAAAATCTTAGATCTCCACTCATCTCCACCAATGTTCAAAGTTCTCCAACCTCATTCGGAGTTCTCCACCCTCATTCACATGCAACTCTCCACAATCAATCAAAACAAATGGAGAATGATTAATGTCATATTTTCTTTTCTTTTATATTTATAATCCACAATGCACAATCCACACAATCTCTCTATACATGCATACATACATACATAGACACACATACTTGTGTGTGTGTGTGTGTATAGACATATTCATATGTATATACATACATATATACATATACACACACACACACATACATATATATATACATATATATATATATATACATATATATATATACATACATATATATATACACATATATATATACATATATATATACATATATATATATACATATATATATATACACATATATATATATACATATATATATACATATATATATATACATATATATATATACATATATATACATATATATATATATATATACACACACACACATACACACACACACATATATATATACATACACACACACACATATATATATACATTTACATACATATATACATACATACATACATAGATACATATATATACATATGTACATACATACATGCATACATACATATATACATACATATATACATACATATATATATTAAAACAACAATGCCCTTTGTAAGAGTTTACAATTGTTCAACAAAATTAATTTTTTATAGAAAAATGCACCCGAAGAACTGTTAACTTAGAAGCAAGAACATGGTGTTGAAACAATACAAAAAGTTCTTGACATGAGAGATTTGCAAGTGAGGGTGTTGACCAATCTTTAAAACTTGAATGCTGAAATGAAAGCTATCAATGCTCAAACACCTATGCTAGAGTTACAACATAATATTAAGTTGATTTTAGATAAGGTAGAGGCAGACATGCATAAATTTGATAATCAAGATTTAAGGCACAAGAGTGAAGAATGAGCAACTTTAGAAAGAGAAGGAGAAGGAGCAGCTTTAGAAAGAGAAGGAGAAGGAGTGGCTTTAGAAAGAGACTACACAACAGAAACAATAGCTAGACAACATAGAGGATATTATGGGAGCCACTAGATAAAATCCAAGAAAGTTTTGTGATAGGTACTATGAAATTAGAATCACTTACAAGCATCTTTGAGAATTTATAGTCCAAATATCAAATTCTTATAAGAGTTTAAGTATTGGCATAATCTCCCTATGATGATCCCAAGTATCAAATTCTTATAAGAGTGTTTTAAGGTCAAGAACCACTTCAACATCCTTTGCATGGTTTAGAGGTAATGCCATTGTGGCAGAGGCTTCTGCAAAGGAATGAGCTTTGTGATTATGGCATTTACACAAAAGCATAACTTGTTTTTTCAACTCCTTACACTCAACTCTTCACTGAAGTTCTTCTTCAATTCCTTGCATATACAATTTTATCACCTGGAAGAATTCTATTTGATCCTGTAAGCTGGGAATAACTAATTGTTCATTTTATTGTACCTAATCTAAGGACAGTTCTATTGGAATTTATAATCAACCCAACTAATTAGCAACCAGACCCATTTAACTAGTTTCTTTCTAAAATATTAGCTATGATATATTTTTGTAAAGTTTCTTGCGAACTCTACCCATTTTTCCCAGTTTGCATTATTTTTGTGGAGGATCTTGTGGTAAGTCACTTAGCATAGGTTGAGTGAGTTTTATTATTTAGATTTTAGAATATGTATGTAGTTGGATAAATTTTGTTGTTGTGCTAAGATGTAATAAGCACCTTAAAAAACATCTCTAATATACATGTTTAGAAGGAAATATAAAGAGATACATGTTTAGAAGGAAAAGAAATGAACATTTACATAGCCCTTGAAGAAAATTGTAGAGCTAGGGATGAAATTGTAGAGAAAAGATGACATGATGACAAAATCGTAGAGCAAGGGCATGACATGACAACAAAATCATAGGGCAAGGGCATGAAGATCATAAGGGCATGACATGGTAACAAAATCACAGAGAAAGGGCATGACAATAAAATTGTAGAGCAAGGACATGACAATGAAATGTAGAGATCACAAGGTCATGAAAATAAAATCACAGAGCAAGGGCATGGCAAAAAAATTGTAGAGCAAGGGCATGGCAACGAAATGTAGAGATTAGAATAGTTAAATCATAGAGCAAGGGCATGAAAAAAAATGGAGAGATCACATCAGAAAAATCACAGAGTAAGGGCACAACAATGAAATGCAGAGATCATATCAAAAAAATGCACCAATCACAAGGGCACAAAAATATTCAGAGTTCCCCACCCTCATTTGGAGCTCTCCACCCTCTTTCACGCACACCCTTCCACAATCAAAACAAATGGGGAATGTTTTATGTCACGTTTTCTTTTTTGTTTATACTTAGGTGGGTGTCACAATTACAATGCCAATGTAGGTATTCTGATGATGTCAGGGAAAATTGCAAGAACAAAACATAAAAATCACCACAAATCACATTGTCGTCATAAATTGCCATTACAATTTGACCCCAAATATTGTTGTGTTTAGATTTATTATCTTGAATCAAAGTTTAAGACAAAAGAGTTATGTCCATAGCATTCATTCAAAATCTGATTAGTTACAGATGCTAAACTTAGTATTATTTTCTACTATCTTTTTCTAATCCCTATTCCATATAAAAGTTTAATACTTAAAATTCTAAGATTACTAGGAGGGTCTCCCTGAAAACCTAACCATTTGGTAGTTATCAATAACAATTATTACAACTGAACAATAAAAAACATGAGACATGTACCAAAAGTTTAAACAATTTTAGAGGAAATTAAAAGAAATAAAAACTAAGTAGATAGACTATGTATGCAATCCTTCACTTTCTTGTTCTCACTAGCCATAACATATGCCAATTTCTAGTTGCAAAAGGCATGGAAAAATTCCTCTAGAGCATTGGAAGTAGGATTTTTGAAATTGTAGAGCCTGATTCTCCATACATTCTTGTCCATTTCATTTGTGACTTGTTCGACGTACCTTGGGAGATTCTTTGTACACAAGGCTAATATGATTTCAATCTGGGCAACCTTAGTGAAATTTGAGGCTGTGAGATTCTCCTTTTCTTTTACCACTTTCATATTCTCTTCAAATGCCTTGATTAGTGTCTCCAAATCTAGACTCCCTTCTTTGTACTATTGAGGACTTGCAGGGTTTATGATTTTCATATCTTTGGTAAAGTCATTATAGATACTTTTAATCTCTACCTCAATTTCCTACACTTCATTAATACTAAACTTAGTTACATAGCATCTCCAAGCCATGTTCTCTTTAAGGACATACATCAAGCTAGAATCCACAATCTTCATGGGGTTCTCAACCAAGAACTTGTTGACACCATGCTATGCTACCTCACTGATTTGGGTAACCACAAAAATCTATTTGATTCTTTAGTTTTCTATAAGTAGGGCTGTAGTATCACTGATGACCTCACTAGATTCTTAGATGCACCTTTTCCTATTTCCAATTACATTGCCAATCTAGTCGTCTATCACCCGTTTGACCACTTTACCCTTTTATAGTTGGTTCAAAAGTTTCTTACTCTCAAGAAAATTTAGATCAAAGCTTTGTGGCACTTGAATTAGTGGAAGTGCCCCTAACTCATTGAGGGAATCAATTTATTATACCATGGTGTTGATTATTTTCTTCAATTCAATTTTCTCCTTAGCATTCTTTTGGGATTGAACCAACATTTCTGGAGTTGAGTATGATAGCATGCTACTTAGTTCCATAGTTAAGGACTCCAAGAACAACTTTGGTCACTTTGAAGTCACCAACATTAAAATTAGTGGAACCTTCTTTGGGCTTGTAGATAATGACTTTTGCAGTGACTCATCCTATATTTGAGTCTATGACCATGTGCATTGCATTTCTCATTTTCTTCAGCTCAAGAGTCTTAGAACTATATTTATTAACTATGTCCTGACCTAGTACTACTATATACACCAAGCTCCACTTCTTTCTATATGAAAAAGTAAGCCAATTAGGGATAGTTGGGGATGGTTCATATTTGCTTGAATCGTTCGTTGGAGTTTTCATTTCGCCAACTACTTGAGTGACACTGTCCATAGCTTCTTGAACTTGTTGATCATTAATCATAGAGTTTATACTCTATGCTCAATATTCACTTCCAAGAAGTTTTCATTCTCAACTGTCAACTTGCAAAGTCCTCAGTCTTAAACTAGCTTGGTTAACTTTATAATTAGATCATATTATTGTATTTTTGCAACCAAGGTTCCCCTTTTATTCACTCCTATTTCATGGTGAGTTATTATAATCTTTACTGGAGTATTAGATACATATACTACCAAATGAGAGTGTAAAATATAGTACCTAAAGTGTTTAACCACTTCTACCATAGCAAAGGCCTTTTTTCTATGAGTGAATAATGGAGCTCATGTTTCTTCAACAGTGTGCTCATAAAGGCTATGGGAACTTCTTCCACCATTCTTCTGGATGAGGATGCTTGAGAGAGTGTGTTATGATGCATAGCAATATATAATAAAGTCCTTTTTGAAATATGGACTAACCAACATGAGAGCCTTAGCTATACCAAATTTAATATCATCTACCTTCTTTAGTCCATTTAAAGTGCTTCTTTTCACTCATCATAGTAATTATATGCTTAGTAATTTCTAAGAATTCTAGGATGAAGGCTCTTAGGAAGTTCACTTGACCAAAAAAGATTTAACACAACTTCTATTCATAAGAAGGTTCAACTGCTGAATGGATTTCACTCTCTCTAGGTTGATCCTTATGCCTTCCCTTGAAACAATGTGCCCAACAAGTTTTCCTTCTTCTATGAACAAGGTTGATCTTTTAGGTTTCTAGGATATATTGTGTTTCCTACATCTCTGTAGAACCACCTGTAGGTCTTTGAGATGATGCTACCTTTGTTTTGGGAATACTGTGAGGTGATGTAGGTGCACCACTATGATCTTATTCCTCAAATCCTAAAAAGAGGAACTCATAACTCTCTAGAATGTAGCTCCTACATTGATTAGACCAAATGGAATTTAACTATAAGCATATGTACCCCAAGGGGTTATGGAGGTTATTTTATGTTTTTCTTCCTCAACTATGCTAATATGTTTGTAGCCCAAAAAAACATCTAGCATCAACATCATCTCAAAAATTTCCATAGCTTGAAGAACATGCTCCATTCCAGGTAGGGAATAATTATCTTTAAGGTTGGCTTGATTAAGATTACAAAAAACCCTTATTTCCCTATTCTTCTTCCTTACTACAACAATATTAGATATCCAAGTCAACTGATGAATTGGATAGATTATCCTTGTCTTTAGCATTTTATCCACTTCTTTCATTATAGGTTATAAAACTTTGGGATTATAATTCCACAACTTATATCTGAAAGGCATCGTATCTAGTTTCAATAGAATATGGTGTCTAAAGTGTCCATCTCAATTTTTTTTAGAGGTATTTATATCCCCAAGAGAATGCATATTTATAATCAAGCAACATGTCCTTTAGCTTTCCTCTTCCAAGGTCTATGTCCACATTGATCTAATCACACTCACCAGAAACTTTAGAATGTGAGGGTCTTTTTGTAGTCAAACTATAATCCTTGTTTGAAAATAAATGTTCTAAAGATACAAGACCTCTTGGGATCTTATTCCCCTTTAAGTAAACCACACTATCTTCATTTTTTAAATACAAGAAAGATTCTTTGCAACTGTTATTTGAACCTTCAAAATATATATAAACAAAAAACTTAGCACAAGGTAGGAATTTCTCAATTCTTTCATCATTAATAAATGCCCTCTAATGATCTACATTATAAGGGACACTTTTCCATTAGACCATTTTAATTCTATAGCTATATGTTTTGAATTCAAGATGAGGTAATAGGAGCAATGATGATACTTCCAGAGAATCTACACGGGTGTCACTACTCCTAGGAATAGCCTCTATTCAAAATGGTTCAAAAGATTCTACCTCATTTTACAACTGGTTTCTATAGTGTCTAAGCCTTGTATTATTTACTACATATAAATTCCTTACTTGATTTATGACTAGTTATGCATCTCCCTTCGTAGCCATTAAATTAATTCCTTTACACTTTCCTTTCAATAACCCAAGCAACAAGTCTTTACACTCAAAAATGTTATTAGTATTTTTGAAATCAAGCTTGAAAGAAAAAGGGAAACACTCCCTTGATGAGGATATTAATACCACTCATGCACTTAAACTAGAGCTAGAAGAATTCCTATCAAAATCCATTATCCATAGTTTATAACTCTCCTCACTTGAACCTAGTGGTAGATCAATGTTATCTCCTAGTAAAATGACATAATTCTCAAACTGACATTCTTCATACAAAATTTGGCCCTTAGGATCATCAGAAGGAAACAAAGTCTACTTATTTTTTTCTTCAGGTTCAAGTTTTATCTTACTTTTCCCTACAAGTATGATAGCCTATAAACAGTCCATTTTGATTCACCCCCATGTCCTTGCAGAAGGTTCTATTGAGTAACATCCCATAACTTTCCAAAATGTCTACAACCAATATGGTTAGTTTTAACCTGTTATTAGGACAAGCAACTAAAACTACATATGCATACTTTAATTGGTTCATGAGAGGAACTTTCTTCCTATATTTGAGACTTCAATATTTTGAGATTGTTCAGGAGGTTCTTCTAAAACAAAGATAGGAGTTTGAATAGGGAAAAAAGTTTCTTCTAGTGATTAGTTTGGCATGTTGAGCTAGTTTTTCCTTTGATTGATGCAGGAGCATTGAGCTTGGATTTTGGTGGAGTTATGCTTTTCATGGTTAGGGATGTGTTGGAGACACATTGGGGAACCTTTCCTCATGATTTCATAGAGATTGGATGGATTGACTCGAAGTTTGAGCCATTTTACCTTGCTATTAGAACTATGCTTTCTAGTCTCTAGGTGCTTGTTGCAAGCCATGTAACTAATTTTACACAATGAGTTAGAGGCTGATAAGTTTAGGTATTGAAGAAAGCCTAGACTAATATCTTTGGTTAAGGTCACTAGTCCTAATTCATTATAAGTTGGGAGATATGATAATTCTCCTAGAGTATCAATTTTTGACAGTTTGCGAGATGGTTTTCTGTGCATGACTTCTAAGATGAATTTGAAGATATATTTAATGAATAAGCCTTAACAATATTAAGAGTCTATAGAGGACTAAAGTAATACCTTTTATTTAAAGTACAAGTTCTAATTCAATTGGAGCTAGTAGATATCATGATTTTTCTCGAGTATCAATTTTTGGACATTTAATTTCTGTTGGAGGCCAACTATGGCATTTAATTTATATATGGGTATTTAATTTTTGTTGTGGCTGACTTGTGTCTTAGTTGGGTATAATTAGGGGGTCTTGTGTATTCTTTTATTAATTCATGGAGAAGTGATTCATTCATTCATTCAGAGGAGTAAGTGTGGAGAGTAGCTAAAGAGAGAGTATTCCTGAGGCTATGGATAGAGTGTTGAATGTGAGGCAATTTATAGTAGGATTATGATTATTCATCCATATTAGAGAAGAGGAGGTCATAGAGGAGAAATTTTTGAAGTGAGTTAGTAGTTGAGGCTTGGGAAATAAAGAGATTTCTTGGAGGGCTTGCGAGCACAAGTTGAGATCTTCCTTGGAGGTTTCTACTAGAGTGTGGATCTGGACTAGCTAGGGTTTGGATTAGATCTTGAGGGATCTTACATAACTATTACTTTCTTTGTATTTGGACATAACTCAGAAGGCCTTATAGCTGAGCATATTGCATATAATAATGAAGAGTTTTGATTTAGTATCAGATCTTGCATTATTTCTTGTTGTTGTTGTGTGGTTATTTACTGGGGGCTAAGACATCTCCTTTGGGGATTCTCCTACCTTGCACTGTGTTTTGACATACTTGACTAGTTTGTCTAGTTCCTTGGGATTCAACCTTAGGTATACAACCACTGAAATGGTTACAATTGAAGTCTTGAAAAATTCTATATAATATCAAATGTAGAAGGAGGACTCACCATATTGCCTTGTTGAACTTTGATATTTGTTGCCTTTATATTAGGAGGAGTGCACTTTGCCTATTCTTTTCCTTTAGGCATTATGTTTGATGAGCTGAACCCATGTGAAAATTTGGGAGTTCTTTTGTTTCTAGTCAAAACTACACAAGCATGATCATTCAAGGTGGCTAGGATGTCTCTCTTCACATTAGAATCTGGCTCATGTTCCAAATAGAATGTGCTATGAATTCTTGAACCTTCTAGAGTCTCTTATTCTATACATGCTTCTCCAAGTTCATCTTTTGTGGAAACTATTTGTAATCATCTCAACCAATCAAGGTGTGTCTCTTTGTCATGATCAGTAGTCAAATGGGAAGAATGCATGACTTCTTTACTAAACACAAGTTCAATTTTCATATGAGGTTGTAGATATATTTTTCCCATGAGGTGTATTATATTGCTTGCAACCTATATCTCGATAGGAATTTTGGTAAGGAGGGATGTATTGCCTCTATTTTTATAGAGAAATTATGTCCTTCACCAACCTGTGAATGAAAAGGTCTATAGCCACTAATGATGAAGTGCCCAATGTTTGAACATCCCTTTTCCATTTTTTAGAAATGATTAGTATATCTTCAAGGTCAATAGCTGATCTCTATGAAACTACCAAATCTTGAACCCCATCTTTTTGAAGATGGAAACTAATGGCAGGGGGCATCACAATTAGGAAGAAACTCTTCTAGTTTTCACCATTTGGTCTAGACACTATAGGGATTTTTTGAACAATTTTGTTGAATTTTTCCACAAAATCCCTCATGGGCTCCTATATCTCCTTCTTTAAATGTGCTAGTTGGAGTAGCAAGATATGTTCATCATCTGGTGTTTTGAACCTTGCCTTGAAGGCTATAACCATTTCTTTCCAAGTGGTTATGAATTCCACATGGAGATGGTGAAGCCATTCAACCATTACATTAGTTAGAGTTTGAAAAAAGAGATAGACAACCACATCTTCAATGAGAATGCCCAATATACCACAAGCTAAATGAGAGGTGCTCAAATGGTCCTTGGTAGTTACCTTACCATTTCCATTGAACTTCAGTAAAATATCCCAAGCTCCCTTCATGATAGCACTGAGGTTCACCCCTAAGTTCAAAGGGCCTCTTATTTCTCCCTAAAGATTTAAAGCCATGTTTGGTAATACAAAGTTCAAGGGTTTTATGTTAGTACAAAGAGGTGTGACCATTCCTGGTGTTGTCAAAGATTTTATTGTTGTAGAAGGTTGAGAAAAAGATGGCGGGGAAGAAGGTCTACTGACATATTTTACCTTATTCTTCCTTCTCAAATTGTAATCCATGACAAAATTCAAACTTCTTACAACTTCAAAATCTTTTTCGGTAACACTTTCACACCTTTTGATTCTAGTATACTTTGGTTCAACCAATTTATCAGATGATTATAAGATTTAGTTTCTCATGATGTTTTGAGAAATCCTTTCCACTATTTCTCTCACTTGAAAAATAAGAATCCCTCTCAATCTCTCACCTATTTCTTCCTCTCTTTGAAAGGTTCTCAATACTTGTTGGTATTGATGATTACTTGTTCTCAAGTTCCAAGCAACCAAGATCCAATCTTGAACAAGATCCCCCTATGATCATGAAATCATAGGTTAGATTATATTACATGAAAGATGTCATCATGTGGTAAAACATGTTGGAAGCATCAATGTTGATGATATTCCTATGGGGGAGTATTGTAGATATGTTACTATGATGATATTTTAGATTTATGATTGAGTTTTTTATTGATGTCAACATAGTAGTTTTATGTGGTATCTGACAGAAGAACAATAGAAAGATCAAGTTGGTATAGATGACTAGTTGAGCATTCTAACCATCTGAGGTCATGGGAGATACTTATGAGTATCTGGTATATGTAGTTAATGTTGAAAGAAGAAAGGATAAGTCTAGAAGAAGTTATGTAAGTTTTGGTGATGTCTATTATGAGATATAGTTTATAGAGGCATGTTTTGGTAAACTTGTTATATCTCTTAGCAAAGTTGATATTATGAGAATCAAGGTTGAGGACATGTTGGTAATGACGTGGCTAAGATCGCTTGTCATAATATTGCATGTATAGAAAGTTATTCAAGTTGCAAGGTAGAAGATTTATGTTTTCAATAAGTGTAACATGTTCTTAATGTGGTCCTATAATAACTAATTGATAAGGTTTAACAGCTGACTAAGGAAATTATTTTGAGGACTTGATATAAAGGAAGGATATTTTCCTTTATCATGGTATGGTTTTTGAATTGATGATAAGCAGTATCAAGTGTAGAATGAAAAGTTGAGCAGAGCAGTGTGGAATTGAAGGAAACTTCATTGCTAATGTTTTACTAAGTGATCCAACATTTGGTATTTGGATCCAAGGTTCATGACCTAGTCTACAAGATCTGATAGTGATTAGTTTAGTTGATAGGAAAAAGGAAAGAAGAAAATAAAAGTAAATTACGTGTTTGAGTAGTGAGCCCTTCTCATAGTTGAAATTTCATGTATACATTGTACTACAACTCCTAATAGGGTTTGAATCTTCTAACAAGGATTTTAAGTCTCCTAATAGGGACTCTATGTACTAAATGTTGTAATAGAATCCTATTAGGGTCCATCCACTAACTAGGAATATTTAAATTAGCACACCATCTTGTGGGCATCATTCCCACCAAGGTTTTCCCTCTAATCAATTTTTTCGTAGTCAATGTATCTGGTATAATTGTCTATGTGCATTTTACTATGGTTGATGTTTACTTTGGTTAAATGGTTGAGTTTTTTAAATAATATAAATGTTTTAATTATCAGATAACTAATTCACCACCACCTCTCAGTTATCTTGGTGGATTATTGTTTCTAGCAATTGGTATTAGAGCATCAGGTCATTGAAGATAAAGTTTAATAAATTTGGGAGATCCATGGTGAATATGTTCAGGAAAGATATTCCAAAGTTTGATGGAAAAAATAATGATAGCTGGAAAGAAAGGATGAAGACCCATCTATTATGTATGGGTCTAGGATATTGGATCTTGACAAAATTAGAGAAGACAATCATTGCTGAAAAGGATTTAGAAATTTGCACCAATGCAGAAAGAGATATTTTCATGTGCAACGTGAGAGCTAGAGAAGCACTATTGACTACACTTCCTAAAATTGAGTACAATTAGGTAAAATCACTTGCTACTTCACATTTGGTTTGGAAAGCTTTGGAAAATAGTTTTCAAGGAGATGCACATTCTAAGAAGTTGAGACTACAAAGTTGGATTTATGCATTTCAAGATACTAAAATGATGGAAGATGAATCTATAAGAACTTATATAGACAAGATATTAAAATTTTTTGTAGGCATCAAAGCTCAAGGAGGAACCAAAGAAGATGATGAGGTTATATGGAAGATATTGAAGACTCTAACACCACCACTTAAGTTAGCAGTTTAGATGATACAATTATTGATATCTTGTACCAAAGATTTTACAAAGGAGTCATTGCTTGTAAGACTTGAAGTAGTTGAAAATGAGCTCAGATAATTTGGAGAGTTGACCAAAACAAAGACAACTTTCAATGTCCAGAATATTCGACCTAGTTTATCAAGAAGCACAAGTGATTTTGCTAGCAGCAACAGATCTGAGGAGGAAAAAAAATTGAAGGAGTAGCTTTCTGGTAAAAAGAGAAAAAGGAGGTAAGAAAATCTTTAAATCTTGGACTTGTGATGAATATGGTCATTATGCACCTAAGTATCCTAAAAGAGAGAAAAAGTATAAGGGAAATTAGAAGCCTAGAAAAGATACAGAGTGTTTGTATGTAAATGCAGATAATGATTTTGATAAACAAGCATTAAGTGCTAGTGATGATGAAATTGGATTTGTGGCAATTAAAGAAGAAAGTCTAGAAAAGGTAGCTTTGGTGTCATAGGTTGAGAAGAAATCTAATTGGATAATTGATAGTGGTTGTTCACATCATATGACTGGTGACATGAATAAGTTTTTTGACTTCAAAAGTCTAGATGGAGACATTGTCAGAGTTGGAAACAATGCAACATGCCAAGTTAAATGTATTGGATCGATAACTCTTGATGGTAAAACTAAAATTGAGTATGTATACTTTGTTGATGGTTTAAAGCACAATATTTTGAGTTTTGGACAACTAGTAGACAAAGGTTATCAATTGTAGTTCACAAAAAGAGACATGCATGATCAAAGACAAAGATGGAAAGGTAATTGGAATAGGAACCAGATCTAGAGGTAATGTATTTCAGTTGAATTCTACTAAAATGACATGTTTGGTTGCAAAGGTAGATGACAGTTGGTTATGACATAAGAGATTTTTTCATATAAACTTTGACAGCATTGTGAAGACTAGTAGAATGTTTGCAATTAGAGATTTGCCAAAGATTGTAAAGCCTAGTAACACAATTTGCAAGGAGTGTGTTTTGGCCAAGCATAACAAAACTTCTTTTTCCAGTAAGAAGTTTACCACTACAACAAAGTTGGAGATTATACATATAGATCTCAATGACCCTACAAAGACTAAAGGATTCTATGATGAAAGGTATTTTACGATTCTAGTTGATGATTTTTTTTAGAATGATGTGGGTTGAGAAATTTGAGGCATTTGATAAGTTTAAGATATTCAAGAATAGGGTTGAGAATGAATCTAGTATGAATATTAAATGTTTAAGATCAAATAGAGGAGGACAATATACCTCAAATGAGTTTAACATGTTTTGTGAATAAAATGGAATTAAAAGATAGTTATTAGCTCCGAGAACCCCTAAATAAAATAAAATTACAGAGAGAAGGAACAAGTTAGTCACAAAAGCTACAAGAGCTATGTTAGCCAAGAATGCTATATCCAAAACATTTTGGAGAGAAGCTGTGAATGCAACAGTCTACACTATCAAAAAAGTTCTAGTTAGGAAAGACACAAACAAGACACCTTATAAACTGTGGTTTGGTCACTCACCTACTATTAAGTATTTCAAAATTTTTGGGGGTAACTATTATATCAAAACAGATGATGATATTGGTAATTTTGATGCTAGAAGTGATGAAGGTAGTTTCTTGGTTATTCATTGAAAATAAAATCTTATAGATGCTATAATTAGAGAACTATGACTATTATGGAAAGTGCAAATGTGAGAATTGATGAAAAATTTAAGATACAAGAGAGAATAGTTGATTACAAATTAGATAATGATGTTGCTACTAAGCCAAGGAATGATGAGGTATTCCTTGAGACTAACAATAATTTGGAGAATAAGGGAGAGCCAAGGTAGGAACAAAGCTTAGAACCTTCAGTAGAGTGGAGAGTTGAGATAACAACTCCTACTTCAGGAAAGAATATGATAAAGAATCATCCATCCAAGAAGATCATTGGAAGTAAAGACAACAGTGAGATAACAAGAAGCAAAGAAAATGAAGAACTATGCTTGATATCTAAAGTTGAGCCTAAGAATGTAGATGATGCATGTAAAGATGATTATTATAAAACAGCCATGAAAGAGGAATTGGATCACTTAGTAAAGAATGAGACATGGGAATTGGTCCCTAGACCATTAGACAAGAATGTGATAGGAACTAAATGGGTATTCAGAAACAAAATGAATGAACAAGGAAAAGTTGTAAGAAACAAAGCAAGATTGGTATGTAAAGGTTACTCACAACAAGAAGGGATATATTATAAGGAGACTTATGCTCAAGTGGCTAGAATATTAGTAAGATTATTCTTAGCCTATGTAGCAAAAAATAAATTTGAAGTATATCAGATGGATGTCAAGTCAACATTTCTGAATGGAAAACTTGAAGAAGAAGTATACATTGAGTAGTCTGAAGGATGTCCTTTGACGAATGACAAGGACATAGTATGAAGACTAAGGAAAGTACCATAACATGGTATGCAAGGTTGGACAAGCATTTGACACAACTTGGATATAGTAAAGGTATGTTAGACAATAATCTATACTAGAAAGAAATTGATGATGGTTTGATGATTTTGCTAATATTTGTTGATTATATCCTATTTGGAGGAAATGATGAAGAAAGTGAGAAGTTTGTTGAGGAGATGAAGAAAGAATTTGAAATAAGTATGATACGAGAAATGAAATATTTCATAGGATTGCATATTGTACAAAATAAAGAAGGAATCTTTATTTCTCAGACTAAGTACTTGAAGGACTTACTGAAAAGATTTGGTTTGGAAACATGCAAACCCATTGGAACACCTATGGTAACTAGACACAAGTTATCTACAAAGGATGAGACACCTACTTTTGAGAAAAATAAGTACATGTCTATGATCAAAGGATTGCAATATCTGACACATACAAGGCCAGATATAGAAAATGTAGCTAAAATTGTTGCAAGATTCCAAGTTGATCCCATTGAATCACATTATGCAACAGTCAAAATGATATTTAGATATCTGAAATGAAAATCTAAGTTCTAATTTTGGTATGAAAGATCTAATGATTTCACTCTAAATGCTTATACTGATGCATATTGGGTGGGTAGTATGGATGGAAAAAAAAACACCAGTGGTGGAACCTTCTTTCTTGGAGGAAGATTGGTTTCTTGGTTAAGCAAGAAGCAATATTGTACATCACAAAGTATAGAAAAAATAGAGTATGTTGCAACAAAAAATAATTGCATTCAAGTCATTTGGATGAAGGAGATGCTAAAGGATATAATGATAGAAATCAATGACTTTGTTTTCTTGCATTGTGACAACAAAAGCATGGTAAATATGTTTAAAAATCTAGTGTTGCATACTAAGACCAAGCACATTCATATTATCATATGTTGAGAGAGAAAGTTGCAAAAAAGGAAATAAAATTGGAGTATGTGAGCACTAAAGAGTAGATTGCATATATATTCACTAAGCCTCTTCCCAAAGAGACTTTTGAGTATTTATGAGGTATGCTTGGGGTTATGCCCCTTCCTACATTAGAGTAGAAGATGCAAGAGTGTATCAGTCCAGTGTAACAGAGTACCATTGTTGTCTGTGTTGGTGTAAATTAGTATTCACTATTTACACTTACTTAAGTTTACTTAGATTAATGTGTTATTTATTTATTTTGCATTATTTTATTTGTGAGACACTTAGGAGTATGTGCACTCTTGTGAGTTGTCATGATGCCATCACTGGGGTTCACACGTCTTTTTAGCACATGTTGTCTAAAACATAGGAATCTTCTACACACATATGACACTGTCATTCTTATTCATTCATCTAGAATGTTGGATAAGGTGCTTAGTTGTCTTATCTTCTAGTTTTTTCTAGAGACATTGTAGGTGCTTCCTGAGAGGCCTTTATATATAGGCACTCCTAGTGTATTTGAATATCACATTCTGAACAAAGCAATGTATTCAGACATACTCTGATTAATTGATCATATCTATTTCTAGTCTATAATTTTGCTTATGTTTGAGTTCTTAGTTCTTGGGTGAATCTTGCCTTTAGGAAAATTCTTACATGGTATCAGAGCATTTGGAGATTTTCTCATCACATAGCTATTCGAGACCATCATCTTGCTTCATCACCGCAGCCCGATTCTAGAGTATCACAAAATTTGGGAGTGTCCAGCATTAGATTTGACCTCACCATTGCATCTAGAATGCCGAGTCGATGAATTTTGAATATAATTTTGCCTACTCTAGGCATAGTCAAAATTGAGGCAATTTTTTTTGCAAATTGGCACCCTGAAGGACCAATTTGTAGCATTGGTGAAGATTGAAGCTTGCTGGTGCAAATCAAATATTTGCATCACATTCAAAAGGTCAAAAAAACCCCCAAATCAGATTTTGTTTCATCCAAATTGGACATTTGAGGCAAAATCTAGAGCCACTTATTTTTTGAAGGCATGACAACGATTCAGAAAAAATAATAGAAGTAGTGATTTTCAAATAGCAATATCTTCTTCATATAGACTCCTTTTTGTGAGCAATTCTTTTTCTTTTGGGGTAGGATTTCATGATCTACACATTGGTGCAAGTGGTTTGAGATCTTTGTTTTTGAATTTTTCTACAACTCCAAAATCTCAAATTTTGCCACTTAAAATGCTTGGTACGGGCTCATCAAGACTCCAAATCAGGTTTCATTTTTTTGAAAGTGCATTTTTTTGCCTACTTTCTAGATCTACAATCACATTATAGGTTCTATGGACAAAAATACTACTTTCAAAATAGGCCCTAAATTGGCAAGTGGCTACCAAGTGCTAAATCATACATTAGGGGGGGTTTCTTTGATTTTCTTTGAATTTTTGGTGGTTCATTGATTGATCTCATGGAGTCTTGTTAGATTTTTCAGTTTGGTATTAGACCACAGTTGACAACAAGGAACTATTACAAATGGAGGACTTTAATAATTGACCATCTAAGAGAACATCCAAGATTGCTTCCTTATCTCTGTTCAATGCCACCACATTTTGATTGGACATATATTATCAAGCTTAATCAATTTCTACGTAAAAGTATGAGTAGGGAATCTTTTGGTCCTCTTAGATTGGCACATTTTCCTTGTGATATTTGGTGGTCTATTTGGGAAGTATATGGAGATCCATGTGATCCTCCATCTCCAGAGGACTTTCTACATCCAGTCACTCTAGCTATGGTTTCTTCAACCTTAGATGAGATCACACCTCTAACTCCTATTGCTCCTACTAATCCTATTCTAGCCATAGATGCTTCAGATTTAGTGCAGTAAGATACTTTATGTCTTCCTACTCTACCTTCATGTGATGACTTCCTTCCTACCCTTGTAGGCCTGTTCATGGAGTCTCACATTGGAGATGTGGGAGACATTATTGATGACATCCATGTTCTCTTTGAGGCAGATATTCCATCCTTTTCTGTAGTGATAGATTCAAGTACTTCAACATTGTAGGGTGCTCATGGTCTTCCAAGTGATCATTTCTTGCCAGACATTTCAGCTCTATTCTTAGAGTCACACACAACATATATGGGAGACTTTCATGATGATTTATCAATTCTCTTTACTGAGGTAGATTCTTCTATAGTTATTACACATTCTCTACATGATCAATCCTTCCAGGTTGGCATGATTTTGGATTCTTATGTACAACATCTATAGGAGATCTCTTTCACATTTGAGAAGACTGTTGGTTTCCTAAAGAAGGTTCTACCACACTCCTTGTTTGATCTACACTTCTCTTCAGTAGTATTGGAGGAAGCCATCATCAATATCGACACGTGGACTTTTGGATAGGTTTCAGTGATATCAGTCATCATAGAGATTTCTTCTCCATACAAGAGATGTATCTCATAGGAAACCTTGCCATTGTTTCTTCCAAAGGGGAGGAACATCATTTAAAGGTCATGGATTAGCTTCTACATCGAAGCATTTCTCACTGATTGGAAAACTACTTTTAAAGGGGGGGGACTACCTTGTCTCCTTCTTCTCTTTTTTTGTGGGGAACTTTTTCCTCTTAGGGTGTTTTGTCCTTCTCCATTTTTCTCTTGTATATACTGGGTGTATGTTGTAATGGGGGGGTCTTGATTACTCCATCCATCCCATGCATCCCTATTCATCTCTCTTTTTGGGGGAGGGTTTTTCCCATGAGGTTTTTCCTCTTTCCCTGCTTTATGAGAGATTACATATCATTATGCTAAAATGGCCTAGTAGCCGGGACCCATTCTGCATCTTCATCCTAGTTTTGTAAGCTTAAGGGCATTCCCCTAAGTTGCACTTAAGGGGGGGTGTTGGGGTAAATTAATATTCACTATTTACACTTCCTTAAGTTTACTTAGGTTGATGCATTATTTATTTATTTTGCATTATTTTATTTGTGAGACACTTAGGAGTATGTGCACTCTTGTGAGTTATCATGATGACATCACAGGAGTCCGCACCTCTTTTTAGCACATGTTGTCTACAACACAAGAATCTTCTACACACATATGACACTTTGTCATTCTTATCCATTCATCTAGAATGTTGGATAAGGTGCTTAGTTGTCTTATCTTTTGGTTGTTTCTAGAGACATTCTAGGTGCTTCCTAAGAGGCCTTTATATATAGGCACTCCTAGTATATTTGAATATCACATTCTGAATAGAGCAATGTATTCGGACATACTCCGATTAATTGATAATATCCATTTCTAGTCTACAATTGTGCTTGCATTTGAGTTCTTAGTTCTTGGGTGAATCTTGCCTTTAGGAAAATTCTTATAGTCTGGACTGAATGTTGATGTGGTGCAGAAGCACCTAATATAAAAGAAATGAGGAGCTTAATATTTCTAATGTGAGATATTTGAATTCATTTGAGTCCCTTGAGTCAAGATGTAAAGGCTAGAAAAGCAATTTGTAATAATGTGTCAAAGTTGTCCAAGGAGGTCTTAATATGATCAATAATGTCAAAATGGTCATTTAATATGTGAATGGAACTATATGTATCCATATAGAGTCATTTGAGTCATATGTGTGATCTAGTTTGGGCTTATACAAAAATTATAATAGAAAAAATGCATAAAGTGCACAAAAGGTTGTGAAAACAAATGCATAATGTTGTAAAGGGCTAAAAAAATGTAATAAGTTGGTTTAAAAAGTGGTTGGGAATTTGTGAAATACCAAACCCACTATAAATTTTTTTAAATTTTCATTCAAAGAGAGAGAGAGAGAGAAGGAAGATATCAATTTGAAAAATTTGAGTATTCAAAACTTGTTATTTTGATTGGTTTCTGGCATTTAGTCTCTATTTCTAGTCCTTGTATGACCATGTACAACCTGGAAACCCTATATAATATATATATTTGGATAGTGGTATAATTTATCTTTCTTCTCTCTTTGGTTTGGAGTAATTTAATTTAGTTTTGACTAATTTAATTTAGTTTGGACTATTTTCAGATTTGAGAATTCTTGCAAACAATCATGTTGCAACATTTTGTATGAAAAAATATGGATGTATCAGGTAGTCTAATTGTATTCATTGGAAATATATGTGAATTAAATTACTTTTTTTTTTTGAGACACTTTTAGGAATATTTGTGAAAGTTTTGAATATTTGAGTGAAAACTGGTTTTTAAGTGTCTTCAACGGTGTTATGGGAAAAGATTTGTGCTTGTACAATGATTTATGTATTGGATAAACTAATGGCTTAAAGATTTAGAAATTAGACTCACAAATAGATAATTTGGAATTGGTTTGGGGTTATTTGGATTTATTTTGAGAAGTTTATTTGATGCCCTAGGAAGGGTTACTAGTTTTATTTTTGGTTTATGACAGAGAAAATAGGTCTAAGTGCAGAAACTATAACTTGCAATGGATTTATTCTTTTCAGATAATTTTTGGATATGTTTTATTATTCATAATTTTTAAAAATTTACCAAAAGGGTTTGGAAAGAAACATTGAATATTGAAAGTTATGAACAATGGAATCAGATATAGAAATTAGGATATGTGAATGGAGAAAGGTTGATATTTTTATGTTGGAAAATGCTTTGTTTTACCTTGAATAGTACACATGGTTGTCAAGTGTACTATAGGATTTTTGAGGTTTCAAGACTGGAGAAGATGGTGGCCATATTGTATCAACAAGGATGAGTTGGCATTACCATGTGATAACTCTGCTGCATTATGAGATTTGCTGATTTGGATGCCTTGGAGTTTGAGCTAGTGGATGAAACCTTGGAATCTTTCTTTCCTTGTCCTAACCTAACTATCTCATGCATTGGTTTGCTTCATTTCATTGAATTTTTGGTAATTCCTTCGTTAAAGTGACCTAGTTGGGGTAATTAGGCCTGTTAAGCAGTGCTATTTTGGAAGGTCAAAAAGTGACTTCAGAACTTGTCCTTTGGGAAGTATGAAAAATTCAATAAATGGTATTAGTAATGCTTATTTTTTCCTAGGGTCCTTTGGATAAATTTGTACTTGTGACACAAATTTCCTTTGGAAGGGCTACTAGCCTTATTGTTGCATTATTAGGATAGGGTAACAAAAATTGTGTTTGGATTGCTGTTAGGCTGTGATTCCTTGGTTTTGTTGTTGTATTGAACCCCTTGACATGTTGATAGACCTAAAATGTGTGAATCCACCATTTATGGGTAATGAGTCAAGTTTGATAAGTGTGAAGTTGAATGGATTAGTAATGATCCATTGGAGTTATTCTTGTAGTAAGGTGTAGAAGTTTGGGTGAATGGTCTGTCCAATTAGATTGATGTCAGCATAACTTGGGATTGTGCTTGATAAACCCTTACCTCTACATCAAATTGGTATCAGAGCTTGAAGATCTTGAGTGTGTGGGTAGAGCACTGAGGGAGGCAATCCAAACCAAGACCTTAAAGATTTGGTTTTGATTTGTTGATGAGTTTTTGGTTGTAGGTGTATGTTCACTCACTGCAAGGAGGTGGACATGAAGGTCCACCTTAAGGATCATAGGAGATGATCTAGGGCCTGAGAAGGAGGTCCAATTATTTGCCAAAAGTCTTGGGGAGAGAGGCATGGAAGGGACTCTCAAGTGAGGCAAAAGGTTGTTGGTTATGGAGCAGCATGAAAGAGTGGACTTGAGATTGTCAAAACACCTTGGAAACAACCATATGAACTTCATTAATGAGAGTCATTTTTATATTAGAGTGTGGAGTAGAAGCATGGAATCAAATTTTGTTGTAGATCACCAAAAATAAATTTCCAAGGGACTTGGAAATTTTTCAAGTCGGGGAGTATTGTATAGAAGAGCCTAATATACAAGAAATGAGGAGCTTAATATTTCTAATGTGAGATATTTGAATTCATTTGAGTCTTTTGAGTCAAGATGTAAAGGCTAGAAAAGGAATTTGTGAATGTGTCAAAGTTGTCTAAGGAGGTCTTAATATGATCAATAATGTCAAAATGGTCATTTAATATGTGAATGGAACCATATGTATCCATATAAAGTCATTTGAGTCATAGGTGTGATCTAGTTTGGTCTTATACAAAAATTGTAATAGAAAAATGCATAAAGTGCACAAAAGGTTGTGAAAACAAATGCATAATGTTGTAAAGGGCTAAAAGAATGTAATAAATTGGTTTAAAAAGTAGTTGGGAATTTGTGAACTACCAAAACCACTATAAAAAAATTGTAATGGTTGTTAAAAGAGAGAGAAAAGGAGGATATCAATTTGGAAAATTTGAGTATTCAAAAGTTGTTATTTTGAATGGTTTCTTGCATTTAGTCTTTGTTTCCAGGCCTTGTAAAGCCATGTATAGCATGGAAAATCTATAGATCAGTAATGGATATATAGAATAATGAATCCTATTTCTCATACTTTTGGTTTGAATTAATTTTATTAAGTTTTAAAAAAGTTATGCAAGTTTTGGTGAAAGTTGTTATTTTCAGATTTGAGGATGCCCAACTACAGTTAGATTGAAATGTTTGGTACAGGAGTATTATGATGAATCAGGAACTAAATATATATAAATTGGAGATATATATGAATTATTTCTCATTTACAATTGGTTTGGGTCTTTTTGATTCATATTTGTAAAAGTTATGTGTATTTGAGTGAAGACTAGTTTTTACAGATCTCTGTTGGAGCTACAGTCAAAGATATATTATTATAGAATGATTTATGGATTGAAAAAAATTATGGATTATATTTATAGAAAGTAAAATCATACAATATTGAGTGGAAATTGGTTTGGTATGATTTGGACTTGTCTTGAAAATAGTTGTTTGATGCCTAGTCAAGGTTATTGGTTTTACTTTTGGTTTTTGACATAAAATCTAGGTCTTGGTAGAGAGACCATAACTTCTAATTTGTTAATTGGATTTGATTCATATTGGGATATTTTTGAGAAATTGTAATTTTAAAAAAATTATCCAAAGGGTTTTGCAATAAAATCTTAGATTTGAAATTTATGAGTAATTTATTTGGATATAGAAATCAAATTGTGTGGATGGGGATATTGACTTACTCACCTAAATGTAAGGGTTCTCTATTGAAGTATTTGAGATATCCTTAGCTCCTTGAGGGTAGTCCAGCCTATTGTGAAGCCTTTAAGTTGAACTAGGGTTCCTTGAAGGTAAATATAGAGGGATCTACATCATGATGCTTCCTATATCGAGGAGTATCTATGATGGATAGAGTCATCCAGGACTTTTGTTGGATGTTGTTTTGAATAGTGTCTTTTGACACTCAAGCTAAGTAAGAATCTATTGTTGCAAATTTTGATGTAGTAAAGTTGGTTTTTGAAACCTTTTCCATTGATGTCAATGGGGTAGAGGTTTGGTATGAAAAATAGCATGGTAAAGTAGTATGCATGACAGTTGGAGATGTTCAACATGACTACAATATGTTCAGCATAAGCACATCATGAAATGATAGTTTGTTAAAAAGCACATTAAGGTATATCAATGGGGGAGAATGATTGATGAAGAGGATTTTAAGTTGAACAAGAACAATCTTTTGTTGGTATTCTTGGAACTAGATTTTTTTCATCTATGTCACCATCAATGCCAAAGGGGGACATTATTGGAAGCATGAATTCTGATGATATTCCTATGGGGGGAGTATTGTATATATGTTACTATGATGATATATTACATTCATGAATAAGTTTTTCATTGATGTCAAAATAGCAATTTTCTGTGGTATCTGACAGAAGAACAACAAAAATATTAAGTTGGTATGGATAACTAGTTGAGCATTCTAACCGTCCAAAGTTAGGGGAGATAATTCTAAGTATCTGATAGATGTAGTTAATGTCATAAGAAGAAAGGATAAGTCTACAAGAAGTTATGTAAGTTTTGATAATGTTTGTTCTGAGATAGAGTTTACATCGACATGTTTTGGTAAACTTGTTATATCTCTTAGCAGAGTTGATATTATGAGAATCAAGGTTGAGGACATGAAGAATACATGTTGGTGATGCCATGGCCAAGATCACTCATCATAATGTTGTGTGTACAAAAAGTTATTCAAGTTGCAAGGGCAAAGATTTATGTTATCACTAAGTGTAACATGTTCTTAATGTGGTCCTATAATAATTAATAGAGAAGGTCTAACAATCGAATCAGGGAATTGTTTTGAGGAATTAGTATAAAGGAAGGATATTTTCCTTTATTATGGTATGGTTTTTAAATTTATTATAAGCAATAACAAGTGCAAAATATGAAGTTAAGAAAAGTAGTGTGGAAGTGATTGAAACTTCATTGCCGAGGTTTCACTGAGTGATCCAAGGTTTGGTATTGGGATTCGAGGTTTGTGACTTGGTCTACAAGGTCTGATAGTGATTAGTTTAGTTGATAGAAAAAAGGAAAAAATAACATAATAGTAAATTAAATGTTTGAGCAGTGAGCTCTTCTTGTAGTTAAAATTGCATGTTTGGGCAGTGGGCTCATCTTACATACATTGTACTACAACTCCTAATAGGGTTGAAATCTCCTAACAGGGATTCAAAGTCTTCTAACAAGGATTCTATATACTAAATGATGTAATAGACTCCTAATAGGGTCCATCCTCTAATAAGGAATATTTATATTAGTACATCATCTTGAGGGCATCATTGCCACCAGGGTTTTCCCTTTGATCAAGGGTTTCCCCAGTCAACATATCTGATGTAATTGTCTATGTGCATTTTATTATGGTTTTTGTTTACTTTGGTTGAATGGTTAAGTTTATTTAAAGAAGATAAATATTTTAATTATCAGATAACTAATTCACCCCCTAGTTATCTTGGTGGACTATTTTTTCAAATCCAACCAAGTCATCAATTCTCCAACTCCCCAACAAAGTCACCAAATTTTTTTTAGCGAAAATATTTGTCTTTTGAAGAATATCTTATTAACAAGACTCTATCACCCTATATATGAAGACAATATAAGTTCACAATAATTGAGTAGGTTCAATGGTTCACCTCCGTCTGAATTTTATGAGGTACAACTCTCTCTATCAATCTTCAATGAATTAACTAAATCAACACATTTGATTTCTTTTGACTAGAAATCATAAAGGTTGCACACCTTTTTCTTAGATAAGTGATAGAAATAAATGAAGTTTAATGTATAAAGATTGATTAAAACAAGAAAGATCAAATCTTCTCATGTTTCAGTGGACAAGAATAGTTAAAGATCACATAGTAGCAAATGAATTCATAAAAATAGAATACTTCAAGATAGCAAGATAGTATAGGAAGACAAAGTAAACAAATGAACCTTCTTTTTCATAACCCAAATAACAAAGATTCAAATTTCTCCCATAAACTAACTTTAATTATCTTGATTCAAAGTTCAAGACAAAAGACCTATCTCCGTAGCTTTCATTCAAAAATTGATCAGTTTCAGATACTAAAACTTACATAGTACTCTTTTCTACAATTTTTTTCAAAACCCTATTCCATCTAAAAGTTTAATACTTATAGTCTAAGATTACCAGGAGGGTCTCCTTGAAAACCTAACCCTCTAACATTTATCAATGACAATTATTACAATTGAACATTCAAAAGAGGACACATGTCCCAAAATTTTAAACTGTTTCAAAGGAAATTAAAAGAAACTAAAATTAAGAAGGTGGACTACGTCCAAAATCCTCCACTTTCTCATCCTCACTAGCCAGACCACATGCCAATTTCTAGTTGCAAAAGGTACCCAAAAATTCTTGTAGAGTGTTAGAAGTAGGATTTTTGAAATTTATGAGCTTGATTCTCCATACATTCTTGTCCCCTTTCATCTTCATGACATGTTTGACGTACCTCAGGAGATTCTCTGTACGCAAGGCTAATAGGGCTTCAATTTGAGAGACTTTGGTGAAATCAAAGGCCATGGGATTCTCCTTTTCTTTTAACTCTTTCATATCCTCTTCAAATACCTTATTTAGTGTCTCCAAATCTAGGCTATCTTCTTTGTATTGTTGAGCACCTTCAAGGTTTATGATTTTTGTATCTTTGGAAAAGTCATTATACATACTTTAAATCTCTACCTCAATGTCCTACACTTTCTTGATAGAAGAATTAGTTACATAGTGTCTCCAAACCATGTTCTCTTTGAGGACATACAACATGCTAGAATCCATAATCTTCATGGGGTTCTTAGCCAAGAACTTCTCGAGACCATGTTGTTCTACGTCACTGATTTGGGTAACCACAATGGTCCAATTGGATTCTTTAGTTTTCTATGTTGGAAATTGGCTTTTCACTTCTCCAAGTGGGGCTTTAGCATCATTGAAGACCACACTAGATTCTTGGATGAACATTTTTCAGTTCCAATTATGTTGTCAATCCAGCCATCTATTACCAGTGCTACCAATTTACCTCATTGTATCTCATTGAGTAGTTTCTTATTCACAAGAGAATTTAGATTGAAGCTTTGTGGTGCCTTAATTAGTGGAAATTCCCCAAACTCATTGAGGGAATCAATGTATTTTTCCATGATGTTAATTATTTCCTTCAATTCCCTTTTCTCCTTAGCATCCTTTTGGATTGAACCAATATTTCTTGAATTGAGTATGATAGCATGTGATCTTTAGTTCCATGGTTTGGGACTCCAAGAGAAACTTTGGCCACTTCAAAGTCACCAACATTCAAATTAGGGGAACCTTCTTTGGGCTTGTAAAGAGTGGTTTCTATAGTGACTCCTCCTATATTTTAGTCTATGACCATGTGTGCTACATTTGGCATTTTTTTTGGTTTAAAAGTATTAGAACTAAATTTACTAACCATTTCTTGAACATGTACCACTAAAGGAACCAGGGTCTACTTCTTGCTGACTAAACTAGTAAGAAAATTAAGGATTGTTGGTAATGGTTCAACTTTACTTGAATCCTTCGCTAGATTTGTCATTTTTCTCACAGGTTGAGTGGCACTGTTAATTATTTCTTGAACATTTTTATCATTAATCATAGAGTCAATACTTTATCTTTGTCCAAATTTACCTCAACAATGTCTTGAGTGGTCATTTTTTTGTGTTTCTTAGATTTGGTATGTGATCTAGTTCTTTGTAGAATTGGTTGGTTTTTCACTAGCTTAGAGATTGGTTGATTCAAACCCCTTTTATTACCTTCACAATCAATGGAAACAAAATTATTCACAACTAGGGTAGATTGTACATTCAAGTTTAGCTCTTTGGACTGAACTTGAACAATCCCTTATTTCTTCTTTGATTTCAACCATGCTTTTGTATGCTCAATAATTGCATTAGTCCTCTAAACTATGTTGTCATCTTCATCTTGAGACCAATCAAGGGGAGGCAAGGGAATTATTTCTTGAGATGTGAATCCAAATTCAATCAATTTTGAACCATCCTCTTGGATTCCTTTTATATTCAATTTTAATAGGAAATAAGCAATTTGGGAAACCAACAACCTAGATTGATCTCTTTTAAAAAAATTGTTTTTATTCATATAGTCTTCCAATAATCCTCAATGTGAGATAATGGAATGATATGGCCTTCTAACTCTAGTGCACCACTTCTGAACCCTTTGCTATCAAAATCTTTTCTCTGCTTATAAAATTTGAGGTCAAAACTATAGAGATCACAACCAATATTGATGACATTTTCCATGTTTTCACAAGAGAGGTTCCCAAGTTTTCCATCTTCCTATTTTTCATGTTGGTTGATAGTTCAAGCTCTTCCCTCAATGCCTCCAACACTCACTTTGGGTGGAACACCCAACTACAACTCTGTGTCTCCCATCCATTAAAAATTTTGGTCATTGTTTTTAGCCTGTTGGGTAGTGGTTTGGTTGTCTACCAACATGTCTTGATACACTACCATTCTTTTATATATATATATATATATATATATATATATATAATGTAGGAGCATCCTGGGTGCAAGGGAAATCTTGCATCACCCAAAAATATTTTATTTTCAGTCTTTTGTATTTTAATAAGGACTAGTAGTCAAGGTGGTTACTATTTATGGGAACTTACTATTTTTAGTAAGTTTGTCATATAAGCTCAGAATTACTCATTTTCTACAAGAAGTTTCATTTTAGAGTTTTAAGCCTACCATAAAAATCTCATTGCTCAAGCATAAGTATCAAAGAAGTTATTGCAGATTTTTGATGGAAAAATTTATAGAAAAATCTTCATGTTCACTGTTGGAGGCCTTAGAGTGCTCGAATGAGGTCTAAAAATTTGACAGAAGGGTGCTAGCATAGTACTAGGCTTGTAGATCAAGAGTTGGCATTTTCGAAAAGTGGTTATAATAGCCAATCAGAGCAACGGTTCATGAGTTATGGCCTTTCAAAATTGGGCTACTTGAAATATCTAAAATAATTGTCAAAAATGTATTTGGCCAACTCTATATGTATTGTTAGGGTCTGTCATCCCTAGATATTAAGTTTTAATGTCTAGAGCCTTCTCGAGTGGCATAAAATTTTCTATTTAAGAAAGGCCTGAACATTATCTAGGACAACTCTAGGTGATAGTTCACAACTTGTCTTGGAAATTATTGTAATGAAGGCACCCATGTGGGTTAGCATATTGTACTTATGAATTTTGTAATTCTACATTTGTGGCACAAATAAGAAGTCCATTTTTTCTCACATTTGCTATTGTTTCTTTGTTTTTGTTATGAGTTTATGGTATTAAGGGGAGCATCCCTACATCTATATATATATATATATATATAAAATTTTGAAATGCATATCTTGTTGTGAGTTGATATTTAATCATAGTACGTGGTATTTTATAAATTATTTTAAGTTGTCTATTATAGATCATTAAATATAAAAACTTGAATGGAAATGATAGATTACATAGAATAGTTTTATAGGAAGGTAAAAATTCTGTGATGCATACATAACTGACATTTTCAGCTATTTATTTTAATTTTAGTTTATTAAACTGAAATCTAAAAGTAGTAGGAATGAGAAAGTTAGATTGTTTTTACTGAATGGTAAGGTTAGTTTCAAATAAAATTAACTTTATTTTTTGAAAGGTTGGGTGTCTTTGTTAGATTTATTTCAAGGGTGGTCAATCATTTGTTATTTTATTTTATAAATTGGAGAGGAACGTTAACTTACTTCTATCTTAGTTTATGAACTAAAATGATGGTAAGATAGTATCTCATCTTTATAAAAATTTAAATTACTATTAGCAAAGATGAATGTTAAAATTACTTTAATAAACAAGTCAGTTTTATAATTAGATTGGAAATTAATATCAATTTTAGTATAGAGATAGCTTTGTGAGAAGAATAGGTATAGTTATTTTAATTGCTTGATGTTGGAAGTGACTATGTGGTTTCTTATGATATCATGTTAGTTGTTTTTTCCCTAGGCTAATTTTTTATTGAAAGCCAAATATCTAAAAATGGACTAAAGTTAGTGCATAGTTTAATTATTTTTATGTTAAACATTGATATGGGATGGGTGTTGAATGGAGAATAATAGGGAAGGATAGAACTTGAAACAATGTGCATCTCATTTTATCTGCAAGTTTCAAATTTGGTGTTAAGTGCTTTGGCCAAAGATACTTTTTACATATGTGTATTCTATGCTTGGTTAAATATTTCATCTCACTACCACATATCTATTTATATTCTACATGTTAGGCATACGTGTTATTGTAGTTACTTGCAAGATTGCACCAGATGCATTTGATCCTATCATTTTGGGATGCTAGACTTCTCGAGTAAGGTTAGGGAGTTCTTATTGTCATGAATAACCTTAGTTGAGATAACCACTCCATGGTTAGATGATGAAAAGTCTGGGGCCACACTTTCATCTCACGATGCAGATAGAAAGTTTTTCACGAGTGAATGGGATAGGTACTTGTAGATGGAAAAATGTCTGAGTCTATTTCTTATGTATCATGTTATGATGTATTTATTTGTATTAATCCTTGTATCATAATGCACAACAAGTTAGTCAATATCAATTATAAAATGTTATATGATGACATTATTATTATGAATTTGTGAATTCTTCATGAATAAATTGTGATAAATAGTCAAACCTTTTATTTTGATTATGATTTTTCTGCATTTTTTGGTTAATGTTGACGTGGCTTGCTTAGTAGGGTGTTAGTCCTTACATCTAGATAAACTCCAAATTTTTGTAGATCAGTCAATTGAGTTAACAAAACCCTATCCTCGCCTGATTTTCATAGTTTCTATGTAATCCTATAAATACACTTTTTCATTCTGTAGATTCATCATTTGGTCATCGCACACATTTTTCTAGAGAAGTCAACAAAAATCAAGTCATTGTCCAGTTTACAGATCCATCTCTTAATTTTACATATAAGATCTAAAGATCCCACATATTCACTATATAGTCTTACATATATTCTCTTTTCCTTTGGAAACATAATATTCCTCTTCTAGGAAGGCTCTTGTTATCTAGTAGATGTGAATCTATTGTTAGAATTGTTGGAAACTACAATTGGAGCAAATGTTATGTTGTCATTGATGTCAAACCTATTGGTAAGATAAAGTGTCAAACCTATAAAATAGATATTTTACTAATAGTGTAGAGTTCCATATCACTTTATTGATGAAGAGGATTTTAAAAGAAGAGATCATGAGATGACTTAGTGAAAGCTTGAGTTGAGATGTGCTAAAAATCATGAAAATACAATGGGTAGTTGAAAAGTTCGTCCATGACAAGATAATGTGTTGTTCAATCAATATATGAGGTAAAAAATACAATTGGATAAAGATAAAAGTTGAAAAAAGTCATAAGGATAAGATTTATTGAGTATTAGTGTTCCATGGTCAATGAAGGACCTAAAGCAGAAGATTAGGGAATTTATGTCGAAGCTAAACAAAATAATTCAAGCTGAGTGTTAGTTATTGCCAAGAAAATTTATGAAGTAATGTAGTAATAACCAAGTGTAGTATTGGATGAGTGAGCATGTTGATGTCGAGTGAGAAAGTATAGTGATTTCTAAGCTACACAATGATGAATAAGATAAAGAACACATTGATTACCGAGTGACAATAGAAGTTATAGTTTGAGAAAAATTTAATTTTGAGGCTGACATAGTTGGAATTTTGAATTAGTCAAAGTGCATAAAAGATAAGGATTGATGAGTTGATGTATTTAATGTATGAGGAGAGTTTTTTACAAGATCAAAGGAAAGGATTTGGTCAAAAGTTTCTAGAAAATAAAGGAGAACAAAAATATGGAAGGATTCAATAAACCTGACCTAACTCTAAGATCAATGGCTAAACTAACTCTAAGATCAATGGTGATGTTTAAGTGGAAAAATATAAAAAATTAAATATTTAAGGAGGCACAATGAATTAATAGCAAGGTTGGTTCATTGTTGATTGGCAATATTAAGGAGAAGATTTGAAGAGCTGAATGACAGAGGTGAGTATGAAGAATTTGTGAAGTGTGATTGCTTGAGGAGATGCCAAGCAGTTTAGTAATGAAGATGTCAATGGAGTCCAATCAATGAACCAAGAGATAAGTGAATGGAGATCTAAATTTGAAAAGAGTTATACTTTATAGATCAATCCGACTATTACATTCTAACCATTGTATTGGTCCAAAATCCTTTAATTAAGGTTGGCCTAACAATCATTTTGTAAATCCTTTAATGAAGGTGAGATTTTGATAGAATGTTCTAAAGTTTTCTAATAAGTCCACTCCTAATAGGGTGATTAAATCCTTTAATAGGGCCACATTCAATAGTGTGTTGTATAACCTTTAACATGGTTGCCTCTTTACGATGCTCACTTCAAAAGAATGAAAATGGATAGCATGTTACTTGGTAGTTTTTCTTAAATTGGGTTTCCATGTTAAATCCTAGTGTCAAATTATTATATTTATGTGTGGATGTTATTGCTTTGCATTCTATATTTTATACTAGTTTATTTACTGAAAGTTGACATATATAGATACAAAGAGTTAATATATTGCATAAAATATTAAATTACTGATGATATGCTACATAGATGGAGTGGGTATATAAGATTGATTAATCTATTTGAAGTGATTAAAAATTTAATTGGTACATTTGGATCTAAGGATAACTTATTCACCCCTGCCCCCCTTTCAATTATTCTAAATAATTATACAAATTGGTATTAGAGTGTTGGTGCTTGATAGGAAAGTTTGAAGGACTCAAGCCAAATATTAAGATGTACAAGAGAAAGGTACCTAAGCTAAACAAGGAAAACTTCTATGCATGGAAAAGGTTGATGAGATTTCACTTATATGGTATTGGAGATTCCACATCCTATTACTTGGACAATGAATACATTGGGGTGCCTAGACCTATGACAATTGAAAAAATGAAAGAGAAGCAGGAGCACAATCAAATGATAATTGAAGTTTCAAGAGCCCTTAGCTATGAAAAATTTGATGATGTTATGAAATGAACTACTACTAAGAAAATGTGGGACAAGTTGGAAAAAATCCATGGTTGAGACAAAAATGTGTTGAGAGTTAAGGCATAAGTCTTAAGAGGAAATTTTTATGACATGAAAATGCAAGAAGGTGAGAATATTGCACAATATTGTGGCCAAATCATAGAAGTGGTGAATCCTATTAGAGGAGTTGGAGGACATATAATAGATGAGATTGTGATATGTAAGGTATTGAGGACTTTACTTCCTATCTATGCAATCAAATTGTCTATAATTCAAGAATTGAGATATACATATGGTAATGATCTAATCTTGGATAGTATGATTGGTAGACTTAGTGCATTTGAATTATAAAAATTTGATAATTACTCTCCCACTAATGTTGAATCTACATTCAAAGAACCACTAACCCTTGATGGATCTAAGAAAAAGAAGAAAAACAAGTATGTAGAAAGTGATAGTGGATCTGATGATGACCTTGATGAGCTTAAAGGATTGTTGACAAGAAGAATTCCTAGAGGAAAAGGAAAATACAAAGTTAAACTTCCTATTATCTATTTTACATGTAACAAAGTTGGTTACATTGCTACTAGATGCCCTAACAGAGATGGCAAAGAGGAAAGGAAAGACTTAAAGTACAAAGGAAGGAGAGATGATAAAGAAAATAGATGCAATAAAGAAAAAAGAGACTACAAATAAAAAGGTAAGAAATATTTCTATATTGCTGAAGAGGATGTTTCTGACATTGATTCTAATGGTCACAATGAAGAATTTTTTTATGTTGCAATGAAAGATGATTCTAATGAAAATGAGATAACTGCATTGATCTCACATGTGAGTAAGAATTATAGATGGATAATTGATAGTGATTGCTCACATCATATGACTAGCAATACAAGTTTGATAAGCTTGAACATTATGATGGAAGTAGTGTTAAGTTTGGTAATGATGCACCATGTTTTGTCAAGGGTAACAAATCATTAAACTGAATAAAAATTATCAAGTGTGACAATGCATATTGGGTTGATGGTTTTCAATATAACTTGTTGAGTGTGGCATAGTTTACAAGTTCACATTACAAAGTTGATTTCCAAAACAAGATAGAAAAGATCTATGTTGCTACTAGTGAACTAGTTCGAAGTGGAGATCAAACAAGGGGTAACTTATTCTATCTAGAACTATATGAATATACTTGTCCATTTACACAAAGTGAAGATGTTTGGTTATGACATAAGAGGCTATGTAATGTGATCTTTGACAAATTTATAAACATTAGTAAAATTAAAAGAGCTAGAGGGTTATCAATAGTAAGAGAACGTGATAAAGTTCTGGGAAAAGAATGTCAAATGGGTAAAATGACAATGTCTAGTTTTAAGAAAAAAGATCAATTCTTCTGATGATATTTTGGAGTTTGTTCATACTGACATATGTGGTCCAATTGGAATATAGAGCTATTATGGTGATAGATACTTTATTATATTTGTTGATGGATTGTCTAGAATGATGTTTCTTAAGAAATTTTTTGATGCATTTCAAATGTTTAAGTGGTATCTTGATAGAGTGGAGAAAGAAATAGGTAAGACTCTAAAATATTTGAGATCAGAAAGAGGTGGTGAATTCATTTTAGATGAGCTCAACATATTTGCAATGACAAATGAACCAAGAGGAAAATGAGTGTGCCAAGGACACCACAATGAAATTATATAGCTAAGAGAGGGAATATATCAATTATGGATTATGCAAGAAAACTATTGATGGAGGGGAACATTTAAGTGAAGTACTGGAAAGAGGCAGTTAACAGCAGTCTACACTCTAAACTGAGTTCAAGTGAAGAAAGAAACACACAAAACACCTTTAGAACTCTAGTATGAATATGTACCAAATGTGAATTATTTTAAAGTCTTTGAAAGCAAATGCTACATATTGAAAGATCAAAGGAAAGGTAAACTTGATGCAAAAAGTGATGAAGGAATATTCCTAGGTTACTTCACTAAGAGAAAAGCTTATTAGTGTTTGAATTCTAACACAATTTTTTTTTGGAAAGTGTAAATACTAGAGTTGATTTTTTAGAGAAATATAAAGATGAATGCAAGAAAGAACTTGAGTATTATAGAAATTTTGTCTATATCTATAAAGGTGAACTTAGCATCTTACCTAAACCAAAAAAGGTGCTTGTTGAGTATCAATAGACAAGCACTGCCAAGGATTTGCAGAACAATTTTGTCAAGCATTAGTAGTCTGTCAAGCTCCAGGCTATAGGAGCCAAGTCATAAAATATGATTGCCTATCGAAAGACAAGGGAAGAAAAGTTAGTAGCCAAAAATAATAGAAAATGTTGAACATGCAGAATGCAGTGAACAACAAAAAAAGTAACATAGACCTAAACTTTATTTAAATAGTATGTGAGAAGACATCATGTACCATATTAAATTATTGGAGACAAAGATTAAAGAGCCATAACAAGAAGATGGAAAAATGATACATGATTATTATGTGAGTTTGAACCTAAATTTTTCAAAGATGCTTTAGAGAATGAAGATTGGATCAAGGCAATGAATGAAGAAATGAAACAAATTGAAAAGAATAAAAAATGGACATTGGTACCAAGACTGAAATATAAAAATGTGATTGTTACTAAGTGGGTGTTTAGAAATAAGCTGAATGAAAAAGGTGAAGTCATAAGGAACAAGGCAAGACTAGTTGGAAAGGGATATACACAAGAGGAAGGGTTGACTATGGTGAAAATTTTACCCTAATTGCAAAGCTAGAAGGAGCAAGAACTTTGCTTCCATATACTACTTACAAAGGATTCAATGTGTACCAAATGGATGTAAAATATACATTTTTGAATGGAATTTTGGAGGAAGAAGTTTACATTGAACAACCTAAAGGAAGTTTTTACCCAAAGAAAAAGAATATGGTATTTAAGTTACACAAAGCTTTATATGGTTTAAAACAAGCCCCTAGAACATTGTATGAAAGGTTACACAATTATTTGGTAAAAATTGGTTTTGCAAGAACTAATGAAAATAGTAATCTATATGAAAAGTAAAGCTAGAAACAAGATATTGCTGGTGAAATTTTTGTTGATGACATCATATTTGGAGGAAAGGACTCATTGAGCAAGTCATTAGCTGATCAAATGAAAAAGAAGTTTGAAATGTCAATGTTTGGAGAGATTAATGTTTGGAGAGATTTAATTCTTTGTTGGTTGTTATGTTCATTAGATGAAAAAAGGTATTTGATGAAGGGTGCTCCCCTTAATACCACAAACACATAACATAAACAAAGAAACAACAATAACAACTATGAGAACAAAATATGGACTTCTTATTATTGCCACAAATGAAAAATTACATAATTCAAAATTAGAATATGCTAACCCACATGAGCACCTTCATTATAATAATTTGCAAGACAAAGCTGCGAACTACCACCCAGAGATGTCCTAGACAATGTTTGAGCCTTTCTTAAATAGGCAGTTTTATGCCACCCGAGAAGGTTCTAAACATTCAACCTTAATACCTAGGGCTAACAAACCCTAATAATACATACAAATTTGGCCAATTATACCTTTGACACTTATTTTATAAATTTTGGGTAGCCCAACTTTGGAAGGCCATAACTCTCTAACCATTTCTCCAATTGGCTATTATAACCACTTTTTGGAAACCTCAGCTCTTGATCCATAGGCTCGAGTTTGCCCAAGTGCTTATTTGTCAAGTTTTTAGACCTCATCCGAGGCCTCTAAGGCCTTCAAAACTAAGCCTGAAGTTTTTTTACCAAAATTGTACATCAAAAATCTATAATAACTTCACAAATACATATAATTTGACCATGGTATTTTACTAACAAGTTGATATATCTAAAAGGAACGTTCACCTCTAAAATTAGAACATTTTGAGCTCGTATGTCTGACTTACTAATTAGAAAGCCTCCATAGAAATTTTTTTTGCATTAGGAAAACCCTTTTTGAAACAACTGAAAGTAAGTATTTTTGGGTGATGCAAGATTGCTCTTACACCTAGGATTCTCCTACGTTAGAAACCTAGGGTAATTTGAGAAGTGATCCTGTCACATCTCAAGTATTAAGATGAAAACCAAGATGGTTAACCTCCTAATTTGCTAGCCATGATGAATCTTCTACTAGCCTTCCTTTCCATTTGACCAGGTATTCTTGATAAGTTTTATTCCTTTTACTTTTTCCAACACAACTATCCAATATCTCCTCAATCTCTTTTGTAGTTGAACTAGCTAAACTAGCTACTAGAATACTCCACTGCACTTCTACAACTTCATCCCCATCACCTCCTTCATGGTACTCTGTCAAATCTAAAATATTAAATACTAGTGAAATATTCAATTCAACAGACAACTATAGTTCATAGGCATTTTCAGAATCATGCCTTTTTACTATCTTGCCAGTCCAAACTTCTTCATTTTAAGCTTATTATATGTACCCACTAGAAAATTCTTCTTTCATAAATGAATGATGACATCATCTCCAATATGAAATACCTTATACCTCCTTTTCATATCTACCTTAACTTTATATTGTGTATTCATCTTGATAATGTGTTTCCTCACATCCTCATGGATATTCTTCAAATGTTTAGCAAATTCTTTTTCTTTAGCACTAATTATCTCTCCTTTATTTGACTGCCTAAACTTAGAAGAATTTTTGGGACTATTCCCATATAAAATATGGAATGGTAATTTACTAGTGCTCCTATTGATATAATTATTATATGCAAGTTCCACATGTGCTAAAATCAAATCTCAATCTTTTGGCTTGTCTCTAACCAAACATCTCGGCAAATCTCCCAAATCTCCCAAATTGCGATTTACAACTTCTGTCTTTCCACCAGTCTATGGATGATGTGATGAACTAAACTTTAAATCTATCTTCAATTTCTTTCACAATGTATGCTAGAAGTACCCAACAAACTTGGTGCCCCGAAATGAAACTATACTCTTTGGTAGACCATGTAGTCTCACCACTTCTTTGAAAAAAAACTTTGCCACATGAACAACATCAATAGTCTTCTTGCAAGGATGAAATGTCCCATCATGACCTCAATGAGTCCTTGGTAATCTAATAATAGAATCCATGCTGACATCTTCCCACGACTTCTTTGGTATAGGTAATGGCTGATACAACCTTTTATTCTACTTCACACCTTTCACCATCTAATATACTCTGCAACTTTGTACAAACTTATTCACATCTTGCTACACCTATGGCTAGTAATAATTATTAGCTACCAAAGAAATGGTCTTATCTCTTCCAAAGTGTCCAACCAATCCTCCATTGTGCTTCTTTTTGGTGAGATTCTCTCTCATTGAGGTTCTAGGAATGCAGAAATGGCTTCCTTTAAACAACATACCATCTTGGATTATGAAATCCATCCATTTCATCCTATCAAGTGTAATAGGTTCTATACAAGCTTTGTATTCTTCACCAAAATTAGGATCCTTTGGATACAAATTCTTGAGTTCCTTGAACCCAACTACCTCAATCTGCATCTTTGTTAGCAAAAGTTGTCTTCTACTTAGAGAATTTGCATCTATGTTAGACTTACCACTCCTATGTTTCAAAACAAATGTATAACTTTGCAAAAAATCAACTCACTTCAAATTTCCTTGGTTTAATTTTCCTTGACTATTCAAATATTGAAAAGCTTGATGATCAATACACAAAACAAACTCCTTGGGAAGAAGAAAGTGTCTCTACTTCTTTAATGCATGAACTATAGCATAAAATTCCTGATCATAAATAGAATATTTTCTTTTGGCATCATTCAACTTCTCACTAAAATAAGCAACAAGTCTACCTTTTTGGCTCAAAATAGCTCCTATTGTAGTACCACTAGCATCACAATCTACTTGAAACACCTTGTTAAAATTTGGAACTGCTAAACTAGGCTACTTTGTAACTTTCTAGTTTCAATAGATTAAAACTCTTCTTAGTCCATTTAAATTCTTTCTAATTCCCTCTCATTATTTCAATCAAGGGTCAAAAAATACTACTAAAAACTATTATGAATTTTCTATAAAAGCTAGCTAGTCCATGAAAAGATCTTACCTCTATAGCACTCTTTGGAATAGGCCATTCAAGGATAGCCTTCACTTTCTTTGGGTCCATTTTTAGACCTTCTACTAAGACTACAAGTCTTAGGTAGTACATCAAATCCTTCTTCAAAAACTTCACTTCTTCAAGTTTATTAACAAATTTTCTTCCCTCAACTTATCAAAAACCTTTTGAAAATGCATCAAATGCTCCTCCAATGTCTTACTAAAGATCAAAATATTATCTAGGTAAACAATGACAAACTTAACCTGAAACTCCTTTTGTACTTCATGCATGAGCCACATGAAAGTACTCAGTGCATTGGTTAGCCCAAAAGGCATGACTAACCATTCATACAATCCTTTCCTTGTCTTGAAGGCAGTCTTCCACTCATCACATTATCTGGTGTGAATTTGATGGTATCTAGTACTCTTTAGATCTATCTTCATGAAATACTTAGCTCTACTCAAATAGTCCATAATATCATCCATCCTTGGCAATGGAAACCTATAGTTTATTGTGATCTTGTTGATAGTGCTAGAATCTATGCACATCCTCCATTCTCTATTCTTCTTTGGTGCTAATACTATTGGTACAACACATGGAATCAAACTCTCCTGAATCAATCCCTTCTAAAAAAACTCATGAAATTGTCTATTTAACTCTTTACTTTCTGCCAGTGTCATTCTGTGTGCTACCTTGTTTGGAAAAATGGATCTTGGAATCAAATCCATCTAGTTACTGATCTTCTTCACTAGGGGTAATCCATTAGATACATTATCTGATACAATATTAGAAAACTCTCCCAACATATCTAAAACTTCTACAGGTACCTCCTCTACTTCTCCTTTACCATCTTTTGGAATTATAGAAAAATACATGTGCTTACACTTCATACCTTGGAGAAACTCCTATCCATCAATGAAACATATTTTGACAACACTAGATACCTTTTCTTCTTTATCCTTTAATGACTTCAACTTATGTTTCACTCCATCCTTTGTTAGAGTGTAGGTATTTGGTCAGCCATTATGTATGGCATGCCTATCAAACTACCAAAACCTACCTAGAGACATATGGCATATGTCCATCAGTATGATATCACAAAGCATCTCATCCTGGTAGCTTCCAATCTTGAACTTCATTAAGCATTGCTCATTGACCATGATCTTGTGGTCATCTTACATCCAAGTAATATGGTATGGACATAGGTGTTTCTACCCTTTTAGCTTCAACAACTTTGTGACCACATCTCTGACACTAGATTGTTAGTACTTCCACTATCAATGATCATATCACAACACTTATCTTCACATCTGCACATTGTGTGAAAAAGACTCATCTAGTTAGGTTCATTCTCACCACTTAGTAGGGCTCTTCTATTAACTAGGACTTCTCCTCTTTTGACATCTTCAGAATATGATGATCTAGCATCTTCATCAAAATGCACAACTTTGGCTTGGCCTTCTATTCTTTGATTCATCCTTCCTTGGTGCTATGAACATTCAATTTCTCTATGCCCTTCTTCTCCATAGTGAAGACATTTCCCATGGAAGCTTCCTCTTCTAGATCCTTGTCCTCTGCCTCTTCCTCTCCAATCGCTATTGTTTTGATCATAGAAATGAGTGGAATTATTTCCCCTTTGGATCTTATTGCTACTTCTAGACTCATATTTGTTCTTTTGATCATCATTTTGGCCTCCATAAGACCATTCACTAGATCTTCCACCATGATCTCTACCACTATTTTTGTTATATAAATTTTTTCTTAGCTTCTCCTCAAATCTTAGGGAAAAATGTCATGCCTACTTAATACTATCCACTCAAACAAGACTCATCTCCTCTTGAATGCTTGGCCGTAACCCATTAATATAACATGCCACCTTCTTCTTATTAGCTTCTGCATTGTTGGTTCTAATGAGAGCTCAGTAGAAATTTTCAGTATACTCTTGAATATATTTTATTGCTTGCTTCAACCTTTGCATTTTCTTCAATAGATCAAGCTCATAATCCACAACAATGAACTGTTGCTTCATTTGAGCTACCATCTGATCCTATATGGTGATTTTTTCCTTTCTCATTTATTTCAATCCAATTGGATCTCCTACCACTAGATCTTTGCATGACCCTTTAGTTTGGCCTTCACAAACTTGACCCTATCTAGATCTTCAATATCTTCATATTCAAAGTACTCTTCCAATTCATTGATCTAGTCAATCAATTTCCTTGGGTTTATATTTCCCAAAAATGTGGGAACCTCAAATTTAGGTCTTTTTCCAATACTGGAAATGGCCTTAAAAAGATTCACCTCCTTTGGGTTAAGAACTTCCTCTACTATAACTTGGTTTGCATTTCCTTCTTCTCTTTCATCCTCACTTTTATCATCTTCTATGATAAGATTCATTCTTCTATACATCTTTTCTTGCAATGCTTACATTTTCCTTTGCAAGGTTCTCAAATATTTAGGTGTAACACCTTCAACTCTTTCACCATGCTCTCTTTAGGGGGGCATTTTTGCACTTTTTCTAAAACCCTAGTGTAAACTACCTCACAATCAATAATCTGTCTACATGCATAGCCCAAACCACGATCCTACTATGAACTACCTCATAATTAGTAATCTTTCCACACACTCAGGAACTCCATCTCTGATACCACTTGATGAAGGGTGCTCCCCTTAATACCATAAAGACATAATATAAATAAAGAAACAACAACAATTGTGAGAACAAAACATGGGCTTCTTATTATTGCTGCAAATATAGAATTACAATATGATAACCCACATGGGTTCCTTCATTATAGTAATTTGCAAGAAAAAAGCCACAAACTATCACCTAGAGTTGTCTTAGACAATGTTCAAGCCTTTCTTAAATAGGAAATTTTATACTACTCTAGAAGGTTCTAGGCACTCAAACTTAATACCTAGGGCCGATAGACCCTAAGAATCCATATAGAGTAGGCCAAACACACCTTTGACATTCATTTTAATTTTTTTGGATAGCCCGACTTTGGAAGGCCATAACTATCACATTGTTGCTTCGATTGGCTATTATAACCACTTTTTCGAAAGCTTAGCTTTTGATCTACAAGCTTGTATATACACAAGCACCCATCTATCTAGTTTTTAGACCTCATTTGGGGCCTTTGAGGCCTTCAAAACTGATCTTGAAGTTTTTTATACCAAAATTACACACCAAAATTTTTCAATAACTTCACAAATACATATAATTTGACCATGAACCTCCACTAACAAGTTGATATTTCTAAAATGAACCTTCACCTCTGAAGTTAGAACTTTCCAAGCTCATATAAATAACTTACTAAGTAGAAAGCCTCCATAGACAACATCTCTACATTAAGACAACCCTTATTGAAACAACTAAAAGGAAATATTTTTGGGTGTTGCAAGATTGCTCTTACACCCAAGATGCTTCTACATTAGTATTTTCATTACTCAATCAAAACATATATCAAAGAAATCTTGAAGACTTTTGGTATGGAAGATTGAAGACTAGTTAGAATGCCTATGGTGACTAGACACAAATTGCCAAAAAATGTTGATTTTATTGAGGTGATTCAAACATTGCACATGTCTATTGGAATTACAATAGGAAGGGTGAAATTTTGGAGGGGGAGGGGGTGAACCAGTAGTTCAAACTTGGACCCATAAAATTTTCACCATATATTCATCACATGCATTAAAAAGTAAGTTGAAATAACATGTAAAGCATATGCATCTAAAACATATATTCATGTAAATATTCACACACATAACACTAGATATGATTACCCAAAAACCCTCCAAGTGAGAAGGTAAAACTGGGGTGGGGATGACACCCAAAAATCTTCACTACTACAGTAATAAAGTGTATCTAATGAAGGTTACAATATTTTTGCCATGAAACATGATCTACCTTGCGAAAGGAGTGCCCTGTTAAAAGCTTACAAAGATTGTTAGGTCTCACCTTGTTAGAGAATTTCAATACCCTGTTAGAAGTGTGCCTTGTTAGAGGTCTTCAACTTACAACTAAGTAAACACCTTGTTAAAGGATTTCATACAACTTGTTAGGACTACTCTGCTTAAGAGATTTAACTGAAAGCACTTATTAAAATGTCTTAGCATAGATCCCATGATTAGCACTTTCTTGCTTGATAACAGATCACCTCTAAATAATGTCTAATTAATCCTTCTTGATCAGATGTCTCAATGCTATATCCTTTTCTCTATCCTCTATTCTTCTCTAACTGATTCTACAATTCACTTTTTCTTTTGAGTCACCTTGAATGCTCTGCATGAAAACTATCTTGTTTGCTCCTTCAATTCCTTCCACATTCACTCTCCTCTATCATTTTGAGTTTAGGGCTTTGTCCTCCTTAAGAAGACTTAGGTGGCTCAGGGTTAGGTATGAATCTACAGTTGAGATTCATCCATTTTGCTACTTAATCCTTCCCATTTTCTAATTGGTTGCATGTAACTACACAGGGAATCCAAATAGAGATTCGTCCTTATCTCCAAATATCAAAATCTATCTTTAAGTTGACTAAAAAATAGTTTACATAGTTATTTGTGCCATTACAAACAACTATGTCAAGACTGTGTTACTCGAAATATGAAGTTTTTGTTACTCGGAATGTACTATTTACTTGACTCCTAAATCACTCAGCATGGTCTATCTGCTTGGCACTTGAGTGACTCAACACATGAGTGACTTGACACTCATTACAGTTTGACATGGTCTAATATTTACATGTTGTGCTCGACATGTATTACTAGTTTGACATGAACTAAGCAAATAGCTTAAGTGTGTTGATACTCACTTGTCAAAACCAATTTGAGATCAACAATCTCTCTTTTTGACATGAGTGTCAAAAACACTTAAATATAATATTATCCTTAATTTCTCAAGCACAACATATCCATGACTCAACTTATATACAAAACTTCAAAATTTCAAAATTTTGTAATAACTTAGATACCTCAAAATTTGACAACTCCCCTTGAGTTAGTGTGTCTATTTTGTAACCAAAAATTTGCATTCTTTTCTGAGTAGAGGTGTCTCTTCTAATACACTTTGACTTTAATATGCTATGATAATGATGCTCTTTCATCTAATATGCTCTCTCTTAACTAATATCTATCCCTTTTTGTTACTTTTTCTCAAAATTGTATATCTCCCTGATGATATAACTCAGCTCTATTTTATTTTTTTGTTGCTATGCTCCCCCTTGTTTATTTTTCTCATACTCCCCCATATTGTATGTTTCACATATTATATCTCCCCCCTTTTGACACTTATGTCAAATGGGTTATAAACCTATGGTGTGTTTGTCCAAAAAGGATTTATGGAAATCTATTATTATTTTGAGAGTTGCATCCCAGTTATCACATACAACATCCAATGACTTAATTTGGATTGCAAGCTCAACAACAAGGTGTACTAGACCATCTAAAGTAGAAAGATTGGGGTCTTTCTTTAATAGAGTTTCAACATATCCTAGCTCCTTGTGCATTATCTCCATATGTGGGGTTAGGGTAGCTTAAATGTTTATCAGTTTGGCTCTAATATTAGCCTCATCTACTATTAAGACAACTAACTAACTCTGTGTCTAAAGTAATGTTCTAAAATGATGCTCACTCTGAGCTAGATTTGATGGTAGTCTTGCACCTGATGCAGATATTTGACTTTCCATATTCAGAATGCAACTTCTCAAGCACCTTCTTTACATCCTCAACCTTTGTTTCTAATGCAACTTGTTGTAGTGCTATCTCACTAGATATTTTCTCATTTACCTTGTCTTGAAACTTCTTTTCAGACCATTATAAGAGTTTTGCATTTGTATCAAGGTCTTCATTTTTGACCTTTTCCATTATATCTATCAGTTGTTTAATCAAGGGCTTGGTCTATTGAGGAGTTGATAGGCTAAATGCATCTAAAAATATGTCCTTAATATCTTGAAGTTCTTGCTTATGCCTATGTTCTCTCCTAAGCATTTCTTGATGCTTTTTCCTTTCTAAGGCTTGTTGTAAAATGCCAATTTGTTCCAATGTCATAGTATCTGTTGGCTCCTAATTTAACAGATTTAAAAATAACCAAGAAGCAAGACCAATACATCTAAGGCTATCCAATTATTATGATGGATGTACTTGATTGCCAATCTTGGGCCAACTATAAGGTATAACTCCTTCTTCACCTCAAGCTCTACGAAACCTAGGCAGGTTAACCTTGAGGTTTTGATATATGGTACCAGTGATAAAACATAAAATATGAACCTATTAATAGTAGATGAAACCTTTATATCTTCTAATACTTATGCAATAAAATAGGAACGAAATAACTACAAATCATAACCTATAAACCCATAAGCTAAGTGAGGGTTAATTCCTTTCAGTCCACTACAAAAATGAAAAATAGAAATAATTTGATTAAAAAGATTTGTACAAATGACCTTCATCTTAGCTTGCATCTGATTTAGTGATCAGTGCCATATTCATTGCAACATAGAGTCATTACTAGTAGGATGACCTAACTTGATTGCCTTACAATTAAGTTTATCAACTAAAATTCCCAAACTCTATTTTTACTAGCATCCCCTCCATACTCCCAAAAATCCTACCAAATCATTGAAGCAGATACTTAACTCCTTGAATTAAAAGCAACAATAGATCTCCAAGGTGTCTTAAATTTAATGAACCTTATTCATTCAATTACAAAGTTAAGAGCATATAAAGAATTAGGAGATAGAATAAGATAACATAGATAATTCATTGTAAATCCCCTTTTGTATTTATCCTTGGAAAGACTGAATACATTAGCTAGTAACACTACATGAAACTCATGATATATTACTTGATCTATCATTAATCTTCATTACCTTAGAGAAACAATACATGAAACAAAATGAAACTTGCACAAGAATGGATGTGTGGCCTTCATAGCTAGATCTCTACTCAATTAGATAGGAAGTAAAACCAACAACAACTTGGTCTCATAGTAAAAACTAGAACCCTGTTTGTTTCACAAAGAAAACTACCAACATGGTATCACAACAACAAGAAATTTCTCCCCAGAAATGGAACCCTTACAAAGAATGCAAGAAAGAAAGATATAGAAGGAATGAATTCTTAGATCTACTTTGTAGCCACCATGTGTCCACTTGGAAAATTTCCTCAAGAAGTTAAAAACATCTCTCTAATCTCTCCCACCAAATGGTAAATGAAATCCTCACTCATTTTGCCTCTAAAGTTGAAAATATCTTCAACACTTGATGAAAATCATAACTAATTGCAAAAGACAAAAATATTTGAAAAGTTCCATAAAAAAGCATGCAAATTGTGAAATACTAGAGGGAAAATACATCATTATGTGTGAAATTTTGAACATATTGAGCCATTGAAACATATCAAGTGTATCATAATTGAATTTTGTAACTACATTGATGAAATCATTACCTACAACTGAGCATCCCATTGAAAATACAAAACCCCTTGTAGTGTGCACTAGTGATCACTTGTACAACAAACTACTCTAGAATTGAGAAGTTTGTCTCTTGCCAATTCCAATAGTATATTCGAGTCCATATTTTGGTTCAGTCTCACCCTTCTAGCAACCATTTGAAAAAATGGCCAAGAACTATAAAATGGACAATTTAAAAGAATGAAATTGAAAAAAATTGAATATCTCTTTAGTTCGAACTATAGAAAATCTTCATTTAAAACAAAAATTTCAAATTCTTAGATTGAATGCTCAAAACTGGAAATACATAAAAAAGTAATTATTAAAATACATCTCCTTATACCTCCCTTGACTACTCAAATGATGCCACATATCAAAACATGGTTGGTCATCTTGATCACATCCCACAACTTCTGCCAGTTTTTACATTTTTTGGGAGGTCACCATGTCTCTACTGGCGAGTTCTCCCATTTTTTGGTGGCAACATGGTGACCAGCAAAATCTGGCACCATTTTTGGCAGGGGCCTTAAGTCAAAAGTGCTCACTTGGCTTCCACATTGCCATGACAACCCCCTCCTCATGAGCTCCCTTGAAAAGATGTTGTCTTTTAGACATTAAGCCTATTGAGTGTTTCTTCATTTAAACATTACAAAATGTGTTTGCTTGCTCAATGTGGGATATATTTTTTTTTCATTGTTTTCTCTCTACTTTTTCATCTATTTCTAGTATTTTCTTCCTCTTTATTGAAGTTGGTCCTCCTTAAGGTACAAAACCATCTTCGTGCCCTTGCCCAGACTCTCATCAAAAGTATCCCTAGTAATAGTGAAAGATCAATAAACCTAGGACTCCCATACATATTTCTCATCATCATTGTGCTTGGAAGTAAAAATTACTTTCTTTGCAACCAAGTAAGCAGAGTAAAACCCCACACCAAACTATCCAATCATGCTCAGGCCAGCACCTACTACCAGCGCTTCCATCTTTTTTTGGGCACACCCACAGTAGATGTCCCTCATGCTCCCATATGAAAATTTTCACCTCTAAATATTTTCTACCTTCCCTTTATGTCATATGTAGTTCCTAAACAAGGTAGTGTATTTTGAAAAATGTCTACCCTTATTTCAGCGCAATGCTCCATATGCTGAATTGATTCCCCACAGACATCTCTTGCATGTAACCATTATATTGCCCCTTTATCCAACATTTGGGTCAGCATTCAAATTGAAGAAGTGACTTGCATGCCTCTCCTTCCTACAACTTCTACTCTTCTACCGCTTCTTCTTCAAGAAATAAAATGTGAGGTTAAACCACCACTACCAACTTGGGTTTCATCTTGTTTAAGAAGTGAGTTGATAAATGTATGGGCATGTGCAAACTTTGCTACCTCTTCAATTTGATCCAAAGTTGTAGATCACTCATAAATAATGTTCTCTTTAATGCTCAAACTCAGGAGAGTAGGTTCTTGTGTTATCAATCCTATTTTCTTCTTAATCATTCAACTTTAAGACTAGCATACGAATGACAACAACTCTTTGATTTTCCTCTTTCATGTGCTTCATGCTCATCAAATTCAACGTATATATTGGATTGACTGGTCAATAAAGCTATTTAAAAATTCCATTTTATTCTTATATTGAAATAGAATACCATGTACCAACTCAAATATCTACCATACAAAATAGGGTGTACTTGACTCAAAACTTGCTGGAATCCTATACTATCTATGAAGAGACTATACATTCCATTATTTACCATGTTTTGACTATGGCCCATTGTTTTCATTGATAGGAAATGAAACCCATGCCTATAAATATCATGCTTATTTTTCTTATTTTCATGCATCTATTGCTCCTAGCCCAAGCCCACACAAGTTTTCGCTTCAAAAAATTCAATGCCTCCACCCTTTATCAGATCAGGGAAACTTCAATCTGGTCCAATGCAATCTTCCTCACAAATTAGTCCCAACACATGTCTAGCCAAGCTTTTAAAACTCACCCTATTCAAATGAAAGATCCCAACTTCTCATTGAGTCCAAGTCCTTGTATGAGACTTATCTGGATACCACATCTCAGTGTGGCCTGGACTGAAGTTGCATACGAATACTTTGCTAATGTCTCATTTGTATAAGCATAAAGTGTTCTCACATATGCTATGGCCTTTTTTGAGTCTTTGCTGCCTCTTCACATCAAATAAGTTTGACATACAAGCCATCAACAGTTAATAACTCCTCATGTGTACCCATTTCTACAAGTTGGCCCCTTTGTGTATAATCTCTCATAATTATCTTATCCTAAGAAATAACATGCATACACCAGAGCTCATAATGATAACGATCAATATAACCATCTTATTTTAAAATTTTAATCCCTAATATTTTATTTATTTGAGAACATCAATTGGGCCCTAAAGTGGGTCCAGCTAAATTTTTTTCGAACCCAAACACCTAAAACTCTAAATTGCTCCAATGAAGTTACCTCACTGACTGGAAACAATTCACAATAATGATTGAACCTTTAAAACTTGTTTTACCCTTTTTTTGCAAATTGTTAACTTCATGCCAAGAGGTCCTTTGGTTGGCTTCAAAAACTGACAAAAATGATTGACCGGGCTCTGAAATCAAACATACTAATTCTTTGTTTTACTCTTGCACCCTGCCAAATCTTGTCTCATGATGCATTATCAATCAACAGACATTGACTGTCAAAGTTGCCCTTTTAGAACTAACTACAAGAAAACATGTCATAAAACCACAAATGTATTCAAATGTGGCCTTAAAAATAGGGTAAACTGACACATGGGGAATTGAAAACTAGGGAATTGGTTCATTGTCATGAGGATAATACAAATCTATGATTAAGGCTCATAAAAAATAACTGGGTGCATATGGCGAGTAGTCAAAGTGGGCTACTCGAATTCGGCACATTGGAAACACTGGCAAATTTTTTTTTCAAATGGAATGGACCTAGGAAAGTGTGCAAACGGATTTGTCAAGACTTGCAAACCGTCACACTTAAAGAATTTTTAGAGTAGAACACAATGGTGAAGTCCATTTGATCTTAACTATTATGGATTCAAAGATATGACATCACAAACAGGGGTACCAACCAATCTACACTTTGTGACACTAGTAAAATATCACAAATCATAATTAGAATTGCATTTGAAAACTTATCAGACAGATTTGTCATAAGCTCAAAATTGAAACATAGCAAGTTTCTGACCTCTAGAATACAATGTAAAAGGAAATATCTCATTTTGGTCAACTGGGTTAAAGTTATAACAAGTCAAATAGGGCCTCCCAGAATTCAAAATAATTTACATCAGCATGACAACAATGAACAACCAACTTTGAGGGATTCAAAACATAGTCAAAACATATTGAAATGACTTGAAATTTGAAACATAGGTTCTCTAATATGGGCATGAAACACTCCCAAACTAGGTAGTCATGAAATGTTACTGGGTACAAAATATTCAGTTGCAAACATGCTCAAAATAGAACTTCATGGAATTGATTGGAATGGAAATTTATCATCATGGGATGAGTAGATATATTGAATGCAAGGTGTTAGAAGCATTGAACATTTAATAGACAACTAGGTACACATGCATTAAAAAGTGCTTATAGGACTTGATTCATCAATGCTACTCAAAATCAGGGCTTCAATTTTGAGTCCCAATAGTGGCTCTATATGGAGATGCATGTCCCTTGTAGACATGGCAAGGATTCAAATCTTTGGAAGAAGCATACCACACACCTAATAGCAAAATCTTTTCTAAAACAACTTAATTGAAAGCAAGGAAATCTACTCCTACTATGTACAAATGATGGCCTCGAGCCATCAAACTTCAACAAAAACTTCTACCTCTATCATATATTTGATTTTCATCTGAAATTTCATGAGGCAAGTTAGAAACATTTCTTTTATCAGTTTCACCAATCAGATTAGCATTATGAATCAACTCACTTGCAAAAATTGGATCTACATCTTCACTTTCATAACACATATAAAAACTGTATTCACTCTCTAAAACTTGCTCATTATGAAAGTTCTGATCAACATGCTCAAAAATATCAAACTCAAAATGAAACTCCTTTTCACTAAATGAATCATGCATGCTATCAATCTTGAATATGAAGGTATCATATTCAATTTGGGGAAAAGGATCACACATACCTCGAAATTGTGTATCCTTATGTATAACTAGATGGTACTCGAATGAGCAATTAGACTCATACTCACAAATGTCATCAATGTCAAAATCTAAAACTAATTCGGGGTCCTCCAATGGTTCTTTGAAATCAATAAATAGATTATTGTCACATTTAAGTATTCATCATAAAATTCTTTACAAGATGCATGCTCATTTTCAATAACAGCTTCATCAAACACCTTGTTATCAATCTCATGAGATGCAACATCATCATTTTCACTGTCACATCTAGAAAAAGAAGAATCTAATCTCTTACAAAAATAAGATAATTTATTAGCATTGAATTCTCCCTCAACTAAATCTAAACATTCCATTTTCTCTTCAAAAAGCAGGTTGATAATTCCATGGAGAGCTCCTTTGTAGACATTATGACAAGTGATGTGCTGACCAACATCTAGTTCTTCATCATACACTAGATTCATGAAAACTTTGAAACCATTTCTAACATCACTATCATGAACACTTTTAACATATGAAGAAGCAAAATCAGAATCATCACAAGAAGACATGCCATCCACTTCATCAACAAAGCATGTAGAATATAAATAAATTTTACTTGCATTGTCTTCATTAAGGTGATTCAAATGTCTTACAAACCAATCATTGTTCATTTTATCAATAGATTTTGATGCATTAACCTCAGAATCATTTGCATATTGCTGATTACTACTGCATGCATCTTCAAGACATTCATCTACACAATTAGGTAGTCTGTCCTTATAAATAATCTCTTTGTCTTCATATTGTGTATAGAACTTCTCTTCACAAATTTCAACCTTAATTTGACTTGTATAATTTTGAAATGTAACTTCACTCTTAGATTTAAAAAAAGACCTCATACCTTTACTGACATAAGAGTACTCACTTCCATCATTGCTTTCTTCTTCGCAATTTGCATCAGACTTGTATGAAGAAAAACATATGTTATCACTATCCTCTTCTTGACTCGAGTAACCACTCTCATCATTGTCTTCATATGATGCTACTTCATAATATATTAGATCAACAACTTTGCCTTCATCAATTGAAAGATCACTTTTAGCCTCTTCATCCTCATACTGAAATGAACATCCTTCAACTTCAAGGTTAAGAACATTCTTAACATAATGTAATCTATTAATAAGAGAAGGAATAACTAAAATAATTTCTTTCATATCTAACTGATCAAGTGAATCCACCTTTTCATCTATTGCTATAATACTAGAAACATGTGCACTTTGTTCATCAAGAACAAATTCATCTCTCTTTTGAAACCAAGAAACTTCATCTGCACATATCTTTAATTCCAAAATTTCAACAAAATTATCTACCACAATAGGGGTACCTACTTGCTGATCTGATTTGAACACTCTACATGACATTGATTTCTCCTTTGAACCTCATCTTGCTAGAAAGCACTTCTAGAGAAATGACTCCTAGTTAATCTGCACTTTATATTATTTTAAATTTCCATTGGTGTCATGGATGCTCGATGCAAATTATTAGGTTCTTTATCTCTTAATATGTAACTCATATTCTTATCAAATGCATCAAGATAAACTACTAAACACATTTGATCATTTGGCTTACCATTTTCAGGAATCTCATTTACAACTTTTACAAATCTAATATTCAATTTAGGAACTAATTCATCATCCCTAATTTGGATCTTCAAGAACTTCTCAAAATAATCAGAGATGCTCACTCTTTCCCTAAATTGCTTCATGAAGGCTAAATGTAATTCATCCCAAGATGAAATGGAATATGCTGACAAAAAGGAAAACCAATCCCTAACATCACCTTCTAAAGTTTGAACAAACAACTTCATATGCACATCTTCATGAGCAATTTCAAAATCACCAATCAAATCATTAAATATTTGAATATGATGATTGGCTGAATTTCATGGTTCCCACTAAACTTAGTCAAATACTTTTTGAGATTATATGACATAGGGTTTGGGAAACCATGAATGCCATCAAAAACTAATGGCATGTATCTTTTCGTAGAAATAGATCTATAAACATCACTAATTAGCTGCATACTTGATGAAAGGAAACTTGTCATTCTTCAAAGCCTTGACACTTATCAATAGTAATTCTAATTTGTAATTTGCAACAAGTTTATAACCTTCTACCAAATTAATCTCTTCAAACACTTCAAAAAACTTTATACAACAAGCTAAAGATTATTACAATGAAGTGTATAATTTTTTTTATCAAACTATTCTCCTCCTCCTAGTGTTGAAAATCACTTGATGGAGAACACATATGTATACCACTTTCTTTCATGAAAAGAAAAACATTATGAAAAATAAAATACTTCAAGTGCAGATCCTGAAACCACTAATCCGTTGGTTTGACACTAGTGTTGACATGAACTTCCTCACCACATATGAAACCATTATAGAGCTATCACCACCTTGAAGAGGAAAATTAAATCACAACAGTGATTTATTCTTGAAATAATTCTACTTACAATAGATACACACAACACAAAACACCATAAATCCAAAATATACCTCTCTTTTCCAACAAATGAGATCTTTCCATAAATATTGAAAGCCTTTGATATTGAAATAAGCTATGCACTGGTACAAAGATTTAGACTAGAGTTGCCACTCAAACTTGGTGAGAAAATATTTGAAACAATTTACCACTCGTAAATTATGAACCAGAATTTCAATATAGGAGAAACTTACAAATCATTAACACCTTGACAATAGAATACACTTCATAAATCAATTATTGACTCTAAACATTCTCAATAGTAATTGCAAAAACTGAACTGATTGAGGATAGACTTATAAGAGTCATAGAACACAATTTACATCCAATTTTCACAACATACTACTATCCATGAATAAAGCTTAACCGGGGAACACAAAACCTTGCATAAAAGACTGAATATCCACAACATATCAGAGGATTCCAGCTCCATAATTCAGGCTTTTTCAACCTTTGTCACCAATAGAGCCACCATCTTGTTGGCTCCTAATTTAATAGATTTAAAAATAACCAAGAAGCTAGACCAATACATCTAAGGCTAGCAAATTCCTATGATGGATGCACTTGACTACCAATCTTGGGCCAACTATAAGGCATAACTCCTTCTTCACTTTAGGCTCTACAAAACCTATGCACTTAACCTTGAGGTTCTAATATATGGTACCAATGCTAAAACAAAAAATATAAACCTATTAATAGTAGATGAAACCCTTCTATCTTCTAATACTTATGCAATAACATAGGAATAAAATAGCTACAAATCATATCTTACAAACCTATAAGCTAAGTGAGGGTTAATTTCTTTTAGCCCACTACAAAACATGAAAAAAAATGATTTGATTAAAAAGATTTGTGCAAATGACCTTCATCTCAACTTGCATCTAATTTAGTGATCAATGCCTTATCCATTGCAACATAGAGTCATTACCAGTAGGATGACCAAACTTGATTGCTTTATAGTTAAGTTTATCTAATGAAATCTCCAAACTCCATTCTTACTAGCATCCCTTCCATAAACCCAGAAACACTACCAAATCATTGAAGCATTTACTTAACTCCTTGAATTAAAAGTAACAATAGATCTGACACACAACTCATCCAATATGTCTTAAATTAAATGAACCTTACTCATTCAATTACAAAGTTAAGAGCATATGAAGAATTAAGAGACAAAATAAGAGAACACAAATAATTCATTGTAAATCCCCTTTTGTATTTATCCTTGGAAATACTGAATACATTAACTGGTAACACTACATGAAACTCATGATATATTACTTGATCTATCATCAATCTTCATTATCTTAGAGAAACAATATATGAAATGAAATGAAACTTGCACAAGAATGGATGTGTGGTCTTCATAACTAGAGCTCTGCTCAATTAGACAAGAAGTAAAAACAACAACAACTTGGTCTCAAAACTAAAATTGGAACCCTATTGGTTTCATAGAGAAAACTGCCAACATGGTATCATAGTAGTGAGAAAATTTTCCCCAAAACTAGAACCCTTACAAAGAATGAGAGAAAGATATAAAAGGAATGAATTCTTAGATTTGCTTTGCAACCACCATGTGTCCACTTGGAAAACTTCCCCAAGAAGTTAAAAACATCTCTCTAATCTCTCCAGCAACTGGTAAATGAAATCCCCACTCTTTTTGCCTCTAAAGTTGAAAATATCTTCAACACTTGATGGAAAACATAATTGATTCCAAAAGACAAAAATCTTTGAAAAGTTTTATTAAAAAGCATGAAAATTGTAAAATACTAGAGGCAAAATACATCATAATGTGTCAAATTTTGAACATACTGAGCCATCAAAACATATCAAGTGTATCATAACTAAATTCTGTAACTACATTGATGAAATTATTGCCTACAACTGAGCATCCCACTAAAAATACAAAACCCTCTATAGCATGCACCAGTAACCACTTGTACAAAAAACAACTCCAAAATTGAGAAGTTAGTCTCTTGCCAATTCCAATGGTATATTGGAGTCCATATTTTGGTTCAATCTTGCCTCTCTGGTAGCCATTTGAAAAACTGACCCATGACTATAAAATGGAGAGTTTAAAAAAATGAAATTGAAAAAATTTGAATATCTCTATAGTCTGAACTATAGAAAATCATCATTTAAAACAAAATTTTCAAATTCCCAAATTGAATGATCAAAATTGGAAATAAAAATAAAAATAATGATTAAAATACATCTCCTTATACCTCCCTTGACCACTCAAATGATGCCACATATCGAAACACAATTGGTCATCTTGATCACTCCCGGGTCCCACAGCTTTGGCTAGTTTTTACATTTTCTAGGACTTTCCATGTCTCTACTGTTGAACTCTCCCATTTTTTGGTGGTGACATGGAAACCATCAAAATTTGACACCTTTTCTAGCAGGGGCCTTAAGTCAAAATTGTTGACTTTGCTTCTACATGGTCACAACGAGCCCCTCCTCATGAGCTGCCTTCAAAAGGTGTTGTCTTTAGACATTAAGCCTATTGAGTATTTCTTCATTTAAATGTTACAAAATGTCTTTGCCTACTCAATTTGGGATATATTTTTTTTTCATTCTTTTCTCTCTGCTCTTGCACCTATTTCTAGTCTTTTCTTCCTCTTTATTGAAGTTGGTCCTCCTTAAGGTACAAAACCATCTTCATGCCCCTGCCCAGAATCTCACCAAAAGTATCCCTAGTAATAGTGAAAGATTTACTAACTTGGGACTCCATACATATTTCTCATCATTTTTGTGCTTGGAAGTTACAATTACTTTCTCTGCAACCAAGTAGGTAGAGTAAAACCCCACACCAGACTATCCAATCACGCTCACATTGGCACCTATTTCCAATGCGTCCATCATGTTTTGGTCATGCCCATAGTAGATGTCCCTCATGCTCCCATACACAAATTTTCACCTCTGAATACTTTCTACCTTCCCTTTATGTCATCTATAGTTCCTAAACAAGGCACTGTATTTTGCAAAATGTATGCCCCAATTTCAGCACAATGCTCCATATGCTAAATTAATTCTCCATAGACATCTCTTGCATGTAACCATTATATTGCCCCTTCTATGCAATGTTTGGGTCAGTGTTCAAGTTTAAAAAGTGGCTTTCACGCCTCTCCTTCCTATGGCTTCTACTCTTTTGCTGCTACTTCTTCAAGTAATAAAATGTGAGGTTAAACCACCACTACCAACCTGGGTGTCATCTTCTTTAAGAAGTGAATTGATAAATGTATGGGCATGTGCAAAATTTTTTGCCTCTTCAATTTGATCAAAAGTTCTAGATTGCTCATAAACAATGTTCTCTTTAATGCTCAAACTTAGGAGAGCAGATTCCTATGTTATCAATCCTATTTGGCTTCTTAATCATTCAACTTTAAGGCTAGCATACAAATGATAACAACTCTTTAACTTTCCTCTTTCATGTGCTTTGTGCTCATCAAATTCAGTGTATGGACCGAATTGACTGGTCATTAAAGCTATGTGAAAATTCCATTATATTCTTATATTGAAATAGAATAACATGTAGTAGCTCAAATATCTAGCATACAAAATAGGGTGTACTTGACTTGAAACTCTTTGGAATCCTATGCTGTCCATGAAAAGACTATACATAACATTATTTACTATGTTTTGTCTATGGCCCATTATTTTTGTTGATAAGAAATTAAACCCATTTCTATAAATATCATGCTTATTTTTCTTATTTTCATGCATCCATTGCTCCTTGCCCAAGCCCACACAAGTTTCCACTTTGACAAATTCAATGCCTCCACCTTTTATCAGATTGGAGGAACTTTATTCTGGTCCAATGCAATCTACCTCACAAATTAGTCCCAACAAATATCTATCCAAGCTTTGTAAATCACCCTATTCAGATGAAAGATCCCAACTTCTCATTGAGTCCAAGTCCTTGTACGAGACTTATGTAGATACCATATCTCAGTGTAGCCTGGAGTGAAGTTGCATAAGAATACTTTGCTAATGTCTCATTTGTGTAAGTATAAAGTGTTCTCACATATGCTATGGAATTTTTGGAGATTTTTTTGCCTCTTCACACCAAATAATTTGGCATAAAAGCCATCGAAAGTTAATAACTCCTCATGTTTACCCATTTCTACAAGTTGGCACCTTTGTGTATAATCTCTCATAATTATCTTATCTTGAAAAAATAACATGCACATGCCAGAGCTCATAATGATAGTGATCAATATAACCCTCTTATTTTAAAATTTCAAGCCTTAATATTTTATTTATCTGAGGACATCAGTCAGGCCTCAAAGTGGATCCGGTTAAATTTTTTTTGAACTCAAACACTTGAAACTCTAAATTTCTCCGATGAAGTTACTTCACTGAATGGAAATAATTTGCAATAATAATTCAACCTTTAAAATTTTTTTTACACTTTTTCTACAAATTGTTAACATTGTACCAAGAGGTCCTTTGACTGGCTTTAAAAACTAACAAAAATGACTAACTGGGCTCTGAAATCAAACATACTAATCCTTTGTTCTGCACTCTTTCTCCTTGCCAAATATCATCTCATGATGCATTCTTAGTCAACATACATTGACTATCAAATTTTCCCTTTTAGAATTGCTTGCAAGAAAACATGTCAGAAAACCACAAAACATGTTCGGATTTGGCCTTAAAAATAGGGAAAAATGACACTTGGGGAAACAAAATCTGGGGAATTAGTTCACTATCATGAGGATAATATAAATCTGCAATTAGGGCTCATGATAGATAATGAAGCACATATGGTGAGTGGTCAAAGTGAGCTACTCGAATTTGGCACACTGGAAACATTGGCAGAAAAATATTTTTCTCAAATGGAATGGACCTGGGAAAGTGTGTTGATGGATTTTTCAAGACTTGCAAACTGAAACACTTAAAGAATTTTTAGAGTAGAACATAGTGGTTCAATCCATTTGATCTTACCTATTATAGATTTAGAGATATGACATCACGAATAGGGGTACCGACCAATCTGCACTTTATGACACCAGTAAAATATCACAAATTGCTTTTGGAATTGCATTCGAAACCTTATCAAATAGATTTTTCATAAGCTCAAAATTGAAACATAGAAAATATCTGACCTCTAGAGTGTAATACAAAAGGAAATTATCTCATTTTGGTCAACTAAATTAAGGTTATAACAAGTCAAACGTGGCCTCCTAGTATTAAGAGCAATTTGCATCAGCATGGCAACAATGAACAACCAACTTTGAGGGATTCAAAACCTAGTCAAAACATATCGAAATGACTTGAAATATAAAATATAGGTTCTTTGGTATGGACACTAAACACTCCCAAATAAATGAGTCATGAAATGTTACTAGGTGCAAAATATTCAATTGCAAACATAGCCTCCTGTCACCATTTGATACTAAAGCAAAAATGTAGATTTGGACATTGCTCAAAATGGAACTTCACGAAATGGCTTGCAATGGAAATTTATCTTCATGGAATGAGTAGATATATTGGATGCAAGGTGTTAGAATCATTCAACACCTCTTAGGCCTCAAACGGACAACCAACTGCACATGCATTAAAAAGTGCTTATAGGGCTTGATTCATCAATGGTACTCAAAATTAGGGCTTCAATTTTGAGTCCCAATAGTATCATTGTTGTACTTTGGAATAATAATTTCTTCATCAAGGCTTATGTCTCCATAATGTATTACCTTTTCTACCTTTTATGACCTTGCATTTGGCACTGAGATGTGCAATGAAATGGCTTCTGTGCCCAGCTTCTAAAGAGTTTGTGTGGAAGGAGTGCTAGATGCTGGTATGGCTACCAATGCTTGGATGGCCACTTGTTCCTTCACTTGTGGTTCTATCTCTTTAGGTTTTCCTTGATCTATCACTATGACTTGGTTTGCACCTTATTTTTGTGCTATAGGTATAGATGAATCTATCTATCCTGTTTCCTTCTGTTGTCCTACATTGGTACCTTTTTCTTTTGCTTTCTTCTCAACAGTACCAATTTTAACACTTGTATCAATCTTTGTAGATTTAATTTCTAGCATTTGAACCAAAGATTGTATATTAGTAGCTGAAGAGATGGTGGAAGGTGGCTCTTTTGGATTCATTGTATCCCTTGTAATTTCATTTACTACCTTTTGTAGCTCATCTACACTAACCAAAACTAGATTTCCACATAGTTTAGCTAGTATTGTAGACTGATCTAGAATTTTCTTCAAATCTTCTATAGTAAGTGGATTGATGTTTTGAGCTGATGCATCAAATAAATCTTTTATAGTTATTGTTTTAGTGGTTTTAGTTGTGTCATTGGGAGGACTAACACTCGACACTTGTGTTACCTACACACTTTGTTCGTCTTGTTGCTACTCAGTTGTTGCCTTGTCATCATCTTGCTTTTCTATCTCTTCCCCAAATATATTATCTTTATCATCATCTTCCTTATCACCATCTTCATCTTCAACCGTTGGGGGTTTAGCTTCTCCTTTCTTTAGTGTGGTTAACCCATAAATGAGTTTCCATATTTGTGTTGACTTTTTCACAACATCCTCAATATTATTTTGGAGAATGCTGAAGGCTCTATATTTAGGTGTGAAACTAACTACATATTTCGTAATAGCCTTAGCAATTTTCCATTTAGTCAACTTTGGCATTACTTGGGCTAGAGTGGTTTCCTTGATTTTTATTTCTAGATTTAGAAAATAATGCCATTTTTTCTCAATAGTATCATGTAGGCTTTTAGGTATTGAGTTGGAAAATTCTAGCAGTGTTTTTTTAAACTTTGACATCATGGCATACAATGCCTCTTCCACTTGGGTTTTCTCTACCTTACCCAATTTAACAAAATCAACATGTGAAAAACTTGACAGATCTACACTATTCTTAACATTTTCACACAAGTACTTAAGATCTAAGAGAGGATTGTGACTTACCACTTTGAATTGGCTGATATCATCTGACTTGGTCTTTTCTTCATTAGAATCTAATTGAGCCACATATTTCCTTCCCTTTCTTTTCTGTTGCTATCCTCCTTGCTTTGTTTGCTAGGTCTTTTCTTTGGCCTTTGGGTAATTGCACATGTGGTGGCTCTAGTGGTAGGTGTAGTGGGCTTGGTTTGGCTAGGTTTGACAATTTTCTTTTCCTTAGCCATTGGCTATGCCTTTTCCTTCCTCTTATTTGACTCAATAGAAGTAGGTGCTTCCTCAACTTCTTTTCCCTTGATACCTTTAGTCTCCTCCTCTTCTTTTTTTTCTCCCATTTCTTGAGTTAAAGCTAGAGGTTCTTGAGTTTGAGGTTCATCTTTCTCATCTTCCTCTTCTTCTTCTTCCTCTTCATCCTTGACACCCTCTCCAAATTTGGCTTTTAGTTTCTTCACCAACTTATCCTTCTTCTTGAATGTAAAGGCAATCTTCAATTCCATGGAAATATTTGATTTCATCATCTAATAATTTCCAAAGACTTTTGCAGTCTTATCTACTTCTTCTACAAGTAGAGCTATGATGGCTACTAAGGCTTCATTTATATTTATCTCATATCCTAACGGTCTCAACCATCTTACCCTTGGCGTGGTAGCTTGCACATATGTGTAATCAACATCAACAAGAAAACATATATCATTATAATGTTTCTCCACTAAGGAAACTAGTATCCTCATCCTTTCCTTCATTGGCTTCTTGAAATATTCAAAATAGCTTTTCACGATTGTTTCAAAATTGTCTCCCATCTACTCAATGAACTCACCAATTTATACTGCAACTGATCTGTTGATCTTCCATCCAACTGTTCCAAATAAGGGAAATGTATTTAGTACATAAAAGAATATGCAAACTAGTATAGAAACAAACTTTCATTGTGCACTCTTAGTTTTCTTTATTGCTCTAAGGTTCTCCACAAGTTGTTTCAATTGGAGTTCTGCTAGATCATATGTATGATCTTTATTCACAATTTTATAACCAACATCCACAACTATGTAGGGTACACTATTCAGTCTACTAGATTGATAGAATTTATGTGAGATTACCCTTTCAACAAAGTTTAGCAATGGATCAGTGATGGTATCTATAGTCATACCTCTTTTATTCCAAATTGCTCCAGTATTCTTCTTAATTAGTTCCTTTGAATCACTTCTAAGTGTCTTTGCCTAATCTAGGGTTGGGTAGCCATTAACCCTATGAATTATTCTCTTGGTAATCTTGATTAATCCTCCTTCTAATCACAAGGATCCATCATGAATTTGGCTTAGCACAATATGTATCTACTCAATTTTGAATACATTTGAAAAATCTAGGGCTCATGTTAAACCCTTTTCCTCAGCAATTTTGTATTCCTCTTTCAAAACACTATTCTCATGCAATCTGTTGTATGCACCTCTTATTTCCATGTCTCCTATGCTTCCTATCTTGTAGTTATAAAATTTTCTCACATCTTGCACCATTATTACATTTGGCGGGATCATTGACAGTGCGCTAAATGGGTCTTGTTTGTAAGCTATGTTAGGAATGGCCTTAAACATGGGTTTCTTAACTTCATTAATGACTAGCTCAACATTTGAAAATTCCTTCCCTTCAACATTTTTCAATCTTGATGCCATTATGACAAGCTAGGGTTTATGAAAATTTAAATTGCATAGCTCAATTCTTGATAAATACCTTTGAATATCTGATGAACTGGCAATGCATAACTGCACAAATCCTTAGCAATCACTTTTGACAAATTTTTAGGTTGCTTCCAGCTCTTCTTTCTCTTTCTCAATTTTTAAATGGTGAAAAATGAGCTCAAATCGATCATATACCCTTTGAAAACCTTGTATTTAATGCTAAGTGCTTACACAACTATGAGCTCAACAATAACTAATTTTTGGGTTCATTCGACATCTATTGATATTTCCATCACATGACAGCTACTACAAGCTTGACATCCACTTAACTAGTCTGATGGATCAACATCAACTAACATTCCACTCAACACATATAGGAAACTTTTCATACTCGGCAACAACATGAAAAATTTAAAGATTTGTCTTGAAATTATAACAATATCTTATATCTTTTATTCATGCTAATTTAATCTTTTAAGTACTATCTTCTTTTGGAACTAATACATGATATAACTTTTAAATGTCAGTCCCACATTATTCTTGTTTGCCTAGTTTGTTAAGGTGTGATCACTTGACCCATTGGGTGAAGTGATCCATTCTCCATTTGATGTATGACAAACATCTTTCTTTTTCCATGTCTTGTTCATCTCATCTCTGATGTGTTCAACATTCATCTTGCCTTTTCATTTGTTTGATTCACAACTTGGTGCCTTTGACTTTGTTGGACACTAGCTACTAATATGATAGTTTTCAAATAGCTAAAACATGTGGTTTGACTTAACCATCTTTGGTAGTTACCTCTGAATTTTGTCCTAATACAATTATCAAAGATATGTCCATATTCTTGACAATAATGACAGCTATATCTTGTGTTATAATCCCAATTATAAGAGTTTCCATTATTTCTTAGCTTTGTTGGCTTGTTTGATAACCACATGGACTTGGATCTGCATTCAAAAGCTTTATGTCCATACTTCTGACAATTGTAGCAATATCCTTTAAATCTTTGTGTATGCATGGTCTTGGTTTTGCATTCATGTGTCTAATGACCTTTCTTGTTGCACTTATGACAATAAGTCATGTTCTTACAATTGATATTTTGATTTGTAAAATTGCTCCTACACATATTATTAGTATGTCCTTTCTTACCACAATTATGAAAAGTAGGTTTGGAGTTCTTACCTTTGATGTTCCTTTCAACTACAACTTTGGATGATTCTCATTTTTCAATGCTTGTGTAGCCTAATCCTAATGTATTATTGTTGGATCTAGGAGATCTCAATAATTGCTCAAAGTATTTGATGGCTTCATTTAGCTTGTTGAAGCTTTTAACAGATTCTTTTCCCTCTTTAGGTCATTCTACAATTGTTCATTTTGAAACTTCAATGTAGTTATCTCAATGTCCTTGACATTTAACTCATAGTAGGAATTTATCATTTGGCTTAGAGTACCCTATTACATATTACAAATCTTGGTTAGCTTTGTTGACTTCTCTTCTAGTCTATTGGCCAGAATTCTTTTGTCTTCTTCAATCATAGCCTTTTCTTATATAGCTTTATTCTTTTGTTTAGTCACCTCACATAGCATCATGGCTTGAGATTCTTGCTCTAGCTTGAGATTTCTGATTTCCTTAGCTTGTACTCTATTCTTTTCTACTAGATTTGTAATTACTGCATCAAATTCATTGGAGTCACCATTGGTAAATAGCTTGGTAATGCTGATCTCTTTGTATTGTGTGTCATTCTTTGCAATAGCAATTTCTTTCCTTCTCTTCAAGGACTTCTTTAATTCCCCACTTGCTTCATCTAATTGATGTAGAATGAGTTGTATCTCAACTCATTAATTTCCAATAATATTTCCCAATTTGTGGACTTCCATTTCAAGATCTTTTCCTCAAAGTTGCAAAGCTTCTCCTTTTGAGAACTCAACTCTAATACCAATTATTTGAATTAAAGTACGAAATGTGAACTTCTAAGGGGGGATGGGTGAATTAGTAGTTCAAACTTGGACCCATAAAACTTTCACCATATATTCATCACAAGAATTAACAAGTAAGTTGAAATAAGATGTAAAGCATATGCATCTAAAACATATAATCATGTAAATATTCACACACATAACACTATATATGTGTTAGAAATGTTTTAGAATAATTGAGAGGGGGGAGGGGGTGAATCAATTATTCAAGGTCCAGATGTCCTATTCAAACTTTTCACTAAGTGTAGTGAGCCCATTCAACCATTCATTCATCCAAGCTTTAACTTTTCTAATCAACAAGTTACTATTAATCAACATGCAAGCATGACACATAAGAAATCAACACATAACACAATGATTTATGTGGAAACCCAATTTGGGAAAAACCACCAGTAACATGCTACTCAATTTTCACTCTTCTAAAGTGATACCCTATTAAAGGCTTACAACACATTGTTAAATGTGACCTTGTTAGAGGATTTAACCACCTTGTTAGAAGTGGGCCTAGTTAGAGGACTTTGGAATATTCACTTGGAATGCCACTCTGTTAAAGAATTTACAAATGGCTGTTAAACCAACCTAAGTCCATATGATTTCCATATCTAATAGAATTGCTAGAGATTATTAGAAAATCTTGACCTGACTACAACATACAACTTATCTTGCAGATCTCAGATCACTTCTTAGCTCATACCCTTGCCTGGCCTTCAATCTCTACAACTCTGACAACTCACCCTCCTTTCAAGCTTAGTTTCCTTGAGTCTCCATGCTCAATGTACCAATGAAATCATCTCTTCATGAACACTCATAGAATTAGAGCCTTTGTGCTCTTCCTTCTCCTAGATATCTTCTCCTTGACACCCTTCTAACTACTTTTTAGAATTGGCTCTTCAAGAAAAACAATATTAGTAGCTCTTTTCTTCTTGGTCTATGACTTCTTAAATAGAAGTCTTGGAGTACCTTTTACCACTCAATTCTTCCATTCTTAAATTTCAATTTTTATGGATTAGGTAGGATTCATTGCATCTAACATATATTTTTGTTTCCTCTAGAAGCCTCTTGAATAATCCTTTAGAATTCACCCAAAAATGGTTTACATAGGATTCTGTGCTCCTAGCTCATCATCCTTATCTTCCAAATCATTCACAAAATTCAATGTAACCACTATATTAGCTCAGATTTGGAAAATCTTTGTCATTTGAAATAATGCAGTAGCTCAACACTATTGAAATACTGGTGCTCAGCACATACTGTGTTACTCAACATTAACTATTTTTTTCTTGATGCTCGACACTTGAAGATCATTCGGCACCAACTAAGAATTTTCTAATACTCGACACCTGATCTTCACTTGGCACCTAAAGATCACTCGACACCAACTAAGAATTTTCGATTACTCAACTCCTGCTAAAAATTTTCTTAGCTTCAACTAACTTGCTTGCCACCCACTATTGATCTTAGTTTAAGCTTTGCATTCTACCTTGTTACAACTTCTTCCTCCAATGTTACTAAGTGTGACCAACCTGTGTATCCTTGAGTATGTCATCAATACATCATTTAATCATTGTCTTAATTGATCCTTGCACTTTATTACAACATCATAACTCAACCTTCCCTTAGGTGCTCTTGTTACATCTTGTTGATCAAATCCTCTTTATCAATCAACTAAGTGATAGTACTTGGATCTTATAAGCCAATATCATCCCTAAAAATAGCAAGTTTGAAATTAATGACAAAACAATGATTGAAAACATTCTTTCAATAACAATCTTCTTCCTTTGCAACAATGAACTTTTGAATCAAATTTCCAACAATCTCCCTCTTTGGCATTGATGGAAAATAAAATTGATCAACCATCAGACTAAACTATTCATCCACAGGCTAACTATGTTAGAATAGTAAGTCAAATGCCAAAAAGTAAATTGTATCTTTACATCTCCTTCTACTATTCTGATTACTTCATTCTTGCTTCTCCCTCTTTGCTGCTACTTTCTTTTTCTCTGTCTTTCTCCCTATGTATTGCTCATTTTTCATTGTTCTGATCAACATCTCCCTCTATCTTCATTTGATCAATATCTCACAACTTCTCCCTCTTTTCTGATTCTTTAATTTCAACAATTGTTGATTAGTTTTTTTCTACTTCTCCCTCTTTAACAACAATGCCAAAGACATATTATCATCTTAATATGCAAGTGTAGCTTTTACAGGTTCATTCAATTTCTCCCTCCTTCACCTTTCTTGTGACTAATTTGGAACTTCAACACTTCTACTACTTTAGGCATGAATCCCAAAGTAAACATCCTCTGCATCAATGTGTAAAATCTTCTACACTTAGCTCATTTGATGTAAGGCATTCTTGCTTTTGTTTTAGGTAGCCTTGGCTAGGGGTATCACCCCTAACTTGCCTCTAAGATACTCAAAAGCATCTTTAGGTAGTGCTTTTGTGAAGATATCAACAATCTATTCCTTTGAGCTAACATATTCCATCTTCACTTTTTTGTCTTCCATCAACTCTCTTACATAGTGATACTTGATTACAATATGCTTGGTTTTAGCATGCATTACTGGGTTCTTTCATATGTTGATAGCACTTGTATTATCACAATAATGTATCATAGGTTTAGTTACCTCTTCCTTCATAGCTTGCAACAAATGTTTGATCCAAACAATATTGGTGCAGTTTATAGCAGCTGCCACATATTCAGCTTCAGCAGTCGACTGTGAGGTGCAACTTTGCATTTTTCTTGTCCATGTAATCAACCTTTTTCCTAAGAAAAGTGCTCCTCCACTGGTGCTTTTTCTATCATCAATGTTACCTCCCCAATCTGCATCAGTGTAGGCTCTTGGTTCAAAATTTTTACTCCTTTTGTAGTACAAACCAAAGTCATCAGTTTCTTTAAGGTATCTTAGTATTCTCTTCACTGCCATTAAGTGATTTTCTCTTAGATTTGCAAAAAATATTGCTACTATTCCAAAAGCTAATGCAATGTCTAGTCTACTATGTACAACATATTGCGACTTTCTAATCATTGATTTGTACAATGTCTGATTCACTTCAACAAACTCATTATTCTAGGATAGCTTATGTCCAGTTGGCATGGGTGTGCTAACTAGTTTTGACTCTTCTAACCCAATTTTTTGAGTATCTCCTTGATGTATTTGGATTGGGTCACAAGTATTCCATGTTTCAATTTATGTACTTTTAATTCAACAAAGAATTTGATTTCTCCAAATATTGACATCTCATATTCATGCTTCATTTGATTAGCAAAATCTTTGCAAAGAACATCTTTACCTCCAACTATTATACCATCAACAAAGATTTCTAATATCAAAATGTGTTTACCTTCTTCAGCTTTGATGTACAAGCTGTTGTAGTCATCTGTTCTCTCAAATCCTATCTTAACAAGATACTTGTGCAGCCTCTCATACCATGCTCTAGGTGCTTGCTTCAATCCATAAAGTGCTTTGTGCAGTTTATAGACCATGCCCTTGTTCTTCTCATCAAAAAATCCCTCTGGTTGTTCTGTGTAAACTTCCTCTTCTAGTATACCATTCAGAAAAGCATACTTTACATCCATTTGGTACACTTTGAAACCTTTATATGTAGCATATGCAAGTAATTTTCTTACTCCTTCCATTCTTGAAACAGGGGAAAATGTTTCCCCATAATCTAGTCCTTCTTCTTATGCATAGCCTTTGCAAACTAGTCTGACTTTGTTTCTTGTTATCTCACCATTCTCATCAAGTTTTTTTTAAAACACCCATTTGGTACTAATCACATTCTTATTAGTTGGTCTAGGAACTAGAGACCATGTTTTGTTCTTCTCAATCTGATCTATCTCTTCTTCCATGGCTTTATACTAGTCATCATCTTGTAGTGCATCTTTCACTATTTTTGGTTCAACCTTGCTCAATGGATATGATTCATTTCTAAGCCTATTCCTTGTCATTGGTCTAGCATCCTTATCAGCAATGATTTATTCTGCAAGGTGATTTCTTCTTACATACTTTGCTAATCTAGGTTCTGTCATTCTTTCCATGTTTGGTCCTTCAGCTTCAGAGTCATTTTTCTCTTCTTCATTTGGCATTTCATCATTCCTTTCTTGTATACTATTTTTAGAGTTAGAATGTGCTTTTTTTGCATTCTGCAACTCAACTTTTGAATGTAGCTTGGCATTCATAGGCTGAGACTCGGTAGATGCTAAAATTTGTTGTTGATTCCTAACTTGATTAGCAACATTGTCTTCATCAATCATTCCTTCATAGAAGTATACAAAAGATCTATAATCCTCTGATTGCTTGGACTCATCAACTTGGACTTCTATTTTCTCATCAAAATTTAAATTTGCACTCTCCACTATCTTGTTAATGCTAGTATTCAAACACTTATATGCCTTACTTCTAGTGGAGTATCCAAAGAGTATGCCTTCATCACTTTTAGCATCAAACTTTCCATTTCTAGTATCTTTTAGAATATGGCATTTACAATCAAATACTTTGAAATTTTTAACATTAGGTGAGTGACCATACCACAATTCAAAAGGTGTTACATTTGTACCTTTCTTGACTTGAACTCTATTAAGTGTGTAGACTGCAGTACTTACAACTTCTCTCCAGTATTTGAGTGCAACATTTTTCTCCATCATCAAGGTTCTAGCACAATCAATCACTGACCTATTCCTTCTTTCAACAATACTATTTTGTGGTGGAGTTCTTGGTACTGATGTTGTCCTTTTGATGCCTTTGTCATTGCAGAATATTTCAAACTACCTTTATGTGAACTCACCTCTTCTATTTGACCTTAGGCATTTTAGGTTGTTTCTTGTTTCCTTCTCAACTCTGGCCAAATACCATGTAAACATTCAAAATGTATCAATTTTTTTCTTAAAGAACATAACAGTCATCATCCTGAAATAATCATCTACAAATAGCATTATGTATATGTCTCCTAGGTAGCTTTGCACTTCTATTGGGCCACATAAGTCTGTATGCACTAACTCTAATACTTCTTTGAAAGTGTATGTTTTTCTTTTGAAACTAGACATAGTCATCTTCCCTAGTTGACATTGTTTGCACATTGTGTTTTTAGGTTTCTTCAACTTGGGAAACCCTCTAACTTTCTCCTTCTTGCTAATGCTAATTAGATTATCAAAATTAACATGACACAACCTTTTATGCCACAACCAAACATCATCAATTCTAACAACAAGACATGTTGCATCTTCCATATCTAGGTAAAACAAATTACTCCTAGTTTGTTCAACTTTTCCTATCAAATTTCCATCAATGTCATAGATCTTGGCAACTTTGTTTCCAAATTCAACTTTGCAACCTACACTGCCTAACTATGATACAATCAACAAGTTGTAGTTCAATCCTTCAACATAGTATGCATTATCACATGAAATTTTCTCTGTGAGCTTAATAGAGCCTTTTCCTTTGATTTGACATGGGGCATCATTACCAAATCTAACACTATTTCCATCATATTGAGTAAAGGTAATGAACTTACTTTTGTCTCTTGTCATGTGATGTGAGCATCCACTATCTATAATCCACTTGTTATTCTTGTTTACATAGGTAACCAATGTTGTTGCTTCATCTTCATCTTTATCATGGCTACATAGACTACTTCATCATCATTCTCATTAGAATCTTCTTCAACAATGTAGCATCACTTGCCTTTCTCCTTGTAATCTTTGTTGTCATCTTCTCTTTTGTTCCTATACTTGTTTCCTTCTTTGTAGTTATTCTTTTGTGTACATCTTGTAGCAATATGACCTACTTCATTGCAATTGAAACATGTGATAGGGAGCTTACCTTTGAATTTTCTTTTGCCTCTATGGAATCTTCTAGCCAGTAGTGCTTCTAATTGTTCCACATCTTCCTCATCTGTGCTGCTATCATTGGATGCATATTTTCATTTTGTTCTCTTTTTCCTTGATGTGTCCTCCTTAGTGTCTTTTATTGTCATCTTGGCCTTGAAAGTAAATTCAAGGTTCTTAGGTCTGTAGTTGTCAAAATTGGATAGCTCAAATGCAATAAGTCTTCCTACTATTCCTTCAAAGGTTAGTGTGTTTCCTTATACACACCTCAACTCTTGGATGGTTGAAACTCTAATAGCATAGATAGGAAGTAGAGTTCTTAAGTATTTTCTAATTGCTATTTCTTCTTTCAATTGTCCACCTAGACTTCTTATTGCACTTACCACTTCTTTCATTCTTGCAACGTACTGTGCAACATTTTCACCTTCCTCGATTTTCATGTCATCAAACTTTCCTCTTAGGCTTTCTCTCTTTGCTCTCTAGGAATTCTGATCTCCTCCATAGATTTATGATAAGGTTTTCCACATCTTGAATGCAATGCCATAGTCTTTGATGTCATCATATTCTACAGTTAAGTGCAGAGGCAATCCCCAACATTACTTGATTGTGCTCCTTTTTGTTCAAATCATCCATAGTAAGAGGTCCTGTTGGATTTACATGTTTTGTTCCAATTGAGGTTTGTGCATAGTCACCTATTGATCCAAGGTGAAATTTCATTAGACTCTTCCATGCAACAAAATTGTCTTTGTTGAGCTTTGGAACTTCTCTCTTGGAAATCTTGATCTTCTTGCTTCTAGTACCTTGAAACTAAATCAGCAGATGGCTTTGATACCAATTGTTAGAAATGTTTTAGAATAACTAAGAGGGGGGGGGGGGGGGGGGGTGTGAATTATTTATTCAAGGTCTAGATGTCCTATTCAAACTTTTCACTAAGTGTAGTGAGCGCATTCAACCATTCATTCATCCAAGCTTTAAATTTTCTAATCAACAAGTTATTGTAAATCAACATGTAAGCATGACACATAAGAAATCAACACATAACATAGTGATTTATGTGGAAACTCAATTTGGAAAAAACCACCAGTAATATGCTACTCAATTCTCACTCTTTTGAAGTGATGCCCTGTGAAAGGCCTGCCCTGTTAAAGGCTTACAACACACTGTTAAATGTGACCTTGTTAGAGGATTTAACCACCCTATTAGAAGTGGGTCTGGTTAGAGGACTTTGGAAAATTCACTTGGAATGCCACCCTATTAAAGGATTTATAAATGGCTATTAAACCAACCTAAGTCGATAAGATTTCCATATCTAATACAATTGCTAGAGAGTATTAGAAAATCTTGACCTAACTACAATATACAACTTATCATGTAGATCTCAGATCACTTCTCAGCTCATACCCTCTCCTAGCCTTCAATCTCTACAACTCTGACAGCTTGCCTTCCTTTCAAGCTTAGTCTCCTTAAGTCTTCATGCTCAATGTACTAGTGCAATCATCTCTTCATGACCACTCATAGAAGTAGAGCCTTTGTACTCTTCCTTCTCCTAGATGTCTCCTCCTTGACACCCTTTTAACTACCTTGCAGATTTGGCTCTTTAGCAACAATAGTATCAGTAGCTCTTTGCTTCTTGGTCTATGAATTCTTAAATAGAAGTCTTGGAGTACCTTTTTCCACTCGATTCTTCTATTATTAAGTTTCAATTCGTATGGATTAGGTAGGATTCATTGCATCTAACCCATATTTTTTTTCCCTCTAGAAACCTCTTGAATAATCCTTTAGAATTCACCCAAAAATGGTTTACATAAGATTCTATGCCACCAGCTCATCATCCTTATCTTCCAAATTGTTCACAAAATTTAATGTAACCACTTTGTTGACTCAAATTTGGTAAATCCTTGTCATTTGAAATAATGCAGCAGCTCGACACTATTGAAATACTGGTGCTCAACACATACCGTGTTACTCATCATTAACTATGTTTTTCTTGATGCTCGACACCTAAAGATCACTCGGCACCAACTAAGAATTTTTTGATGCTTGACTCCTGATCTTCATTTGGCACTTGAAGATCACTTGGCACCAACTAAGAATTTTTTGTTACTCAGCTCCTGCTAAAAATTTTCTCAACTTCAACTAACTTGCTCAGCACCCACTAATGATCTTAGTTTAAGCTTTACATTCTACCTTGTTACGACTTCTTCCTCCAATGTTTCTAAGTGTGACCAACCTCTATATCCTTAAGTATGTCATCAATACATCATTTAACCATTGTTTTAACTAATCCTCACACTTCATTACAACATCATAACTCAACCTTTCCCTTAGGTGCTCTTGTTACATATTGTTGATCAAATCCTCTTTATCAATAAACTAAGTGATAGTACTTGGATCTTATAAGAAAATATCATCCCTACAAATAGAAAGTTTGACATAAATGACAAAATAATGATTGAAATCATTCTTTCAACAAAAATCTTCTTCCATTGTAATAATGAGCTTTTAAATAAAATTTCCAACAATATGATTACCCAAAAACCCTCCAAGTGAGAAGGTAAAACTGGGGTGGGGATGCCACTCACAAAACTTCACTAGTGTAGTAATAAAGTGTATCTAATGGAGGTTACAATATTTTGACCATGAAACATGATCTACCCTATGAAAGGTCTACCCTATTAAAGGCTTACAAAGATTGTTAGGTCTCACCTTATTAGAGGATTTCAACACCCTATTAGAAGTGTGCCTTGTTAGAGGTCTTCAACTTACAAAAAAGTAAGAACCTTGTTCAAGGATTTCATATAGCTTGTTAGGACTACTCTGCTTAAGAGATTTAACTAAAATCACCTATTAAAATGGCTCAACATAGATCCTGTAATTGGCACTTGCTTGCCTAATAATAGATCACCTTTAAACAATGTCTAATTGATCCTTCTCAATAAAATGTCTCAATGCTGTATCCTTTTCTCTATCCTCTATTCTTCTATTCTCTAACTAATTCTGCAATTCAATTTTTCTTCTAAGTCACCTTGAATGCTCTACATGCAAACTATCTTGTTTGCTCCTTCAATTTCTTCCACATTCACTCTCCTCTTTTATTTTGAGTTTAGGGCTTCATCCTCCTTAAGAAGACTTAGGTGGCTTATTGTTAAGTATGAATCTATGGTTGAGATTCATCCTTCCCATTGTCTGATTGGTTGCATGTAACTACATAGGGAATCCAAATAGAGATTCATCCTTATCTCTAAATATCAAAATCTATCTTTAAGTTTGCTAAAAAATGATTTAAATAGTTATTTAAACCATTACAAAAAAATATTCAAAACTATGTTACTTGACATATGAAGTCTCTATTAATCAACATGCACTATTTACTCAACTCTTAAATCACTCAGCATGGTTTATCTACTTGACACTTGAGTGTCTCAGCACTCATTAAAACTTGACATGGTCTAATATGTACATGTTGCGCTTGGCATGTATTACTAGTTCGGCATGAACCAAATAAATAACTTAAGTGTGTTAACACTCACTTGTCAAAATTGATCTGAGATCAATAATGTCAATGATTAGAAAACTATAATATCTTGTACATAGAAGACTTGACATTACATTAGCTATTGGAATTATTGTTAGATTCTCTGCTAATGCCAAAGCGAATAACATGATGGTAGTAAAGATAATATTGAGATACCTAAAAGAAACAAAAGACCATGGCCTATGGTACAAGAGAAGTGAAAATTTTGAATTGAAAGTTTACACATATGCTGATTGGGTAGGAAATGTTGACGACATAAAAAGAACAAGAGGAAGAACTTTCTTCTTGGGTAGAAGATTGATTTCATGGAAAAGAAAGAAGTAGAACTATATTTCAAAATCTACAACAAAGGTTGAATATGTCACTACAATAGTGAATTGTTCAAACATTTTATGGATTAAGTGATTGTTGAAAGACATGAAGGAAGAGATCACCAAACCTCTTGTAATTAATTGTGATAACACAAGTGTTATAAACATATCAAAGAATCCTATGATGCATACAAAGACTAAGCATATTGAAATCAAGTATCATTACTTAAGAGAGCTGGTACAACACAAAGAAGTGAGATTGGAATATGTAAACACAAATAAATAGTTAGCTAACATATTCATTAAGGGACCACCTAAGGATGTTTTTGAGCATCTATGAGGAAATTTAGGGGTTATTCCCTACCTAAAGAAAACTAAATAGAGATGTTGCATTGCATCAATTATTATGAACAAGATATCTTACAAATTGATACAGGAGGTCACACTTTAGGAACTGCCTAAAGTTGTGAATAAGACAAGCAAGACACAAAATTATGAGTAGAAGAAGCTATAAGAAGTTAATGTTGAGATGACATTGCTAGCTCAATTAGATTAGTCACATGAAGATGAGTGTATGGGTAAATATCTTTGCCATTATTGTCAAAGACAGAGGGAATTATTGAGTTACTTACCATACAACATTGACCAATTAATGATGGATATGAGAATACAAGTGATTTACCATACAAGGATGGATACAAATAGGGAGATGATATATGTTTAGGTTGCTACAGTGAAAAAATATGTAATGAATTGATAGAGGGAGCATCCTATGATTGATTGGATGAGAATCTAAATGAAACTAAGAAAGAGAGAACACAAACATAGAGGGACCTAACAATAGAATATTGAAGTTTTTTGGATCACATGGTAACTAGTGAGTTATCACTAGTATTTCCATGAATGCTAAAGAGGGAAATTGTTGGAAACTACAATTGGAACATTTATTATGTTCTCATTAATGTCAAACCTGTTGGTAAGATATAGTGTCAAACCTACTAGAGAGACATTTTACTAACATTGTAGAGTATCATATCATTTGATTGATGAAAAGGATTTGAAAAGAAGAGATCATGAGATGACTTAGTGAAAGGTTGAGTTGAAATGTGTTAAGTAACATGAAAACAGAATTAGCACTTGATAAGTTAGTCCTTGACAAGATAATTTTTTGTTCAACCAATAAATGAGGTAAAGAAGATAGTTGGATGAGGCTAAGTGTTGAAACAATTCATAAGGATAAGCTTGACTAAGTATTAGTGTTGCACAATCAATGAAGGATCTAAAGCAGAAGATTAAGGAACTTATGTAGAAGCCAAACAAAATAGTTCAAGATGAGTGTTAGTTATTGCCAAAAAATGTTTGAAGGAATGTAGTAATGACTAAGCATAGTATTGGTTGAGTGAGAATGTTGATGTTGAGTGAGAAAGTATACTGATTTTTGAGCAACACAGTGATGATTGAGTTGAAGAACATAGTGATTGATGAGAGGCAATTTTTTTTTATAGTTTAAGAAGGACTTGATTTCGAGGCCAACATAGTTGGAATTTTGAATTAGTCAAAGTGTGTGGAAGATAAGGATTGATGAGTTGGTATATTTAATGCATGAGGAGAGTTTTTTACATGATCAAATGTAATGATTTGATTGGAAGTTTCTAGAAGAAGAAGGAGAACAAAAATATGGAAGGATTTGTTGAAGATGACCTAACCCTAAGATCAATGATGATGTTTCTATGGAAAAGATCAAAATTACCTATTTAAGGAGTCATAAGGAATGAATAACAAGGTTTCTTCATTGTTTATTGATGATCTTAAGGAGAAGTTGTGAAGAGATCAACAATAAAGATGAAGTGTGAAGAATTTGTGAAGAGTGATTACTTGAGGAGATGCCAAGAAGATTAGTGATGAATATGTTAATGGAGGCAAGTCAATGAAACAACATATGAGTGAATGAAGATCTAAAATTTCAAAGTGAGTTGTACTATATAGATCAATCCTAATGTTACATTTTAACCATTGTATCAGTCTGAAATCCTTTAATGAAGGTTGACCTAATAACCATTTTGTAAATCCTTTAACCAAGGTGACATTTTAATAGAATGTTCTAAAGTCCTCTAACAAGGCCACTCTTAATAGGGTATTTAAATCCTTTAACAAGATCACATTTAATAGTTTGTTATATAAACTTTAATAGGGTTGACTCTTAATCAAGTTCACTTTAGAAGAGTAAAAAATTGGTAGCATGTTGGTGGTTTTTCCCAAATTGGGTTTCTATGTTAAATTCTAGTGTCAAAGTGTTATTTTCATGTTTAGATGCTATTATTTTTCATGCTATTTTTTATAGTAGTTTATTTACTGGCATTTGACACATATAGAGATAGAGAGTTAGGATATTGCATGAAATGTTAAATTGGTAATGATATGCTATATAGACTGAGTAGGTATATGCGATTGATTAATCTATTTGAAGTGATTAAAAAGTTGAAATGGTACATTTGGAGCTGAGGATAACTGATTCACCCCCCCTCAATTATTATAAATCATCATAACAAGATTCCCTTCATGAACTTCACAATATAGAAGGTTTATAGATTTCTACACAAGTCTTCTATTGGAAACACTTGATTAATTGTGTATTATCTTTGATGTTACACAAAATGTCATATCATTGCTGGTCAATGTATGTCGAGCTTACCTAAGCATTGAAGATAGTTTCCTGTGTCTATCAAGCATTTTAGAGTTTTCCTAGTTCAAAAGATAGTGTCTACTAATTCATGTGGGTGACAAATTAAAGTTTGTAGAAGTTGAGTGTTAATTGAGCTCACTCAACTAAAGAAGGAAATGTTAAATTTAACCAATGTTAACTGAGCTCACTCAGTTGTGAAAGAAAATTTATAAAAATATTGTGTTAACCTATTTCACTTGGTTAACATAGGAAAATCACTTTGAGTTAGTGTATACTGAGTAGGGTCAACTAAAGAAGTATTTTATTGTTTTGGCATATTGAGTTAAATAGTTTTGTTTGTTGGTTCTAGCCAACTCAGGATATGAATATTAATTATTTTAAGTTATATTCAATCTAACTTGACAATGTGTAAGATATAAATATAAGGTTGAGTTAAGGATTGAATATGTAAAATAGAATTGAAGATTTGATGATGCTTAGGGGAAGCAGATTAGAAGGATAAGAAGAATATCCTTGTTGAGATACAAAGATACATTCAATTAGGGAGGATGAAGTATACAAGAAAAAATTGAGATCTATAATTACAAATTAAGTTACATCAGAAATCAAGTCATCTCATTATTACTCTCTAACCATTATAGCAATGATCTAATTCTCTTAATAGAGTTAGCTTAATAGCTATTTGTAAATCCTCTGACAAGGTGACATTTCTAGATTGAAGTGTCTAAAGACTTCTAACAAGGCCACTCCTAATAGGGTGATTAAATACCATAATATTTCACACCTAATAGTGTGTTTTGTAACCTTTAACAAGGTTGGCTTCTAACAGGGCTCACTTCAGAAGAGTGAAAATTAGTAGCTAGTTGCAATTGGTGGTTTTTCCTAAATTGGGTTTCCAAGCTAAATCTTGGTGTCAATTGTGTTCATGCTATTTATTTTATGTATGAAACTAAGTTAAAGTAAGATTAACATAGATAATATCTTAATATTTTCATGTTAAGAATTTTTCAAGCTATTTCGGTGTTTATTGAGTTACAACATTTTTCCAGTGTGTTTATTGAGTTACAACAAAGTTCAGTTTTGATTTGTATTGACATCAAATGGATTTGAGATTTATTTTTTTGGTAACTAATTCACCCCTACCCTCTTAGTTACTCCTCTTATATTTCCAACAATTGGTATCAGAGCTTTTAGTGCTTGCAAAGAAAGTTTCAAGGACCAAAGCTAAAGATCTGGTTATCTTATAGAAGAGAGATTCCCAAGTTTAATTGAGACAACTTTGTAGCATGAAAAGGACTTATGAGGTTACATTTGGAAACTATCAATGAATCAGGTTGTAAATATCTTGTGAGTGAATACAAGATTCCTATTGGAACATTATTAGTTGAAGAAATCACTAAAAAGAAAAATCATAACATCATGATTATTGACATTGCTTCTGCTCTTTATTATACTGAATTTGATGAAGTCAAAAGTTGTACTATAATGTATGATATGTGGATCAAAATGAAAACCATCTATGAAGGAGATGATAATGTAAGAATAGCTAAAGACAAAAGTCTCATAGGACAATTTGATTAGATGAAGATGACAAAAGATGAAAACATTGCAAAATATGTTGAGAAAATTAAAGCAAGTGTGAGCGCAATCAAAGCATCTGGAGGAGACATTGATGACAAAATAGTTATAAGAAAGGTACTCAAAACCCTTATTCTTATCTATGCAAGTAGAGTTTTTGCTATTCAAGAAATGAGATGTGATCCAAATAGCAATATAACTTTGGATACTATAGTTGGAAGATTAACAACTTTTGAGTTGGATAACTATGATAACTATATCCCTAGTTCTAAAGGTATTGAGTCTACATTTGAAGCCAAGCTTTCACTCAAGAAAAAGGGTAAGAAATCAAAAGCCAATCAATGAGAAAGTGAAGAAGAAGAAGAAATTTTAGAGAATGATCTTGAAGTTGTTGAAGCCCTACTTGCAAGGAAATATTCCAAAGGCAGAGGAAAGTACAAAGGTAAGATTCCTCTAATCTATTTTTCTTGTGAAGAAGTTGGTCACATTGCTGCAAGGTTCCAAAATAGAGAAGACAGAGATGAAAAGAAAAATAATAAGTTAAAAGGAAAGAAGGAATTCAAAAACTACAAGGACAAAGGTATGAAATCTTGTTCTATGGCTAAAGATTTTGATAATAGTGAAAATAAAATGGTATATATTATTGTAAAAGATGAATCTGATGATTAAGGAGATAAAATGACACTTATCTCTCACGTTAGCAAAAATGATACATGGATTATTGATAGTGGTTTCTTACATCATATGATTGGAGAAAAAAAAAGTTTGAACACATGGAACATTATGATGGTGGTAGTGTGAGATTTGTAAACAATGAACCTTGTTGCATAAAGGGAAAAGGATGTATCTCATTAACCAATGAACTTAGATGTGACAATGCTAATTGGGTTGAAGGACTAAAGCATAATATAATAAGCAAGGCACATTTGAATAACATTGGACTCAAGGTAGAATTCATGAATGGGAATCCAAAATTGTTAGATGGAAAAAGAAATTTGGTTGGATCTGGCAAATAAACAAAAGGTAATCTATTCAATCTAGATCTTAGTGAAAGTTCATATTTTATTGCTTAAGTAGAAGAAATTTGGTTATGGCATAAAATATTATGTCATGTAAACTTTGATAATTTGGTCAAGGTAAGCAGAAATAGAAGAGTAAGAGGTATTCCTAGCTTGAGGAAACTTGATTTGGGTCTATGTAAAAATTGTCAAATTAGTAAGATGGAAAAAAATAGTTTTAAAAGCAAGAACTATCATTCTAAAGAATTCTTAGAGCTTTGATATACAAACTTATGTGGAGCTATTGGAACAAAGAGTTACATTGAAGATAAATTTTTCATTCTTTTTGTTGATGATTACTCTAGAATGATGATTGTAATGTATCTAACAGAAAAATTTGAAGCTTTTCAAAAATTTAAGTAGTATTTAGCAAGAGTAGAAAAATAAATTGGAAAGAAGCTAAAATCTTTGAGATCAGATAGAGGTGGTGAATTCATTTCCAATGAGTTCACTGGTTTCTACATTATAAAAGGAATCAAGAGATAGGTATCAACCCTTGGTACACCTCAACAGAATGGTATAGCTAAAAGAAGGAACAATTCTATCATGGATTGTGCAAGAACATTGATGATAGAAAATAATGTTGCAATCAAATACTAGAAGGAAGCAACCAGTACTATAATGCATACCTTGAATAGAATACAGTTGAAGAAAGACTCAATTCAAACTCCTTATGAACTATGGTATGGCTACAAACCTAATGTAAGTTACTTGAAATTATTTGGTAGCAAATGTTATATCTTGAAAGAATTTAGGAAAAGTAAACTAATGTCAAAGGTGATGAAGGAATATTCCTAGGATACTCCTATAGAAGTAAAGCATACAAATGTTTGAATTTGTCTACTCATAAAATCATAGAAAGTGCACATGCAAGAATGATGAATTTGCAGAAAAGAGTGAAGAGGAGAGCAACAAAGAACTTTGAGGATTATAGATGATTTGTTTACTTTGAACTTGATACAGTGCCAAATCTGTCTAGAAGTTAGGAGGCTTCACCTCTTGAGTTCCAAAAATCTCAAAAAGCTATCGAGTTGCATCTAGTGCAACTTGAGTCATAGTCTAAAGGACATGATTTGTAGTCAAAAGCTATCCAGCTGTTGCTAGAGAAAACTAAGTCTAATGGAACTAAGTCATAGATAGTGGGACTCGAGCTTAATACAAAGGATCATGAAGATGTTTGAATGAATTATGCACCTAATCAGATCATTGGAGACAAGCCAGATGGAATAATGATAAGAAACAAATTGAAAGGTACAAGTTTGCTTGCTGAATTTAAACCTAGAAATGTTAATGATGCTTTGGATAATGAATGTTGGATTGAAGCAATGAATGAGGAAATATAATAGATAGAGAAGAATAAAACTTGGACTCTTGTTCCTAGACCCAAGGATAAAAATGTAATTGGCACAAAGTGGGGATTTAGAAATAAGCTAAATGAAGATGGAGAAGTTTCATGAAACAAAACAAGGTTAGTATGTAAAGGTTATTCTCAAGAAGAAGGTATTGATTATGATGAAATTTATTCTCCCATTGCAAGATTAGGTGTTAGAACTTTACTAGCATATGCAGCTCACAAAGGATTTAAAGTTTATCAAATGGATGTAAAATCTGCATTCTTGAATGGAATTCTTGATGAGGAAGTCTACATAGAACAACTTGAAGGTTTTGTAGATCCCAACAAAAGAGATATGTTCTAAAAATTACATAAAGAATTGTATGGTCTCAAGAAAGCTCCAAGAGCTTGGTATGAAAGACTTTATAAGTACTTGATAAACACTGGTTTTCAAAGCACAAATCATAACAACAGTCTGTATATCAAAGAAGGACCAGACAAGAAGATTGTGTTAGAAAAAATATTTGTGGACGAAACTTTATTTGTAGAAAATGATGACTTGTGCATGGCATTTTTAGAAGAAATGAGCAAAGAATTTGAGATGTCTATGTTTGGAGAGATAAAATTCTTTGTTGGATTACATATCTAGTAGAAGAAAGATGGTATCCATATTACTCAATCAAAATATATCTAGAAAATACTAAATAAATTTATAATGAAAGATTCAAGACTAGTTGGAACTCCTATATCTACTGGACACAACCTTTCCAAAAATTATGATTCCAAGGAGATAGATTGGACCACATACAAATCAATGATTGGAAATAGTATGTAGTACATACAAGGTCTCATATTGCTTTAGTAGTTGGTATGGTGGCAAGATTCTAAACAAATCCCAAAGAAAATCACATGATGACAATCAAAAGAATCATGAGATATCTAAAAAGTATTGAAGACTATGGTTTTATGGTAAAAAAAGAACACAATTTGGATTTGAAAGCATTCAAAGATGCTAATTGGATAGGAAGTATTGATGATAGAAAGAGCACTAGTGGTAGAGCATTATTTCTTGGTAAAATACTGGTGTCTTGGACAAGCAAGAAGTAGGATTGTATTTTTTAGTCGACAACAGAGGTAGAATATGTGGCAGTAGTAGTTAATTGTTCTAATATTGTTTGGTTCAAACAACTATCGACATGTATGAAGATAGAGATCAAGGATCTAGTGGTTATATACTGTGATAACACTAGTGCAATTAATATATCAAAGAATTTAGTGATGCATACCAAAATAAAACACACTATTATAAAATATCATTTCTAAGAGAATTGGTACAAAATAAAGAGGTAAGATTGGAATATGTGAATAATAAAGAACAAATTGTAGATATATTTACTAACCATTACCTAAGGATTTATTTTTGTATCTAAGAGGTAAGTTAGGGGCCACTCCCCTATTTGAAGCTCACTAAATGTAGTTTAGTGATGCATTAACCAGAGCATGTTGAAGATCAATCAGTTGATGTAGTATTGATAAAGGCACATTGCAAATGAATCAATACATAAGGTACATTGAAATTCACTGAATATTGTCTTTGGCATGAGATGTCCACGAGGGAGAGTTTGGATGTCATGTCAAAAGAAATTTTGTTTGGAAATGTCAATGAGGAAGAACTTGTTCTAATACCAAAGAGGGAGAATTTTCTATTAGAAGAAGATTTTAAAAGAAGAGTTTTGTTGATAGAGGAAGGAATTGAAGGAAGAGGGAGTTCACACTGATAGAGGGAGCTAAGTTCTCATGGATGAGATCAGAATGAAACTAAGGATATGTTCCTTACTTTATTCTTGCTCTAAAGTTTCATTGCATTATGACATGTGTTGCCATCAATGCCAAAGAGGGAGATTGCTAGAAATAATTGACTAATTATGTATTGTCTTTGATGTTACAAAAAATGTCATATCATTGTCAATCAGTGTATACTGAGCTCACTTAGGCATTGAAGATAGTTTCCTATATTTTCTGAGCATTTCAATGTTTTCCTAGTTTAGAAGACAGTGTCTACCGAGTTCACTCGGGTGACAAAGTAAAGTTTGTAAAATTTGAGTGTTAACCGAGCTCACTCGGCTAATGAAGGAAATCTTGGATGGAACCAATGTTAACTGAGTTCACTTAGTTACCAAAGGAACTTTGTGAAAATGCAATTTTAATTGAGTTCACTTGGTTAACATAGGAAAACTGCTTTGAGTTAGTGTCTAACAAGGTCGGCTAAAGAAGGATTTTCTTGTTTTGACATATTGAGTTAAATAAATTTTTTATTGGTTCTAGCTGACTGAAGAGATGAATATTAATTATTCTAAGTTATATTCAAGCCAACTTGACAATGTGTAATATATAAATATAAGGTCAAGTTAAGGATTGAATATGTAAAACACAATTGAAGATTTGATGATGCTTAGAGGAAGTGAATTAGAAAGATAAGCATAATATCCTTGTTAAGATGTAAAGATACATTCAATTAGGAATGATCAAGTATACAAGCCATAATTGAGATTTTTAATTAACAATTTAGTTGCATCAGGAATTAGGTCATCTCATCATTACTCTCTAACCATTGTAGTAGTGATCTAAATCTCTAAATAGAGTTTTCCTAACAACAATTTTTTAATCCTCTAACAAGGTAGCATTTTTTGATTGAAGTGTCTAACAACCTCTAACAAGGCCACTTCTAATAGGGTGATTAAATCCTCTAATAGGGTCACACCTAACATTGTATTTTGTAACCTTTAACAAGGTTGGCTCCTAATAGAGCTTACTTTAGAAGAATAAAAATTAGAAACTAGTTGCAATTGGTGGTTTTTCTCAAATTGGGTTTCCATGTTACATCTTGGTGTCAATTGTATTCATGCTATTTCTTCTATGTATGCAACTAAGTTAAAATAAGATTAACCACACATAATATCTTAAGACTTTCATGTTAAGCATTTGCCAAGCTATTTTAGTGTTTACTGAGTTAGAACATTTTTCTTGTGTGTTTACCGAGTTATACCAGAGTTTAGTTTTGATTTATATTGACATCTAAGGGATTTGCAATTTATTTTTCTAGTAATTCATTTACCCCTCCCCTCTCAATCACTTCTCTTATATTTCCAACAATCTTCATTATTTTCTTGATACATAATCTTGTAGGTGCACTTTGTATTTTACTAGATATTCCACTTGGTGGGTATGTGCAAGATCAAGGTATACCAAACTAGGGGCTTAAGTGGAAATGAAAAATCAACAAATCAAGGTTAGTCAAATTGATGTGAAATTTTGAAGTAGTTATGGACCTTATATCAAAATGTTGTAAGAATACAATTTGTAGAAAATTGAATGTAGTTTCTAAATTAGTAGCTCTTTTCTGAAAAAAATTAATTAATTTGGTCAAAACTTTGGATTTTAATGTAGTAGTGCAAACATTTTTAGAGAATAATAAGAAGTAGGTGTATGTCTTACCACCTTAATCAAAATTGACTAAACTTAAATTTTTATAAGTTTCTAGATATAACTGGTAGACTCATGCCCTCATGCAACAAATATGTTTGAGTAATTTTATTCCAAATAATTAATTAATTATGAATTTTTTGTTATAACATTTTTTAGAATAATAAAATTCCTGCATTTTACCACCTTAACTCATTCAAGACTTAACAATTATTTTTTCTTGTAGTAGGCAAAGCAAGAATGCACACATCTTTCATATTTTAAAAATGTTGTACCATTTTAAAGTCATAGATATTTTTTAATCACTATGTTAGTTAGCACTTTATAGGTATCTTTATTAGAAAATAAGTTAGAATTATTTAATGAACTCATATTTTGACATCAATTATATCAATGGAAAGTTGAGAACATCCTTAAGAAACCCTTTTTATTTCATCAAAATTTGGGTGATTTTTTTTTTGGTCAAGTACACCCTCAAAGTATGAAACTTAGAGAAAGAGGGTAAAAAACATTTTTGGTGGTTTTTAGGCATTGACTATTTAGGCTTAGTAAAAAAAAAGCCTAATTAGGTACCTGATAATTTGGGTACCTAATGTATATCAAATACTTGGAACATAAGGTACCCAAAATGCCCGTCAATATACCCAAATCTTGATATTTAAAATTTGAAATATATTTCATGTTTTAATAAATGACTTTTATATCATTACAAATCACATACATTATAACATCATGTTATATATTTTATTATAATACAATATATTATAAAATAATACAAATGACATATTATATCATCTATATTATAACATAATATAATATGTCATATTATTATATATTATAAAATAATATATTATTATAGTATATTATATTATTATATATATGTTTTGACAAAACTTTATATTTATATTAATATTAACTAGTTCAAAAGGGCTCCCAGAGAAAGAACCAAGAAAGAAAACTATGTTATTCACCCATCAATTTACAAATTAAGCTTCAAATCCTCAGAATAATGCCTAACTACCCAACGCCCCAAGGTCATATATAGACCTGGTTACAAATTCAAAATATTTCCCCAGTACAAAATGGCAGAATATGACTACATTTGAAACATATGTAAGATAACAATATTGAGACTACTCCAAAATTCGAGGCCAATTTGAAGGCCAAATTACATTAACAAAACCTCATTACCTAATTACAATTTTGATGCACAAAATACTATTCCAAAGTACAATCATATAGTAATGGAAAAACCAACAATAAAGGTTGAGGAAGAGAGAGGGAAGATGTTATCCCAAGACTTGATAGATGGATTGCTAAAAAAAAACATGCATGCAAATATTAGTCAAGACAAAAAAAATACAATATGCCATCTAGCATGCTATGGAACATAATCACCACAACCAAAATGTGAAGGTGAAGACAAGGATAGAGAACTCCACAATTGGTCAACATGAGAGAAAAGAGGATCTCTTGAACCCAAAGAAGCATGAGATGAAACCAAAGCACTAATAAGGGAGGAGGAAGGGGAAACTAAAGCATGAGCAAGGGAGGAATATCCAACTAATAATGGAACCAAAGTATGAACAAGAGCTTTCATAGAAACATAATTACTACCTAGAGAATTACCATCCACTAGAGGAGAGCCGAAACCTAAGCTTGAGTCACGAGCATGTGTAAGATAGAGAAAGAAGAGCATAAGTTTTTGCAAAAGCCTTTCCAACGTGAGAATCTTCTAAAATTAGAAACCAAAGATCACTTAGGACATCTAGGACCTTGGCAATAATATAGGAAATATGAAACAAGTTAAATAGAATCAATATTAATCAAATTAAAAATGGAGGGGTGAGAAATTAGGGAAACAAGGGTAGAAGGATAAAAGAGGTGAGAGTCACCAACGCCTAGATTAGCCAACAAATTTGCTAAAAAATTACCCTCTAAAGGTGTGGGTTAAGAAGTAATCCAAGAAAGAGTCCAGGAGGGACCAAATCTGAGACAAAACATAATGGATGTGCCTTGAAAAAGAAACTCTCTAAACATGAGAATTAATAATTATTGAAGAATCCCCTTCAACATGAAGGAATTCAACATTTAACTTCTTTGTTATAGAGAGAACATATAACATAGCAAGAGCTTCTTCTAGATTGTTAGTTCCTAGAGGAATAGGACAAGCCTCGAGGTAGAGAACCAAACCAAGGCAGTTATAAAGAAAAAAGACTATTCTTGACTTACTTAGATTTCCTTTAGAGGAGCCATAAAAATTAAGTTTAATAAAACCATTTTGAGAGGGCGGGGAATTTAATAGAGGCTCTAGAGTGTATTCTATCTTTAGGTCATAGAGGAAAAGGAAGGGAAGGAAACCACAAGCCTTTCTATTGCTTAGCAATAATATTATCCCAAGAAGAAAAGCCTCGATCTCCTTTAAACTTACAAGTATAAGCATTAGTAACCTCAATAATAGATTGATGAAGCTTATTGAGAACATCATCAATGGTGGAGGGAGAATTTCAAAAAATCCTCTTGTTTCTCTCCCACCAAATAGCCCATAGGATCAAAGAAGGAGAACAAATCCAAACATAGGAAAACATAGATTTAGGAAAAAAAATTGGCCAAGATTGGAAGAGGTCCCACATAGATAAAGGAAGGGGCATACAAAAATCCAATTTTTTCAAAATAAATAACCAACATTCTTGGGCAAAGGGGAAACTAAGGAAAAGGTGATTAGAGGATTCTTGAGCCTGATTACACAAAACACAAGGAAAAGCATTGATAATATTGAATCTAGATAATTTTCACCTATAAGGACACAATTTTTCAAAGCAAGCCAGGAAAAATAGTCTGCCTTAGGTAAAACTGACTTGTGCTAGAAAAAAATAAGATTCCTCTATTTAGATTTATTATTTTGAGAATTTTGAACTATCTCATAGCCCAACTTGACTTTGTAATTTCCATTTGGGGATGGGGCTCAAAAAAGGCAATCAAGAGACTTAGAAAAGAAAATAGACTGGGAAGAAAGGAATTGATTAGTAGTAATGGCATCCCAAGAAGAAATAGGGAGAAGGGAAAAGTCATTCCATATGAGTAAAATAGAATGAATGGAAAATATAGACACATAATTAGCAAAACTAAATACCCAATGTAAAGAAGCCATTTCCTAGATCTCTAAGAAAGGTTGGAGAGTGCATAAAGGTGGCAAGCCATTCCATGAGTCAAGCCAAAAATTAATTGATTCACCATTGTGAACTTCCCATGAAATAGAAGATGTAATAATATATCTAGCTTTCATCATAACATTCCAAATGGCCAAACCTTTGGGGGGGTCAAGAGCAGAAAAGACTCTAGAAGGATCAAAGTTATCAAGGTATTTATCTTGCATCAAATAACACCATTTATTGTTAGGTTGAGAAAACACTTTCCAAACCAACTTACCACCAAAAGACAGCTTGTGAGATGACAAACTATGAAGACCCACTCCACTAGTTGATAGGGAAGAAGCCATGTTTGAGAGTGATACAAGTGGATTTTTTATTTCTCTAGACATGTTGGCTGCCCAAAGGAATTCTCTGGTTAGTTTATCAATTTGAGTGATAACTGATTTTAGAGCTTGAAGTACTAAAAATTAGTAGTTAGGAATTGTTGATAGAACAATTTTGATTAATAAAATTATACTAGATAATGAAAGCCACCTTGCTTTCTAGGCCAGAATCCTGGATTTAATACAGCTGACAAATGACTACCAATATACTATTTTATTTGATCCTATGAAGAAAGGAACTCCTAAGTAAGTAGAAGGAAGTTCATCTAGAGGAAAACCTATAATGTCAACAACCCTTTTAGCTAACACTGATTCTATATTAAAAAGATAGACTTGATTTTTGAATGTTAATTTTTTGACTGGAAGTTGAAAAATAAAGGTCTAAAACCTTTTAAACTTGTTTAGCTTCTAAAATGGAAGCCTTACCAAACAAAAGTGTGTCATCAAAAAATTAAGAATGTGTGACCAAAATGGATGTATTGGGAATGGGCACACCAAGCCATAGACTAACATTGTGGGAAACATTAATAGCTTGACTAAGAGCCTCAACCATGATGATGAAAAGAAAATGCAACAAGGGATCTCCTTGTCTAACACCCGAAGAAGATGAAAAGAAATTAGAAGGTGCCCCATTAACTAGTATAGAAAAATGAGCTCCAACTATATAGGGCCTTTACCCATTTACATCACTTTTTGGAGAAACCAAACCTTGACAAGACCTTTAATAAAAAAAACCAATTTACCGTATCATATGACTTCATCATATGCAACTTAATGAAAAATGAAGGAATAGAATGAAAATTGATGGAATGAAAGGTTTTGTCAGCAATAATAGCCCCATCTATGGTGTCCCTACTTGGAATAAAGCCACATTGTTCATGTGAAATAATCCTTGGGATGATATGTTGGAAACACAAATAAATGGATTTAGTAATGATTTTATAAATTATGTTATAAAGAGAGATAGGATGAAAATTAGAAAAGGTTTGGGGATCACTATTTTTATGGATAAGGACAAGGTTCGTAGTATAAAAACATTTCAACATAGTTGAATTCTTCCTAGACTCCTCTAGAATAGCCAAAAGGTCAAAACATATAACATCCCAAGTCTTTTGGAAGAAGAACACTCTAAAACCATCCAGACCAGGGGCCTTTTCATGAGATTATGAAAATATCACATTTCTAACTTCAAACAAGGTAAAAGGAGCCATTAAAATTAGGTTGTCTTGGGTTCTAATAAAAGGGGGGATATCACAAAGAATATCATCCAAAATATTGTCATTAGATTGAAGGGGTGAGGGGGGGGGGAGAGATAAAAAATTAGAAAAAAACCTAACCCCTTGATGCTTAATACCCTCAATATCAAAAAATTCATTTCCATGTTCATCTTTAATAGAAAAATATATTTTATTTCCTTCTTATGTTTGGCTGAGGCACGAAAAAAATTGGTGTTCTAATCACCTAATTGTAACCATAATTCATGAGACTTTTGTCTCCAATATTCTTCTTCTCTACCACATAGTTTAGACCACTCAGTCTGAAGGGTTTTCTACATTTCAAAAGATTAAGGATCTAACTCATTAGTTACAATGTGTTAGTTAATTTTAGATAGCTCTCTCTCTAATTTTGATTTTTTCTCAAAGATGTTTTTAAAAAAATCAACATTCCAAGCCTTGATCAGGTTTTTGACAAATCACATTTTTTTTAAAGAATTGGAATATCATAATCCCATTCTCTTGAGGAGCAGATTGCCACCATTGTTTTAAGAGAGAATGAAAGAGAGGATGTCTGAATCAAACCGATTCAAATTTAAAAGAATATTTATGAAGAATTAATAAAAATAAATTAGAAGATTCAATGTGTAACTGAATAGGGAAATGATTAGAATTAGAAAATGGTAAAATATCCAAAGATGAGAACAAAGAAATCTATCCAACCTATCTGCTATTTGCAAAAAACCCAATCTATGATTAGTCCATGTATAAGAACCATTTGAAGGTATGATGTTAAAGAGGTCATTATCCAAAATAAAATTATTGAAATCAAACACCACATGATTAGGAGGATTTATTCCCTTTTTCCTATCATTTAGACCTAGAGTAGCATTAAAGTTCCCAGCTAAAAGAAATTTAGAATTTGGAAATTGTTGGATAATACGAGTTAGAGATTGCTAGAGGAGAAATTAAGTGGGTGTTGACATGGGCCCATAGGGGTTAATTATGAAGAAGGATAGAGAAAAATTCTTGACACTTACTAACCACCAATTAGAACCTGCTTGAAGGGGAAATACTGATACCTTCTTAGAATTCCATAGAACTGCCAACCCACTTGAAGCACCATTAGTAGGGATAGAGGAACTCTACCATATAACCCATCTTCTTGCTAAAGGATTAAAATTATCAATAGAAAATTTGGTCTCTTGAAGTAGAATAATATCACTTTGAGAAGAGTCAAGCCTTTGCTTAACTCTATTTCACCTTGTCGAACATCTCTTTGAAGTAGAAAAATTTCCATCTAAGGTAGACTGAACACTAGCCTATATTTCTTCCAAGGCCATAGCTACTCTAGACATCGTACCTCTAGTTTTAGGTGTAATAACTTTGATCTTAGGAGATAAAGGAGTTTGAACAATAGATGCTTTATCCATTTGTTTGGTCACAAAATCCATTTAACCAATATAAAGGGAAGTTTTAGAATGAAGGTCAGAATCCAAAACTTAAGAACATGCCTCAATACCATGAATATTGGTAGAGGGAATCCCCTGAAGTTGTAGTGAGTCATCCTTATTAGATGGCATCAATCTAGAAGGTGGACTTCCAATAGTAGCAAGGGAAATGATAGGATTAGATTGATCAAGTTTACTAGAAAAAAAGAGAGAATCGACATGATCATCTTCACAATCTAAAAATGAATAAGAAGATGATATTAAGACAATAGAGTCTTTATCTATCTGAAGATTATTCTAAAAATTAATAGATGTTATAGCCTCCATAGCCATAAGATCATCATGTTCAAAAGTTGGCTTGTGAAGCTTGAGTGGATCCCCAGAAAACATGAACTTGTTAATAATGGAATTCATCATTAGAGAATCCAAAGTCTTGGAATGTGACTTGGGAAATGGGAGTGGCACTATCTAAATGAGTGCTTGTGAAAAATCAACACCTTTGAAAATAGAGGCAACCACTGGAAGATACCGCATTAGCATGTTAAAAAAAGAGCAGATAGAAACAATTGAAGAATATTGATCTAGTCGAACCACTTGTAGATCTGAATTTGAAGGGACTTGATTAAGTAGGATATCTGATTATTCATTTATCTTATTAGAGGAAGTCAAAACATCAACTTTTGGATGAGGGATCTCCTTAGAATATGGAGGTTCACTAATAGTGGATGCATTTAGAACCAAGTGTCCATTACGATCTACCATTGAACATTTAGAAGGGAAAGTAGTGCAATTTTTACAAACAATTAAATTTGAGCAATTTGGATCTTTTTCATTGATTCATAAAATGTCCCAATTAGCATAATGTGATATGATTTGCATGTCTTGAATAATAATTGGTTGATGCCAAGATCTCCATTTAGATTGTAAGCCAATAAATTTGGAAAGGGTTTAGAAGAATCCAACAGAAGACACACTCAGATAGATTTATGAAGCACTTCAAAGGGAAGTAAACCATGATAAATAAATGATCCAATCTTATTTGCAATAGCTTCAATAATATCAATATCCCTGTATTCAATTGGTAAGACTAACATCTCAATCCAAAAGGGGATTAGGGCACATGTAGACTCATCCATCTTAAAATTAGGAATCCATGATACTAAAGAAATACCCAAACCCTTATAAAACCAAAATTTACTACAGAGAACATTATTACAATTAGTAGATGAATTAAAAATAACAATAAAAAATAACCAGTATGATCCATATAAAATAAATCAAGTAAACCAAACCTATTCGTGAACGCCCAAGACCAAAAATCTATAATGTGGATAAATGAGCAGATCTTACCAATAAGGGAAAATTATTGCATTTACAAAACCTAAGGTGTTAGTAAACCATCTTCCAAAAAGAACATAATTTTAGAATTACTTACCTGAGAATAGGTATCTTTTCTTTGATCTAAGGGAAATGAAGCATTTCCACAGTGATTTTGATTGTGTACCAACTTCAACTAAGTATGAAACCTAGAAATAGGGTAAACATGGATATCTAGAATGCCCTGATGAACCTTATTATGAAGTGGCCGCAAAGGAGAAACCCTAGGTTTAGACTAATGGGGCCAATTATGAGAAGGGAGCTGATGTGGTTGGACATGGATGTTGTTAGGGGAAGAAACAAAATATGGAGGCCAAACCATCAACAAATTAGGCCAAGAGACAAAAGAAGGGGCATTAGGGTCAAAATCCCCAATACCAAAACCATTAATATCAATGATAGGCATTGGTAAAAAAGGTCCCAAGTAGATGATAAAGAGGGCTGCATGTGTAGTTGGTGATAAGGAGGAGGAAAAAACTTCTTTCCACTAGATCTAGTAAAAAGGACATTGTTTAAAAATCTACTAGATTATAATTGAGGGTTACCATTATTTCGCCAATGGTTACCTAAACCATTAATGTGCCAAGGTTTAGAATCCCTAGCTATCAATGAAGGTTGGTGATATGGGCCATTTTGTGCCATGCAATTATCTTGCAATTTGTACTTCTTACAATCATAAAAATTGTGCCCTTGCTGTTCATTTTTCCACTCTTGTTGTCCTTGCCACCCAACCTTTCACTCCTACTAGCTTTTTTTGCTCCTCATTTTCACCTTTAGTTCAAAAAATCCTCATTTTATATTATTATATTATATATTATAATATATTATTTTTATATTTTAGTATAATATAATATATTTTATAGTTATATATTATTAGTATAATACACTTCTAATTAGTCAAAGTGGATCATAGTGAATCCTAGATGACCCCTTTTGACCCATTTGATCCATTAATATGCAACTTAAGACCCATTCCATAGGATCATATGTCTTAAGGGGTCATAGGACATATCATATCTTCAAATGTTGTCATGGAATGCATGGAAGGGGTCATAGGTCAACTAATGCAAAAAAATATAATATGTCCTTAGGAGTTCTAGGACCCCCAGGGACATATGTTGTCATGGAATTCATTGAAAGGGGTCATTGGTTATCCTATGACCCCTTTCAACCCATTTGAACAAATAAGACATGTCCCTAGGGGTTCTTAGACCCCTAGGGACACACGTTGTCACAAAATGTATTGAAAAAGGTCACAATTTATCCTATGACCCCTTTTGACCCATTCAAACAAATAAGATATGTCCCTAGGGGTCTTAGAACCCTTAGGGACATAAGTTGTGATTGAATGCATTAAAATGAGTTATTGGTTATCCTATGACCCCTTTCAATCCATTCAAACAAATATAATATGTCCATAGGGGTCCTAGGACCTATATGGACATGGATGCATCCAAAGGGGCCATAGGTTAACGTATGACCCCTTTCAACTCATTCAAACAAATATAATATGTCCCTAGGGGTCCTAGGACCCCTAGAGACATATGTTGTCATGGAATGCATCAAAAAGGTTCATAGGATATCTTGTGACCATTTTTGACCCATTATAACCAATGAGATATGTCCCTAGGAGTCCTAGGACCCCTAGAGACATATGCTATCATGGAATACACCAAAAATGGTGATGGGATAGCTTATGAAACCTTTCAACCCACTTGAACAAATGAGATATGTCCCTAGGAGTCTTAAGACCCCTTTGTTAAATCCTAATAATTTGATAATATTAATATTCTTATTTTTCAGATTAGATAGATCTAAAATGCATGTAATTTCCTTTATATATGGCTTTATGATAAATACATCTCCCTAGAATAGATCAACGATTTTCTAGGCATATTTATATGCCTTTTATTTGACTATTGTAGTTAATTACTAATTAACTATTAGTTAATGAATAAGTTCATCAATTTGTAGAGGAGTAGGTTGTTTCATGGAGGGTTGACCTAGAAGGGGTTGTGTCTTATGAAAAGACAAGACCCTTGGTTAATATATAAGTAGGAGCAAGATTGTGGATAAAGAACACTCAAAACAATCTTAAGTCTTCTCTTCTAGCAATCTACTCCTTGGCAATTTAGTACAAAAATAAAATATAATTTCTAGAGTTTATTGTAGACTTCCATAATAATAAAATTCAGTCTTGAATTGATAGCCTAACGAGGACCTCCCATAGACACCCATCAGGTAAGGTTTTGCTACTTGCTCCTAGTAGATTGATTTGCAGAAAGGTATTAATTCTCCATCAATATTATATGTTCAAATTTTTTAGAAAACTTACATGGTATCAAAGCAAAGTTGTCAAACCTAGGCTCCAAAAATTGACAATTAGATTTGAAAATATCTATGCAACATCCTTCTACCTTCAATAGCCAATGCAATAAGACTCGAAGAAAGGTTTAATGGAAAATAACACTTCATTGCATGGAAATTCAAAATTATGATGACTCTTTAAGAAAATGATGTTATACAATTTCTTGATAAGGAATTCAAGCAATCTGATGCTGATCCTCATAAAACTAACTGGATTAAAGGAAACAAGAAACCTTGAGAATAATATTAGATGGAGTTAAAAATGAAATACTACCTATGATAATGAAACATTAGACAAAATTTAATATGATGAGTGCATTATTAAATGCATATGAGGTTAAAAATGCAACTAGAACCCTTGCACTAAAAAGGGAACTAAATCATATAAAATTAAGGAAGGGAGAATATTTGAATTCATATTTCCTAAGGGTAGCTAGTCTAAGAGATGAACTTGCAAGTATAGGGACCATAATTGAAGACAACAAGCTATCATTTATGGCTATAGATGGGTTACAAGATCCATGGGAAATATTCTCACAAGGAGTAAGTGCTAGAGACAAACTCCTAGACTTCAACAAACTTAAAGGAAAGTGCCTTCAAGAAGAATCTAGGGAACTTAAGAAAGGACTGAAATAAAAAATTGGAGATGAAGAAATTCATGTTCTCAACACAAATTCCTAGAAAGGAAAGGAGAAACACTTTAAGAAGAAGAATACCCCTCAACGAAATAAAAAATTCAAGAGAGACATATCTAAAGTCAAATGCTTCAAATGTGAGAAACTTGGACATTATAAATTAGACTTGCCTGAGAATATGAAACAACAACTAAATTTTAAAGAGTCAACTAAGACAAAAGAAGACTCTGATACTAAAAATTATGGATTGTATTCAACATCATCAAATGATGTATCTAGCAAACTCAACTCTTGGGTAATTGATACTGGATCATCCAAACACATTACGGGGTATAAAGAAGTATTGGGTTCAATGATGGAGGAAACCAATGAAGAAATTACCGTAGGTGATAGTTCTACATCTACCCAAAGGAGTTGGAAGTTGTACCTTAAAAATAAAATTAGGCATCTTCTTACACCTCAAAAGAGTACTATATGTATCCAAAATCAAGAGGAACCTAATTTATATCACAATACTTGATGATGATGGATATAAGGTAGCACTTATGGATGGAAAAGTAATGACCTAGCCTAGAAAATCTTCTATTAAGAAATCAAAATAGATTGGAGAAAGGAAGGGATACCTATATGAACTATGTTTAGAACCTATTTAAGCCTTAGTTCATGAAGCTATAGATATAAACAAAGTATCACATAGAAGGTTAGGGACCCTAAACTTGAAAGCCTTATCAACTATGGAGAAGATGGTTAATGATTTACCAAAGTTGAACAAAGGTCATTCAAGCATATGCAATAGATGTGCACTAGGTAAGAACACCAAAAGTCTATTTCAATATAACATTATAAAAAATAGCAATGTTTTAGAATTAGTCCACTCAAATTTATGTGGACCTATGCATGTTCCTTCTCTCAGAGGATTTTTATACTATGTACTCTTTATAGATGACTTCTCTATAATGGAATGGTTTTAATTCTTGAAATGGAAAGAATCAGAAGAAAACATTAAAATATTTAAACAAATCAAATCCTTAATTGAAAATCTATTAGGACATAAAATTAAAACTCTTCGGATTGATAATGGGGGGAATATGCTTCAAATTTGTTTAAGAATTTTTGTAAAGAAGTAGGGATTAAGAGGGAGTGTACTATTCCTTACAATCCCTAACAAAATGGGGTAGAAGAAAGAAAGAATATGACAATTGTGGAAGCTGCAAGAGCTATGCTACTTGACCAAACTTTAGGATCCTATATTTGGGAAGAAGACACATGTACTGTTGTCTATATTCAAAATAGATGCCCTCACTCCCACCTAAGAGATAAAAATATTGAGGAAGTCTTCTCTAATTCTAAACTAGGTATTAGTCATCTTAGAATATTTGGGTGTCCTATTTACATTCATATATCTAAAGAGAAAAGAACTAAGCTTGAACCTTTAAACAAAAGAGGTATTTTTGTTAGATATAGTGAAACATCCAAAGCATGTAGAGTTTACATACCTGGTAAAAAAAAAATTAAACTTAGTTGGGATGTAATATTTGAAGAAGATTTAGCATTCAGAAGAGCCTTAAGTTCTGAAGATCCTTCACATATACCTAGTTCTAAATAAAATCATGAACCTGAGTTTCATAGGGAGACCATTGAAGAAACTATAGGTGAAATTCAAAATCTTAATATTGAGGAAACTCGAAATCCTATGAAAAGACCACTTTGGGCCTCTAAGACTATAGAAGAAGCATATGACTTCTTTGCACCAGAAGGAACCTTCAAAGAAAGAAAAACACCCAAAATATTCTCTAGCTATGTTGCAAACGTGAGTGATATATCTAAATCAAAACTGACTAATGTTTAAGTTTCTATTAAAAATATAGCTTGGAAGGATGCTATGATAGAAGAATACCAATCCATTATTAGGAATGATTTTTTGGAATTTGTTCCAAGGTTTGAGGGAAAATCTATTGTTTCTTCTAAGTGGATATTTAAAATAAAGCATGCTGCTGATGGTAGCATTGAAAAATATAAGGCCAAATTTGTAGCAGAGGATTCTCTTAGAAGGAGAGAATCGATTATGAAGAAACCTTTGCTCCAGTTTCAAAATACACCTCTATAAGAGCAGTCCTAGCTATTGCAGCATCGAAGGGATGGATAGTACATCAGATGGATGTGAAAACAATATTTATGCATGGAAAGATTTTTGAAGAGGTATATTTGGAATAGCCTAAAGGATTTAAAACTCATAACCCTAAAGTATTTGTTTGCAGGCTCAAGAAAACTCTCTATGAGCTTAAACAAGATCCAAGGGTATGGTATGAAATAGTTGATAAGTATTTCACTAGTTTAAGATTTTGCAAGAATAAAGATGATCCAAATCTCTATTATAAAAAGAATAAAGATGATATGACAATTTTGATACTGTATGTTGATGATTTACTAATAATAGGTGATGATCATCTTATAGATCAATGCAAGAAAGATCTAATTAGAGATTTTGATATGGAAGATTTAGGACTCCTTCATTATTTCTTAGGATTGGAAGTACAGTAAAATTCTGACAACATCATACTTAATCAAGGAAAGTATACTTTAGACATCTTGAACAGATTTGGAATGTGGAACTGTAAACCTATGTCTTTTTCAATGGAGACTAACCTACGCAAGCTTAAGGAAGCAAAAACATAATCACCCTCCATAGATTCTACTCTTTGTAGACATATGATTGGGTCTCTCATGTACTTGGTAAATACAAGAATTGATATTTTCTATGTAGTTAATGTCTTAAGTCAATTTATGTTTGAACCAAAGGAGATTCACCTTATTGTAGTCAAACATATAATGAGATATTTATAAGGCACTCTTAACCTTGGGCTCAAGTATGAAAAAGTTGACTTGGAATTACATGGATTCACATAATTAGATTTGGCTAGAAGTTTTACTGATAGGAAAAGAACTTCAAGATGCAATATTAGTTTAGGCTTAGCCATGATATCATGGATATGTAGAAAGAAGGCATCCTTAGCATAGAGTTCCATAGAAGATAAATACATTGCAGCTACAATTTTGGCTTAGAAAGCTACTTGTGGGATTATTTGGTCAATCCATGAATCCCACTATCATTCATTGTGATAATCAAAGTTGCATCAAACTTTCTATGAATCTAGTTTTTCATGACATATCCAAGCATATTGAAATTCCTTACCGTTATGTAAGAGATATGGTAGACATGAATACTGTCAAGTTAAGATACACTTGTACTATAGACCAAACAAGAAATATTCTTATCAAACCTCTATCTTGGGTGAAGATAGATCACTTTAGAAAAGTACTTGGTATGGTTGAATTATAACTAATTTTTATTCTTTAATTATTAATAAAATAATTTTGTGTTCAATTATTATTCTTAGGCTATTGACTATTATGGGCTTCACCATTTGTGTTTATTATCTAAAGAGGTGACAATCTCAATGATAATGAATAGACATTATATGAGATGATAATCTCTAAGATAATGTTCTAAAATAATAGGGAACTACTGGTAGATCTAGATGAATTAAAGATCATATTGTGTTATAGAAATTTTTATGCCTATGAGTCACAATTTGGATAAAGGAAGAATTTAATCATTCTTTGGATTTTATCCTATGTACTGGCAGACCTTAATTTAGGATCATACTATGATATAGGCTTGTTAGTGCCTATGAGTCACATTTTGGATAAAGGAAGAATTTAATCATTCTCTAGATTTTATCCTATGTATTGGAAGATCTTAATTTAGGATCATACTATGATATAGACTTGTCAATGCCTATGAGTCATAATTTGGATAAAGGAAGAATTTAATCATTCTCTGGATTTTATCCTATGTATTGCATCACATGTAATACTATTATCACAAGTATTAGTGATAATTCATATTATAGGTTTAGTAATATGAGAAAGTGTCATGTGTACCATGATACTACATGCTTGGAAGAATCAGATAGATATAGAGTTAGTGATTTTTTTAGTGGCGAATCTTCGCCAATTGGCTATTTCGTCTCTTTGGGAAATTGCGATTTGGCTTATAAAACCTACATATGGGGTCAAACATGTCATCGAGATATTAAATAATTTGGGTCAAAATCCAAGGCTAATTGCTTATTAGTTTACACATAATTGGTCCCAAATCCCAGTCCAATCGCCAATGTAATCTACATTTAAAACACAAATATTTAAAAAATTTTGCCAATGTTTTCGTAATGTTTTCTTATTGGACAATATTATTTCGCCCTTAAAATAAGATAATATTTTCCCTCGAGTTGAGCATCGCCTACAATTTTATTGACATATGTCTCTAACTATCCCCGTTTAGCCAACTATTTTATGTTTTGGTCTTTGGGACACATGTCCTAATTCTAGGAAGATTTAGATTTTATGGTATGTCTTTTAAAATTGGGCCCAAAATAGAGCTAAAGCCATTGATCTATATTGCATCAATGGTCCAAATTAATTCCTTTCACCATAAAATGACAACATTAAAAGTGATGACGACCAAGTTGGCAATAAAAAAGGGCACATTATTAATTGAATCTTAATTTATTAGCATACTACAAGTACACTGTATAATGTACACTTGGCACGTGGGCCATGGACCACTTGTGACTATAAATTCACCAAAAAAAAAAAAATCTCTCTTTGGAAACTGACATATTATCCAACTATATTAATATTTTGTGTTATATGAAATAATTAATTTGCCTCTTACATTATAAAAATATTCATGACCAAAAAAAAAAATTGCCTACATTTATTTGCGTACCAAAAAAAATTTAATTAATTCGCCACAGTTATTATTAAATTTTGATACAGAAAGGAAAATTTCACCAATAGAAAATAAATTTCTCCCTTGCCTCAAATGAAAAAATTGCCATCAATTAGAAATTTTTCATGCATATAAAATGTTGAATTCACCAGCATTTTACATATTTTTCTTGGGAAGGGTTTCTTAAAGTTATCCCTGTATAGAGTACAAATCTATGCTTAAAAATGTTACTAGATATGTTTCTCTCATTTATATTATCAAGTTAAGAGGGAGTGTTAAATCTTGATAACTCAATCATATTAATGTTCTTATTTTTTAGATTTGATAGATCTAAAATGCATGGAATTTCCTTTATATATGGCTTCATGATAAGTCCATCTCCCTAGAATAGATCAATGATTTGCTAGGCATATTTATATGCCTTGTATTTAACTATTGTAGTTAATTAATAATTAACTATTAGTTAATGGACAAGGGTGCCAATTTGTAGAGGAGTAGGTTGTTTCATGAAGGGATGACCTAGAAGGGGTTGTGTCTTATGAAAAGATAATACCCTTGGTTAATATATAATTAAGAGCAAGATTATGGATATAAAACACACAAAACAATCTTAAATCTTCTCTTTTAGCAATCTTCTCCTTAGCAATTTAGTACAAAAATAAAATATAATTTTCAAAATTTATTATAGACTTCTAGAACAATAACATTCAGTCTATAGTTGTAGTAGATTAGTTTACAACAAGGTATTAATTCTCTATCAGTATTATATCTTTAGAATTTGCAAAAAACTTACGCCCTTGGGACATATATCATCATGGAATGCATCGAAAGGGCTCATAGGATAACCTATGACCCCTTTTGACCCATTCAAATAAATTTCATATGTCCATATGTTGTCATGGAGTGCATCGAAAGGGGTTATAGGGTATCTTATGACCAATTTCAACCCATTCGAACAAATAAGATATGTCCCTAGGTGTCCTAGGTTCCTTAGGGACATAAGATGTCATAAAATGCATTGAAAGGGGTCATAGGATATCCTATGACCCCTTTTTACCAGTTCAAACAAATAAAATAGGACCCCTAGGGACAAATGTTATCATGGAATGCATTGAAAAGGGTCATAGATTATCCTATGATCCCTTTCAACCCATTTGAAAAAAATATAATATATCCACAAGGGTTCTAGCACCCCTAGGGACATAAGTTGTCATGGAATGTGTCAAAAGGGTTCATAGGTACATATTTCATTTGTTTGAATGGGTTGCATTCCATAATAACATATGAGGTTTTAGCCCCCTTAGGGACATATCTTATCATAGAATTCATTGAAAGAGGCCATAGGTTATCCTATGACCCCTTTCAACCCTTTAATGACATATGTTTAAAAACATATATTTTTAACATATGTTATTAAACATATATAATATAATTTATGTTATTTTATTAAACATATATTTTAATAACATATGTTAAATTATTATACATATGTGATTAATAACATATTTTACTAAATATATATAATTAAACATATATTTAGTTAATATATGTGATTAAACATATGTTAAATTGACATGTGTTATTGAACATACAACATATTAGACACATATAATATATGTTAAACAACAAAACATTTAACATATACTATATGTAATATAACATACATTTTTGGTTTTTCAAATTTGGAAGGAATAATCAGGTACCTGATAATGTTTACTAGCACAATTTACAAAATCATTCTTTGGGTCCCCAAACTTGACAATCACACATTTTTCTGCAGTTCTATGTGCGGTTCTGACTGTTACACACAAAATAACAAGCTTGGGGTCCCAATTTTTTGTCCTAAAATTGTTCTTAGCATGAGGAGCAGTTATTGTTGAAATAATACATGCAAGAGGGAGCAACCAAGTAAATAAATCAAATCTTATAGGGAAAATGATAAAGATAATCTCTTGAGGAAGAGACAAGGCATGTTAAATGTGATTGAAGTTGCCCTTATATCTATGGTTTCTAGTGAAGAAGATGTTCAATTTGAAAATATTGAGGTTGAAAATATATTGATTCAAGATAAAGATGTAAGGTTGGAAGATGAAAATATAGAGTTGGAAGATGAAAATGTAGCAATTAAGAATGACAATGCATGGATTGAAAATACAAATATCGAGTTCGACAATATAAATGTAGAATTGAGGAATGAATATGAATGGATTGACAATGATAATGTTGCACAAGAACATTACGCATCTCTTAGTTATAATAAAAATGGACCCTATTGCAATAAATAGAGCCAAAATTCAAATTCAAGACCTTCTAGAACACCAAAATGGTTACTTGAAATTGATGAAACCATTATGAGAAATTTTGAAGGGAAGAGATCAAATAGAACTATTTGGCTATGTGCCTCAAGACTTTATGATGAATTTTTTGGCAACAAGACAATGGTGGAGCAATGCCAACTTTAAAGATGAAAAATATGAGACCTATGCTATCCAAATTGAAGATTTGCATAAACAAGAAATCAAAGATAAATTCCATTATTGTGAAAAATAGTTTTAATGATCTCAATAGAATTGGGAAAAATGCTAGGAAAAAGGACAAGAGAGCCACTCAGAGGGTTATTCTGATCTTATTTGTAAGTCAAATAAAAAAAAGTTTGAGAAAGGTTCAATTTATAAGATAAATTTGTCTTGACTTCAACATAAATCATAAAAAATTGAATATAACACTTTCTAGAAGAGAGAGACTTGATAATCATTTTCAAATGATACATGGGATTATGGTGGGAGACTTTCACATTTCAATAAGAAGCTAGTAAATGATGTGAAGCAAGAAATTGTACAATTTTTGGCACTCTAGCTCAAGAGTCTCACCAAATGCTAAGGACATATTGAAGTTGAGAATTGGAAATTGAGATCACACCCCACATACTAAAAATTATTTGGAGGTAAGTCAAACAATGTTGTTCAAACAATTTTGTGAGAGTCATCAAACATTGCATATATCACAAAGGGATTTTGAAACCTTGAAGCAATTTTTGTGTGTGCCACTTAAGATTGTATTTTGGGAATATTGTGTTGAGTTTTCTATGCACCATGAACCATTACACTCCATCCATTCTATTTTTCATACTAATGAAATGTTGGAGAATTTTGGTGCTAGTGGGCTTCCAAAATCATCAAGAGGCTTACTAGATCAATTTTTATGTCTTAGAGATGATGGTTGTTTCTTTTATAGAAATGATTTCTTGAATGATAAGTACTCACAATGTGGTGGATTATCCAATTTTATGACATGTTTCCATGAAGGGTGCGAAGAAGATCTTGGGAGGACAATAGTAAAAATAAAAGGTATATGAAACAATGAAATACACGTTGAAGAGTGGAGATGAGGGCTGTAGATGTGAGTTGGTTGCAAAAGAAATCACTATGGTTGATTAAATTAGGTTTCACAAAAAATATTTTCTATAGATATGCAAGGCATAGTCATAGATCTCAGTGAATGGATAAAAAATTTAGCATGTATATGGACACTTTTCCCTTTCGCACTATTATATTATATGTCGACTTTGTAGAGAACTACACATTGCAACCCCTAAATGAGATACAATATTACATTTAAAACTCCATTCAGATTTTACTTTTTGTCCACATAACATATAAACATGCCCTTGATAAGGTGGAAGATATTCAGAAGATAGTTAGAGAGAACCATTTTTACATGAGCGATGATAGATCTCACTCTCATGAGTTTGTGCAATTTTTTTTCAAGAATTATTTTGATTTCTTCTAGGAACATGATATTACTATGGGTAGACATATCATTTGGTCAGATAATTGCACATGTTAATTCAAGAATTCTTGCATGTTTTATTGGTTGTGTAGGATGCACAGAGATAGGGGTGTGCCTCATAATTGGAGCTTTTTTGAGTCTAAAAATGGAAAAAGGGAACGTGATGGGGTGGGGGCATGTATGAAGAGAGCTCTAGCTAAGGAGAAATTGAAGATTTCAAGTGTAGAGCTTCTTGATGCTTGTAGCATTGTTGATTGGTGTAGTTCAACATTATCATAGGGGGAACTCTTGATTCAACATTACGTAGGTTCTTTGGGTTGGTTGAAAAGGGGTTGATAGGTGATAGATTGAAATATGCTACTATTAGAGATTCTTCAAAATTGCAATCATTTCAAAGCTTTGGTTGTAGTACATGGACCATTTGGACACAATAACTAGCTTGTTTTTGTTTGAGTTTATTTTTAGTGTGATTGACATCACTGTGAGATGACTAAGTGGATAGACACATGGTTCCACATTATCTTACTCCATTTTCTCTCATGCTCTCTATAAAAAATGATGACATGGAAAGTTTAGTATTGTATGACCTTCTATTTTTATCTTCTTGAGCCAAGACATGTATTCTCATTGGTTTTACTATAGCGGAATTATGAGAAATTAGATTATTGGTTAGCACATTGTATAACAGATAAACAAAATCTTGAACAACTGACAATAGATGTTGATGGATTTATCATTTTCTGTTTATGGAACATGGGTGCAATCATACATTTTAAAATATAATGGAAATCCTATATTCAAATATTATGAGAAGCACAAAACTATTCTTATATGTTCACACCTTGTTATAGAAACAAATGTCAAGTTGTTGAAGCATCAAAGAAGACCAAAGAAAAAGGAACCTTTGACCATTAGTACCATTGATCATGAATCCCTTTTGGAGACCCTCAAGAAGAGAGTTGACCCTATACGAATATTCTACTAGGTAATACAAACTCACAACAAGGTTTCCTAAGTTCATTATGCTTAAATTCATTTCATCCTTTATACTTTTTCTTGTTTATGTTTTGAGTCAATTTGTTTTGTATATATATGGATAGTGAATGTAGTTTGATACACATATGATATATATAGACAATTTAACCATACTTAATTAGTGCAAAAAAATTGATGCTAAAGTCCACAATACATTCTTCCATTATTTTTTTTGCTTCATTTAGTTTGTTATGTTCATAATGGTAAAATGAACCAAAAAATATATTATTTTTTCAATTAATTGATCCTATTCTCATGCCTTCCAAATGCAAGGATTACAAATTTAAATGGATGTATAACATTCCTCTATTGCACTTTGGAGTGTATCTTACTTTTTTTGGTATCACTATTTATTTATTATAATACTTATAATAGTAATATTTTTTATGCTATTGGAAAGTAGGTGTCATCTGTAATGCCTCATCCTTGGAACAAGGATAAATATAAGCCAAGATAATTTTTCATGACAAGTATGAATGCACATGATGACATTATAGAGTAATAACAAAGATTGCAACAAAAGACTAAACCAACATCCAAACACCACTACTGACCAAAAATGACAACCAACAAAAGAGCACAAATGATTTTGAATCCAAAACATTCCAAATTCAAAATACAAAACCAAGGGATACTAGAAAAACATAGACGGTAGTCAAAACACCTCTCAAAAAATTATGGAAAGTATCACATAGTGTTTCATGAAAGTGTCACCTCGATTATTGGGAAAACTTGTTCATGTGGACAACGAGCACTTTTTGGTAATGCCACTATTGATAAAAAATGACAACCCATAGAAGAATGCAAAATATTTTGAATATGAAACATTCTAAATTCAAAATCCAAAATGAAGGGATACTAGAACACTATAGAGGGTAGTCTGTTGGCCTAGTTTTTCACTATGTATTCTTGTCACACTCTATAGTGAAAGAAACATTAGTCCCATGTGTTTAAAAATTGTGAGATGTGTCAAAATCCTTGGTGAAATTATTAAAATTTTCTCAAACCCTTGTCATGTGCCTTAGCTTTTCAAAATTATGAAAATTAGGTTTTATAAAAAATTACATAGGAAGATTGTTATCCTAAGGTTTTATTTTGACCCTTTTCCCGTATTTATTTTAAGTTACTTTTTCAAAATTTAGAAACCCTTCATTGTAAACCTTGCCCTAACCATGGTTTTACCTTTGTTATTTCCTTAGTACTCTGGTTTATTCTTTTTAATCATTGATCTTTGAAAGATCAACAATGAGCGCATGCCCTCATTGAGAATTTGCTCAACCTTTAGCAAATACATGAATATGCATATTTTCCATGTTGTATTTGGTGATGTTAGCCTTTAAATGCACTACAAAGAAGTGGATGTGTGAGAACATTCTTAGAATACATTGAAGTTTTCAAGCAATTTCATTAGTCGAGCTAAGTAATGGGGTCATATTTTGGTATCATATCATTGAGCTGTTGATCTTGGGAAGATCTACAGTAGGCATATTACCACTTCATGAAGATGTATGAAGTTTACCCAATGCGATAAAGTGCCCTAGCAACACATGTATTAAGTGATGTCATGTGAGAAGTTAAAGCAGTTGAAAAAGCACAAGATATATGCATTGCTGATCTTGGAAAGATCAATGAACAACACATGCTTGCAAGATAAACATGCTCAAGGTTTAGCTGAAGTAGGGAAGCACCTACTTTCAACATGTCCTTGGATGAGGTCATGCACCCTAGTTTGAAAAAGGTGATGGTGTGATTAGTAGTTGGTGACTGTCAGAACACATCAAGAAAAAAGTATTGTAGTTTATTGGTTGACCTTATTGACTGGATCATAAAAGACATGATGAATGTGCACTGTTGATCTTGAGAAAATCAATGGAAGTTGTATCCTTGCAATATGAAAATGATTGAACTTTAACTAATGTAGGGAAGTGCTTGTTTTCCATGTGGACAAGTGGGATTGATTACTCAGAAGGTTTCCAAGTCACAATAGGGTGGAAAAGTATAGTGATATGGAATGTGATGATTGATGGTATGGTCTATGTGTCTATTGAGCTATAAGGTGAGTGTACTAGTGGGCCCATGATTTTAAAGCTAGAGTTATGAAGATAGAAGAATCCTTTATGATCATCAATCTTTGGACGATCAATTATTGATGCTTCACCACTTTGTGAAAGTGCTTGAATATTATGAAATGTGGGAATGCACCCTATTGACACATATACAATTTCCTAGAAAAGGTTAATACAACCATTTTGAGTTAAAAAAAAACCATCTGATTCTCCATGATCAATGGTTGAGATTCAAACTTCATGGCACGATGCAAAAATGTGACTGTTGGAGAATTAATTCTAATAAATGTCACTTTGTGCAAGCTAAATTTTGTAGTGAAATTATAAATTCTCCATTATTAAGCCATAAGATCATAGAATTATCACAACACAAATATTTCTAGAGCTAAGGGCAAGAGTTTTCAAGGTCTTCAACACATCGTAAAGTGATTTACAGAGAGAAAAGGGCAAGAAAAGGTAGGTAGGTCATCTAAACTTTTGAAAATTAAGAAATTGTAATTGCACTAGGGTAAATTGCAAAAATTCCTCCACACAAGGATTATTCTAGAAAAGTAGATTACTTAAAGAGGGCAGTTCACAATGTTTTTTGGGAGAAAATGCCATTGTCAATGAATGAATTAGCTAGGGGTAGAGAGTTCATTCCAAAAAGCCCTAGGTTACTAGTTGGTGAGGGTTTATATGACAAATAAAATTGGTTAAGGGACACACATGTGTCTATGGGAGGATTAAAGCTTTTTAGGAAATGGTTTGTAGAAAGGAAATTGGATACTCCAGTAAGTAATGTCTAGGAATTTGACATAGGTAAATTGATTGTCTATGGAGTCTTCTTTGATGATGATCTACTAGTAGACATGGAAAAAAAATATGATCCAATTACTAGAGTGGTAAAGAACCATGTAGGAGATAACCTTTTTAGGGTTTCACCTAAAATGGTCAAAGAGGTTTTTAAACTAAACCCTAATCATGCTATTCATGAGAAAATTAACATGGAAGGCCTTCAAGCCAGATATGATGCACAAACGATGTATCTAAGGGGAGGGCCATTAAAACAACATTTTTAAAAAATGAATCATTGCCCTTGGTCACACAAAATACCCCTAAGCCCTTATTGAAAATATATTTTAACCCTCAAAAACTGGCTTTGTACTTTTCTCTTTGCAATATTTTTGGTATGGATGAACAAGATCACCTTCTAGGTTCTATTTTTCTTATTATTTCTCAAATTCTTCAATATGGAATGAGTTTAATTTTTGATTTTGCTAATTTATTGGCTGAAGAAATCCATAATGGCTTGAATGGAATGGAAAAGGCTAAAGTTGACAAGCCCTTCTACTATATTCTATGTTGATGTATATTTGTTTATACAAAGGATTTACATTTATCTCCAAGGAGATGAAACTAGAATTAGAAAGTGATGGAGAGAGGCTCACTATGTAATTATGGAGTGTAGACATGACATGGGAAGTACTTGATACCAAATTTGTTAGATTTAATAGATACTTTGCCTCTAGGCTCAGAATGTTGTTAGTAGGGGATAGCACTAGAATACCAAGGTCTTTATTAGAGTTGATAAGACCTAAGGACCATGCTAAAGGACTGTTGGTAAGCCATAATTGGGGTGATATTATTTCATATCCTATTTTCACTCCTTTTAGAGTTTATAGATTTTTGGGAAAGCCACATGTGTTGCTATACCAGGTGCCTTTAAAAGTAGGGATTGCTGAATTGTTGTGGAAAATTGAATAAGTTGAGAAGGATTTGCTTGGTAAATCTAAAGATACTTTCTTTACAATGATTACTATCTTTTAAAATTTTGTTTTTGTCAAAAAGGGATGGAGGAACTTGGGAAAATTCTTAGACAAATATCAGATGGCTCAATCTCATGCCCACTTTGTTGACTTAGAAGGATTTTATGACCTCCTTAGAGAAAGGAGCAAAGCTAAAGCTCAAAAGAAAACTATATAGGTTCTCTTTGCAAGAAAAAAAACTTAGGAAAGAAAAATGGATAGTATACAGTAAAGTTCTAGACTTTATAAATGTTTTTGAACCAAATTATGATCCCCTTTCAGATAGAAAGTATTGGGGAATGAAAATAGATATGCTAATGGACAATTTTGCTGGGATTATGCAAAAAATGAATGAGAAGAAATAAATCATAACAAAAGCATACCAAAACAAGGTTATTGAGGTGGAGAGAAGGCTGGCTAGTAGACTAATTATGACAGCAGGGCAATATACATTGTAGAAACAAGTCAGGTATGTGGTGGCCAAGAATATATAGTATGTCCCCCAATGCAAGAGGCCAAGGTCTAAAATCCCACCTCACACACATGCTCCCAAGAAGTAGAGATTAGAACAAGGATCATCTTTTCATGTGGAAGAATCTTCACCCACCCAGACTCCACTTAGAATAGATGATGAAGCATCCCTGAGAGAATAACTAAGATAGATTAGAGGGGAAAGGGATATTGTGGTTACAACTACTGATATTGAAGGAGGAGCAATTGAAGAGCCTCCAGTACCATATTTTGATCTTACTATTGTAGATTATAGAAATAAAGAAATAGACCCTATGATAGTACAGGCTACCCAAAAATTTATTGATGATGAGAATTTTGTAAAGACTAGAGCTTTTTCCCAATTTTTGTGGAGAAGAAATATTGGTAATTTTGAAAATAAGTGTAAATTAATAAAAGAAGAGCAACCTAATAATTTGGACTCTCAAATTGAAGAGAAGTTAAAGCTAACTTCATAGAGGAATTTTCACAATTAACCCCTGAAGGGGGAAGGTAATTATTGAAAGACTCGAGAGTCTTAATCTTGCCTAAATGGGACATAGCCAATGCTATGACTTTTTATTCTATTAGTAAGGAAAAGGATTCTTAGTTTAAAACTAAGGAAGAAATCCTACACGCACATAGAGGTTAAAAATATAGCAATGATCACTAGACATTGATGATATGGTCTATTCAAAGGAGGGATAAAACTAGGCTATAGGAAATTTTAAGTGCCGATCATACAGGTAGCCTCATGGTGTATAGAGAAGAGGAGGTAGATAGTGAAAATTTGTCTAAAATGATTAGGAAGAAGATGGACTTTGGGGTGGTGGTTTCTAAAAAAGATAAAAATAAATTCCTAGAGCTCAATGCCAAGTTTGAAGAAATACTAAAAACATATGAGGAGAGAGGAAACATAATACATCGATTGGAGGCTCAGATAGCTCAAATGGATAAGTGACTAGGAAAAAGAAAATTAGAAGAATCAAGCTGACCCCAAATTACTTATCCTTGCCCCCAACTGAACCATTCAAGTCAACTCCCTTGGTAGAATTACCTGATGCCCCACAAGGCTAGAATTCTATACTACTAAGGAATTTAAGGAAGAAAAGAATAAACTCTAGGCCTTACATGTTGAGCTAAATGATTTGTATGAAGATAAAATCAGGAAAACCATCTTATATTTAGTAGATAAGATTGATTGGCCAACATTTCATGAACAATTAGTGAAAATAATGAACATGTGGAAAGAAATAAAAGGCAGTGAAAATGCTCTAAATCCCATCATGAGTAAATGGGGTAGCAGGGATAAAGATGTTAGCCTTTTGATGATTTCGATTATTAATTCATCTTGTCCATATATAGAAATTTTTTTTGATGTGGCAAATGATTTGTCTAATTTTGAGGAAAAAAGAGTTGTAGTATAGAAGAATATTTAAAAATATCTTGCTAATAATTCTAAGCTATTTCCTCATGCACTTAAAAAGATAGATAAGCTAAAGGAAAAAGGAGGAATGGAGTGAAGAATTAGATGATTTATTATGCCACAAAATAAATGGAGTCATAAATGAAAAAGGACATTTGCTGTGGGCAATGACAACTGAGGAAATTGTCAAAGTGTAATTATTTTATAACTCCATTGGAGAAGATTTTTTTGAAATTAATAAGCTTGGAGATTTTGTGATTAAGAAGTAGTGAGAGGTTCTGAGTTTTGATTGGCTAGATGATATAGTTTTCAATAAATGGATGGAAGATTTTGTGCATTCAAAGTAGTTAGTAACTAAAGAAATTGATGATGAGGAAGCAGACCAAGATGAGATGCAAATATTTTGTACATTAGTACAAGTAGAAGAAGACAAAGAAGAGTAACTGACTATAGTAATAGGCACAATGGTCCAAAATGATGACATGGCCACAAAAAAAAAAGATGTAATTGTTGTTTTAACTATGCATGATGACATGGATGGAGACTCTTGAGTTGAAGTAACTCTACAAACATCTGAATTAGGTTCACCACATGCAACTTCATTGGTTACACCATCCAAGGAATGCCAAAAACTTTGAAACCAATCATGAACCTCTTAGCATGAAAAGTGGAGCAAAAAGTGGCCCTTAGAAGAGAATATTTTGTAAACTTTTTTTGCTACACTTATTTTTGTCTTTTATGGTAGTAACATTATATATCTTTTTTGTCTTAATGACAGCTATCTATTTCTCTATGCTTGAATCTTGTTACATCTCACATTATATAAGTGAGATCCCAAGGCTAGAGAAGGGGTCCAATTTATTATAACTTTTAGTTTTGTTAGTCTATTTCGGTCTAGTCTTTCTTGATATCAACCCTTTGATGTATTTTCTTTGCAAATTTTGAGAATACATTAATTTTCCATGATCATGGTGTCTTATTTTGAGTTTTTTTGAGTATTATTCAATGTAATATAATTTTCAAAGAAGATTAATACAAAGATGAACTGCCCCCATTATCTTCTCTCTCTAAATCTTGTCTCCATTTTTAGTGGTTGGTTATTCTGAGGTTGTATAAGAAAAGCTTATTCAGTTTAATACAACTAGGATAAGTTATATGTCAATTCATTATTACTTTTGATTTGATGAAATGAGTAAATGCTTCAATGAATGTGATAGGATCTCTAGGCATTAGGAAGGATTTATGTAAGAATGAGTTGTAGAGAGAACTACTAATTATATTGATTGTAATGCAGTCAATTAGGTCAAGAAATTGGATAGAATTTGAATCCAATGGATGAGGCACTAATCAACTATTTCAGTTAGCACATGAAATATTTTAGATAGATGTCAAGTAAATATCTAAACATCAATAAATTTTTTTCTTTAAATGTATGAAGAATGTCATAACTGATCAATACTTGTTTACATTTAACCTCTAAGCCTTAGTTAGTTATTATTGCCTAGAATTATTTGTAGATTTGATAAGAATCATGACCAATTTAATGTAAGGGATGAATATTGTTATAAATGTAACAAATTGAATGAGATGTGAATGTAATATCAAGTTGTGAATCTTATTATCCCTTAGATGCACCCACCTTTGTTTTGTAGAGCCAAAAGAGTAGAAAATCTTTCATGATTTTGTTGAAGTTGGGTCTAGATCTAAAGAAAATATAGTTATTTATAGTAATTAGCTAATCCTTAGGTTGTTTTGATATTCATTATCTTGGTATTAAGTATTTTGTAGCATAATAGTGTAAAAACACCAACAAAATGGTGACTTTGCTAGGGAGATGATGGCAAATAAGCCTTGTTAAAAGGACAAGAATCTCTAGTGTGAATTGAATATTTCAATCCTATTTTTTAGAATGGTTTTGCCCATCCGAGTCACCAAAAAAAAGGTTACTCTATTGGGGACCGTATTGAATCTAAATTGTAGAAAAACATAGAAAATTGGAAAAAAGGAGATTGAATACAATAGGAGAAGTGCATGAAAAAAGTTTTAGGAGTTTTATCTTCACTCAATTAAGGTAGATTTGGTTTTCAAGGTGCTACTATAAAGTCAGAGTTAGAATTGATCAAAAGTGTTCTCTCTCTTTGAAGTGTTTGATGATTTTTAAGTGTTGTAAGTTGAAAGTTTAGTTTAAATTTTTCATACTATAAATCTTTCTCACTATTGTGAGTGGAGACTCATCTCTATACCAATGCAAATTAGTTCTATATAAATGTTTCTTAAGGGTTTTCAACTTAGTTGTGCAGATCTAAAAGTTTTGTAAGAAGATGTAAGCAAGAATAGAGAATATATGAGTTCTTGATTGATAAGTTTTGAAGTGTTGTATGTGATCTGCTGTCATAAGAAATTTGAATGTTAAGAATGAATCATAGTAGTGATTTCATTTGGTTCTCCTCAAGGAGATGGAGGCTGTATTTTTTTTTTATCAATGGTGTGAAGAAATAAAGTTTGCACCTATGCCAAATCAGTAGATTGAGTTTGCAAAGCATTAACACTCAAGATATTTTCCACTTTCATGAGATTTCCTTTCCATGAAAGCAATTTCTACAAAATATTCTCTTTCAAGTGGTATTTTCAGCATTAAATAGAAGAGTGGTTTGATACATCTCAACATACTTTGTGAAGGATAGATTGAACAAATGCTTTTATATTTTAAAGTATGTTTGGAGTTGAAATTGGTATAAATTATTTTAAGATCTATTGCAAGTAATAAATTTTGAAAGTAATCTTGGTGAATGAGTTGTAAGTTTACAAGAAATGGAAAATTTCTCTTCACCTATTATGTAGTTCATGAATAAAGATTGTAGATCTATTTCTAAGAAAAGGTACATACTATTAATTTTTGATGACATCCATGGTTTATTGAATACTATGCCATATGATCTCAGAAAGTATTTGCTTAAGTTCAGTGGGAAACATGAAAATTCAACTAGTCATCATGTTCAGATGTTCAATGATTTGATTGGTGATTTTGAAATTGATTATGAAGACATACATATGAAGTTTCTTGTTCAAACTTTAGATGGTGATGCTAGAGATTGGTTTTCCTTTTTTCCAACATGTTCTATTTCATCTTGGGATTAATTATATTCAGCCTTTATGAAGTAGTTCAGGGAAAGAGTAAGCATCTCTGATTCTTTTGAGAATTTCTTGAAGATCCAAATCAAGAATGATGAATTAGTTCTTGAATTTAACATCAGATTTGTAAAAGTTTTAAATGAGATTCCTAAAAGTTGTAAGCCAAATGATCAAGTGTGTATAGTGGTTTATCTTGATGCATTTGATAAAAGGATGAGTTATCTATTAAGAGATAAAGAGCTTGAGACTTTACATTAGGCATTCATGATAGCAATAGAGATTTAGAATAATATAAAGTATGGACTAACTAAGAGTCATTTCCCTAGAAATGTTTGCTAGAAAGATAAGGTTCAAAGGAGAAATCAATGTAATGAAGAGTGTTTAATTTCAGATCAGCATGTAGGTAATACTACTATTGTAAAAAAATTTGTTAAAAATTTAGAATCACAAACATGTAAATTTGAAGATGAAGTCTCTTGGTTTCAAAGGAGAGATGATTCTATTCTTGCTGAATTGAATGCACATATTTGTAGTATTATAGCAGTAGATGAAAAAGTTAGTTCACATGATAAGTTATACATGCAAGATATAAATTCAATTTTTTCTTCTTCTATTGATGATTTTCTTTGTGTTGAGAACATAACTAATCATGAGGTTACAAGGTATTCATCTCAATTTTGTAAATATGAAGAAGATGAAAGTTATGTCTCAAGTAATGAAAGAAAAGCTGCTGATATGATATGTTATGAAGAAGCATCATGTGAAGAAAATGATGAGGTTGAAAGTTTTAAAGAAGAGTTGTATACACTATATGAGGACAAAGAGATCATTTATAAGGATTAATTGCATAGTTGTCTAGATGAATTTCATAAGGTTGCATACACTAGTAATCATCAATATGTAAATGATTCCGAGGTTAATGCATTACCACCTATTGATAAAATGAAAGATGATTGGTTTACATGACATTTTAATCATCTTAATGAAGACAATGCAAGTAACATTGATCTATATTCTACATGCTTTGTTGATGGAATGGATGGTGTGTCTTTGTGTGATGATTTTGATTTTTCTTCTTCATATGCTAAAAGTGTTCATGACAATGATGTTAGAAATGGTTTCAAGATTTTCACTAATCCATTGTATGGTGAAGAGTTTGATGCTGATCAATACATCACTTGTAATAACATCTACAAAGGAGCTTTGCATGGAGTTATCAACCCATTTTTTGAAGAGCACATGGAATGTTCAGATTTTGTTAATGCTAATCTTAATGGTGATACATTGTCTTATTGCTATAAGAGATCAAATTGTTCTTCTTCCAAGTGTGATAGTGATTATGATGATGAGGTTACATCTTGTGATGTTGACAACAAGGTGTTTGGTGAAGTTGTTGTTTAAAATCAGCATGCACCTTGCTATGAGTTTTATGGTGAATACTCTAATGTGATGACTAATCCATTTTTTGATTTCAAAGAACCATTGGAGGATTTCACATTAGTTTTATATGTTGGCATTGATGAAATTTGTGAGTATGATTCTGATTTCTTGTTCAAGTACCATTCGATTATACATAAGGATACACAATTTAGGGTATGTGTGACCTTTTCCCCTAAGTTGAATATGAAGCTTTCATATATTAAGATTGATAGCATGCATGATTCATTTGTTGAAAAGGATTTTTAGTTTGGGTCTGATATATTTAAGCATTTTGATCAGTACTTTCATAATGAGCAAGTTGTTGAGAATGAATCTAGTTTTTATATGCATTATGAAAGTGAAGATGTAGATTCCATTTTGCCAAGTGAGTTGATTCATAATGCTAACCTAATTGGTAAAAATGATAGAAGAAATTTTTCCATCTTACCTCATGAAAGTTTGGATGAAAATCAGATCTATGATAGAGGTAAAAGTTTTTATTGAAGTTTGGTGGCCTGGGGCCATCGTTTGTATAGTTTTAGGAGTAGTCAATTTTTGCTTTCAATAAAGATGTTTGAGAGAAGTTTTTTCTATCAAGTGTGTGGTTTTCTTCTTCCAAAGATCTAAAATCTTGCCATGCCCACAAGGAACATGCATCCCCAGACACAACCACTATCTGGGACTCAAAATTACCTTCTCGGTTTGAGTACCATTCCAAGCTTTTGAGCCCCTTATAAGTGCATTTAATGCATGTGTACCTAGCTATCCTTTTGAGGCCTAAGAGGTGTTCAATTTTTTTAACACCTTGCATTTAGCATATCCACTCATCCCATGAAGATGAATTTCCATTCCAAGTCATTTTGTGAAGTTTCATTTTGAGCAATGTCCAAATCTGCATTTTTTGCCTAAGTGTCAAACAATGATAGGAGACCTAGTTTGCATTTGAATATCTTGCACGTAATTATGTTTCATGACTTGCCACTTTGGGAATGTTTAATATCCATATCAAAGAATCTATGTTTTAGATTTTGAGTTGTTTTGATATGTTTTGTCTAGGTTTTGAATCCCTCAAAGTTGGTTGTTTATTATTGTCATCCTGATGTAAATTGTTTAGAAATCTAGAAGGCCTTGTTTGACCAATTATATCTTTGACCCAGTTGACCAAAATGAGAAAATTCCTTTTTCATTGCATTCTAGAAGTCAAAGAAGTTTTACATTTCAATTTTGAGCTTATGAAAAATCTATTTGATCAATTTTTGAACATGATTCCAAATACAATTTGTAAAGTTTTACTGGTGTCAAAAAGGGTAGATTTGTCAGTACCCCTATTCGAGATGTCATAAATTAGAGTCAATGATAGATGAGATCAGATGAATTGTACCATCATGTTGTACTCTAAAAATACTTTAACTGTGCCAGTTTGCAAGTCTTGATGAATCCATCTGCACACTTTCCTAGTTCCATTCCATTTGTAAAAACCACTTTTCTACCATTATTTTTAGTCCTACAAATTTGAGTAGCCCACTTTGTTCGCTTGCCAAATGTGCCCAATTGTTTATCATGAGCCCTCATCATAGATTTAGATTTTTTTCATGCTAGTGAACCAATGCCCTAGTTTTTGAACCCCCAAGTGTTAGTTTGACCTATTTTCAAAGCCAAATCTGAATACATTTTATGGTTTTTTGACATATTTTCTTGTAGGAAATTTTGAGAAAGAAACTTTGGCAGTCAATATCTTTTGACTGAGAATTCATCATAAGATGAGTTTTGGTAGTGTGTAAGAATGTGAAATAGAGAATTAGTTTGTCAGATCTCAGGCCCGAGTACCTATTTTGGTTAGTTTTTAAGGACAGAAAAAGAACCCCTCGACACAAAATTGGTGAGTTGCAAAAAACTGTGAAATAAGTTTCAAAGTTTTATTCAGTGGTTGAGCTAATTTTCAATCAGTATTGGGTGGTCAATGGCCCAGTTTGAAGGATTAGTTGTTTGAAAATGATTTTTTTTTAATTGGACCCACTTGGGGGCCCAACTAATTCCCATTAGGTTGAAAGAGAAATTAAGATGTTAAAAGGAAGATGGAATGATTTTAATAATCATATAACTCTATGAATGCACATATAGTGTTGCAGGGTCAAATGGAAGAATGGAAATAACATATATATACAATGAATAATTAAAGAGAGGAAATTTACCCTATCTTGTGATCTCATCCTAAAATAATTTGTTCAACTCCCTAAACAACATTTGTAGCTTATGCAAGGCATGCTGCCAAGTGTATAAATTTTGGGATAAAGTCTATGGATAATTTATTCTCATGTTGTTTCTAGTTAGAGACCATTATTTGCAGATGTTCGAGAAAAACTTTTACATTAGAAAGCCATTCCAATAAAGTTTGTTGGGAGTACAACTTGTATGTAGGGAAAGACAAAGGGATATCATGTCTATGTTAATTAAATATCATACTATCCACCAATTTCCAGTTGACTCTCGTCAAATGTTTGGAAGAAGAAGAAGCATGGTTCACAAAGTACAAGATGCTCAAAAAACACATTTTTATAAATTTGGAGTAGATTCTAAAAAGCTTTCATAAAGATCCATTTCTCAATCCATCATCACATGTGATTTCATTTCAATTGGATTTCTAATGAGATATTGGGCAAAGGGAATACACATTGTAGTGTTGAATTTGGAAAAATTGTTGTGATTTTCAAATTCTTTGAGTACGTCACATTTCATATGTTGTTCCTTTACAATCTTTGTCAAGGTGCCTCCAAATGTTAAGTTCCTTTGGTGTGCACATGTTTAAGATTGAATATTTTTGAGATCCCATGTAGGGAATGTGAGGAGTGGCCTTCCATGGCTAAGGAAGAGCAATCCAAGGCAAGAGAAGAAAAATTGACCAAAAGAAGAAACTAGCATTGAAAGACCACCCATGTCCATGTGAGGAGAAGGAATAGTATTCCATAGAAAATGAGGTGCTTCACGACATGATGAAGAGAGTTTCACGTCAAGAGGAAGCCAACCAGATTATGCCAATGCAAAATACATAGCTCAAAGATAATATAAAATCCATGTCCTGCCATAATATACTAACAACCCCATGTTTTCAGTGTAAATTCTAATTTGTAATTCAAGAAGGCAAAGAGATCCTCAAATCTACTTGATGCTCCATATGTCTGGCTTTGCAAACTTTAATCTCTAGGATGCCCATCCTAGTTGCCAAGGGTGAAGACCTCTTCATTCCATGATCTTGTCATGGCTTCAGTTCCATAGCGGGCTTGACTTGCAAGGGATGAGGTTTTTGGATGGGGAAAATGTATGATCAATTCTATTGGCCGAACAAGATGGTTTGCCAATTGTCCCACATGGGTCATGGGTTATTTTATTTTCTCATTTTTATACTTCCAACCACTGTATTTAAGTGTCTTATGACACATTCCTTATGGAAGACATTAAATCTTATATGGTGGGCCTATAACCAGTTAGATGCGACAAAGGTAAATTTTGAGCAAACATGTAGACAAACTTGATGATGTCAGCATTGACAATATGGACTCAGTGACCAACTAGAAGATGGCATGTGGTGAGGACATTCTAGCTTAGCATGAAAATTAAGATGCTAACATGGCACAAGGGGGACACATGTCACAACGGTGCATTCCCACATACATAGTCAGTAACTACTAACTGTGCATGTGGGGATGCACCTAGCCAACATGTAGTAGAAAGCTCTAGTTAGTGGTGACATGGTAGGCATTAGGTGAAGGATGATGTGGCATTGACCAGGATAGTTCAAGAGCTAATGAGAAGTTGCCACATGGAAATGTGACAAGTGGGACCAATCAAAGGGTGCCATGTGGCACCTGGTGTTAGATGACTGTAGCAAGAAGGCTAATGAGATGGAAACATGTGTCAGCCTAGTCAAAGTGGATTTGATTTGAATGGAAAAAAGTGAAAAAAACCAAAATGATAGAAATTCAATATTTTATTGTTTTATCCAAAATTCGCGTGTAGAATTTTTAAATTCAAAAGGGATATAAGCTAAAGTTTTAAACTTAGGTTAATTTTAAATTTTTGAGAAATGAATTTCAATCATAGAGCCATGACAAGAGCATGATTTTCAAAGTGAGATTCTAGGCATTTCTCATAAGTAGATATGGCACTATTATATATTGCTAGAATTGAGAGAGAATGAACTTTCCATTTTTGGAGTTTGTTTTTACACAGGAAGCCAGTGGTTTGAGTTATTCAAGGATTAGTCTCAGGAATCCATTTTTTAGTTTCATTTAGTTGGGACAATTTAGATTTGATTTCCAGAGAAATGGTGAACTCGATGAACATAAAAGGTAGTATGAATGTAGTTAGAGGTGAATTCTATTACCTCCAAGTTAGTTGAATCAAGTTATTATCAAAATTTCAAATAAGTTGGCAAAATAAGGGTTTTCATCATTGAGGAAGAGATATTTCAAGTTTGTTACAAACAATGATGAGAATCATATCAGATTTCAGTTTTAGAAAGAGGAGAGATGTTTTACAATAGTAGGGAATGAGGATTCAAGTGGACACATGTCACTTCTAGATCATATCTAGGATTTCATTCCTTTCCTATATCTTTCTGTTTTTGATTCATTGTAGGGGTTCCAATCTTGAGTTTTCTCAAATTTGTGAGACCATGGGTTCTAGTTTTGATGTGTTTTCATTACTGTGATACCACATTCTTTAGCATATTTATCTTGTATGAACATTAGTAGTTAAGCTAATATTGCTAGTTCTGATCTATTAAGTGGTTTCATGAGTTGTTTTACATGCATCTGAATGTATAGTTTCAAAAAAATGAATACAATGAACAATAATATTCTTAGTTTTATTTTGATTCTCATCTCCTATCTCTATAATATGCAATGTTATGTGGTTTAGGGATAAGGAATTGAGACCCATTTGCATTACCTTAAGGTCGTGTCTAATATATTTTGCTATTGGAACAAAGGGCCAAGTAAATGTTTGATGTATTTGATAGGGTTGTTGGTTACTTGAGAAGAACACTTCATGAGAATGAGGTCTTTATGAACAGTGATGTTTGATTCACAAAGTGATAAGATAAATATGATATCTTGATGTATGGAATATGATATCATAGGTGTATGTGTGTGATTTGTGGAACTGCCCAATAGATAAGGCATTAATCAACTATAGGATCAACTTGTTCTTATTATGGCATATTTTGGGGATTTTCTAAATTCAAAATCATAGTAATCCATTTCTCTTTCCATTTAAGAGCTGAAAGGATGCCCTCACCAGTTTCTTAGATCATGTCATTAGCTATTTCATGTTTATGATCTTTGCATAAGTACAAAAGATATAAGGGTTTTATCTATTTTTTTAAGATTTAGTGCATGCTTTGAATATTGGTACCATATAAGTGAATCTAAGGTCCACCCACCTAGGTTTTGCAGAGCTTAAAGTAGAAGAAGGGTCTAGCTTTATAGTCAGCCCAATGTTTGAAAGGGTATGTTGAAGATGAGAAGTAGTTGCCCTTAGATGTATCTTGTTCTCATTGGGGTAATTTGAAACTGAGATGTTTCAAAACACCAACATAGTCAAAACATCTCTCAAAAACTTTTAGACAAACTGAAGAGTGCCTATTGTCCACCCAAATAGGTTTTTTGAAGAACCTAGGTGATGCTTTCATGCAACACTGTATGATACTTTCTAGTGTTGTATGACATTTCTCAAGAAACCATGCAATACTTTTAGGGTTTTGGTGACACTTCTCCTAAGGCCATGCGATACTTTGCCAGTATCGTACAGTATTTTATCAAAGGGTGTGTAGTAATTTCAAGTGTTAAATGATAGTTTTCCTATGGGTGTGCGATACTTTCCAATATCACATGATTCTTCTTCTTTGGCTATGCATTACTTTATAAGTATCACCCAATGTTGACACACAGTCACCCAAGAAAAGCAAGAAATGCTCCAAGGACAAATAGAGGGATAAAAAAAGAAGTTAGAACCTCCACACTAGGGAGTATCAAATCTACAATCAAGGCATAGACACTTGAACAATATAACTACAAGATAGAAACTACATCAAACCATCTAAACATAGTAGTGAAGGAAATGAACTGAAAGCAACATCATAATGAGCTAAAACAAAAAAACTAAGTGTATGATTCCTCTCAACCATAATAGCGTCATGAGATCTCAAAGGTCCTAGACATCCCCTACGCATAACATCCCAAACTGCCAACTTGATAGTTAGAGCTGTCTTATGAGGATGTCACTACTAAAGTATAATAACATCATAAGAACAAGGAAATCTAACATGCTAACCCAATAAGCAATAAATACTCCAACTAAGAAAATAAAATCATCTAATCATATACTAAACATCATAATAAGGAAATGTGTTAAATAAACTAACATCATCTAAACATGATATCCAAGCATTGCAATGAAAGCATTAATCACTAGGAACCGTACTCTAGAACCTAAAGTATCAAATGAAAATATCGAGCAACGATCATACTAAAACTATAGACCATTTCTGTATGCCAATCCCCAATAGTGGTATAGGTACCTATGCCTCCAAACCACGTGAAACCCATAGGTCCACTCCCGTTGTGCTGATGGAGATCCATTGGTGTTCGGATGTTGGTTTAGTCTTCTGTTGCAATCTTTGTGATCGCTACATGATGTTGTCATGTTTATTCATACTTGTTAAAATAAATAAATATCTTGGCTTATATTTATCCTTGTTCCAAGGATATCTGGGCAGGACATTACATCATCAAGAGTAGTAGGTCATGGAGCAAGGAGAAGAACATAGACACTTTACTAGTTTTGAGTCTAGGATCTTTGGTAGTTCTGTATCTAAGTTTAAATCCCTTATTGTTAATGTAATTTTACATAATAAGGTTGTAAATTAATGATATCTACAATATATTTTTATGTAATGAATTGAGTTGCACAAGGATGTACCTGCAATACCTTTTCTTTTATGAACATGTTTTTACATGGTGAAGATATATTCATAACTATTTTGTTTGAATACTTACAATGATGAAAAATATGAAAAATTTCAAATGTGAACTCCTTTATTCAATTAATTTAGTCATAATGCGAAACAATGAATTTTAATGAAGTATATTTTAATTGTACTATCTTTTTATTATATATGTATGTATCCATTTGGCCTCTTAGTCCCTAAGTTGGTCAAAGGTCAGTCAAACTGATAAAAGTGATTAAATAAAGAATAAGGAGAATCAAAGTTATCAATTCATTTGCTCCATTATCTCCAAATGGGTGGGTGAACCCTAGTGACAACCCTATTTTAGCCACTAAGTCGATAGAATCTCTGTGCCCACCCTGTTCCAAAGTATACCAAGGTGCCCTAAGGAATATTGGGAAGAAATCTTTAGAGGGATAAAACTCAGAGATTGTGAGGGATATTGACAAAGTTTCAAATTCTTCATAACTGTATTGTTGAGGTATACTATAACCTCTCTCATTTTTTGGAAATTTGAATTCATTTTCATTTGGCACAACAATATTGCTTGATGCCAAAACTTGGAGTTGAGGTTAGTTGAATGGTTTCATAGTGCATATCTTTCAAAGCATTCATGGTGTCATCAATTCATTTACTTTGTTAGCTCCATATAAGTGGGTTAACCCTAGTGACAACCCTATTTTGACCACTGAGTTGATATAGCATCCATGCCCACCCTACACCAAAGTCTTCTCAAGGTGCCCTAAGAAATATTGGGCAATGATTTTTAGAACTCCATAACTCAGAGATCATGAGGGGTTTTGAAAAAATGTAAGATGCTATAGGACTATGTTTTCAAGATCTAAAATAACCTCTCTCATTTTTGGGAGATTCAAATATGTTTCATTTGGCACAACAATCTAAATTAATGCCAAAACTTATAGTGGAGTTCCATAGAATGGTGTCACAATGGATATGTTTCACACCATACATCATGGAATCAACTAATAATCCTCATTAGCTCCATATGGGTGGATGAACCCTAGTTATAATCTTGTTTCAACCACTAAGTTGATAGAACATCTACACTCACCCTGCACCAAAGTGTACTTGAGGTGCCCTAAGCAATATTGGGAAGCAATCTTCAAAGGGCTATAACTCAAAGACCGTGAGTGGTATTGATGAATTGGACAATATTATAGGATTATATTGTCAAGGTCTACAATAACCTCTCTACATTTTGGGAGATTCATTTTTTTTTCATTTGGTACAACAATCTTTCTTGATGCCAAAAATTGTAGCGAATGTTAGTTGAATGGTATTGCAGTCAATATCTTTCAAACTCCGTGTTGTGGCATCAATTCACTTACTCTGTTAGATTTAGATGGGTAGATGAACCCCAATGAAAACCTCATTTCATCTACTTAGTTGATAGAATATCCATGTCACCATACATCAAAGTGTACCCAAGGTGCCCTAAGCAATATTGGGCAGTGATCTATAGAGAGCCATAATTTGGAGCTCATGAGGGGTATTGAAAAAATGTCATATACTACAAGACCATACCATCAACAAATACAATAAAATATCTCATTTTTGGGAGATTCAAATTTGTTTGTATTTGGAACAAAATTCTTTCTTGATACCAAAAATTGTAGTGAAGATCAATTGAATGAAATCATAGTTGATATCTTTCAAACTGTGCACCGTGGCACAACTAGTCTACTCTATTAGCTCCAAATGGGAGGGTGAACCCTAGTGACAACCCCATTCCAACCAATGATTTAGTATAACATCTACACCCATCCCACATGAAAGTGTACCCAAGGTTACCTAAGCAATATTGAGCAACAATATTTAGAAGGCCATAACTTGGAGCTCATGAGGGGTATCAAAAAAATGTTATATGCTATGAGGCCATGTTGTTTAGGTAAATAATAAAATATCATTATTTTGGGAGATTCAAATTCATTTGTATTTGGCACAATAATCTTGCTTGATGTCAATACTTATAGTGAAGGTTAGTTGAATGGTGTTAGTACATATCTTTCAAACCATGCATCATAGCATTAATTTGTCTAATCAATTTTCTCTATATGGGAGAGTGAACCCTAGTGACAACCTCATTTTGACCACTAATTCGATAAAAAATATGTGCCCACCTTACACTAAAGTGTACCCAAGGTTCCCTAAGCAATGGGAAATGATTTTAAGAGGGCCATAACTTAGAGCTTGTGAGGGATATTGATAAACTATGAGATGTTAAAGAACTAGTTGTTGAGGTCTACAATAACCTCTCTTGGTTTTGGAGATTCAATTTTTTTTCATTTGTCTCAAGAATCTTTCTTGATACCAAAACTTACAATGGAGCTCAATGAAATGGTGTCACAATGTACATATTTCAAACCATGATTGTGGCATCAATTTGTCTGCTCTATTAGGTCTAGATAGGCAGGTGAACCCTAGCGACAACCCTATTTTTACCATTGAGTTGATAGAATGTCCATGACCACCCTACATCAAAGTGTACCCAAGGTTCCCTAAGAAGTATTGGGAAATGATATTTAGAGAGCCATAACTTGGAGCTCGTGAGGGGTATTGACAAACTGTTAGATGACATTTTTTGTCAGAATTCTTTTAGAATAATAGAGAGGGGGGGGGGAGGGGTGAATTAGTTATTCAAGGTCCAGATGTACAAAATAAAACTTTTCACAATTCAATCAACCTATAAAAAATTATTAATCATGCATGCATTCATTGTGTGTTAACCAAAACTAATATGTTATAGTAACATTAACATGCAAAAATGTTAAGCATAAAACACAACATATCCATCAGTAGACTTGACACAATGATTTAACATGTAAACCCAATTTGGGAAAAACCACTAGTAACATGCTACTCCTTTTTAACTCTTATGAAGTGATGCCCTATTAAAAGCCAACCTTGTTAAAGGTTACAATGCACATTGTTTAAATGTGACCCAAAGAAGGGATTTCAATCACCCTATTAAAAGTGATCCTTTTTAGAGGACTTTAGGCCATTCACTTGGAATTCCACACTGTTAAAGGATTTTCCAATGACTATTAAGTCAACCTTTCTCCAAAGGATTTACCCTAATTTGATACAATCATTAGAAAGTAACAGTAGAGGTGTTGATCTAATACAACTTACAACCTTACTTGTAGATTGTAGATCACTATTCAGTCCTCAACTCTACTTGGCTTCCAATCTTTGCAACTTTGATGACTTGTTCACCCTTTAAGCATTCATCCTCGTTAAGCCTTCTTTCTTAGTTCACCATTGCAAACTTCTTCTCTTAGATCACTTAATGAAGCAAAGCATCTTCCTTCTTCTTGTCAAATTCTTGCTTCCAAAAATCTCTAACCTCTTTGCTTCATGACCAAACATCCCTACATATAGGGAATTGGAACTCTTTTTTTCGCTTATTATTCATCTCCAAAATTAGGGTTTTTGATGAATTAGGTAAGATACAATGTATCTACCCTATATCTTGTCTTCTTTAGAAACTTCTCCTAGAATCCATTTGAACTCGCCTCTAAAATAGTTTACATAAGATTTTATGCCTCTAGCTCATCAATCTTATCTTCCTCCTGATTCACAAGTTCTAAGAAAATAAACTTGTTAGCTTTTATTTGGAGAATCTTTGATCTTACTATGTTACTTGACATCTACTGTAAAATCACTTAGCATCAATTGGATTTTACTGGTGCTCAACCTCAACTAAAAATCACTCGGCATCAACTATCTTGCTTGACACCTACTAACTTTCTGGGCATTGACTAGAAATTTCTTTCACTTGGCTCCAACTAACTTTTTGCTCAGCTTGCACTAACTTTTCTCGGCACTTTATATCAACTTGGTCAAGCTTAGCAAATGAACTTTGTCCAACCTTTTTCTTCTAAACTTTCTAAGTGTATCCAATCATTTTGTAACCTCAAAATAGATCATCAATACATTATGTTATCACTATCTTAACTAATTCTTGCACTTCAATACATAATCATAACTTGACATTTCTCTAGGTACTTTTGTTACATCTTGTTGATCAAATCCTCCTCATCAATCAACTAAGTGATAGTGCTTGAAACATGTAAGCAATTTTCTTACCAACATGTAGTTGGTTTGACATTAGTAAAAATAATAATGATTGAAAACAAACATTCTTCTTTCAACAATCTCAAATGATCTTTTCAATCATATATCAACAATCTCCCTCTTTAGCATTGCTGGCAAAACAAACTGATCAACCAATCAAACAAATGATGAACATCTTGTTCTATCAAACTAACTAGGTCAAAACAGTAAGGCAATACCATAAAGAAAGCTTGTGAAATAAACTTATCCCTCTATTAGAAACTCCTTCTTGGGTTACAAAATATAATATTTTCTTCTTCCATGGCTCCTCTTGCGCAATGTACTTTCTCCCTTGATTGTCTACTTTGATCATCTCCCTCTTGATAAGTATGTACTTGATCAATTTACTGTACATTCACCCTCTTTGAAAATAATGCCAAAGACATATACTCAACATTTGGCATCTTTGATATATGAAAACATAGGCTTTTGTAGGCTCTTCAATTTTTCTCCTTCTGTCACCTTGCTTGTGACTAATTTGGAAGTTTGGCTCTTGTGATTACTTTAGGAAATTTCCTGAAGTAATATCCACCACATCAATTTGTATGAAATGAATGTCAACTTGTTTGATGTAGGATACTCCCTCTATCTTTTACATAGACTTTGATAGGGGTATCACTCCTAATTTACCTCTTAGATACTCATAAACATTCTTAGGAAATGCTTTGATGAAGATATCAACAATTTGCTCCTTTGTGTTAATATATTCCATCTTCACTTCTTTATTTGAACCAACTCCCTTACATAATGATGATTTATTGCAATGTGCTTTGTCTTTGTATGCATTACAAGATTCTTTGATACATTTATAACACTTGTATTATCACAATAAAGTGTCACTATTTCAGTGTTCTCTTTGTTCATTCCCTTATGTAGTTGTTTGATCCATACAATGTTTGTGCAATTGATAGCAACAACAACATACTTTGCTTCAGTAGTAGATTGGGAAGTACAACTCTGCTTCTTGCTTGTCCATGTAACAAGTCTTTTGCGTAAGAAAAATGCTTCCCCACTAGTGCTCTTCCTATCATCAATATTTTTGGCCCAATTAGCATCAGTGTAGACTTTCAGTTCAAACCTTCCATTCTTCTCATAGCACAAACCATACTCTTTTTTTCCTTTCAAGTATCTCACTATTCTTTTCATAGCCATCGAGCAATTCTCTCTAGGATTATCAGAGAATCTAGCAACTATCCCCATAGCTAATGCAATATTAGGTCTACTATGTACTACATATTGCAATTTTCCAATCATGGTTCTATATAATGTTTGATTGACCTCAACTGAGTCTTCATTCTTTGATAGCTTGAGTGTTGTTACCATAGGTGTACTTACTAGTTTTGAATCCTCAAGTCCAAATGTCTTCAATATCTCCTTGACATATTTTGACTGAGTGATATATACACCATACTTCATTTGATAAGATTGTAATCCCACAAAGAATTTGATCTCACCAAACATTGACATTTCAAACTCCTGTTTCATCTGATTTGCAAAATATTTACACAGAGCATCTTGTCCTCCAAATATTATGTTATCAACAGATATTTTAGATAACAGTATACCTTTTTCTTTATCTATCTTCATGTACAAATTTTTGTTATCATCTATTCTTTCAAATCCAATCTTAATAAGATAAGTATGAAGTCTCTCATACCAAGCTCTTGGTGCTTGTTTTAATCCATACAGGGCTTTGTGCAGTCTACATACCATGTTCTTATTGTTTTTATCCACAAATCCATTTGGTTTTTCTATGTAGACCTCTTCTTCTAATATGCCATTCAAAAATACAGACTTAACATCCATCTAATAAAATTTGAAACCTTTGTATGCAACATAAGAAAGAAAAATTCTTACTCCTTCCATTCTTGCAACAAGGACAATTATTTCACCATATTCAATTCCTTCTTCTTGTGCATACCCTTTGCAAACTAGTATTTCTTTGCTTCTTGTCACTTCACCATTCTCATCTAGCTTATTCCTAAATACCAATTTTGTGCCAATCACATTCTTGTCTTGAGGAACTAGGCTCCAAGTCTTGTTCTTTTCTATCTGCTAAATTTCCTCTTCCATAGCCTTGTACCATTCATCATCTTCTAATGAATCTCTCACTATCTTAGGTTCCTTCATGCTTAAAAAACATAATTCACTCCTCAACCTATTTCTTGTCATTGGCCTTGCATCTTTGTCTCCAATGATTTGATCTGTAGGATGGTGTTTTTTGACATATTTGGATAGTCTTGGCTTAGTTCTTGTGGTTGCATTCTGTCTCTCAGCTTCAGTATCACTATGTGCATCTCTATTAGGTGTTTCAACATCTCTTTCATATGTGCTAATCTTAGAGTTAGATTGTGCATTCTCCCCATTCTGCAACTTGACATTTATAGGATGTGACTCAACAGTTGTTGAGACTTGTTGTTGGTTTGTTGCATGATTTGTAGCATCTTCTTCAGTAGGCATTCCTTCATAATAGTATGCAAATATCTTGTAATCTTCTGGTTCTTTTGTAGTTTCAACCTCATTTTCTTCTGTAAACTCATCAAAATTCACATTTTCACTTTCTACAATTTTGTTAGTGTTAGTAATTAAACACTTATAAGCTTTACTTCTTATGGAGTAACCAAGGAATATACCTTCTTCACTCTTTGCATCAAAATTTCCACTCCTAACATCTTTAAGAATATAGCATTTTATTCTAAATACCTTAAAATATTTCACATTAGGTGGATGACCATACCATAGTTCAAAAGGTGTTCAGTGAGTACCTTTCTTTACTTGTACATAGTTCAAGGTGTATATTGCAATACTTACAACTTCTCTCTAGTATTTTAGAGCAACATTTTTCTCCATCATGAGTGTTCTGGCATAGTCCATTATTGACCTATTTCTTCTTTTAGCAATTCCATTTTGTGGGGTCCTAACTGCTGATGTACATCTCTTGATTCCTCTATCATTGTAGAACACACCAAACTCATGTGAAATGAATTCAACTCCTCTATCTGATCTCAAGAATTTCAAGCTCTTACCTGTTTCTTTCTCAACTCTTACCAAGTACCATTTAAACATAAGTCAATATGAACAATTTCAAGTATTTCCCTAGAGGTATAAGCTTTACTTTTAAAGCTTGACTTTGTCATCTTGCCTAGCTAACATTTTTTGCAAATTATATTTTCTAGTTTCTTCAACTTAGAAAAACCTCTAACTCTTTTCATGTTGCTAATACTAATCAGATTATCAAAGTTAACATGACATAGTCTCTTGTGCCAAAGCCATACATCATCAAGTTTTGAAATAAAACAAGTAGCATGTTCTATATCCAAATAGAATAGATTACTCCTAGTTTGATCACCTTTTCTAATTAATTTTTTATTTGTATCATATATCTTGGCTATTTTGTTCTCAAACTCAAATTTGCACCCCAAATTATTCAATTGTGACACACTTAGCAAGTTATAATTCAATCCTTCAACATAATAAGCATTTCCATATGAAATCTTGTCTGTGAGCTCGATAGACCCTTTTCCTTTTATTAAACATGGTGCATCATTGTCAAATCTTACACTATTTCCATTATAATAGGTTAAGGTAATAAACTTACTTTTGTCTCTAGTCATGTGGTGTGAGCATCCACTATCAATGATCCATTTTCCATTATTGTTCACACAAGTCATAAGTGTAGTAGCTTCATCCTCATCTAATTCATCCTTCATTGCAACATATACCACTTCATCATCATTTTCATCAGAGTCATGTTCATTAGCAATGTAGCATGACCTTTTGCCTCTATCTCTGTAGTCTTTTCCATCATCCTCTCTTCTATTTTTGTGCTTGTTCCCTTCTCTAAAGTTCTTCTTCTATGTACATCTTGCTGCAATATGACCAACTTCATTGTAATTAAAACAAATGATAGTCAACTTACCTTTGAATTTACCTTTTCCTTTGTGAAATCTTCTAGACAACAATGCTTTCAACTATTCAATGTCTTCCTCATCTGTACTACTATCACTAGATGCATACTTTATCTTTCTTTTCTCCTTCTTTGGCTTTACCTCCTTAGAGTCATTTAGTAACAATTTGGCTTTGAAAGTTGATTCAATACTCTTCGGTCTGTAGTTGTCAAAATTAGATAACTCAAAAGAAGTGAGTCTCCCTACCAAACCTTCAAGGGTTAGATCATTTCTTGACATACATCTTAACTCTTGGATTGTAGACAATCTAATGGCATATACAAGCAACAATTTTCTCAAGACTTTACTTAGCACAATGTCATCATTTGTTTTACTCGTAGCACCTTTTATTGCACTAACAACTTCTTTTATTCTAGCAACATATTGAGCAATATTTTCACCTTCTTCCATTCTCATTTCATCAAACTTACCTTTGAGGCTCTTTGAACATTTTTGTCTCCTCCATAGATAGTGTCTAGGGAATCCCACATCTACTTTACACTTTTAAGGTCTTTGATATCAACAAACTCAACATAGCTTAGGGAAGAGGTACTCTCCAACATCGCCTGATTGTGCTCTTTCTTTTTTCTTCAAATCTTCAGTAGTTAGGGCTCTTTCTGGATCAACATGTGCTACTAAAATGCAAGATTGTGCATAATCTCCAAGTCCTCCAAGGTGAGCTTCATCAAAATTCTCCATGCAAAAATGTTATCTATGTTTAGCTTGTGTACCTCTCCTTTTGACATCCTGATCTATATGCTTTTAGTACCTTGAAACTAATCCTCTTAAGCAACTATGCTCTGATACCAATTGTTAGAATTCTTTTAGAATAATTGAGGTGGGGGGATTGAATTAGTTATTGAAGGTCCAGATGTACAAAATAAAACTTTTCAAAATTTAGTGAACCCATAAAACTTTCTTAATCATGCATGCATTCATTGTGTGTTAACCAAAACTGATATGTTACTGTAACATTAACATGCATAAATGTAAAGCATAAAACATAACATATCCATCAATAGACTTGACACAATAATTTAACATGGAAACCCAATTTGGGAAAAACCACCAGTAACATGCTACTCCTTTTTCACTCTTCTGAAGTGATGCCCTGTTAAAAGCCAACCTTGTTAAAGGTTACAACACATACTATTAAATGTGACTCAGTTAAGCGATTTCAATCACCCTATTAAAAGTGAGCCTTGTTAGAAGACTGTAGGTCATTCACTTGGAATGCCACCCTATTAAAGAATTTTCCACTGATTATTAAATCAACCTTTCTCTAGAGGATTTACCCTAATCTAATACAATTGTTAGAAAGTAACAATAGAGCTTTTGATCTGATATAACTTACAACCTTACTTGTAGATTACAAATCACTATTCAGTTCTCAACTCTACTTGGCTTCCAATGTTTGTAGCTCTGATAGCTTGTTCACCCTTCAACCATTCATCCTCTTTAAACCTTCTTGCTTAGTTCACCATTGTAGACTTCTTCTCTTTGGTCACTTAATGAAGTAAACCCTCTTCCTTGTTCTTGTCAAATTTTTGCTTCCAAAACTCTAACCTCTTTGCTTCATGACCATACATCCCTACATGTATAGGGAATTAGAACTCTTTTTCTTTCTCATTATTCATCTCCAAAATTAGGGTTTTCGATGGATTAGGTAAGATACAATGTATCTACCCCATATCTTGTCTTCTCTAGAAACTTCTAAAATCCATTTGAATTCACCTCTAAAATGGTTTGCATAAGAGTCTATGCCTCCAGCTCATCAATCTTATATTCCTCCTAATTCACAATTTCCAAGAAAAAAAACTTGTCAGCTTTTATTTGGTGAATCTTCGATCTTCTTCATAATGTAGTAGCTTGGCATTGTCAATTTATTGATGCTTGACACATACTGTGTTACTCGACATCTACTATAAAATCACTCGATATCAACTGGATTTATTGGTTCTTGGCATCAACTATCTTGCTCGACTCTACTAACTTGCTCGACATCCACTATAAATTGCTTTCACTTAGCTCTAATTGACTTTTTGCTTGGCTTGCACTAACTTTGCTCAACACCTTCTATCAACTTGGTCAAGCTTAGCGAATGAACTTTGTCCAACCTTTTTCTTCTAATTTTTCTAAGTGTAGCCAATAATTTTTTAACCTCAAATAAATCATCAATACATTATGTTATCACTGTCTTAACTAATTCTTGCACTTCAATACATAATCATAACTTAACTTTTCTCTAGGTACTTTTGTTACATCTTGTTGATCAAATCCTCCTCATCAATCAACTAAGTGATAGTGCTTGAAACATGTAAGAAATTGTCTTACAAACATGTAGTAGGTTTGACATCAGTGACAAAAAAATGATTGAAAAAACATAGTCTTCTTTCAACAATCTCAAATGATCTTTTCAATCATATATCAACAAATTTTATTGACAATTTTGGTTTTGTGCTTTTGACTTTGATGCTATTTTTGGGGTTCACAAATAGGTTTCTCAAGTCATATTTACTAATGTTATGGGTTGCAACCTCATCATAATCCATCCCATCATCAAACTATGCATCCATCTCATTGTGCTAATGAAGAGCAACATTATGCTTCTTAGTAAGTGTCTCAATATTATGTACAATGGAGTTTAAAGTAGATAACATGGGAGACAATACATGAATGTTTTGATATGTGGTTTAACCACCATAGTTTTTTTAGATTTTGTTGAATAAATTCTTCCAAATGAGGAGGGTTTTGGGAGGTAGTAGATCATTTAGGCTTGGTTGTGGTTTGGGTGGAGGTGATTGTGGTTCGTTTTGAGGCTCATTGTTTCACAGGTGGAGGTTTTGAGGATCATTTATATTAGCCTTGGATGTTTAGATTGGAAATACAATCCAAACTACAAATTTATTCAATCAAAAATAAAATACACTCTTTTTATTAAAAAAATACTAAATTTGATTGAAAAAAAAAAACTATAGAAATGGAAAAAAAATGAACTTACTTAGAGGTGCCAAATGGAAACCTTTTCAGATAGCCAAAATAATTTTATGCACCCAAAATCGCTAGTAAAAAATATCATTTAACCACTATTATGATTGGTGAAAAATAAGCGCATGGGTTGTATATACTACTACAGGTATCGTGCACCCAATATATTAGGTGTCTGATATGGTTAGGATAATTAAACTTTGATATGGTCATAGGATTGGGGGAAAAAATTCACAATAGATTTTGAAGCACTTTTGGATGTTCCAAAAGTTCCTTTTTATCGCCACTTTTTAGACCCCCATGATCTTGCACATAGCCTATTAGAAGCACTTTGAATTTCCATAGATACATTGATATGTAAGAAAATATTCCTATTCTAGCAAATATGCTGGTGTTTCACCAAATTTTCTTTATTTTTAAGAAAAATTTCCTCAGTGATTATTTCTTGAGAACATACTCCTAAGCATCATCTACTAATCTATAAAATATTTCTTTAATGAACAAGTGTCATAGAATTCAGAAGATTGCTTTAGGTTTACAGGACCCAACTCAATTGGCATACTTAAAGCTTTGACTTTGAGTGTGTCAGGCCATGGGTCCCTCCTTAACTTAACCTTCATTGGTTCCATTGGAATTTTTTTTTTCTATTTTCCCTGCTGGAGGGATTATGTTATGTGTCAATTAATGTAATCTAGTCCCACAGTTTGAATATTTTGATTTAGTGTCCCATACACTTAAATACTTTAAACTTTAGAGTTGAAAGCATTGAATTTGTGGGAAACGTATTCAAATTTTTAAATATTAAAAATTATTAATAATAATAGTCAATGTTATAATTAAATAAGAATGATCATGCATTAATTTTTATTGCATATTAAAATTTAACTTAAATTTTTAATTATTTAGCTTTTCTTAAATTTAATTATTTTGACAGGGTTCTCTAAAATATTAAAACTAGAAATCACACCATGGGGTGCAATGGGCATGTTGAAGTGTTGTGGTGTTCAATTTTATGGATAAATTCGATAGTGTGGGGAGTCTTCCATGATATGTGCACATTATGATTATAGAGAGTGGAGCAAAAGAATAGTGTAAATTCATTAGTACATGTCACTATCTAAACTGAAACCAATTAGAATCATATATTGTCCATATAATTGCAATTCACCCCTTCCATAAATATAGTTCATACATACCTATTTCTCTTTGAATAAAGAGAAGGAAATTTAGCTAAAATATTAATTCTAAATCCCATTATATTAGAACATGTACATAATTTATTTTTGACTACATTTAACATGTCTATTAAGTCAAGAGTGTTTTTAATAATAATATCATCTGTATTTGTTCATTTACTCTATAGTATATGAAGAAATGGTGGGTTTGAGCATATTGAGCCAATAGAGATGCTCAACTATCATATGTTGAACACCCCAACAACCTGTTACATGATTTTGTAGTGGGTGGAAGGTACAATTAGTTTTGGTCCATATTGGTAGTTGGTCTTGAACAATTGTGCTCAGTCGTTAGTGAAGTGGCAATGTTAAATATGTTCCTTGTGGGTCCCATCTTTGCACAATTAACTAGTTCCATACGGTGTTGGATTTAGATGCAAACTGAAGATGGTAGATACATCTATGGTAGTGCAAGCCTTATAGGCCAATGGTATTTTCTTGTAGAGTGTGAAGAATCTTTTCTAGCCATAGCTATACTCTTCCTTGTGGAGGTAGGTGTACTCCACTTTTAATGGTATTGAGGCTGGTTGGACCCATATTTTTCTTGGTATATGGTGTATTTCTAGTTGAGTGCATGTTGTACAGGTTACCATTCCTAAGGCATGTGGATCTTTGTAGAGGTGGGTAAAATTTTGCATTGGCAGGGATACAATTGGTTTGGGTCCATGTTGGTAGTTGGTCTTGAACAATTTTGCTAAGTTATTCATGTGGTGGTGTAAGAAATTATAAGATGAATAAGGAAGAGAAATGAAGCTAAATTAATCCAAGTGAAGAAAATTTACCATAAAATAACCAAGAGCTAAGATCATACACCAATGAAGAGCAACAAAGGAGACAAATATTTTTGAAAGGGGAAAGCAAATAGAATCCCTTGTGAGTATTATGAATAGAAGGAAAAAGCCCTAAAAAGAGAGAAAGAATAATGGAGCAAATAGCTCATTACAATAACATCAAGATGATGTGTAGAAGATCTATATAGAATGAGAGAGAGGCATCTCTTTTATAGAGATGCAAAAGGAGTTGCATGTGGTTGCATGTGTAACTTCCATTTTTATGAATGCCACCATTCATAATAAGTGTGTGCAAAGTGTTGAGATCCTCTTAAGGAGGATAAACTAATTTCCTTTATAAAAGGAATTACAAAAAATGAGTTGTCCTAACACATGTACAAGAGGACAAGTAAATGACATGTCCTCACATGTGTACTAAAGGAAAAAAACATAAGAGATACCTTGGTTTATCCCATATAATAAATAAATACAGCCAAGGAAAGATTAATAATTCTAACATCCCCCTTTAATCTTTACTTGGGGAGAGTACATCAAAGGGTATCAAACCCAATTTGCAATAAGCATGGGTACATCATTGGAGAGCCAAGAGAAGTGGATAGTACTTCAAGTGTGTTACATATTCAAATGGATTCATGTGGTATAGGATACGTACAATGGATAAAAATGTCTTGTATGTGCCTTGATGGGTTACCTGAAACATAGAAACAAGAAACAAGGCAACTATCCATGAGGATAATTTCATCTTATATTCAAGTTAAAAAAATTCTAAGTAAATTCTCATAGAGTAAATTGGAACAGAGTGATAAATGTAAATGTAACCTGGTACCTCAAAGTAATCATATTCTTCAAAGAAAAATTTTGATAGGAAAGAAGAAGGGAATATACAAGGCCCCATTGACCATAGACAAGGCCAACTAATGAACCCAACATAAACAATTCATCAATTACATAGATATAGATAGTCCACCATTAAATCATTTCACTACAAGTTAATGGGTGATAAATCCATAACCTACATGACTCACAATTTAAGCAATGAAGTATGAAGAACAAGAGTATGTGCAGGATCATGGTCAACCAAACTATGGCATTAAGTGGCAGTGAAAAACTAACAAATTAGGGTTATGTCAACTTGACACATAATTTTAAAGTGGTTATGGACTTTATATCAAAAATTTGTAAGAAAATAATCTATAGGAAATTGAATGTAGTTTCTAAACTACTACGCCTTATTAGGAAAAAAATAAAATTAATTGGTCAAAAGTTTGAATTTTAATGCAGTACTACGAAAATTTTAGGGCAAAAATAAAAAGTAGGTCGTATGTCTGACCACATTAATCAAAATCAAATGATAATAATTTTTAAATATAATTATAGATATGAAAAGTAGACTCATGTCTAGATGTGACGCATATTTTTTGGTATTCTTATTCCAAATAAATAATTAAATATGAATTTTCTACCAAAACTTTTTTGAAAAAAAAAAGTCCCGTGTCTAACCACCTTAACTAATAGAAAATTTTAACAAATTTAAATTTTTTTATTTTGTCTTATACTAGGTGAAGCATAGAATGTGATGCAACTTTTAGATTTAAAAAATGTTATATCGTTTGAAAATTATAGCTATTTTTCAATTAGTGTGTCAATCAACACTTTACAATAATCTTCATTAATAATTAACCAATAAATACTTATGGATCTCAGAATTTGACAGAAATTATATTGATGGAATCTTGAGAGCGATATTAAAAAATCATTTTTGTTTCATTCAATTTTGATAAAATTAAAATTGTCAGACGACTACTCGAAGTCTGAATATCACTAAAACCCTCTTCAAACACGTCTTTTGGGTTGACCGAGTAGGCTTGGTAAATACCAAGCCTAATCGGATATCTGATTTGAAATCAGATATCTGATATGCTTCGACAGAATTTGGGTGGGAAATTTCAAATCCCAACCCATTTTGGAGGGAAAATTGCGTTTAAAAGTTATAGCTTATGATTTATAAATTATTTCACTTATATTACTATGTAAAGACATATTTTAGTATATATATAATAACATAATGTAAAGATATAAGATATAATCTATTAATATATTATGTTAATCTTATTAAAATCTATAAATATAATTTATATTATTATTATTTTTACTAAATATAATAACGTAATATTTTCATTAAATATAATATGTATTATATATTATTATATTAATATGTATGTTATTAATATATACATGATAACGTAATATTTTTATTAAGTATAATAATGTAATACATATACATATACATATACATATACATATACATATACATATATATATGTATATTATTAATATATATGAGTCAAAGGGGGTCATAGGTCAACCATTGACCCCCTTTGATGCACTAAATGATGACGTATGTCCCTAGGGGTCTTAGGACCCCTAGCGACATATTACAATGGTTAATATGGGTCAAAGGGGGTCATAGGGTGAACGATGACCCCTTTTGACCCATTAAATGATGCAATATGTCCCTAGGGGTCTTAGGACCCCTAGGGACATATTAGAATCATTCATATTGGTCAAAGGGGGTCATAGGGTAACCTATGACACCCTTTGACCCATTAAATGATGACATATGTCCCTAAGGGTACTAGGACTCCTAGGGAGATATTAGAATCGTTCATATGAGTCAAAAGGGGTCATAGGTGACCCATTAAATGATGACATATGTCATTAAGGGTCCTAGGACCCCTAGAGACATATTAGAATTGTTCATATAGGTCAAAAGGGGTCATAGGGTGACATATGAACACTTTTGATCCATTAAATGATGACATATGTCCCTAAGGGTCTTAAGACCCTTAGGGACATATTAGAATGGTTAATATGTGTCAAAGGGGGTCATAGGTTGACCTATGACCCCCTTTAACCCATTAAATAATGAGATATATCCCTAGGGATCTTAGGACCCTTAAGGACATATTAGAATCATTCATATGGGTCAAACGAGGTCATAGGGTGACCTATGACTCCCTTTGACCCATTAAATGACGAGATATGTCCCTAAAGGTCCTAAGAACCCTAGGAACATATTAGAATGGTTAATATGTGTGAAAGGGGGTCATAGGTTGATCTATGAACCCCCACGACTCATTAAATGACTAGATATGTCCCTAGGGGTCCTAGGACCCCAAGTGACATATTAGAATGGTTAATATGTGTCAAAGGAGTTCATTAGTTGATCTATGACACCCCATGACCCGTTAAATGATGAGATATTTTTCTAGGGGTCCGAGGACCCCTAGGGACATATTAAAATTGTTAATATGGGTCAAAGCTGGTCATAGGTTGACCTATGACCCCCTTTGACCCGTTAAATGATGACATATGTCCCTAGGGGTCTTAGGACCCCTAAGGACATATTATAATGGTCAATATGTGTGAAAGGGGGTCATAGGGTGACCTATGACCCCACATGACTCATTAAATGACGACATATGTCCCTAAGGGTCCTAGGATCCTTAAGGACATATTAGAAAGGTTAATACGGGTCAAAGGGGGTCATAGGGTGACCTATGACCGCCTTTGACTCATTAAATGCTGACATATGTCCCTAGGGGTCCTCGGACCCTTAGGGACATATTAGAATATTTAATATGGGTCAAAGGGGGTCATAAGGTGACCTATGACCCCCTTTGACCCATTAAATGACGAGATATGTTCCTAGGGGTCCTAGAACCCCTAGGGACACATTAGAATGGTTAATATGTGTGAAAGGGGATCATAGGTTGATCTATGAACCCCTACGACCTATTAAATGACGAGATATGTTCCTACGTGTCTTCGGACCTCTAGCGACATCTTAAAATGGTTAATATGGGTCGAAGGAGGTCACACGTGACCTATGACCCCCTTCAACCCATTAAATGATGACATATGTCCCTAGGGGTCCTAGAACCCCTAGGGACATATTAGAATGGTTAATATTGGTCAAAGGGTGTCATAGGGTGACCTATGACCCCCTTCGATACATTAAATGATGACATATGTCCATACGGGTCCTAGGACCCCTAGGGACATTTTAGAATGGTTAATATGGGTCCCTTTGACCCATTAAATGAAGACATATGTCGCTAGGGGTCCTACGACCCCTAGTGACATATTAGAATGATTAATATGAGACAAAGAGGTTCATAAGTTGACTTATGACCCCTTATGACTCGTTAAATGATGAGATATGTTCCTAAGATTTTGAAGACCCCTAGGAATATATTAGAATTGTTAATATGGGTCAAAGGGGGTCATAGGTTGACCTATGACCCCCTTTGACCCATTAAATGATGACATATGTCCCTACGGGTCTTAGGACCCCTAGGAACATATAATAATATTTAATATGTGTGAAAGGGGGTGACAAGGTGACCTATGACCCCCCACGACCCATCAAATGATGACATATGTCCCTAGGGGTCCTAGAACTGCTAGGGACATATTAGAATGGTTCATGCAGTTAAAAGGAGGTCATAGGGTGACCTATGACCCCCTTTGACCTATTAAATGATGACATATGTCTCTATGGGTTCTAGGACCCCTAGGGACATATTAAAATGGTTCATATGGGTCAAAGGGGGTCATAGGGTGACCTATGACCCCCTTCGACCCATTAAATGATGACATATGTCCTTAAGAGTACTAAGACCCTAAGGGACATACTAGAATGGATAATATGGGTCAAAGGGTGTCATAGGGTGACCTATGACCCCCTTCAACCCATTAAATGATGACATATATGTCCTTTGGGTCCTAGGACCCCTAGGGACATATTAGAATGCTTAATATGGGTCAAAGAACGTCATAAGGTAACCTATAACCCCCTTCAACTCATTAAATAACGACATATGTCCCTAGGGGTCCTAGGACACCAAAGGACATATTAGAATGGTTAATATGGGTCCAGGGGTGTCATAGGGTGACCTATGACCCCATTTGACCCATTAAATGATGACATATGTCTCTAGGGGTCTTAAGACCCTTAAGAAAATATTAGAATCATTCATATGGGTCAAAGAGGGTCATAGAGTGACCTATGACCTCCTTTGACCCATTAAATGATGACATATGTTCTTAGGGGTCATAGGACCCCTAGGGACCTAATAGAATAGTTAATATGTGTGAAAGTGGGTCGTAAGTTGACCTAAGACCCCCTTTGACGCATTGAATGATGACATATGTCCCTAGGGGTCCTAAGACCGTTAGAGACATATTAAAATGGTTAATATAGGTGAAAGGGGGTCATAGGTTGACCTATGACCCTCCACGACCCATTAAATGATGACATATTTTTAAAAAAATCCTAAGACCCCTAGGGACATATTAGAATGGTTAATATGGGTCAAAGGGGTTCATAAGTTGACCTATGACCCCTCATGGCTCGTTAAATGATGAGATATGTTCATAGGGGTTCTAGGACCTCTACTGACATATTAGAATGGTTAATATAGATCTCTTTGATTACATATGTCCTTAGGGGTCTTAAGACCCCTAGCGACATATTAGAATGGTTAATATGGGACAGAAGGGTTCATAAGTTGACCTATGACCCCCCATGACCCGTTAAATGACGAGATGTCCTTAAGGGTCCTAGGACCCCTAGCAACATATTAGAATGGTTAATATGGGACAAAGGGGTTCATAAGTTGACCTATGACCCCCCATGACTCGTTAAATGATGAGATATGTCCCTAGGGGTCCGAGGACCCCTAGCGACATATTAAAATTGTTAATATGGGTCAAAGGGGGTCATAGGTTGACCTATGACCCTCTTTGACTAATTAAATGATGACATATGTCCCTAGGGGTCTTAGGACCCCTAGGGACAAACTATAATATTTAATATGTGTGAAAAGGGGTCATAGGGTGACCTATGACTCCCCACGACTCATTAAATGATGACATATGTCCCTAGGGGTCCTAAGACCCCTAGGGACATATTAGAATGGTTAATATGGGTCAAAGGGTGTCATAGGTCACAAAGGAGGTCATAGGGTGACCTATGACCCCCTTTGACCCATTAAATGATGACATATGTACCTAGGGGTCCTATGACCCCTAGGGACATATTAGAATGGTTAATATGGGTCAAAGTGAGTCATAGGGTGACCTATGACCCCCTTCGACCCATTAAATGATGACATATGTCCCTAAGGGTCCTAGGACCCCTAAGGACATAATAGAATGGTTAATATAAGTCAAAGGGTGTCATAGGCTAACCTATGAGCCCCTTCGAACCATTAAATGATGACATATGTCCCTAGGGGTCCTAGGACCCCTAGGGACATATTATAATGGTTAATATGGGTCAAAAGGGGTCATAGGGTAAGTTATGACCCCTTTCAACCCATTAAATGATGACATATGTCCCTACAGGTACTAGGACCCCTAGGGACATATTAGAATAGTTAATATAGGTCAAAGGGTGACCTATGACCCCTTTCGTCTCGTTAAATGATGACATATGTCCCTAGGGGTCTTAGGAACCCTAGGAACATATTAGAATCTTTTATATGGGTCAAAGGGGGTCGTAGAGTGACCTATGACCCCCTTTGACCCATGAAATGATGACATATGTCCCTAGGGGTCCTAGGGCCCCTAGGGACATATTAAAATATTTAATATGTGTGAAAGGGGGTCATGGGTTGACCTAAAACCTCTTTTGACCAATTAAATGATGACATATGTCCTTAGGGTTCCTAAGACACTTAAGGAGATATTAGAATGGTTAATATGGGTCAAAGACGATCATAGGTTGACCTATGACCCCCCACGACCCATTAAATGATGACATATGTTCCTAGGGGTCCTAGGACCCCTAGGGACATATTAGAATGGTTAATATGGGTCAAAGGGGTTCATAAGTTGACCTATGACCCCCCATGGCCCGTTAAATGATGAGATATGTCACTAAGGGTTCGAGGACTCCTAGGGACATATTAGAATTGTTAATATAGGTCAAAGTGGGTCATAGGTTGACCTATGACCCCTTTTGACCCATTAAATGATGACATATGTCTCTAAGGGTCTTAGGACCCCTATGGACATATTATAATAGTTAATATGTCTGAAAAGGTGTCACAGGGTGACCTATGACTTCGCAGGACTAATTAAATGACAAAATATGTTCCTAAAGGTCCTTAGGGGCATATTAGAATGGTTAATATGAGTCAAAGGGTGTCATAGGGTGACCTATGACCCCCTTTGATCCATTAAATGATGACATATGTCCTAGGGACATATTAGAATGGTTAATATGGGTCAAAAGGGATGATAGGGTAACCTATGACCCCCTTTGAAACATTAAATGATGACATATGTCCTTAGGGGTCCTAAGACCCCTGAGGATATATTAGAATTGTTCATATGGATTAACAAATTACTTGATATGTCCCTACGGGTCCTAGGACCCCTAGAGGCATATTAGAATGGTTAATATCTGTGAAAGAGGGTCATAGGTTGATCTATGAACCCCCATGACCCATTAAATGATGAGATATGTCCCTACCCCTAGTGACATATTAGAATGGTTAATATGGGTCAAAGGGGTTCTTAAGTTGACCTATGAACCCCCATGACCTATTAAATGATGAGATATGTCCCTAGGCATCGGAGGACATTTTAGAATGATTCATAAGTTGATTTATGGCCCCCTTCAATACATTAAATGATGACATATGTCCATAGGGGTCCTAGGACCTCTAGGGACATTTTAGAATCGTTAATATGGGTCCCTGTGATCCATTAAATGATGACATATGTCCCTAGGGGTCCTAGGACCCTGGAGACATATTAGAATGGTTAATATGGGTCAAAGGGGGTCATAGGGTAACTTATGACTCCTTTTAACCCATTAATTGACGACATATGTCCCTAGGGGTCTAAGGACCCCTAGGGACATATTAGAATCATTTATATGGGTCAAAGGGAATCATAAGGTGACCAATGACTCCTTTTGACCCATGAAATGATGACATATGTCCCTAGGGGTCCTAGGACCACTAAGGACATATTAGAATGGTTAATATGTGTGAAAGGGGGTCGTTGGTCTTTGACTCATTAAATGATGACATATGTCCCTAGGGGTCCTAGGACCCTTAGAGACATATTAGAATGGTTAATATGGGTCAAAGGGGGTCATAGGTTGACCTATTACCCCACACTACCCATTAAATGAAGACATATGTCCCTAGGGGTCCTAGGAGCCCTAGGGACATATTAGAATGGTTAATATGGATCAAAGGGAGTCATAGGTTGACCTATGACCCCCTTTGATCCATTAAATGATGACATATGTCCCTAGGGGTCCTCGGACCCATTGAAACATATTAGAATGGTTAATATGTGTGAAAGTGGATCATAGGTCGAGCTATGAGATCCCATGACCCATTAAATGACGACATATGTCCGTTGGGTCCTAGGACCCCTAGGGACATATTAGAATAGTTAATATGGGTCAAAGGGGGTCATAAGGTAACCTGTGACCCCCTTTGATCCATTAAATAACGACATATGTCCCTAGGGGTCGTAGAAAACCAAGGGACATATTAAAATGGTTAATATGAGTCCAAGGGTGTCATAGGGTGACCTATGACCCCCTTCGACCCATTAAATGATGACATGTCTCTAAGTTTCCAAGGACCCCTAGGAAAATATTAGAATCGTTCATATGGGTCAAAGGGGGTCATAGAGTGACCTATGACCTCCTTTGACCCATGAAATGATGACATATGTCCCTAGGGGTCATAGGACCCCTAAGGACATATTAGAATGGTTAATATGTGTGAAAGGAGGTCATAGGTTGACCTAAGACCTCCTTTGACCCATTAAATGATGACATATGTCCCTAAGGGTCCTAAGACCGTTAGGGACATATCAGAATGGTTAATATAGGTGAAAGGGGGTCATAGGTTGATCTATGACCCTCCATGGCTCATTAAATGATGACATATGTCCCTAGGGACATATTAGAATGGTTAATATGGGTCAAGGGGGTTCATAAATTGACCTATGACCCCTCCTGGCCCGTTAAATGACGAGATATGTCCCTAGGGGTCCGAGGACACCTAGAGACATATTAGAATAGTTAATATGGGTCAAAGGGGGTCATAGGGTCACCTATGACCCCCTTCGACCCATTAAATAATGACATATGTCCCTAGGGGTCCTAGGACCCTTAGGGACATATTAGAATGGTTAATATGGGTCAAAGGGTGTCATAGGGTGACCTATGACCCCTTTTGACCCATTAAATGATGACACATGTTCATAGGGGTCCTAAGACCTTTACAAACATATTAGAATGGTTAATATGGGACAAAGGGGTTCATAAGTTGACCTATGACCCACCATGATCCGTTAAATGACGAGATATGTCCCTAGGGGTTCGAAGACCCCTAGAGACATATTAAAATTGTTAATATGGGTCAAAGGGGGTCATAGGGTGACCTATGACCCCCCACAACTCACTAAATGATGACATATGTCCCTAGAGGTCCTAAAACCCCTAGGGACATATTAGAATGATTAATATGGGTCAAAGGGGGTCATAGGGTGACCTATGATCCCCTTTGATCCATTAAATGATGACATATGTCCCTAGGGGTCCTATGACCCCTAAGGAGATATTAGAATGGCTAATATGGGTCAAAGCGGGTCATAGGGTGACCTATGATCCCCTTTGACCCATTAAATGATGACATATGTCCCTAAGGGTCCTAAGACCCCTAGGGACATATTAGAATGGTTAATATGGGTGAAAGGGTGTCATAGGGTGACATATGACCCCTTTCGACCCATTAAATGACAACATATGTCCCTAGGTGTCCTAGGACTCCTAGTGACATATTAGAATTGTTCATATGGATCAAAAGAAGTCATAAAGTGACCTGTGACCCCGTTTGACCCATGAAATGATGACATATGAGACATATTAGAATGGTTAATATGTGTGAAAGGGGGTCATAGGTTGACCTACGACCTCATTTGAACCATTAAATGATGACATATATCCCTTGGGGTCTTAGAACCCTCAGGGACATATTAGTATGGTTAATATGGGTCAAAGGGGGTCATAGGTTGATCTATGACCCCCCACAACCCATTAAATGATGACATATGTCCCTAGGGGTCCTAAGACCCCTACGAACATGTTAGAATGGTTAATATGGGTCAAAGGGGTTCATAAGTTGACCTATAACCCCTCATGACCCGTTAAATGATGAGATATGTCCCTAGGGGTCCGAGGACCCTTAGGGACATATTAGAATTTTTAATATGGGTCAAAGGGGGTCATAGGTCTACCTATGACCCTCTTTGACCCATTAAATGATGACATATGTCCCTAGCAGTCTTAGGACCCCTTGGGACATATTAGAATGGTTAATATGTGTGAAAGAGGGTCATAGGGTGACCTATGATACCCCACGACCCATTAAATGACAACATATATCCCTAGGGGTCCTAGGAACATATTAGAATGGTTAATATGGGTCAAAGGGTGACCTATGACCCTTTTTGACCCATTAAATAATGACATATGTCCTTAGGGGTCCTAGAACACCTAAGGTCATATTATAATGGTTAATATGGGTCTAAGGGGGTCATAGGGTAACCTATGATCTCCTTTGACCTATTAAATGATGACATATGTCCCTATGTCCCTAGGGGTCCTAGGACCCCTAGGGACATATTAAAATTGTTCATATTGGTCAAAGGGGGTCATAGGGTTACCTATGACCCGCTTTGACTAATTAAATGACGAGATATGTCCCTAGGGGTCCTAGGACCCCTAGGGACATATTAGAATGGTTAATATGTGTGAAAGGGGGTCATAGTTTGATCTATGAACCCCCACGACCCATTAAATGACAAGATATGTTCCTAGGGGTCTTAGGAACCCTAGCGACATATTAGAATGGTTAATATGGGTCAAAGGGGTTCATAAGTTAACCTATGACCTCCCATGACCCGTTAAATGACGAGATATGTCCCTAGGGGTCTGAGAACCCCTAGGGACATATTAGAATTGTTAATATGGATCAAAGTTGGTCATAGGGTGACCTATGACCCCCTTTGACCCATTAAATGATGACATATATCTCTAGGGGTCCTCAGACCCTTAGCGACATAATATAATGTTTAATATGAGTCAAAGGGGGTCATAGGGTGACCTACGACCCCCTTCAACCCATTAAATGATGACATGTCCCTAGGGGTCCTAGGACCCCTAGGAACATATTAGAATGGTTAATACAGGTCAAAGGGTGTTATAGGGTGACCTATGACCTCCTTCGACCCATTAAATGATGACATATGTCTCTAGGGGTCCTAAGACCCCTACGAATATATTAGAATCATTCATATGAGTCAAAGGGGGTCATAGGGTGACCTATGACCCCGTTTGACCCATTAAATAACGATATATGCCCTTAGGGGTCCTAGGACCCCTAGTGACACATTAGAATGGTTAATATGTGTGTAAGGGGGTCATAGGTTGATCTATGAACCCCCACGACCTATTAAATGATGAGATATGTCCTTGCGGGTCCTAAGATCCCTAGCGACATATTAGAATGGTTAATATGGGTCAAAGGGTGTCATAGGATAATCTATGACCCCCTTTGACCCATTAAATGATGGCATATGTCCTTAGGGGTCCTAAGACCCCTAGAGACATATTAGAATCGTTCATATGGGTCAAAGGGGGTCATAAGGTGACCTATGACCCCATTTGACTCATTAAATGATGAGATATGTCCCTAGGGGTCCTAGGACCCCTAGGGACACATTAGAATGGTTAATATGTGTGAAATGCGATCATAAGTTGATCTATGAACCCCCACAACCCATTAAATGATGAAATATGTCCCTAGGGGTCCTAAGACCCCTAACAACATATTAGAATGGTTAATATGGGTCAAAGGGGTTCATAAGTTGACCTATGATCCACCATGACCTGTTAAATGAAGAGATATGTCCTTAGGGGTCTGAGGACCCCTAGGGACATATTAGAATTGTTAATATTGGTCAAAGGGGGTCATAGGGTGACCTATGACCCCCTTTGACCCATTAAATAATGACATATGTCTCTAGGGGTCCTATGACCCCTAGTGACATATTAGAATGGTTAATATGGGTCAAAGGGGGTCATAGGGTGACTTGTGACCCCGTTCGACCCATTAAATAACAACATATGTCCCTAGGGGTCCTAGGACCCTTAGGGACATATTAGAATGGTTAATATGTGTGAAAGGGTGTCATAGGGTGACCTATGACCCCCTTTGACCCATGAAATGACGACATATTTATATACTATTAATACTATTGTAGCATAATAATAATAATAATAATATAAATAAATACTAAATATTAATACTATTATATCTATAGTAATAATAATAATACTATTATAGCTATAATAATAATATATATATTAATACTATTGTAGCATAATAATAATAATATAAATAAACACTAAATATTAATACTATTATATCTATAGTCATAATAAGAATACTATTATAGGGATAATAATAATATTGATACTATATATTAATACTAATAAACCAAAGTCGGTTTCCATGTAATAATTATTCTAATATTAATACTATTATAGCAAAGGTTGTTTTTCCTCCAAATGTCATTGGAGAAAATCGAATATCCAATTTTTCTTGGCACCAGTTTCCAACACATCCCGGTCCCTGCAGACCCATCAATATCACATTTTCAATTTTTTTTCACGGGTTTTCCAAAAAAGTGCATTTTGTGGTCCAAAAAATTTGAAAATATAACTTTAGGTGTTTGAATTTGTTATCTCAATGGGGAGCAGCAGTCGTTGAAAGGATAAACACAAAAGGAAGATATCCAATGAAGACATTGCGACATATAGGGAAAGAGACAAAATGGAACACCAAAGAAAAAGACAAGGTATGCTAAATATCAGTCAAGTTGACGATGAATTAGTCAAAGGTAAAATTATAGAGTCAGATAATGAATATGTACAGTTGGGAAATGAAAATGTACCTATTGAAAATGATAATGCTGAAATTGAAAATTTAGAGAATGAAAATTTTGAAGATGAAATACTACCAAGTCATAATCCAAATTGCAGAATTGACCATGTCGAACATGACAATGCATAGGAACCTAATTTACAAGAACGTTAGATATCTCCTAATTATAATCGACATGAAGGTTCTAAAACACCAAAATGGATAATTGAAATTGATGAAATGATTATTACTAGTTTGGAAGGGAAAAAATTCAAAAGAACCATTTGATTATGGGCTTCAAAACTATATCAGATGTTTTTCAGTAACAAGACAGTGGTAAAGAAATGTCAGCTTTTCATGCACTTATTAAAGATGCAAAAGATGAGACCTATGCTTTCCAAATTGAAGATTTGTGTCAATAAAAAGGTTCAAAAAAATGCCATTATTGTGAAGAATCTTTTTAGTTCTCTCAATAGCATTGGAAAAAATAATAGGGAGAAGGATAACAGAGCTACTCGAAGGGTTATTACAACCTCTTTGGTAAGTCATTATTTGAGAAAGGGTAGATATATGAGACAAACTTGTACTGATTTGAATCTAAATAGTACTACTTTGAGAAGAGCACTTAGTCGATGAGAGAAAATTGATGATCCTCTTCAAAATGAAACATGGGCATTTGGTGGGAGACTTCCACATTTTGATAAGAAGCTATCCGATGATGTGAAGGAAGAAATTACACAATTTTGGCACTCTAACTCACGAGTATCACCAAATGCTAAAGATGTGTTAAAGTTGAGAATTGGCATCAGAGACCACATGCCACATCCTACAAACTATTTGGAGGTAAGTCAAACTATGTTGTTCAAACAATTTAGAGAGAGTCATCCAAGTCTTCATATATCGCAAAGGGCTTTTGAATTTTTGAAGCCATTTTATTGTGTGCCACTCAAAATTCGAAATACATGTTGTTGCAAATATCATGTTGAGTTTTCTATGCACTATGAACTATTATACTCCATCCGTTCTACTTTGCATAGTAAAGAAATGTTAGAGGATTGTGGTGCTAGTGAGCTTCCAAAATCATCAAGAGACTTGCTAGATCAACTTTTATGTCATAGAGTTGATGGTTGTTTTTTTATAGAAATGCTTTCTTAAATGAGAAGTGTTCAGAATGTGGTGGCTTATCCAAGTTTGACACATGTTTCCATGAGGGGTGTGAACAAGATCTTGGAAAGACAATAGTGAAAAAAGGTATATGAAATGGTGAAATACACATTGAAGAGTGGAGGTGAGAGCTCTAGATGTGAATTGGTTGGAAAAGATATCAATGTGGCTAGTTTTATTTCAAATTTCAAGGAAAATCTTTTTTACAAGTATGCAAGACATAGTCACAGGTCTCAGTGGTTGGATGAAAAATTTAGAATGTGCAAGGAGACTTTTTCCATTGACACTATTATATCAGTTGTTGATTTTGCTAAGAACTACACATTGCAACCTCAAAATGAGACACAATCTCAGTATTACAACTCTATTTAGATTGCTATTTTTGTTCACATAACATATAGACATGCCCCTGATAGTGTAGAAGATAATCAAAAGATTATTAGAGAGGATCATTTTTATATGAGTGATGATAGATCTCACTCTCACGAGTTTGTGCAACATTTTTTTGAGAATTATTTTGATTTCTTACATGAGCATGCAATTGCTATGGATAGACATATCATTTGGTCAGATAACTATACATGTCAATTGAAGAATGCTCGCATGTTTTATTGGTTGTGTAGGATGCATGTAGAGAGAGGGGTGCCTCATATTTAGAGTTTTTTTGAGTCCATCCATGGAAAAAGGGAACATGATGGAGTAGGGGCATGTGTGAAGAGAGCTCTAGTCAAGGAGCAACTAAAGATTTCAGCAGCAGAGCTTCTTGATGCTCATAGCATTGTTGATTGGTGTAGTTTAGAATTATCACAGGGGGTAACTCTTGATTTAGTGGTACGCAAGTTCTAATGGTTGGTTGAGAAAGGGTCCGTAGCTGATAGATTATATTGTGCTACAGTGAGAGAGTCATAAAAAATGCATTCATTCCAGAGCTCTGATTCTAGTACATGGACCATTTGGACATGACACAGCTAGCTTGCTTTTGTCCTAGTTGTTTTCAGTGTGATTGGGATCACTGTGAGTCAAGTGAATGGGTGGACACATGGGCTCCACATTATCTTACTCCATTGTCTATCATATCCTCTATCAGAAATGATGACATGGAAAGTTCACTTGAGCATAACCATCTATCGGATCTACTTCAGCCAGGACATGTCTTTGCATTGGTTGCACCACAAGGGAATGATGAGAAATCTAATTATTGGTTAGCACATTGTGTAAGAGGTAAACAAAAACTTGCACAACCAATCATAGATGATGATGGATTCACATATCCTACTAGTTTAGTGGTTGTCACTGGAACATGGCTGCGGACATACATGCTTAGAAGGAATGAAATTCTTGCATTCGAAGGCTATCAGAAGCACAAAATAATTCTCATATATTCGCATCTTATTATAGCAACAAATGTAAAGTTGTTAAAGCATCAAGGAAGACCAAAAGTAAAAGAACTTTTTACTATTGCTAATGTTGATCATGAAGCCCTGTTGGAGACCCTAAAACAAAGAGAGGACCCTATTGCAACACTCAACTAGGTATATTTACTTCTTATGTTATTTTCTTCATAATGATTCAATGAACTGATGATTATCTTGTTTAATACAATAATTTACTAATTTTTTTTATGATATTGGAAAGTAGGTACGTCATGAAGAGTTGGGGAGGTGGTATTGGGGAGAATTCCTAAGATTTATGATGTAAAATGTGAACTTTTTTGTATATAGTTTTTGTAATAATGAAAAAGATAGGTTAAATTAGTTGCACATTCTAATTTGTATTTTGGTAGGTTCTTTGTAAGGAATTATAAGAGGAAGATATTGAACAAGTTCTTGCAAATCATATTTGCATGTGATACAAGGCTATAAGGACAATTTTAAGAGCATTTATAACTATATGAAAGATAATTGCTTGCGGATATCTTATTACAAATTTGGTTTTTTCCTTATTTGACATAAAGTTGACATTATGATTATTAAAACTATTTTTATCAAACTAATCAAATAAGAAAAATCTAGAAAGTATAGATGAACAATTAGAATACTTGATTTCTTCCATTTTGCAACCAATCATGGCATTTGAAAGCATAAAGAGTCATAATATTGTATAATGTTTTGAAAGACTTTCATATTGAAAAGTTGTAAAGGACCATGAGATTTGAACTTTAGTAATGTCTAGGTTTGCATAGGGTAAGTGATTCATTACATAGGTCCTAATAAGGTCTCATAATAATCTCAAGTCATTGCATAAGTTCAAACATTCAATAAGTCACTTAAAATTTAGCTTATTGCTTTAGAAAATTCAAATCTTGAATGTAACGGCTACATGAGCATTTTGGAAGGAAACTCTATAGTTTAAATTTAATGAAATACAGGGAACACTAGTGCAAAGCACCTAATCATTTTTCTTTTCTTGATGTAATAAGGTCTAGGGATAGATCTAATGATCTCCCTATGACCATCCACATTTGTAATGGACACAAGACCCCATGGTGCAACTATAAGCCTTGGCCATCAATTGGTCCAATAAAGTGAATTTTTGGTAAATTCCATGTTTTTTAGGTAATTCTAGATGTTTAGAACATTATTAGGGTCCATAGGAGTTTTTAGAGTCTATTTGCAATCAAATTTGCAATAAAACTTGTCTTAGTGCAAAAATTGCAAAAAGTTGCTTAGCAACTTTTACAATTTTCTTGACAACTTTTCAAAATCTAACTCCTAACGGCTAGAACTGTTTGAATCGTCAGTGCCATTAACTCCATGTGGGTGGGTGAACCCTAGTGACACCCTTGTTCCAACCACGGAGACCCTCTATCATCCATGGCCACCCCGTACCGAGGAGTCCTTAAGGTTCTCTAAGTGCATTTTGAGGTCGATCTTCTAAGGGTCATTACTTAGAGCTTGTGAGGGCTATCGATAAACTATCAAATGCTACAATATGGTGATGTTGAGGCCTAAAATAACCTATTTCATTTTTTAGAGATCACATTATATTTGGATTCGGCACAACGATCTCGCTCGATGCCAAAACTCGCAGTGTGCCTTAGTTCATAGGTGCACCACAACGTAACTTTGAAACTGTTGATTGTGGCATCGAATCATCAGTGCTATTAGCTCTGGATGGGCAGGTGAACCCTAGTCACACCCTTGTTTCAGGCACAAAGACCATCCATCATTTGCGGCCACCCCGTACCGAGGAGTCTCCAAGGTGCTCTATGTGCATTTCGAGGTCGATCTTTCGAGGGTCATAACTTGAAGCTCGCGAGGGCTATCTATGAATTGTCAAGTGCTATAGGATAGTGATACCGAGGCCTAAAATAATTTATCTCATTTTTGAGAGATCACATTCCGTTTGGATTCGGCATAGCGATCTCGCTTAATGCCGCAACTCACAGTGTGCCTCAGTTCATAGGTGCGCCACAACATAACTTTGAAACCACTGATTGTGGCATCGAATCATCAGTGCCATTAGCTCTATATGGGTGGGTGAACCCTAGTCACACCCTTGTTCTGGCCACGGAGACCATCCATCATTTGCGGCCACCCCGTACTGAGGAGTCTCCAAGGTGCTCTAAGTGCATTTCAATGTCGATCTTTCGAGGGTCATAACTCGAAGCTCATGAAGGCTATCAATGAACTATCAAATGGTACAGGATGGTGATATTGAGGCCTAAAATAACCTATCTCATTTTTGAGAGATCACATTCCGTTTGGATTCAGCATAGCGATCTCGCTCGATGCCAAAACTTGCAGTGTGCCTTAGTTCATAGGTGCACCTCAGCGTAACTCTGAAACCATTGATCTTGGCATCGAATCGTTAGTGACATTATCTCTGGATGGGTGGGTGAACCCTAGTCACACCCTTGTTATGGCCACGAAGACCATCCATCATTTGCGGCCACCCTGTATCAAGGAGTCTCCAAGGTGCTCTAAGTGCATTTCGAGGTCGATCTTTCGAGGGTCATAACTCAAAGCTCGTGAGAGCTATCGATGAATTGTCAAATGCTACCAGATGGTGATATTGAGGCCTAAAATAACCTATCTCATTTTTGAGAGTTCACATTCCGTTTAGATTTGGCATAGTGATCTCGCTCGATGCCAAAACTCGCAGTGTGCCTCAGTTCGTAGGTGCACCACAACATGACTTTGAAATCGCTGATTTTGGCATCGAATTGTCAACACCATTAGCTCCAAATGGGTGAGTGAACCCTAATCACACCCTTTTTCTGGTCATAGAGACCATCCATCATTTGCAGCCACCCCATATTAAGGAGTCTTCAAGGTGCTCTAAGTGCATTTCAAGGTCGATCTTTTGAGGGTCATAACTCAAAGCTCATGAGGGTTATCGATGAACTGTCAAATGCTATAGGACAGTGATATTGAGGCCTAAAATAACCTATCTCATTTTTGAGAGATCACATTCTGTTTGGATTTGGCACAATGATCTCGCTCAATGCCAAAACTTACAGTGTGCCTCAGTTCATAGGTGCACCACAACGTAACTTTGAAACCACTGATCTTGGCATTGAATTGTCAATGCCATTAGCTTTGGATGGGTTGGTGAACCCTAGTCACACTCTTGTTCTGTCCATGGAGACCATCCATCATTTGCGGCCACCCCGTACCGAGGAGTTCCCAAGGTGCTCTAAGTGCATTTCGAGGTTGATCTTTCAAGGGTCATAACTCAGACCTCGTGAGGGCTATCGATGAACTGTCAAATTCTACAGGATGGTGATGTTGAGACCTAAAATAATCTATCTCATTTTTGAGAGATCACATTTCGTTTGGATTTGGCATAGCGATCTTGCTCGATGCCAAAACTCGCAGTGTGCCTCAGTTCATAGGTGCACCATAGCGTAACTTTGAAACCGCTGATCTTGGCATCAAATTGTCAGTACCATTAGCTCTTAGTGGGTGGGTGAACCTTAGTGACACTCTTGTTCTGGCTATAGAGACCATCCATCGGGCCACCCCATACCAAGGAGTCTCCAAGGTGCTCTAAGTGCATTTTGAGGTCGATATTTTGAGGGTCATAACTCAGAGCTTGTGAGGGCTATCAATGAACTATTAGAGGAGACAAGTTTGTAAGAAGTAGTGGCTTAGTGTTTTTGCTAAAATAAGTTAGTGGGAAGGCTTTATTAGAGGGTCTTGGCCAAAATAGTGGGGTGTCTACCCACTCTCTAATTTTAGAGACAGTTAGGTTTTGGAGGGAGATTAGGGGAGCTCTACTACAACTATCCTTACCCTAGCTTGGACCAAGGTTGGTATCTCAAACTTCCTTCTTTTCCATTTCTTTCTTTTAGCATGGTTAAGCAAATATGCAAGTGTGGAGTTTATCAATGGAGTATGCATTGCATTGCATTGTGGAGTAGCATTCATGTGAGTGCTTGAATGGTGTTCATTCCATGTAGATTAGTGTGACACCATTGTGCCTCTTGTTGTATTGTGTGGAGTATTGTGAGTATGAGGTTTGGATTTCCTCTATTTCCTTGTTGTATTATGGGTGTTGATATTATGTTGTGAAAATGTGATGTGCTCTTGAAAATTTCTTGTTTTATTTCTACTTGGTTTTGTTTTCTTGTTTTGTGCTTGAGTGTTGTTATGGGCATGGGACTTACACTCAGCCTTGTGGGAAGGGAAGAGAAGTCCAGGGTGATGGGCTTAAGTTGGGTTCAAAAAATGTATTGAGAACCTTGGAGTATGGGCTCCATTGTATGCCATAACCATTCATATCTTGCTGGGGGTGATAAGGAAAGTATGGTGTAGAAAGGAAGTTTGAGGAGTTACAACTAATGGTAGTGGGTTTGGAGGAGGAAATGTGGAGACTCGGAGAGGGCATTAAATTGTTGATTTATGATAGCCCCGAGAGGGCATGAAAATTATTTATTGTAGATATGGTTTGGTATGGCAAGTCTCCATTTTAGAACACACCTTCACCCTATGTTTATGGTTCCATCTGTGAAGCCATTGTGAAATAGCCTTGGGGGGAAATTGTTCAAGTTTGAAATGTAATGTTTATGCATTGAAAGATTGTATGTGTATCCCAGTTTGAGCCTTGTTCCCTAGCGTGGGGGTGGTCTCTTTGAGGCCTATGGTTGGGTGGAAAGCACACATGGTCCTTGTTATTTTTGTTGTGTTGCATATGCAGATTTGTGTCCAAGGGAGAAATGGAAATGGCTTGCAATGATCGTCTTGCAGATTGATGTTGGATGAGAAAAATTGACATTGTGCCCTCATTTGTGAAGGAGGATTCACCAGCTTATTCATGTTCTCAACGATCATGTTGGACAATGTTCATGCTACTCATTGTCCATATCTTTCAATGTTCATGTTCCTTATGATTTTGAAAAGTCCCTTATGTTGCCCCATTGTGATGGAAGGAGATTATATCATTGTTACCTAATGTACGTGTAGAGGAAATAATTGATAAGGTTGTATATGCATGTTTCATTTGGAGTTTATATTGTTATGAAAGCATTGGTATGAGTCGCAGATTTACTTTAACATCATTGTTATCATTTGAAAATGTGAAAGAAAGTTTTCTCCTTGTGGTATTGTAAATGACTAGTTGATAATAACAATCCATAGATGTTATGTGATACCATTGATTGTATAAATTTAAAACTTAGTAGATTGCTTACAATCTTGTTGTGCACTCAATAATTTGGAAGGAAAATTTTATGTTCATACCACATGCATGGATAACATTGATTTTAATTTCCAAGCTTAATGCAATTCTAAGCAAGGAAATCATCAAATTAATTTCATGATATAACAAAATGAAGTTTGTTGTAAGAGAAGACATAATAAAATCTATGAGATACATTGTTGTAGGCATGCATTTTCCTCTCTGGAAAATGTATGGTAAAGGCAAATAAATCCCTTCCTTAATACAGAGCAATAAAATATTAAAGTATATTCCCAGATTCTAGACTACTATCCAATAAAAATAATAATAATAATAGCATATAGAGACTAATGAGTGTCCTAGACCAATATATTTTCTAAGTGACAGAATGGTACACATTACAATCTTGTGACCTCTAAGTCACATCCAACACTCAAATAATAAATTAGTAATTAAATAAATAAAGGCATATTAGTGTGCATGTTAGAGAATATGAAAAATTTAAATATTTAAATCAAAAATAAAATAAAAGCCAAGATTGATCTTGACCGCCCTTCTAGAGTAGCCCCCAACATTTCCTAAGCCATCATAATGCAAAAAGTTTTCTTCACTCCCCAAGGTGTATTGTTAAATCTGACATTCATTCTGACATGTCACATCAAAACTTTTATCCTTGAGCTTGCCTCCTTGAAAAGGATTTTCATCCCCATTAATATAATTGGGTGCATAGGAGAAAGGGTTTATGTCACATCCTTGTCTTATGCACTAGTCGTCCCCTCCTTGCAGCAGTGGTCACGTGTTCCCAAGCATAGGTAGTCAACTTAAAATTAAGGAGGGGTGGGATAGCAATCCCAAGGGATTTGTACTTAGGAGAATGTCAAGTTGACATTTAATATGACTTGTTCACATTAGGATTGCTGATTGGAGGGATGGGAAAAAGATGTCCTAAGGCTTGGATTAGTCAAAATTCTGCACATGATCCACGTGGGACCTTGTGGGGACCACGTGTAGGAAGAAATGTGGCCTTGGTAAGAGTTAGGGAATGATGAGGATTTAAGATAGATAGGAGATTCACCCTTTAGATTTGTTTTTATTTTTATTAGATAATTATCTAATCATTTCAAGTCTTGAGTAGAGGATAATGACACTTAGTGTATTTGAGCTTAGTTTAAGGGTAATGTTTATATCAAGGGGCTCATTTAGAAACATGTAACAATTAAACCATATAGTAATGGAAAAGCTCAATATAGGAAAATAAATTAAATGAAATAAATAAGTTTACGAGAATACATATGTAATTGAACATGATGTTAAGTACGGAGGGTTTAATTAAATTAGTGTTAAGACTGTAAATTAGGATAGTTGGATGTAGATATAATAGGGTTAATATGAAGTAAGTTTTCGGGATGATGGGATTGGAGAATCAAGGATAAGGATGGATGGTGGATTAAAATAATAACTCAAATCTAGTTTTATCTAGTCAATAAAGCACATTGATAGATAAGAGTTACTAGATAGAATTGAATGCATGAAAAACCTATGTAGATGTTGGATTTAATGTCAAGTGAATTTTATATTTGGCTTGAGGGAATGTCAGTTAGATAATGAATGTTGTGGATTCGATTGAAGATTATAGTAGAATATCAAAGTCGATAGAATATATATACCGATTTGAAAATGTAGTGTAGGAATAAAGCATTAGTTAGCTAGTATGTAATAAGGGTCAATAGGCATGTCATTAGAGGTAGCTCGTCAGCTCATGTAACCTATGTATATAATTAATGATAATATGATTCATGTACACCACATTTTACTACTTTAATTGCATGAAATGATGAATACATATATGTCAGAACAACAAGGTATGTTATATACAAACCTTATTTATACGCTTGCACCTAATCCTCATAAACAATTCATCTAACAAATTTAAATTGACACACTCAATACGATGATGTAGTAGGATGTTTTTAAATATTGATCGTGAATTATTATTGAGTTAAGTACTTTGAATTGGCCCTTAGACCTACTAAGAGTTCCTCATTTTATGTGCTTACTAATTTGTACTATGAAACTACTTTGAATCTTAACATGCTTTGATAATAATAATATTGATAGTGAGAAAGTAAGCTTATGGTGAATAATTAGATGTAATAATGTAAAAAGTAAATGTAATAGTATAGTAATTAAAATAGTAAATGTAAAAGCATGGCAATGTACCTAGATTAGTTAGTAGTTGATGAGCTAGATAGTTAGTAATTGTCTTTTGTTAGAGTAAGTTTAATTTACATATTGAAATAGTAATTTTTGTGTTTAGGAAACTGTAGTGAGTGCTAGTTTGGTGAGGAAGCAATGTTGAGATAATGCATAAGGATGACTAAATAGAGTAAAGAGGGAGAAAATGACTCAGTATTGGTCCAATCTTCGAGAGGACTTGTAACCTGTAAGATATGGATGCAAGCACATAATACATGTTTGGCACATAAAACAAATTGTTTATTCCATAAGTTGTGTATAGTATGTGTTGAATGATGGATACTATCAATAAAAGTGGCCCCTTCTCCATCATGTAGACTTTGAAGCTACCTTTGGGGCATATCTTTTCTAATTTCCAATGGTTAGATACGATATAGTGTGGTAGATAAGCGTACATTTTCTTATTTGACTAAGGGTGCTCATGTGATGAGTACTAAATCTGAATTCTCTAGATACATGTGTTTAATCGATTAAGATATACTGCACTTCCACACCAGATAGTCATTGTCACATTAATATATATTGTAATGATTAATGAATGTGTGTGCATTGGTAATGAGGATAATAAGTAATTCTGATCCCCTTCCCTTACATACTAGAATCACGACCTAGTCCATATGATACAACCGATAGACCCTAATAGAATATTAGTATCAGAGGCTTGTTAGGATATGAATTACCTCACTAATTTATGAGTGTTGTATATTGAACTTGCTCTTTTGACTCGTGATGCTAACTTGAGCTAGACTGTCATCCAATCTATTTGAAAACCACCTGTGATTAAAATGTTACAACCGAATGACACTATCCACATGAGTCTTGAACTCCTATTCAATGATAACCTTGTTTTACAATATGTAATTTCTTATGCGACTTCATAAGCTACAAAAAAAATAAAAATTATTGTGTTTTTACTAGTAAAATTTAGGGCATGACACATGATCTACAATAAATTGAACAATACTAGATACTAAATTAATATGTATATCATTGTGCACATAAATGACAAAAATATATATCAAAATGCATGTATCCATAGAAATTTTTTTAAACAAATATATATCAAAGATCATGTATCCATAGACAAAGTACTCAAATATATATCAACATACATAGATCCATATACAAAATGTGGCTGATCATGCCATCAGAATGTGTATAATATCAATGTTTCTGTATACAATGTGGCATATGCCATCTCAAAATGTCTCATGATGCATCCTACGACAACTATACTATCCTAGGGTGCTGGTGGATGATCAAAATGCAGCCTCTTTGCTACACTAGGTGAATCAAATGCCTCCTACATAAACAAAAAAGGAAAACCCAAAGTTAGACTACTAAATTTATATGATTCTATGTATCTAGCATTGAATTACTCAAATGCATAATGATCTTTTTTGTAATGGAGATTAGTACTATCAAAATTTCATAATAAATACCTCTCTCATCAACCTCCTGCGTTGGTTAGGAGTCCTCTCGTATGCCCTCAACAATGTTGGTACCTCTTTGATTATGGGTTGTATATGTTCAAATACATTTGTCAGATGAATCTACAATTTAAACTATAACATTATAATTCATAGCATGCTAAATTTATAACATATTTAATCATGAATTCAAACTACAACTTACTATTGTAGGCTCCTCCTTAGGAGTGAGTGGCCGCATCATGAAATCTACATAACTCTCTTGTCGAACCTCATGTGCACTAGGAGTCTCCTATGAGATACAAAATAGTAGTTGTTAATATCACAAAAATTAGTTTTGAATTTATTTATGAAGATAAGGATAATAAAAAATAAATGATACTTATACATACAATGGTGCTCTCAGTGCGAATGGAAATCTTTGATGGTCTACGACACAAAATTTGTATAGGCTCATCACTAGAAGCGATGCCCTATATACAATAAAGAATGTAATTAAATAGGATTACCACAAACATTTTACAAGAATGCATCGATATTTAATCAAATAGAAAGTGCCTAATTACCTTTCCTTTTTCAATGTGTGTTGGCTCACCCTCCGCACTTTGTCCCTCCGAGATAGGTGCTACCTGCAAGATAAAAGAAAGATTAGCAACCATATATGCTACAATATCAAATAGAAAAAAAATGCGAACACAACATAATGTACTGTAGATGTCTCAAGGCCAAATGAAATGGCCGAGAGCATGGCATCATCAATCTGTCTGAGCTCCTCCTCGGTCATCAACTAAACGTGAATGAAGATCACATACATATAAAAGTCAATATGGCTTAAAAATTAAAATTACTCTATTATAAAAATTAACTTTAAATCACATATGTCATAACAAAAAAAAAAAATGTACCAACATTGAAGGAGTCCATGCCTCTGCATTCCTCTCCTCTCTCGCATCAAGGTCTGTAGCCTTTGCATGTGTGTCTAGTGTATCCTTGTCTAATACAAAATGATACTCAAGAAGATCACCTATGGGACCCAGGAAAATATTCTTGCACGTAATGCAAGTGTGAGGCACACAAACATGTGATGAGCTAGCCAATGATGAACTGGCACCAACATCATCAACACGAGGAGGCAGGATTGACCTAGCCTGAGATATCATTAGGCTACTCAGCCTATGAATGGCTCTGATAGTCTGAGAGCTAGCCTCTATCATAATATCTGGATGCTGCACTCGAGGAGGAGGGGAGATATCAGTGGGGGGGACAAAAGTACCAACTTTCTTCCTCTGGGAAGAGGGTTTATCCTAAGGAGTTCCTAGTCCTAAGCCCATGTTGGGCTTCATGCTCCAATAGTTCACTTTAAGTTTCAACACAAATTCAGCATATAATTTTCTAAGGAAATAAAATGGTATGTCTAAATTGCCATGTGGAGGGATATCAAAGACCATCCACCAAGGATCCCAAAAGTTTGCACATATGGCGTCATTTGTGCACCATTTAATTGATAGTTTGGATTTTTTTGGGTCAACTGGTGAACCCATTTTCGAGTTTGCAAAAAGGCTGGCCAAATTGTCTTTGCTTATGTTGAGGGCCGCAACCTCATCATAATCCAAACCATCATCAAACATCTCATGCATTTGATCACGCCAATGAAGAGCAAAATTTTGTTGGTTTGAAAGGGTTTCAATGATATCCACTATGGTGTTTAACGTAGTTAACATAGGAGCCAATGCGGGTACATTATTATATGTTCTTTGCAAACCTCTCAACTTGTTGAGATTTTCATTTATCAAATCCTCAATTCAAGGAGGGTTTTGAGGGGGTAGAGGATCGTTTGGTGGGGGGTTACGAGGAATATTATTCCTTGCCTCAGTGTCATCATTCTGATCAGCCCATTCCTATTGAATTTCAAAACATAATATATATTAAAAAAACCTTAATTTTAACCTTTTTTTCTAAAAAAACCCTAGATTCAACTAATACAAACAAAATCATGCTAAAATCTATTGAATTTAGATTAAAAATTAGTTAAAAAAACAAAAAAAAACCTTAATATCCGATATCCGGTAGCGCGCTAATACTGGCCCCCAAAATGTGAGAAATAAGGGCCCGCGGGTATGGTTTTTTTTTTAATGTAATGCTATAGGTATCAGATATCCGATATAATATCGGATATCCAATTTTTCGCATATCTTATATTTTATATATAAGATATATTTCATATAACATATAGCTTTGAAATATTATATTCACTTATATTTTATATATTTTTATATTATATTATATATATTATATTGCATTAATATATATTATAATATAAAATATTATATTATATTATTATATTATTATAATGTTTTATATTATATTATATATATACATATATATTATATTACATTAATATATATTATAATATTAAATATTATATTATATTATTATAGTATAATAATAATTATTATTATAATATTATAATAATATAATATTTAATAATATTATATTATAATGTATTATACTGTTATAATATAATGTTTTTATATTATTATAATATTATAATAATAATGTCATATATTATCGGATATCCGATAAGCCTCGGCCTTTCCTTCCAGGCTTGGTACCTGGATAGGTGGAAAAAAGTCCGAGCAAATTTTGAAGCACTTTTAGATGTGTTCAAACTCCATTTTTTTCACATCGCCACTTTTTGGCACACCATGATCTTGCACATACCCACAATATATGCCATGATTTTAAAAATAACAAAGGGAAATAGTACAAGTATTAACAACATATTACCTTCAAATAAGAGTACTTAGTAAAGTTCCTTCAAGATGGGTCAAATTAACTAATATTGGAGGGAAACTCCATATATATCACCCTTCAAAGTAGAACCAATAGAACTAAATGGAGGGAAAATCCATATAAATCTCATCCTTTCAAAGTGGAACAAATAGAACCAAATAGAGAGAACCACATTATAAATAAATGGTACAAACCATAAAGTGCCAACTTGGGCTTAAAATGATGCTATAAAAGCATAGAACTACACTATAGTAATGTTGAAGGAAATTGTGTATAATAACTCATAATATCAAGGAATGAAAAATGGAAGAGTGAGACATATAAATGATACCTTAATTGAGGGTGGACAAGAGTACTTTTTGAGGTCTAGATGAAGAATAAAACACATTTACATTTGTGAAACATATACAAAGACACTCATAATTGACAACTCACAATAGACACAATGGTTTGTATATTTATTGAGATATATATGTTAGCTGACATATATATATATATGAATAGATATACCTAAAATATCATGGTATGAAATGATGAAAATACAATTGAGATCATATCAAAGTCATAGAAAGTCAATGGTCAATAAAACATAATTATTTGAAGTAAAGTACTATCAAATGATAAAATTATCATAATAACATACTAAGGACAATGACACTTAGTTTTTGTAGAAGGTTGAGGATTATTAGAATGCACAAGAGAAGACATTGCAGTAGTTAATTTTCCTAGATTTAACTCTACCCATTCCAGATATTTATCTCTTTTAGTAAGTAAATTTTGAAACCAAATAGTTTTCCTCTTAGTAGGAATAGATTTATCACTAGAAGAAGAGTCACGATCTATAAATGCATCATTAGTATCAACATTATCATCATTACCATCATGAGATGAAATAGGAGTAATAAAAGGAGATACTTTAGGAGTAGGGTTTAGAGGAGGTCGGTCCTCCACTAAAATAAATTTTCTTCCACTAAATTCTTCATTTTGAGCAATGGATGACTCATGTACATCATTTTCTACAATAAAAACATTTCTTGCAATTTGCACTTTGTTAGTAATTGGATTATAAGCTTGATAACCTTTTGTATTTTGCATTTTTTCACTCATGCACCCAATACATGTAATCTTAGATGGAACAATAGGAGGTAAACTTTCAATCATATTAGATTTTGGTATTAATGAGATACAATTAGAATTCAAATGACCAAGTCTTTCATGCTCCATATTAAAATAAATATTTTCATGCAAAGAGTGTCTTAAAGAGGTAAACCTAGAAAATTTAAATAAGTTATCATGATCTAACTTAGAATTAAAAAAAACTTCATTAGTGTTGGGATCAATAGTTTAACACATGTCCCTATGAAATTCAACTTTATAATCTTGACATAATTTGGTAAGAGAAAGAAGATTGTATTTCCAATTAGGAACATAAAGAACATCATGTAACTTTCCATTTGGAACACTAACATTACCAAATCCTTCAACTTCGTAACTATGATTATCAACTAATTGAATTGGAATATTAGAAGGATCAAGTTACAAAGAATCAAACACTTTTTTTATGAGATGTGACATGTTGAGAAGTACTAGTATCAATAATCTATTCTAATTGTTTAGAAATATTGTAACTAATAGTAAAATCATGATGAGATGGATGAAAGTTTTGATTATTGTTATTGATAGGTTGCTTATCTTTTTTCTTTTTAATATAATTATTAGTTACATGACCACCTTTCAAACAATAAGTACAATGGGGTTTGTTATTATATTTATTAGGATGAGTATTATTATGATTTGTATTTTGATTATTATTATTATTAAAATTATGATTATTATGATCATTTAAGATTATTGTTGTGGTTTCACAATGTATGCCTTATTTCTTCTATAAATAGGGAACCCCTAGTAAATTTTTTCTTTCCTAGACCCTAGTCTAGGGTCTGAGTCATTTTTGGGACTCTATCTAAAGTTTGGGTCCTACTTGGTCCTCTGCTTGAAAACCCATGTGTTAGATTTTGACAAAATTGAAATAAAGGTGATTTATAAGTAATGGATCACACTAGCATACCTAGCATAGATGTGCACCTATCAAGGTGTGCTAGTGCACTAAATGCACCAGTGCACATGTGCTTCCCTTTGGAGGTGTGCACTTCTGCACATGCACAAGTGTGCACATCCAAAGCATGCGCATGACCCTAGGTCTATAAATACTTGGGGCCATCACCCCCCCTTCAATCATTATCTCCTTTGAGCATTTGTGAGTGCACCTCCACACCCTTAGATGTGCGTAAACATTGCTTGGCTACACACACCAAACAAACACTAAGTTATCAAAAGAAAGGTGCTCACACACACACACACACATGTCCAAGGTGTACATGTGCACACCTTTATTCACCTTAAAAAACTTAAAACACTACACTTAATTCAACTAAGGGAAATGTTCACATGTGTGCACCAATTCTAACCCTTACCTTTATAAAGCAAGTGAAAACCCCTTAGCACATGATATGCAACATGTGCATAGTAGCGCACATCCACATATGTGCACTCCACAAGTGTGAAGACCTATGCAAGTGCACCACTGTGTGCTTAATAACATTTAAAAAGTTATTTAGTGCACCTAGCACACATATCAAGGTGCACAAGGTGTGCTAAATTGCATATCAAGACTTTTAGGGGGATTTAACTAATTTTGCTAGGGTTTTGGGTCTAATTATTTGGTAATTAGGGTTTGATAGGGGTTGAATTTCAACTTTATAAACTAATTTGTTTTCTTTTGTGTAGATAAAATGACTTCCTCCTTGTCCTCACTCAAAGAGAAGGTTTCTCCAAAACTAGTTGTCTTCAAGTTTCAAGGTACATCGAAGAAATCATGCTTCCAAGATGGAAATTTAGAAATAAGAGATATAGAATTGGGATATATAGACTAGAAAAAATTCATAGTACTTTGAAACAAGCCTAAGGAGAGGTCCCTAAAGGTCTCAACACTTATCAGATCTAGCTTGATTAATAAAGCCTCACATTCCACATCAGTGCAATCTTTAGAGCTTGTCATGACCATGGTAGGGAACTATGTGTTAGAAGAAAGAGTTGTGAAGAGAATAACAAGGGAGATAGTATTGGACTTAAGACCAAAGAACATTGAGAAAGTATTACATCTCTCAAGAGTGGATCAATAAAAAAAAATCATACAATCACTATTCTTGATTGATAGAACACCGATGGGACAAAGAGTAGGAAATGTAGACATGACTAAAGGACACATGGAGGATGACATCAAATATTCAATTGTGCTTTTGAGTAGGGTTATGGGTCTACCAATAGCTGGGCATTTGAACATTTGGATGGTACATTTCATTAAGACCATCAAAACAACTAAACTGCCAATTGATTGGGTTACAATACTAAGTGAAAACTTAGATGAGTAGCTGGTAGGAGTCAAGGTTGATCCTAAGTTTTATATGACATCATACTTGATGTATTTATTGGCAAAAAGGACTATTGACTATCCAAGACTGTTCAAGTTGGGAAGCATGCAAGATGCTAATGCCTGGCCTTATGTGGTATTCCCCCAACTAGTAAAGAAGAATCTCTCAGATTAGAGAAAAGAAAAGAAAATAGTGAATGATGCCTTCATTTTTGCAATCATCTAGTTCATTGAGGGTGATTATACCAAGAGAATGTTAGTAAAGGTGGCAATAAGTATTGTAGAGATAGGTGCCTACTACATCGAGCTCAAGACATTCACCTACTAAAGGGTAGCGGGTACAACTATGAATCCAAAGAAACTCCTAAGATATCCATCAGATAGGCTCATTTTACTAGAGATTGCAAGATAACTCACATCTACATATGACAAAGTGAGGAAACAACATAAGAAAACCTAGGTATGGCCCATCACCATAGGTCAATTTGAAGTTAAGCAAAATCAAGATATCATGACCTTTGATGTAGAATGGGATCAATATCCCTTGGAGGACTACAACTCTGCTCATCCATTTTTTGACAATATTGGCAGAGTCCAACTTTTGGTAGGAAAATATTTTTTTTATGAAGATGTAGTAGAAGATCATTGGATGAATGTGATAGATGACTATGATATATGAATTAGGGATTATTATAGGATGACTTTATATCTAGCAAAAAGTTCTTTGAAGATAAAGAGCCCACTAAAAGTTGTCCAATAAGATACTCAAGAGGTCTTGGATCTCTTGTACAATCATGACAAGATATTTGATAGGCCAATCATGAATGTAAAGGTTTACAAGGAAGAGAATGTAAATACCAATCACAAGGTGAGAAATATAATCCAAATGACATGGGACTAGATCAAGAAGCCCTTTAAGTTGGACCTAGTTCCTCAGACTATGATCTGTCAGGCCATAGAACACCCAACTAAGGGTAAAGGTGCAAAAATAAGAGTACCAACTTTCCCTGTGTAATCTCCAGTTAGGCCAAAAAAGGTATATAAGAATGATAGTGAAGTTGGTTACTTTAGAGAAGACAAAGGAAAACATAAGAGGAAAAAAGATTCTCCTAAGAAAGTTGAGCCCAAAGTTGAAGAACCTCAACCTCGAGAGGTAGCTCAAACACTTGAGACCTAATAGCCTTAAAATGAAGAAGCGACTCAAGCTTAGGATATTTCACAAGTGCCTCTGCTAGAACATGAACATGAACAACTATAGTAGGAAGCATAAGAGGTATCCCCACCTACACAAGAGGAAGAAGCCTCTCCCTTAACTATTAAGAAAGCTAAGGTTAGACCTATGGTCAGAAGGACTAAAAGGTAGAAGATACAAAGAAAGGTTATACCTACTCCTCTAGTCTCGAAAACCATCCTTGAGGAAGATGAAGAGGATGAAGAAGATGAAGAATACAATCTCACATTGAATCAAAGGAGACACTTGGTAAGGGCTACCCAAGAAGAGAGAAGGAGAAGCTCCACCATTAGACTACCATCTATTCCTAGGAAACCTATTGAGGTTAATAATTCAAAGGATGAGTAACAACAATGGATAGATCAACAAGACGGGCAAGGAACAAACATTTTCAACATATCTAATTTTGACTTTAGGCTAGTAGGGACTGAAATGGTGGGTGATAAAATATGAGATACAACCATAAACCAACCTTTGGGAGATGATTGGAATCAAATACTACCTCTAACACAAGGATCTTTAGGTACCTCACTACCATCATTTTAGGATTTTTCATTTTTGGACAAAGGATCAGCCACTCCCCTCCCTCCTGTCACTGAAGAAGAGAGAGCACTACATGAAGAAGAGTCAAAACAAAGACCAGATGATGAAGTATCTAGGAAGGATAGATACCTAAAGAATGTTAGAAAACTTCTCAGGATACAGGGGAGAGGACTTTAGATACAATAGATATAGGGACACCAAATATAGATCTCTCCCTAAAGGAGAAAACTCTAGAAAAGAGGGATAAGGGAAAAGAGTCTATCGGGAAAACCTCCTCTTCAACCAAATACTTGTCTCCTATGGGCACTACACTAGCCTGGTTGAAGAGGGAAGGTACGGTCTAAAAAAAGTGACAACTAAACCTAAATAAAGAGGAGAGTATGAATTCTCCAGTAGAAGCCATCAAGAGGATTGAGCCACTTATGGGTGATGCACAATAATTGACCTTCATAATGAAGAATAGAGATTAGGACCTACTTGCTCATATAGCCATTGCTCCTCCACATGTAGAGACCAAAGATTTGACTCCTAAGGACTATCAAATTACAAAAGTCCTATTAGGAAAGCCCATAGTAGATACAACTAAATTAATGATCACTATAGGTGTTAGGGAGGTGTTTAGGCATTTTGATGAAAATGAGAATGAATTAATAAAGTTGTGCAAGGAGAATGAGCTTTTGAGAGGAAATCTACATGGAATTATAGGTCCATTAGATAAAGACGGCCTAGAGGTTACTCTTGCTGCAACACTAGAAATGAGAGATAAGGGGAGTGTCCAAGTTGATTCATTTTTGGGAGCATGTTAGTAATGACATGATAATTTTGACTAGAAAGGTGTAGAGATAATACATGCTAATTTTAACCTGTTGCATAATGTTCATTCTAATGTAGAGAAACTACTATCTATAGTAGACTAGGATATTGGGCTTATGGATGAGGTACATACCAAGGGAAAATACCTTTGAGCACTCCAAACAATAAAAGGTCAAAGGTATCATACACTCATGAAAGTGTATACAATAGATGTGATTGATAAACTTGAGGATTGGGTTGAAAAGATAGTAGCCAGAAATAACGTCATGGAAGAACTTCATGAAGATATTTACAAGTTAAAAGGCCAATCTAAAAAGAAAATTTTGGATGCAAATAGGTATTATGATGTTGTTTCCCTTGAGATTTTTGAAGATGAGTCAAAGGTGAAGCTCAAGTCAGTGTAAGTAGTGGTTGAACAATTCTGAAGAACTTTCAAGTATGCTTTGTCTGATGAAGATATTAGGAAAATATTCAAGACTGAAGAGGTATTGTTGAGATGTGATAGTAGACTTGATGATTTTGTAGAAACTTGAATGGATATTAGTAAGTATCGACAAATAGTTAGGCATAAATATGAGGCATTAGATTTACCAAAAGCTTCCCAAGTGATAGATATTATAGAGAAATTTAAGAGAAAATATCGAGATATTGCTCTAGTATAAAAGGGAAGAAAACCCTAAAGCTAGAAATTTAGTTTTGACACTTGGGAAAATTTTAGATTTTTGAACCTACCACTAAAGTGTGCTACTCCAAAGATGAACCAACAATTAACTACCAGTTCCAAATTTATATCTTTTCATCGACTAAAAACACATTCTAATGACAATTTAAATCCTAGAAACATTTAGAGAAGGACAATCTTCCATTTTTTAAGAGCTTCTAGTGACTCCCAAATCCTCTTATAGCTTACTTCTTCTTATCTACTACTTCTTTTTTTGTTTTAAGAGATGTAAAGGCTCATGCACCCATTAATTGATATAAACAAGGGTGGAGTCCTACTTAACACCATTTAGAGAGTCAGTTTGTACATAATTAGATTTTTTTTTATTAGTTTTAAGCATATATTTGCATGAAGAGATCTCTCACTCTCAACAGAAATTGAGGAGATGATTTCTTATAAATTCAAGAATGTAACATGTATTCCAAACCATTATTTTGATGCAATAATATATGCTATTGGTGCTCTCATTCTGAGTGTAGTTTTTCTTGTCGGAGTGTATTATTTTTGTGTATTCTTATTCATGATAATAATGGAGCCAATATTTTTGTTGTGTTCATTTGATTGTGTGATATTTTAGTTCTAGTGTTTGCCACGTGTTGATGAATTTTGCTAACATATCAAGTTGGAGAAAGGATCACCTTATTGTTCCTATATAGTTGCTTGTCTCACATGAGAAAACTTTTTGTGGCCTTGCAATTTGATAAGAAGTGAATCATCTTTCATTTCTACTCAATTCCCATTAGTGGTTGCATTAGTGAATTTAAGGAAGCATTGCTCCTACATTCATTGGTTTCCTACTTAATCTTTTCAATGATTTAACTCATAGACATGTTGTTACCATGGTTTATGTTCACTAGGAATTTTCCTTTCATGTTATTTTCTTTCATCTCTTGTTACTTTATCTTTGTTATTTTCTTTGCTAACCCTTGGTTGAATTAGGAATTCATATAATTGCATTGTTAGATTGCATTCATTTAAAAAATAGAAAATACCAAAAATATATCTCTTTTTTTGGTTAATTTTGAAACATCAATGAGATTGATCATCTTATCCAAAATTAGCTTGAACTAGCAAAGGACTCTTTGTGAACAAACACATTTATCTTCAATTGAGAGGATTCTAGTAGGCTGCAAGATCACTCATAACTTTGAAGTTAATCCTAGATCAGCTTTTCAAGAGAGGAGTTCAAAAGGATCCCTACCGTTAAGCAACATACAAAATGAAAGCTCAAAAATTATGATATTAAAAGTATGATTATTATGAGTATTTGGAGAATTATTATTAGAAGATTTCAAATTTTGATTTTGACTTTTAGATATAGACATGTTCATTAGATCTAAGGGTACCAAATTGCAACAACTTAGCTTCCTCTTGATGCAACAAATTTTGAAAAATACTATAGGTTTATTGAGTAGAAAAAGTAGGAATAGCAAATAGAGAATGAACATTAGTAATAAATTGTTGAAATTTTCTAGGAAGACATTTCTTTAAAATAATGGTAATTCATCTAATATCAGTGAGATTAACACCTAGACCAATCAGTTAACTTTTAATATATAATCAAATTTAAGTAGAAATTCATCCATAGATATAAAATCAGTATACCTTAAGTCTTCCAAATTGTCTTGCAATTGAATCTTGCATGATTTGGATGGTCTATCATACATTTGTTTTAAAATATCCCAAGCTTCATGGGCAGTAGTGGAATGAGAAATTAGAACATATAAATTTGGGTTAAGAGATATACCAATGAGGTCAAGGGCATTCTCATTTTTAGTGTCCCAAGCATCTTTCTCATCTTGTGTAGCCAAGGCACTAGGAACTAAAGAAGGGTTAGTAGCATTATCTAGATTATGTTTAAATCAAAAGATAAAGGAAAGATGAGTTTTCCAAGCATGATAATTTGAATTATTTAATTTAATTTCTAAAATCAAAGTTGATGTGACTACGAGATTAATATATTAAAAAAACTTGCCTCTTTGATTAAATAAAATTTAAAAAGAATAAATAAATAAATCCTTTATGTATATTAAAGAATCTAATAAATTATTTAAAAGTAATAAATTAAACCTATTTATTTCTTTATTTAACAAAATTAAAAAATTAATTTTTTTTGTCTAATTTAATAAAATTAATCCTTTAAAAAAAATCTAAGCTTTATTAAAAATAATTACAAAAATAAATAATCTTGATTTATAAAATTAGCTTTGTTTATAAAACCATATCACTTAATGATAAATTTTAAAATAACTTTATTTAGGCTTTATTAAAAAAAAACAAAGTTTAAACTTAAAAGTCTTTACTCATCCATGTAGATTTAAGTGCATTAAAAAAGTAGAACCTTAAAATTGTTTTAAGGGGATTCAACTTAAGTGAAAAAAGGAAATGCAAATTTTTGACAGTTTACTTATTATGAAAGAGTAAATTTGAAGTGGAAAAAGAATATTAATGATGAATGAAATATTATAATAGAAGATAGTCCTTACTATTCAAATAGACAAAATAATAATAATGGTTACTACAGTAAATGACCCACCAGGGATTAAGTCTTTCTGAGTGCAAAAGCCTAACATCGTAAGGAATGAGGCTAGGATCGTGTCTTGGGTGATTTTGACAATGTCTATACCCTCATTCCTTGTCTATAAGACAAAGAAGTGCACATATGGGCTCGTATCGGGTTCCTAAACCTTCCAACAAAAAGAAATTAGCACCAAATGCTAAAAATAATAGAAATGACAACAATGAGCACACCAAAATAGAAAGCTTATAGAGCCATTTAAGTTGGTTAAATTACTGAAAAAATAAAAAAGTGGGATTAGAGAGGATATGTAAGTGTCGACAAGAGGAAGTGTGCGAGTAGAGATTTGTACAAATGCCAAAGTAAATTGGTCATAGGCTGAGATAAAAAATACAAACAAAGATCTAATAAAGATGAAAAAAAATTAATTCTTATCAAAACATTATAGTATTTGGATTCAAAAAAATGGTGATATTTAGATTAATTTTCTTAAATGATCACCTATTGTTTAATATGGGAGTATTATATATTTTTAAGGAATTGACAAAAATAATAATTATAATAATAAAAATGTAATTATATAAGATTTGAAAAGAAATCTACATAAGCATAAACCAAAGTGTTATAGGAGAAGAAATAATAATTAGATTAACTTGAAGTAAGCTTTAGAGAAAAAACAGATTCTTTTATAAATTTAGAAAAATAAAATAAAATAAAATATGCAAGCGCAATGTTAGAGAAATTTTTTAAAAAGAGAGAAAAAATTCTTTGTTTTGATGACAAACCTTCCAAAATAAGAGCAAATAAAATTAGGTTAGACGATAAAATAACTCTTTGGTGGCAAGCCTTCTAAAGGGGGTTAGAAATTATAAGTTATAGATTGAATAAAAAACCTTCAACAAAAAAATAGTAATGAAGCTAACGCTTCTCTTCTTCTCTCAACAAATACTCTCCAATACGCCAACCTTCACACAAACAAAAAATAAGGATTAGGAAGCTCTGATACCACGTAAGAATTGATAAGATGAATAAGGAAGATTAATGAAACTAAATTAATCCAAGTGAGACAAGTGAAGAAAAGTTACCATAAAATAACCAAGATCCAAGATCATACACCAATGAAGAGCAATAGAGGAGATAGAGATTTTTGAAAGGGGAAAGCAAAGAAAACTCCTTGTGAGTATTATGAATGGAAGGAAAAATCCCTAAGAAGAGAGAGAGATAAAGAATAATGGAGCAAATAATAATGGAGCAAATAGCTCATTACAATAACATCAAGATGATGTGCAGAAGTTCTATATATAATGAGAGAGAGGCATCTCTTTTATAGAGATGAGAAAGGAGTTGCATGTGGTTGCATGTGTAACTCCCATTCCTATGAATGCCACCATTCATAATAAGTGTGTGAAAAGTGTCAAGATCCTCTTAAGGAGGATAAAATAATTTTCTTTATAAAAAGAATTACAAAAAATGAGTTGTGCTCACACATGGACAAAAAAACAAATAAATGACATGTCCTCACATGTATACTAAAGGACAAAAACCATAAGAAATACTTTGGTTTATCTCATATAATAAATAAATACAACCAAGGAAAGATTACTAATTCTAACAAGTGGTAATGTTAAATATGTGCCCTATGGGCCCTATCTTTACACAACCTACTAGATCTATAATGTGTTGGATTCATATGCAAACTCTAGAAGGTAGATGCATCTATGGTAATGTAGGCTCTATAAGCCAATGGTATTTTCTTGTGGCATGTGAAGCATAATATCTAGCCACAATTTTTTTATTTCTTAGAGGAGGCTAGTGTACTCCTCTTTTGATGGTATTAAGACTGGTTGCAATAATACTTCACTCAGGATACAATGTATTTCCATTCGAGTGCATGTTGTACATGTGACAAGTTTTATGGTGTGTGGATGTCTATAGAGGTGGGTAAAATCTCACATTGGTGGGGTACGATATGTTATTGGTCTCTTTTAGTGAAGGGACATTTTCATTATATGCCAATAAATATTTGTTCTTGGTGGATGTTGTGAAGATCTGTGTTTGAAGAAGTCATTGGTCACAAGTCTTCTCCTTTGCAATATATTTGCAAAGTGGAATGAGGTGACCAGTTGACTATTATCAATTTTTTTTTTCTATGAATAATCTGCCAAACCAAGATCTTATCATTTTGTTTGCTATGAATAATCCAAAAGTAAGTAATTTGCTTTCACGCTTTAGAGAAAATAACATTTCTAGATTTCTAATGTAAAATCACTATTTTCTTCTATGTGGATTTATACAAAATAACGCCCACATTACACATTCAAAATTTTAATTTTTTTCATTTTGCCTCCATAACAAAAAAAATCTTAAAACTCTCACTTTTTGTTCACATGTTAGGTTGTATACATTTACCATATGCAATGGGCACATGCCATGTAATATACATCTACCATATGCATTGAGGCCTATAGCTAAGTGTTGACAATCATTCTTAGTCCTGGGTTGAGTACACATTGTTTCATCATGGTAGAAGATGCTAAGTTGAAGATATGAAAAATGCCTTGGGTGGAAAAAAGTGAATTCGGTTGGAAGAGATGCACTTAAAATATTATGAAGGAATCTGTACAAATGTGCATGCCCAGTTAGACTGATCTTGATTGGAAATCCTACTAGACTACCTATTCACCTTTAAGAGTTTGATGCCTCCTTGCACAATTCAATTGATTGTAAGAGTGTTGACATAGACAGACAATCTTGCAACATTCCACACAATAGCATGGCCATTTAAAAAGATGGAGAATAAAGGAAGGAGGAGCAACAAAGAAATGTTCTTATCATACAACATGGCACTAAATCAATCATTCTATAAGAAACATTGCATCTAACTATGCCCAGGCTTGATAGAAGAAAAATAAAAGCATGAGATTTTTCTATAAACCACTTTTAGTTTAAGACATCATAATACAAAAACACTATATCTAATTATGCTTAAACTCAAAAAAAGAAAAATGGTGAGCAAATGTCATAACTTCTTTCCTCATAACCCAAACAAAGTGGGGAATTCTATGCCACATGGATTAATCCATTAAATTAATCGTCGTATTCTCTAATTAATGAAATGACTAATGGGTTCATCTTAAATTGGGAAGATAGGAAATTGGGTCAGTTATGATAGCTGAAGTAGTTAAAGGAATGAGATTTCCTAGAAACTAGAGGCACCAGTTAGGTAAAAGAAAAAATATGAAGAAGGAAAAATAGAAGGCAACAAGGATGGAAGGAAGACATATAGAAAGGATTTTAGATACACAATTGGCATAATTTGGCTCTGTTGTGGTTTCACAATACACGCCCCATTTTGAATCACAAAATGGGGACCCCTTAGTTAAAAAATTCCCCATGAGGCATCTAGTCTGAAGCCTTGATCATTTTGGACCCTCCCCTAGGTCTAGGTCAAACCCTGACCTCTGATCAGGAAGGGTTGGACAATCAGATAGAGAAAAAATGTCAAGTTTAAGACTTCATGTGCTTAAAGTGTGCACATATGAACTTGTGCAGGTGCGCCAAGTGCGCACATGCACACTTCACCCCCACTCTACATGTGCACACCTTCACAAGGTTCACACCTGTGGAGGTGCGCATTTTGGCCCCCCATGCACTTGCACAATGCCTTAGTGCGTAGCTGCACACTTTTCCATCTCCAAGGAAAAATTGTGCACTTAGCACACCTACCATTTGTGCTAGGATGCAAAATTGGCTTTTGTGGAGAAAAATCCACTGTCTTATCTATTTTGATTGGTGTTGACCTAATTTTTGATAATCTGAGTATTGTGGAGTCCTCTTTTGGGTCTTCTAACATTAGATAACTAATGTTTTCTTCTTTGTGCAGATAAAAAAGACATCTTTAACTTGTCGGGGTCATAACTTTTGACCTAGAGCTCAGAATTCAAAACCATTTACACCATTGGAAAGAAGAACTAAAAATCTAATTTCAAACTCTAAAATAGTAAGTTATGAATTTGCATTGAAGATCAAAGATATAGAGATTGGACACATGAACCAGAACAAGGTCCTCATCTTATGCAACTATTAATGACAAGATTCAACACAGGTGCCTTGGGATTTCAGATAGAAGAAGCAGGGAGTTCAAATCTATGAAAATTTTTGGCCATAAAGAGGGTATAAATCATTAAAAAATGACAAAATAAGTACACTAGATTGCTCCCAAACCTCATCTGAGAAAAAGCCAGAAACCATTTTCAAAACTGATAACTATAATTTTTTGGTGAATTGAACACCTTGCACAAATTTCATGCAGGTGCATAAGGTGCACTACTCCAAAGATGCATTGAAAATTTTGAATAAGTCAGAGGTGCACTGACAGTTAATTGCTAGCTCCAATTTAGAGCTTTTCATGCATCGAAAATGCATTATGACAATAGCTTAACTCCTAGAAACATTCAGAGAAGGCCAAGCTTCCATTTTTAGAGCTTCCAATGACTCCTGGATCCTCTTACAGCTTCCTTCTTCTTATCTACTTCTTCTTTCTTTTCTTTTAAGTCATGTAAAGGCTCATGCACCCATTAATTGATATAAATGAGGGTGGAGTCCTACTTAGCACCATTTAGAGATTTGGTTTCTATATAATTAAATTTGTTTTATTAGTTTAGAAGCATATGTTTGCATTAAGAGATCTCTCACTCTCGACACAAATTGAGGAGATGATTTCTTATAAATTTAGGAATGTAACATGTTTTCTAGGCCATTATTTTGATGCAATAATATATGTTATTGGTGCTCTCATTCCGAGTGTAGTTTTTCTTGTTGGAGTGTGTTATTTTTGTGGATTTTTGTTTATGATAATAATGGAGCCAATAATTTTTTTTTGTTGATTTGATCATGTGATATTTTTAGTTCTAGTGTTTGCCACATGTTAATGAATTCTACTGATGTACAATGTTGGAGAAGAGATCACCCTATTGTTCCTACATAGCTTCTTGTCTTGCATGAATGCACTTTTCATGGCCCTACGATTTGATAAGAAGTGAAACATCTTTTGGTTTTACTAAGTTTCCATCAATGATTGCATCAGTGGATTTGAGGAAGTGCTGCTCCTACTTTCATTGGTTTCCTACCCGATCTTTTTAACAATTTAACTCGCAGACATATTGTTACCTTGGTTTATGTCCATTAGGAATTTCCCTTTGATGCCATTTGCTTTCATCTTTTGTTACTTTATCTTCGTTATTTACTTTGCTAACCCTTGGTTAAATTAGGAATTCATATAGTTGCATTGTTAGATTGCATTCATTTAAAAATAAAAAATACCAAAAACATGTCTTTTTTATGGTTATTTTGAAACAAGCAGATTGATCATCTTATATGAAATTGGTTCAAACCAACAAAAGCCTCTTTGTAAATCAAAATATTTTTCTTCAACTAAGGAGATTGCACTATGTTGCAAGATTGCTCGAAACCTTGGAGTTGATCCTAGATGAACTTTTTCAAGAAAGGAGTTCAAAAGGATTTCTGTCGTTAAACATCGTGCAAAATGAATGCTCAACATGCTCAATTCCAAGCTCCATGTCTCATATTGAATTCTTTTCTAATTGAATCCCAAGTTTCTATTTAGAGACATACATACAGATGTGAAAATAATTAGTTAAACTCTAGTAGATTTAATCTAATGAATGATCACTGTGGTGTGCTGTTGAACATTCTATATTTGATTGATTCATATATGTGCCTTAAACAATATTGTACTACCTAGACCCTTACAAAGAACAGATGAAAGGCTCACTCTGGACCATTACCAGTTTGGTGTCTACTTAAAACCACGTATTATTCCAGTACTTGCTAATAAGGATGGTAATCACAATAAGTCCAGACCATTAAATATGTCATCAAGTCGCCTTGTCTTGTAGACTATTACCAAATGTGGGCAAATTGTTGATAGACTAATTTGCACTACAAAACTCCCATCTTTGGCTACATTACACCTGACCCAGTTTAGAATAACTGAAATTATTCTTACTTATATTTCTTCTGACAATAGTGATACTATAGGTGATTGGAAAAACTAAATTTTTAAGTTAGGGAGACCAACTTCATGTTTAATTATCTTTCCTTCTTAATGGGCTATTTTTATGAGTAAGGTTTTCTTGTAGTGCCCACGATGTTGGGACCATCATTTTATCATCGTGCTCTATTATGGATAAGAAATGCACAGTCAGTGACCAGTCCCTCCCAAAATTTCAAATGCATTCCCCTGATTGAATTTTAAAAAATTCCCTGAAATGTAGTTGGATCATAAATGGAGCAGTGGCCGTAAATTCCAAACCTTGTAAGCTCAATTGGGAATTTCTCAAAACAATTTGAAATTTTGTAAAAGAAACAATATGGAAAAATTAGCTTTACTGAAAATCCTAAAAGATTAAGTTTTCAAGATGTTATTTCAGAATATATGATATTTCCAAGTGGATGTCTTAGAATGTATAAGATTGATGTTAATGCCGATCAAATGTTGTATAATTGTCATTGTGTTCCTGAATCGGATCTCTGAGTATTTCATTCATTATATGCTATCAATGGCAAGATATGTATCACATTGAACACATAAGGATTTGATGCTTGCATTGTTGATTGGTAAATGTAAACAACCTCTTCTACTATAAAAATGTAGGATAGCCAAAACATATTTTCAATGAATTATATTTGATTGGAAACTAGCAAAGAGTAAAGTATAGATGATTACGAAATCAGAAACGAGTTAAGACTGAAAATTCTAATTTGTGCCCTGAAATTTTCCATTTAATAACATGACTATCTATCCAGTCTTTTAATTATCAATTTTAAGGACCAACGAGTGGCGATGGTTCCAATGTTGTGAATGTATTAATGGTATTTCCTTACTATCGATGACTATAGAGTGGAGCAGTCACCTAACTCACTACCTCTCATTCCTGAAACATATCAGTTATATTTTGGAATGCTGAATAATATAGAAACAACAGGTTGAACTTAGTTACTCTCTCCTCTACTTACTAGTATCGGGAGCCGAGATTCATGCAATTGAAATATAGATGTGTTGGCTTCAAATAAAATCATTAACTATCACCAAATCATTCTTGTATGATATACATTGGAGTTAGGAGTGAATGCAAATTTTGCTAAAACCTAAATGCTTAGTAAGAATGTGGTTGAAATTTAGTCATAGTACATCCTTACCGCAAGTAAATTTGTTGTTCATTATATGATTCACCTTATTGTATAGTTTGGGAACATCTATTAGAAAGAACTCCATGTTACAAGACACTGTGGAGTGTATGCATTCAGATCTATTACAAAATCTGTGGGCTGTACCTTTGAAATGTAGTGATATTGAATACTTTAATGGTAGCAACTTATATTAATGTCTATAATAGGAGTCCATGATTAAACCTGGATTTATGTTACAATGTATATTAAAATCTACGGTTCATTGTGATCTGAAATGAATGCATTAAGGTAATTTTTGTAGTTTTATGGTTTCTTTTGCCCAAATTCATGACTGTGTGAAGATAGAAATTGCATAAATTCTAAATCTAAGCTACTCTTTGAGTTAAGGTGAATCATTATACATTCATGTAAACATGTCTTAGTTATGATTATGGGGGGATAATACATTGAAATTTGTTAAAAATATGAGATTACTATATTTGTAAAATATATGGTTAAGTTGAATGTAGTTGATGCATTCATTGTGTTAATATGGAAAAATGATATAATTGTATGTTGTCCCGAGTGTTGGTTTCTTACTCCTTTATGGTATGGGTGTAATATGGTAAAAAGGGAGGGTTAGAGATGGATACATTACATTTTGTTTCTCTCAACCCATCAAATTCTGATAGGATGGATTCATTATGTTTTGCTTCTCTTTTCAGTTAATTCTAGCAAATAAGTTCTTGGGCAAGCCATTTAATTATTTATTGCATTTATTATGCTATTGTACTTGCATTGCATATGAGTATATATGCTTACTTTTACTGTTACATATGAGTAGATATGATTATAATGTTGCATATGAGTTGATATGCTTTAGATTGTTACATATGAGTAGATATACATGTTTATGGTATTTCACTGCATATGTCTAGATTTATAGTGTTATATTTTCTTTTCCCTGCCACATTATAGGATTAGGCTACTAGGAACATGTGTAGAAGTAGTATGTTTCATGGCTGCACTAGATCCATCCGATCCATCTTGTTCTAAGAATCTAGACTTCTCGTGTCAGGGTCAAGGCATTCTTTGTGTCAGCAAAACCCCTAGGAGAGTAAACAGTTTGTAGTTGGCATGTTAAAAGTGCTTGGGTCACACTCCCATCTTAGATAGTAGATGAACAACATTCGATGGCTTTGGAGACTGGGATGCATAGATGTACACATGTTGAGATTTTATGTATATCTCTTTCTTATTGGATTGTACAATCATCTTTGGATGATCATTCTAATGCAATTATATAAATGGATAATGTATCTTAATGATCTCATTTTAATTGTTTCATGTGCATTTTGATAGATGTATGATGCGTAGATCAATATCTTAGATAATGCAATTATGTACTTTGTTATGATTAATGAATTGTTAACCTTGATTATGGTTAATGTAAATGGAATTTTACTTTTCAACTAGGGTTTTATTATCTCTTCTGCATTCCTAGGATTTGTATGATGTGTCATATGCTGACTAGGACATGGTCCTTACATCAAAGGAATTATCTACAATACACATTCAGTAAGACATTATAATATAACTAAATTTCAATCAGTTGTAGGGTTTAATATTTTAGTTCTAAACTTGATAAAGTTTACTATATTTTTAGGTTCTAATACATGGTCTAAAAATATTTAAGTGTCATTTATGCAACACTAGTACATGAGACTTCTAGTTCAGTGTATTGCCAAAATGTGAGACCTATTTTTTGGATATTTTGTTTTAAATTCCATGAACATCTGGAAATTTCAATATATTTTAACGCTTTTAGAAGACATTAAAACTAAGTTGCATGATATTACATAGGTGTTACTAGCTGCATTTAAGTAAATCTTATAAGATTGCACTTATTGAGTATTTTTAACTAAAATAGATGAATTTTCTTTGTTAAACGTTAAGAAAATAATAATAAGCCTATTATGATCTACCAAGAATATTTTCAAACCAATTAAAAAAGAATTCATCATACAGTATCACCCATACTAGTCACACATGGCCAAAACATGGGAACAAATCTTTTGTTTCTAGTTAGCGATCTTTAAATGCCTTTTCAATGGCTAATGACCTATAGTTATAATAGGAAAACTGATGTTAGAAGACCTATAGTACATGCATTCTTCTAAAATATCAAATACGACAGATAAAATAAAAATATTATATCCATATTGATCACATAAAGTTTTACAAAATACAAGGAAAATTCAAAAGTGTCTGAATTCTTGGCATATCTTTACAAAGCCCAAAACAATCTAGGTGTCCAAGATACATACCAAAAATTAGAAAGATGGGAAGAAGATCCCTCCTATGATTGGTGCCATGATAGCGCAACATAAAATGTATAAATTTTAGTGTCAAAATAGCTTAAGCTTGAACCAGAGTTTAAACACAAACTATGTGTTATAGTTCATTTAAGGGTATACTCCATAAATAGTTAGATATATTAGTTGCACGTAATAGTTGAAAAATTAGTTAAAAGATAAGGTTAGGATTATATTTTGGAAAACTTCTAAATTTTATCTAATCATGGCTAGTTTTTCAAATTTTATCTAATCATGGCCAATGCTACCTTTTTAACTATGTTATAATATAAACAAAGTTCAAATAGATCGCTTGGTTGTGTACCTTAGGGTGATTGGAATTTGAATTTTGTTAGGCTGAATAGTAATATTCATGTTGTATTCATTGATAATTATGTCAAGCCACACCAAGCCTCTACACACCATAGAAAAAAAATACTTAAATGTCATATCATGAAATCAGGATTAACTTATTATATGAAGGAGGCATAATATATAAATCTCTATTTGTATTATGTGATAAGTTGATATATATGTTGTTTTCTTAGGTATACCATCCTAGATTCCTAAGATGGAACACCAAATTGTTTTAGTTGGGGAAATATGCATTTCTATTTTTCCTTGCTATCATTTAGAAGAATTTGCCTAGGTTTCACTTGCATTTGGCCATTCGAAGTTAATGATATAAAAAGAGAAAATATTGTAAAAAGTGGTACTGATGTAATTTTGTAGTATGCTTTCACCTCTATTTATGGAAAATGCTCAAATAGACATAATATAATAAACAAGTCTACCTCTTCTATATTGCAAATATAACTAGGCTCCATCTTATTGTCTCTACATTAAATTTTCACTCTTTTCCCCATAATATATCTTATTAAAATATTACATAATTTAAACATATTATAATATGTATATAATTAAATTTAATTAACATATCAATCCTAACCTTAAGAGAGATTTGATTAACCTAGTGAGGGGGATAAATGGTCTCTTGATTAAAGCTCCACATTATAATATTTTAAAATGGCCATCATATTGCATCCACTTGTCACTCTTTCATGAAAGCGGCCAACAATGCTACCTCAATATCTAATGGAAATGTTGGCATTAAACCTCATGTTTGTAAATACATTTTTCTTGCAAAATAAATGTAACCCAAAATAAAATTTGGTGAAATAATAAAATTTCCCGAATGTAAATGAACAATAGGTAGAAAAAAACTACTTGCACTACCTACTTGTTACACCAATTATGTGACACAAATTGAAAGAAAGTTCATTTAAAAAAAATGAAGTGTCTAACAAAAAGTTTTTCCATCATAACTCACAACCTTAGGAAATTCAAAAAATTCAAAGATGATGTGAATAAACACTAAATTGGGAAGTGTAGTGCTAAAAATTTGCAACATTTTCTCAAGATTTCACCTTTTTTTTCCCTCACACTGTACAAAATTTAGGCAACATTTTATGGCTTTTGGGGCACACTCTCAGAAGATAATTTCATATATTAATCACGACCAAAGACAAAGTGGTCACTCAACATTTCACCAATATCCAATTGCTGAATACCATTTTTCTATACATAAATTTGTTTGTTTGAGCCATAACAATTGTTTATAATAAAAGTTGTATATGATCATGCTTTGGCTCTGCTGAAGTGATGCAAGTAATCAAATGGAAGAAAGGGCATCTAGACCTTATACTGGTTCCCTTGGCACTTATGTCTAATCTAGTATACCACTTTTTGCTTTGGTACAAGTTAAAAAATACCCTCTTTAGACTACTATTGGAGTTGATTCCATTAGAAGAAGGCTATGGATGCAAATCATGATCAAGGTAAAGGGAATGTTGATACTTTCTTTTCCTCAACACATTATATTAAGCTCTTATTGTAAGGTTGCTTCTTGAAGGTGATATAATCATAATTTAACAATGATGCAGGTTACTTTGTTAGAGATATTAAGGGGGAAAGGAAAGAGGACCTATCAACTTAGAAAAACTAATTGAGATTTCATGTATGTGTAAGTGTACCTTGAGATGGTATACAAAAGGGGGGGTTATAAGTGGACACCTTTTTTAATAAAATTAGGTAAATCTAAACTTGGATGAGACATTTGAGGTTCATCCACTCAACATGACAATATGTGTAGAATGTATAAAATGTAGTGCTTTGAATCTAATTTCTAAAATACTAAATTTTTTACAAAATGGATAAGATTAGGTGGATCAAACCCTCTACACACGAAAAATGGTTCCTAATTTTTTTAGAAAACATAACATAGTTGTCTTCATGTGCATCATAAAAGACATAGTTTTATTTAGTATTTTGCATATCCCTTTAGTAGGATGATAGTTAAGAGTCATATCTAGAATTTGTGTATTTTTTTGTATTTCTCTTATTAGTATTTTTTTGTTATGAATTATTGAACTAACTATATCCTGAAATTTTAGTACCTATTCATGTGCTGAGCATAACTTGCATCAAAATAATAAAAAATGAATTTTTATTTTTTTTTTGGTATAGAATCAAGTGTAGAACAATAATATATAATTTATTTTTGATATGGTTAAGTATATCAAAATCATTGAAAAAATGGTAGACATATGTCTCTGAGGAATGTTAAGCCATTGGTAAAAGTAATTAAAGTTTAGATTGTTAATATTGTCCAAAAATAGAATACTTTATATCATTAGAAAGTGTAAGAATTTTCCTTAGGGAAAAGTCACCCAAGATCAAGGAACTCAAGCACAAGCACAATAGTAAACCAAAAGACTATGATCAAAATTATGATATGATATTAATGCAAATAGATTTCCATAATCCATGATAGTTATACTGAGTTTCTAGATTAGATTGTGTGAAGATTTTTCCATCAACGTTTCAAATCACACTACGTGATCCATCATCAGGATGAGAGAGCAGGAGGTGCAAAACAATGTAAGTTGCAGATTTAGCCCAGGTGTTGGAAATGATTGAAAAAATCTTTGAATGAAGAATGATGGAACTAGTAAAGAATATTTTCAATCATTTTTTTGTCATTGATGTCAAACTTGCTACTTTTAGAAATGACAATTTCTTAAGTGATCCAAATACTATCAATTGGTTGATTGACAAGGAGGAGGCAATCAATAAGATGCAACTAGAGCACCTAGAGAAAGGTTGAAGTTATTATGTTGTAATGAAGTATAAGCATCATCTAAGCCATTGATGAAATAGTGTATTGATGATATACTCTAAGACACAGGGAATGGATGCACTAAGATACATCAAAGATGTAAGGTTTAACTAAATTCATTTGTGAGTGCCAAGCAAGCTAGTTAAAGCCAAGCAAGTTCAACTTTAGTGTGTGTTGAGAAATCCTTTAGGTGTCGAGCATCAAAAAAAGGTAGTGGATGTCGAGCAAATTTTTTCAGATGCTGAGCAATCCTTCAGGTGTCAAGTGATTCAAGAAAATAGTAGAAGCTGAGCAATATAGGAAAGCTTCAGGTGCTGAGTAAAGAAGAAACTATAGAGGATGCCAAGAAATGCAAAACTAGATAGTGCCAAGCATCAGTAAATAGCAATAGAAGCTAAGTAACCTAGTTAATGTCGAGCATTAGTAAACCAATGATGTCGAGTTGCTACATTATTTGCTAAGTCAAAAGATTCACCAGATCAGTAACGATAAGTTTGTTACATTGAATTTTGTGAATTAGTTGGATGATAAGGATGATGAGTAGATGTCACAAAATTTCATGTAAACCATGCAAACTAGTTTTGAGTGAATACTGATGGACTTATCATGAAGTTTCTGGAAGAAACAATTTGGAGGGAAAACAATATCGTTCTCCTAGATCAAATCAAATTAATGAGAGAAAAGATTTGAGCGGGAAATGAAGAACAAAACTTCTTTATAAGGAGTTATAGGTTAGAGATCGAAAGTGTGAGAGGGAGTTGCTCATAAGTGTGGTCATGTGAAGAAGCCAAGAGAAGGCTAGTGTGAAGTGTCAAGAAGAGGACACGGTGAGGAGTAAGCACAGAGCATCAAGACTCTAAGTTGATCAAGTGACCATAGAGTGCATTGGCATAATGAGTGGAAGAGCTCAAGGAGGCAGATCTTGAAGGGTGGACAAGCTGTCAGCACTACAAGAAAGAAAAGCCAAGCAAAGAAAAGAACTGAAGAGTGATCTGAAATCTACAAGGTTGGAGTTGCAATCTTTATCAAGTCAAAACATTTCTAATACTTTCTTACCATTGTATTAGACATTGAAATCCTACATTGCTAGGTTAGCTTAACAACTAGGAGGATAAGCCTTAGTAAAAGGATAGAAGATCCCTAGGAGAAGGATAAGAGATCCTTAGGAGAAGGATAAGAGATCCTTAGAGAGGGATAAAAGATTCTTTTGAAAAGGTGACTGTAAATCCCATGGACTTGGGTGGACCTAACAGCTCTATGTAATTCCTTTAATAGGGTGGCATTCTAAGTTGAATGTTCTTAAGTCCTCTAACAGGGCACACTCCTAATAGGGTGTAGAAATCCTTTAATAGGGTCACATCTTACAGTGTGTAAAGCCTTCAACAGGGCAGGCCTTTAATAGGGCAAACCATCAGAAGTGGTTGAAATCAATTGCGCAATTATTTTGTGGGTGTCATCCCCACCCCAGTTTTACCTTCTTATTCCTGGAGGGTTTTTGGGTCACCAAAATCCTTTGTGTTATGGTGTGATGGATGTTTACTTTTCATGATTGTTTAATGTTTAACTGCATGCATGATAATTTCAACTGTATGCCATTAAGGATTTGACAAGAAAGCAAAAAGGCTAGTACTTTTGATTCACCCTCATTTTATTAAAAATTTGTATTGGACATTATTGGACCTTGAATAATTGATTCACCCCCCTCTCAGTTATTCTAAATTCTAACACTAGGTTCACCAAGTAAAGGAGGTTAGGAGGAGAGGGATTGCACATATCCCAAAGCGAAAGGAAATAATAAAATAAAAACTAAAATAGGGGGAGGACTAAACAAAAGATAACAACATTCATACAAAATAAAAGCACAAAAGGAAGAAAACAAAGTTAATGAATATTTATAAAAAGATAATAAACTGAAAACTAAAGCGGGGGGCAAACTAACCAGGAAGGCACCACATGAATGCAAGTGATAAGGTTAATAGAAGGGGAGAAAAGGAAAGAAAGAAAGAAAAACAATCTAAACCTAGGCAAAGCCAACGTATGGCATATATATATATATATATATATATAAAAGTGCAAATCTAATACCTAAATAAATAATCTATATACTTATATATGTAATACATAAATTACATATATGTAAGTATATATCCTATATAATATATTATTTTATATATATATACACACACACACACACCAGTATATATTATACATGTATATATACTAATATATATGTAATATATATTGTGAATATATATATATATATATATATATATAAGTGCAAATCTAATACCTATATAAATAATCTATATACTTATATATGTAATACATAAATTACATATATGTAAGTATATATCCTATATAATATATTATTTTATATATATACACACACACACACACACCAGTATATATTATACATGTATATATACTAATATCTAAAAATACTATTATATATATATATATGTATATATATATGTATGTATATATATATGTATGTATATATATATGTATGTATATATATATATATATATGTATGTATATATATATATGTATATATATATATGTATGTATATATATATGTATATATACATGTATGTATATTACATACATATATATATACATACATATATGTATATATATATATATGTATGTAATATACATACATGTATATATACATATATATATACATACATATATATATACATACATATATATATATATACATATATATATATATACATACATATATATATACATATATATGTGTGTATATATATATGTATGTATATATATATGTATGTATGTATATATATATATACATACATATATATATATATATATATATATATATATATATATATATATATATATATATAGGTATACAATATAAGCTTGTATTGATATATATATATGCCATATATTGGCTTTGCCTAGGTTTAGAATGTTTTTCTTTCTTTCTTTCCTTTTTTCCCTTTCTATTAACCTTATCACTTGCATTCGTGTGGTGCCTTCTTGGTTAGTTTGCCCCCCGCTTTAGTTTTCAGTTTATTATCTTTTTATAAATATTCATTAACTTTGTTTTCTTCCTTTTATGCTTTTATTTTGTATGAATGTTGTTTTCTTTGGTTTAGTCCTCCCCCTATTTTAGTTTTTATTTTATTATTTTCTCTCGCTTTGGGAGATGTGCAATCCCTCTCCTCCTGATCTCCTTTACTTGGTGAACTTGCACTAAATCTGCAACTTACATTATTTTGCACATCCTGCTCTCTCATCTTGATGACGGATCACGTAGTGTGATTCAAAACGTTGATGGAAAAATTTTCACACAATCTAATCTAGAAACCCAGTATAACTATCATGGATTGTGGAAATCTATTTGCATTAATAGATATCCTTCATGGGAGGGAAATTTGTTTCAAGTCCAGACAGCTAGAGTTGTTAAGGATTAAACTGATGAAAAAAGTTGCAGATTCAAGTATTTTTGAACTGGATTTAGATGCTACTCGTCATCATACATCAAATTCAAAACGTATTTTACTAGTTTCGAGTTTCCCTGTTTGAATTTTTGCAAACCCTAGTTACTTGAAATCATGTCTAGCTATTTTGCAAGTGTTAGGAAGGAAGGAAAAGAAGTTTTCAATGTTCAATTAATAAGTAATTATGTTAGACAACCACCCTTCCAAGCTATTCCTGAGATAGCATATAAAGGAGACCTGTCTAGTGCGTTATCAATGATACCACCAAAGATTTTGATGATTCAAGATGTTAGATGTTGTTATACTGGAAAGATAGGAGAAGTTGGAGATGTGGAGATTAGGGATGCATACAACAGATTGTGTGATAATGATGTTTTGAGGGATGAATATAAAATTGTTGAACAGAAAGGGTTAAATCATGCCCTAGATTTTTCTCAAGTTTTTAAGATAGAATGGATACACATTATCCTAAGATGAATACATGACAATTACATTTGGTTGGAGAATGGACCTATTAAGATCACTAAGAAGATAGTCAACTGAGTATTAGAGTATCCTACCCTTGACAGACCTAAAAAAAAGTGAAGTGATGCAAAGGAGTAAATTGAGAAGAATACAGGTGTAGTATGGAATAAAAGAGGGATGTCTACCAACACAATTTTAGACCCTCTTATTGCCTTTGCAGTAAGATTAATTGCTCATAAATTCTTTCAATCTAGCAGATTGAACAGTGTATCTTGCATGGTAGTGGATTTAGGATATAAGATAATAAAGAAAGATCATACCTATGACCTTGCTGAGTTACACCTTTAGCATCTATCTGAAAAATTGGAGGCCATAAGGAAAATGAAGAGCGCATCATGCAAGTTTGGTTCTCTGCTGGTATGCATATTCTTCTATGTGTAGAATACTTTTCCAACATTTCGCAAAGTAGTGTGGAAAAAAAATAGGCCTGTTACACTTTCAAATTATGGAGCTTATAGATTAGCTTGGAGAAAATTTTGAATCTATCATGACAAGCTACTTTGAAGATTTCAAGAATTCTATGAAACAAAGACTAAAAATACTTGTATCACTAGTAGAACAATACTACAATGATGTTCTCTTTCTAGTTGATGAAGATCATACATATGTGCAGAAAGCCATACCTAGGGTCAGATGGTGAAGCCCTTGCCATATGAAGCCAATGTAGATGAAGTATCTATAGCTATCACAACTCTGCTCGCAAGAGAAATTGATAAAAGTGCCACCTCATTTGGGACTTATGGGGAAACCAAGTCAAGAATCACAATAGACTTGAAAGCAACTATTATTCTTAGGAAGAAGAACAAACTAGTGAAGAAGCTAAAGGGTATATTTGGTGAAGGGGGAGAAGAGGAACAAGAAGAAGATGAAGAAGAGGAAAAAAAAAATTAATTTGATAAAACACAATTCAAGAAATTTAAACTAAATGAGTAACCTTAGTATAATTTAATTTATTGAATTTAATTATAGTCACTTCAATATAATTAGCAATTGAATTTAATTCTAATATACCTTATTAAATTGAAAAGTAATTAGTTAAGTTTATTTATATTTTTAATTTAGAGATCTCATTATTGAAATATATTTACCTTCATTTAACTTATAAGTAAGCTTATTCAAAAATAATAATAATTCTATTTATACTTTTCTACTTTCAACTCTCCCTTTAAATAGATTTATCCCTCCTCTTATTTGGGAGGAAAAATAGAAAGAATGTTCCCAATAATAGAATTTGTCTCCACCTTAGTAGGAGGAAAAATAGGTCATAGTATTATGACTCATATTAAGTATATTTAATAACTCCACTTTACGACTACTAAATCAATTGAATATTTAGTAAGAGTACTATAATGAAAAATAAATAAAATTAATCTCTACCATATATACATATACATGTATTCAAACATAAAAACACAAGTTACTTTACTTCTCTTCTAGCATCAAATCAACTAACTTTAACTATTTTAATTTAACCTTAATAACTTACTATCTAAAACTAACTAAAATCTAACATATATATTACAAACAATAAAACTAACTAAACTTTATTTAACTAATTTCCTTTATATTTACTAATATTTAAAAACATACTAATTAAATTACTTAAAATAAAATTAAAAAATTTCTAACACCTAACTTAATTAAAACAACCAACAAAAAATTCAAAATTAAAAAAAAAACTAAACAAATTAAACTCACTACCTTTTCCCTTAGCCTATTGACCTAACATATCCCACTTCCTTCTTCACGTGGGCACAAGACAAGGTAAGCGCAAAACGGAATGGAAATGGGTCAAGGGCCCACCATGTCCAATAAAGGAGCATTCATAGCAATCTGTTATGTGGGGTGTTTTTTTTTTTAAAAGGACTGTCAGTGGAGGTCAGGGAGTGGTAGGAATCCTCACGGTGTTTGAGGAACTTGGCAATCCAGGCAGTCGATCCTCCTGCCTGGATAGTCGTTGCCTCTTTTGACTTGTGATGATGTGACCCCCACTTCTTGCCAATCTATCTCTCATGATCTTGCAATGTCAAGGGCAGCTATGTACGGTGCGAATGTTGGCCTCCCTAGGGTCTCCACCCACACCAATGTTTCTCCTTCAAGCCCACTTCCCCACTGATTAGGATGAGAAAGGTGGGGACCAAGAAGGCTCTTCCTACCATGCCATCTCCCACCTTGGGGTCTTCACCTCTCGTTCCTCTTAATTTTTCCTCTCTCAAACCTTGTCCTTTCTCGCCTCTTGCATTGCCTTGACTCACCCATCTCTTCTAATTTTGTGCCCAGCTGGGAGAGAAAAATTGTTGTCAACTTATCTGATGCCACTCTTGACCCCCACTCCTTCAACTTTTTGAAACGGGGTCTCAATTTTGCGGTGATGCCTCATGTCATCCCACGGGTTGACTTCCTTGTAGAAATTGAGAACGCCATCCACACTCTCCTCAATGATGTGGCGGATGTTATTAGGCAAGATTGTGCAGTCGCTATCAAACGTGCCAAACTACTGAGGCGCAAGATCCCCAAGGTCGAGCTCTTGGCTTTCAAAATTTTGTTGCATCATAATGACCTAGCTATCATTAAAGTTGACAAGGGCAATGTCACCATCATTATGAACATACATGACTATGTTGCCAAGATGCTTGACTTCCTCTCTGACTCTCAGAGCTATAAAACCTTATCTCGTAACCTTTGTGGTAAAATCTTGAAAAAAGTCAAAGTGAGTGTCTTGGCCTCGTCCTTTGACAATGACATCAAGAGAAGGTTGGTTCCCTCCAAGGAATTCACTCCTCATATTGACGGGGTCCAAAAAATCCAGAAGGGGGGCATTCTGTTTAGGCCTATAGTGGACACCATAGGCTCCCCACGTATCCCTTGGCGGCTCATTTGGCCAAGTTAATCTCTCTGCTAGTGGGAAATTCTGACTCCTTTGTTAAAGACTCAACTAAATTTGTCCAATTCATTAAGGATGTACATCTTGATTACAACGATGTCCTGTTGAGCTTTGACATGGTCTCTCTCTTCACAAAGGTCCCTATCCCTGATTCCATTGAAATTGTGAAGTGCAAGACCAATGCAGAGATTGCTAGTTTGGTTGAGCTTTGCCTCAGGTCAACCTTTTTCTCCTTCCAAGGGGTCATCTACGAGCAGGTTGATGGAGTAGCCATGGGCTCCCCTCTCTCCCCTGTCATTGCCAACCTTTACATGGAGCATTTTGAAGAGGTGGCCCTTCGTTCATTCCCTCTTCAACCTAAGTGGTGGAAAAGATATGTAGATGATACTAATGTTGACACAAAGTTATTTGCCATTAGTGACAACACTCATAATACAGTTCAAACCGAGCACTGGCAACATAGTTCAAACCGAGCACTGGCAACACAGTTCAAATCGAGCACTGGCAACATAGTTCAAACCAAGCACTGGCAATACAATTCAAACCTAGCATCAAAGGCACAGTGTCAATCAAGTGAACTTACACTCAGTGTTCACCGAGCGAGGAAGCACTCAGTGTTGACCGAGTGAGGAAGCACTCAGTATTGACCGAGTGAGGAAACACTCAGTATTGACCGAGTAAGGAAGCACTCAGTGATAACCGAGCTCAAAAGGTTATCGAAGAAGTTTTTCTACCGAGTGACACTATATCTACCGAGTCACCAATGGTTACTGAGTTCTAGGCAATGTTGTATGACTAGTATGAACCGAGCCCCTACCTCTATCGAGTGCATGACGATGCCGAGTAACGTAGTGAATGCCGAGTATCAGAAGGTCATCAAGTCTGTTTGAAGAACCCGAGTTTATTTTACCATTTGGCTGACTCAGTTATATTTTGTTTACTTGTGTTTGGCCGACCTTGCATGAATAATTATTCGAATGGTATATATACAATTGAAACATTCAAAAAAGGATATATAGAGAATATATTGCAAAAAGGTGATATAGATATTTCAAGAAGACATACAAGATATCTGGATGATAGTGCGAATTCATCAGCAGAAAAGAATACTCAGCAAGGTCCATTAGGAGCAGAAATGATTTCATCAATCACAAAAGGTGATCTACAATAAAGAACTTAGTCAAGTTGTAAGTTGATATATTGGTTCATCCTAACAGGTGAATCATTTTTGTAAATCCTTTAATAGGGTAGACTTAACCGTCTTTATACAAACCTCCTAACAGAGTGCATACTTATAAAGTATGTTTGTAAATCCTCTAACAAGGTGGATCTAGCAATCCTCTGTGCTCCTAACAGGGTAGATCACCAAAAGTGATCATTGTAAGCCTTAACCAGCCAACTTCATACTACAGTAACGAAGCTTTGTGGGTATCATCCCCACCCCAGTTTTACTTTCTATTTTGGAAGGTTTCTGGGTCACCAAATCTCTGTGCATATATGGTTTTAATGTTTAACAGTTTTTATGCAGCAGGATAGATGAGTAAATGTTGTGTATAGTTAACTTAAAATTTTTACTATTATTGATTCACCCCTCCCCTCTTAGTAACCTATTATATCTTGAATATTTCCAACAGTTGGTATCAGAGCCTTTTTGGTTCTCAGGACAAAGTTTTACAGCTTGAGCAGAGATATAAGTTATGGAGATATTCAGATTGGAGAAAGTGATTGAAAATGAAAAGCTAGATCTAGAAGTGGCCATGGTTCAACTCAAAGAAGCAAAGGAGCATCTTTCTCAATCCCTAAAAAGAAGAAAGGAACTTGCAAGACAAATGAATGAACATCACTATGTTGAAGAAAAGATTGAAGATTTGTTACCATCAAGTAGTTCAGAAGAAGCTAACAAGGCAATCAAAGAACTTCTGGAAAAGAATGGATCTCTACAAGAAGAGGTAAGAAAGCTCAAAAGAGAACAAGAAGTCCAATCCATCAGGTTATGTGAAGTTTTGGAACAGAGAAACAAAGCAAATGAAGACTTAGAGGTAAGGAATAATCTATCTCTTCACCATGAAGATCTTATAGGAAAACTATCTAATGCAAATGAAGAAATCATGATTCTAAGATCTGAGAATGAAAGTTTGAGAAATGATTTAATCACTAAAAGACAAATCAATGTAAGTTTTCATAGTGATTTGAGAGATGAGAGACAAATCAACGAAATCTTGGAAAATGACCTAATCTCTGAAAGGCAAGTCAATGAAAGAATGATGAAATCCCAAGCAGATATGAATCAATTGAATTTGCAAAATGAGCAGAATCTTCATAAACAAAAAGGTAAAGCTGGTCTTGGATACAATGAAGAAGGTGAATCTTCAAAACAAAGTACCCAAAAGAATCAGAAACCCACTTGTAATCACTGTGGAAAATTAGGTCATACATCAAACAAATGCTGGAGCAATGGAAAAGCAAAATTGAATGGTAAATGTTTCAATTGCAATCAGCATGGTCACAAAGCAATTGAGTGCAAAGAAAAACCAAAATTTGAAGGCAACTATCACAAATGCAATAAACATGGTCACAAGGCATTCCAATGCAGATCCAAATCATTCAATCCAGTTGAACAACTTGTGAAAGCCATATTTGGATGGGACTACAACACCTGGTGCAGATGTCACTATTGTGGAGAATATGGACATACTGGCATAAATTGTGCAAGACATCACTTAAGGAAGAAGGACACTACTGTAAGGTGCTATATATGTACAGAACTTGGTCATATAGCTAGAAATTGTATGAATATAGAAAGAATTGAAGATGAAAAGAAAATCAAAGCAGACAACATCCGAAAGAAAATGAAGCAACAATGGATTCCTAAATCTACTGAACAAGATAAGTCAAGCAATGGCAATGTCACTCAAGAAATGAGTGACTCCATCATTTCCAATTAATATTCATATAAGAAAGTATGGAACCGCATCCTTCAAGAATTATCCTAAGCAGTTCCAAAGGAAGAAGAATGATCAGATCAGTATGCAGATACGCTTTGATCCCAAATCGGTTCAAGACTCAACCGAGTTCAGTTGGGTGCAACAAAGTTTCACTCACCGAGTTGTATCTACCGAGCGAGGTCAGTTCATGACCTTACCAATTTAGGTTAGTACATCAATACTTTTTTTTGATTGCCAAGTTGATAGTATCTACCGAGCAAGTGGATGACAACCTGTCATTTCATCTACCATCATACCAAGCATTTATGATGAATGTTTCATCAAAAAGGGCAAATTTGATCTCATTCTTCACTACGAACTTTGAGCTAAGTTATCTTCTGCGATTCCAGAGCAAGCTTTAAGCAATTTCGAGTGACTTTTTCAAAAAGAGTGAAGAATCTATTCAGAATTTCTTTTCACCTACCGAGCAACAATGGCATCCGAAAGTAGCAGCTCCAAGACAAAAAGAGGCTTAGAAATGCTAGTTAAAGGTGTGGAATGGAAGGCACCGAAATTCAAATTGGTACCAGCAATTACAGAATCACTCGACCCTAACGGTGCTCAGTCTCGAATTCCTTCAAAGGTACTCTGTGTAAATGACATTTGCTCTCATTTCAAATGTTCCATTCAAGAGCTTGGAAACCTAGAAATTGATAATGCCCTAGGTGAAATGAGCGTAGATGGGAATTTAAAACCCGAGCATAAGCATCTTGAAACAAAAGGGTTAACCCACATTTCACATTTGCCAAGAAATCTTCAAATTAAATGGGTTAGGTATGTACTCAATCAGGTTCACAACGGGCAATTGGGGTTAGAGCAACCAATGCTTATCACAAAGAAAATGATTAACAAAATTACTGGCCTTCCCATATTGAGCAAAGCTAAGACTACCAAAACCCTAGGTCGAGAAGAATTGCAAAGGCTAACCCAGGTAGAATGGGATGGTAGAGGACTTAAGCTCAATACATTAATAGATGATGAATTAAGATTTGGTATTCATGTCATTGCTCACAAAATTTACAGTTCCAGCCGACCAAACAGTGTACCTTGCAAAGCAGTAGATTTAGCATACAAGATAGTAAAGAAGAATGTTGAGTTTGATCTATCTAAATTGCTTTTGTCTCAATTTAATAAAAATATGGAAAGCATAAGGACTTCAAAGAACAATTCCTGCAAATTCAGTTCACTTTTGATCTATCTATTTTTCTATGTTCAAAAGTCTTTTCCATCAAAAGGATCAGTAGTATGGAAAAAGAATATTCCCATTCTCTATCAAATAAATGAGTTTATAGAAGAGTTAGGTGAAAATTTTGACATTTTTTTGGATAATTACTTTGAAGATTTTAAGGAAAGAATGAACAATAGGTTTCAGATTCCACTAAAACTGGTTGATGAATATAAAGAAGATGTATGCTTTATGGTAGATTGTGACAAGGTATACATATAGGCAGTCAGGCCCCGAGTTGCATGGGTGAAACCTCTTCCTTATGAAATTAATATTGATGAAACTAAAGACATCATAGAAGCACTGGTGAATGAACTAGCAGATCCAAAGCAACCAGTATTTGGAACTTTTGATGAAGCTAAAGCCAGAATTGAACTTTCAATCAAAATCCCTTAGGTCGTCAGCAAAGGAAAGAGGAAGATTGCAAAGTTAAAAATAGAACTCGGTCCTCTGATGATTACTAAAGGGAGATGAGAAGATGGTGAAGAAGAAGAGGAAATTGAGTCAAAAAAAGAAGAGGAGCCTCAACGGAAGAAAGGTAAGGTGATTATCACCAAACCTAAAATGCAAGCCACTACAGTCTTCTCCAGAAGAACAAGATAGGGGAAGAAGGAACCTATATTTGTCAAGCCTCCACTCACATTTGAGGCAAGGTTGAAGCAATTAGAAGAAGGTACTAGCTTCACAAACTTCAAAGCATTGAAGTTTGAGACAAGAACAGAATAGGAGAAAATACAGATTGAAGAATTGGTTTTGAATAAAATGGGGAGATGGAAATACTCTCCTGAAGAGATTGCCTCTCAGATCCCTAAAGAACTACTAGAGAGGTTGCAACCAAGATGGGAAATTGCAACCAAAACTGTCAAAGATATCTTTGAACAAACCCTAAAAAATCTCCCACCGAGTCTCATTGATGCAGAAGCAAAGAAATCACTGAAAGATCATGAAGGTAACATGATGATTAGATTTCACACTTGTTTGATACTTATCAAAGACATTGAGCATGTTGTCAATGATGCAACAAACATGTGGAAACATCTCTATCATCTACATAAACCTAGTGAGGATATTTTTGAAATCAAGGACAATGACAGCAGTGATGATGATATTGAAGATGTTCCAGGGGATCTGCACTCAATGATGATGAATGTTGAGGAAGAATTCAAGGAAGATGAAATGGAGGAAGAAGATAAGGAAGATGAAATAGAGGAAGAAGAAGCTAATCAAGCTAAGGAGGAAGATGATCCTGTAAAAATTGCAGCCAAAGTTATTGCATCTCTTCCTCACTCTCCACCTAAAGAAGCTACATCAACTATGGAGATAGCCTCTACTAGTGAGATTGTGTGCACAACAACCTCATCAATTTCTCAATCTTCATATGTCTCCTCTCAGCTCTGGGCACCATCTATGCAAGTGTCTACCACTTCATTAACCAACCTGCAGCCATCCTCATTGACCGAGGCATCATCAGCTACAACAGTAAGTTCATCAGGCATATCAACTTCTACTGCAGAGTGTTCAGTAAGTATATCCACTAGTACTTCAATTTTGACAACATCATCCACTCCAATTTTTGCATCTGTTAGTTCTCCCATACCAACCTGTACATCAATCTTGGGAAGAACATCAATTTTTCATATTGTTAGAACTTCTCTCAGTTTTCCTCTAGCTAGTCCTATTCCAATTTTGTCAGCTAGTCCAGCCTCATCAACTATTGTTTCAGACTCAAAGGGAAAAGGTGAAGTCACTGCAGGAAAAGTACATAATTTCCAACAAGGCAGTGGATGAGGAAATAGACTTGGATAAGAACATTATCATTCCTAAGATAGATCTGGATAATGCATCAGTTGATGAAATGAGAATGGTCAGTCAGCTATTAGACCAGAAGGCAAGGCAAAAACAACTGAGGCATGAGAGAGACCAAGAATATAGTATCATTGAAAGTGCTAAGAACATTCTAACAGAGGCTATAGGTGTTGAAGTAGATTCTACTCAACACATTTTGAATCAGTTAGAAGAGGCTATATATAAATTCAATGAGGATACCTCCGGCCAAGAAAAATTGATTGAAAAAGCAGAGAAGAAATTTGATAATAAGGTGCTTGAGCACATTGCTCAGCATATTGTATTAAAACAGGTAGAACTGTCTACAATTTTGAGTAATTTTGAACATTCTTTTAATAATGTAACTTCACTTTTTGGAAAACTTTGTGATGTTACCAAGTATACTAAGGAAATAAAAGAAAAGTTGAATAAAATTGATGAGGATATGAAGGTCAGTGCACAAATGTTGCAGCTTGACCATAGTTCAAGTTCATCCCATCATCTCAGAATAAGATTTTTTTCAGAGAAACAAGCAGAATTGTTGAGAGAGGAAGCAAGGATCAGGTGTACTCTGATTGACATCCAAAATATGATCCTTCCTGTCATGGACACAATGCAAAAGCACATTGCCCATTCCAAAACATTGATTCATGACAAAAACTTCTCAATTGTCAATCATATGATTGAACTTTCTGCAGAAGTTCAAATAGTACTCTCCACCAGCAAACTTTTGCAAGAAAATAGGGATAAGACATTGGCTCTTATTCTCAAGGTACATTCTGAGTTTATCTCCCATTTTGGACTCTCTGTGTAAATATATATAGTTTAATTTGGCATTATTGTCAAAAAGGGGGAGATAGCTCTTGGAGATAAAATTGTGGTAATGACTTGTAAATACTATGCATATTGTATGGGGGAGATACATGTAAGAAATATATGTGTAATAAGACTTGCAAAGATCAATTTTGAAAATTTAAGACTGTATGTCTATTTTTGCACATAATTATTTTTGTCACTAATGCCAAAGGGGGAGATTTTTGGCATAAAGTTATTTGCCATTAGTGACAACACTCATCATATAGTTCAAACCGAGCACTGGCAACACAGTTCAAACCGAGCACTGGCAACACAGTTCAAACTGAGCACTAGCAATACAGTTCAAACTAAGCGTCAAAGACACAGTGTTAACTGAGTGAAGTTTCACTCAGTGTTGACTGAGCAAGGAAGCACTCAGTGTTGACTGAGTGAGGAAGTACTCAGTATTGACTGAGTGAGGAAACACTCAGTATTGACTGAGTAAGGAAGCACTCAGTGATAACCAAGCTCAGAAGGTTATCGAAGAAGTTTTTCTACCGAGTGACACTATATCTACCGAGTCACCAATGGTTACCAAGTCCCAGGAAATGTTGTATGACTAGTATGAACCGAGCCCCTACCTCTACCGAGTGCATGACGATGCCGAGTAACGTAGTGGATGTCGAGTATCAGAAGGTCATCAAGTCTGTCTGAAGAACTCGAGTTTTTTTTACCATTTGGCCAACTCAGTTATATTTTGTTTACTTGTGTTTGGCCGACCTTGCATGAATAATTATTTGAATGGTATATATACAATTGACACATTCAAAAAAGGATATATAGAGAATATATTGCAAAAAGGTGATATAGATATTTCAAGAAGACATACAAGATATCTGGATGATAGTGCGAATTCATCAGCAGAAAAGAATACTCAGCAAGGTCCATCAGGAGCAAAAATGATTTCATCAATCACAAAAGGTGATCTACAATAAAGAACTCAGTCAAGTTGTAAGTTGATCTGTTGGTTCATCCTAACAGGTGAATCATTTTTGTAAATCCTTTAACAGGGTAGACTTAACCGTCTTTATACAAATCTCCTAACAGAGTGCATACTTATAAAGTATGTTTGTAAATCCTCTAACAAGGTGGATCTAGCAATCCTCTGTGCTCCTAACAGGGCAGATCACCAAAAGTGATCATTGTAAGCCTTAACCGACCAACTTCATACTACAGTAACGAAGCTTTGTGGGTATCATCCCCACCCCAGTTTTACTTTCTATTTTGGAAGGTTTCTGGGTCACCAAATCTCTGTGCATATATGGTTTTAATGTTTAACAGTTTTTATGCAGTAGGATAGATGAGTAAATGTTGTGTATGGTTAACTTAAAAAATTTATTGTTACTGATTCACCCCTCCCCTCTCAGTAACCTATTATATCTTGAATATTTCCAACAACTAATGTCTGCTAGCCTCATGGACTGGACAAACTAGATGAGTTCCACCAGCACATCAACAACTTGACTCCTTGTATTTCTTTCACCGTAGAGCTTGAGTCTAGCAACCAATTGCCTTTCCTTGATGTTCTGCTCATCAAGAAGCTGAATGGCTCCCTTGGTTGTCAGGTGTTTAGAAAGGCCACCCATACTGACATGTACTTACACCCATCCTCACATCACCATCCTAGCCATAAAATTGGCACTCTTAAGACCCTGGCTTTGAGAGCCCATAGGATTTGTGATGATGATCATCTAAACCTTGAGCTCAACCATTTTCGCCAAGTCTTTAGGCTTAATGGCTATTCTTCCAGGCAAATGTCAAGGGCCCTCAACCAAGCTAGGTCCCTCCACCTTGCCTCCTCGAGTCCTAACACTTCTCTTCTCCCCCCTTGTGTTTTGCATGCCTCCCTCCCTTTTGTGGAAGACATTTCCCAAAAAATTGCCAAGATCCTGTCTAAAAATGGTTTGCGTGTAGCTTTCAAACCCCTCTCCAAGCTTAGGAATCGTGTCCCACCAATCAAAGACCCCAAAGAGATGTATTCCAACTCAAGTGTCTACAAAGTGGTCTGCTCTTGTGGCACACCCTATATTGGTGAAACAAGCTGCTCTTTCCACACGCGTATCAAAGAGCATGTGGCAGACATCAGGCACGATAGGGTTCACAAATTGGCCCTAGCTAAACATTCCTTTTCTTCCAAACACCAAAAATGTTTGGAGAACATGCAAATCATTTCCTTTGAGGACAATTATTTCAAAAGAAAGCTCAAAGAAGCCATTGAAATTAATAACCACCCCATCAACCTCAATCGGGATGATGGATGGCTTCTCAACCCCTCGTGGCATCCTATGTTGACCTGTAGGGATATATAACCTCGATTTGATGGTTAATCTCTCTCTCTCTCTCTCTCTCTCTCTCTCTCTCTCTCTCTCTCTCTCTCTCTCTCTCTCTCTCTCTCTCTCTCTCTCTCCCCATTCCTTCTTGCTTGGTTTCTCTCCCTTGCCTTGTTTCTTGTCCTCTCTACCCCTCTCCTCTCCATAGATGCCTCACCCCCTTCCCCCTAGGGTGGCATCTCTAGTGTCATTGTGATTCTTCCCCTCTTCTCCTCTTTCTTTCTTGTCTTGTTTGTGTTCTTCTTGTCGTGGTTGGTGTGGTTCCCCCCTTTTCTCCCTTTCTACCTTTTTCTTTCTTCGTCTTTTTCCTTTCTCTTGTCTTTACTTTGGTTCTTGCTTGGGTCCTCTTAGTTGGATTTGTTGCGCCCTCCTCCTCATTGTTTCACCTTTTTCGTTGCTCTTTCATCTTAGGTTCTTCTGTTGGAGTTCTTCCTTTTGGTTTTACTCTCTTTTCTTTTCATCTTTTTCAGTTGCTTTCCCACTTGCTTGTACATTTGTGTGTGTGTATATATATATATATATATATATATATATATATATATATATATATATATATATATATATATATATATATATATATATTTGTGGTTTTAGTTGTCCACAAATTTTTTTCATATTTATATACTCTTTCGTGTATATTTATATACATACATATAATATAACAATATATAATATATACTCATATATATATATATATATATATATATATATTAATGAGTATAGATTATATATTGTTATATAATAGATACAGATATATATATTATATATTGTTACAATATATATAGATATATATATTACATATATATAGATATATATATTACATATATATAAATATATACTATATATATATATATATATAATTTTTCTCTGCATATATATATAAATATAAAATAAGTATTCGCATATGTTATTTGCATATGGGCGATACAATATATATAAGTACATGTTATATATATATATATATATGTAATGTATACTTTTGTAGTATGTTTAGATATTAGTATATATTATATTTCCTTTATGCTCTCATATATATAATATATTCACAATATATATTACATATATATTAGTATATATACATGTATAATATATACTGGTGTGTATATATATATATTAGTATATATTATATCGGATATATACTTACATGTATGTAATTTATATATTACATTTATAAATATATAGATTATTTATATAGGTATTAGATTTACACTTATATATATATATATATATATATATATATATATATATATATATATATATATATATATATATATATATATATATATATATATATATATATATAAGTATATATGCATAATATAACAATTACTTGTATATATATCAATACAAGCTTATATTGTATACCTACATATATACATGTATATATATATATACTTTTGTAGTATGTTTAGACATTAGTATATATTATATTTCCTTTATGCTCTCATATATGTAATATATACAATATATATTACATATATATTAGTATATATACATGTATAATATATACTAGTGTATGTGTGTGTGTGTGTATATATATATATATATAGGATATATACTTACATGTATGTAATTTATATATTACATATATAAGTATATAGATTATTTATATAGGTATTAGATTTGCACTTTTATATATATATATATATATATATATATATATATATATATATATATATATATATATGCCATACGTTGGCTTTGCCTAGGTTTAGATTGTTTTTCTTTCTTTCTTTCTTTCCTTTTATCCCCTTCTATTAACCTTATCACTTGCATTCGTGTGGTGCCTTCCTGGTTAGTTTGCCCCTCGCTTTAGTTTTTAGTTTATTATCTTTTTATAAATATTCATTAACTTTGTTTTCTTCCTTTTGTGCTTTTATTTTGTATGAATGTTGTTATCTTTGGTTTATTCCTCCCCCTATTTTAGTTTTTATTTTATTATTTTGTCTCACTTTGGGAGATGTGCAATCCCTATCCTCCTGATCTCCTTTACTTGGTGAACCTACGCTAAATCTACAACTTACATTGTTTTGCACCTCTTGCTCTCTCATCCTGATGATGGATCACGTACTATGATTCAAAATGTTGATGGAAAAATATTCACACAATCTAATCCAGAAACTCAGTATAACGATATGATATGATATTCAATGTGAAAGTACACTAGGAGTGCATGTATAGAAAGGCCTCTGGAATGCTTCTAGAATTATGGTGTAGCACAAAAAAGCCATTATATTAAAGTTTACAAGAGTATGTGCACAAGAGTAAGTGTGATGATAATCAAGATAAGTCTACAAAGGTGTAGCACACAAAATCTAAATTTTAATTACTTTTACATGATTATCCTCCATTAAGCACACGAGTAAGTGCAATGATGAGAGGATAAGTCTACAAAGGTGTAGGACAAAAAATAGTGTTGTAGACACCATGTGCTGAATTAAAGTTGCTTACTCCAGTGTTGTCAACATGAAAACTCATAAGAGTATGCAAACTCCTAAGTGTCTCAACTAAGAAATAATAAAATAATACATTGACCTAAGTAAACTCAAGTAAAGTGTAAATAGTAAATACTTATTTAGACAAACAAAAAGATAAGAAGACGTGTAATATTATGGTAGTAATTTTAGAGATACCCAATTCACCATTAGAAAACTTGATGAAGGAAAAGATGAGAATTCATCTTAAAAGATGAAAACATGTCTAAAAGAAAAAAAATTCGAGGGAAACCAATCTCCCAAGCCTTTGGGTCATTTCCCTATGCTATCACCAAGACATAACCCAATCAGGTTATGAAAATGAAAAAGCACATTCAAAACCTGATCAGGTTTTGAAGAAGTAAAATTTACTTGTTCAAAACTTGATCAAGTTTTGAAGGACTAAAAGTAGGCTTTACTCTGAAGGCCATAACTTTCACATATAGAGTCTGATTGACTCCATTAAAAATGTTTTGGAAAGATATTGAAGAGATCCATAACATGATGTAAATAAATAAATCCTACATTATCAAAATTTTACTTTCCATCAATTTGAATTAGGCATAGTCTAAAATATGTAGTAATTATTTTCCAAATGTGTAATCAATAGGTCAACACAAATGCTAACATGTTTGTAATTCTTTCTCTCAAACACACATAAACACACTCATTCACTAACTAAATAAGTCCTAAGACATCTCTATTACTAACTCTTAACCTCTCCCATTATTTAACTAATTCCTAGTTCTCCCCTCTCTCTATCTAACTTGTTACCCTTAAGCATTGTCTCTCTCTGAGTAATCCCTAAGCCATCTCTCTCACTAACCCCTAAACTCTCTCTATCTCTCACTCTCTCTCTCTCCCCATCTTATCCCCCTCTCTCCATCTATCCCAATCTATCCATATTTCTCACTCTCTCTGTCCATGTCCAATCCCCTCTCACTCTCTCTATCTTATCCCCTAATCTCTCTCTCTCTCTCTCTCTCTCTCTCTCTCTCTCTCTCTCTCTCTCTCTCTCTCTCTCTCTCTCTCTCTCCCTCTCCCTCTCTCCCTCTCTCTCTCTCTCTCTCTCTCTCTCTCTCTCTCTCTCTCTCTCTCTCTCTCTCTCTCTCTCTCTCCATCCTATCCCCCCTCTCTCTGCCCTAATCTATCTCTCTCATATCTCCCTCCCTCCCTCTCCCTCTCACACTTTTACTAGCCTATCCCCTCTCCCTCTTCCTATCCCCTACTCCCTCTCTCTAACCTCTTTCTAACCTCTTACCCATCTCTCTGACCTCTAACACCTAACCTCCCCTCTCTCCTTCTCCATCCCTCTCAAATTTCTAACCTACATATCTGTCTCTCTCAAACCCTTAACACCTCTCATTCTCTCTCTAACTTGTAACCCTTAAATTCTCTCTTTAACATAGAGAGAGAGATATTAGGAGCTAGTGAGAGAATGGGAGAGGTTATGAATTAGTAGGACATAGCGAGTGAGAGATATTAGGAGTTAGTGTGCACATGTGTGTGTGTGTGTGTGTGTGTGTGTGTGTGTGTGTGTGTGAGAGAGAGAGAGAGAGAGAGAGAGAGAGAGAGAGAGAGAGAGAGAGAGAGAGAGAGAGAGAGTTTAGGGGTTATTTAGAGAGAGGGAGAGGCTTAAGGATTAAAAATTAGATAGAGGGAGGTTAGGAGATACTGAAAGAATTAGTGAGGTTAGGCATGAGTTATTGAGTAAATAAGTGAGTGAGAATGTGTGTGTGTGTGTGTGTGTGCGTGTGTGTGTGTGTGTGTGTGTGTGTGTGTGTGTGTGTGTGTGTGTGTGTGTGTGTGTGTGTTTAAGGGTTAGTCAGAGGAGGGTAGGAGATATCAAGAGTTGTGTGTGTGTGTGTGAGAGAGAGATTATTAGTGAGTGAATGAGTGAGTGAGTTTGTGTGTGGGTGTGTATTTTTATGTGAGAGAGAGGTGAGAGAAAGAGAAATAGTATGATAACACTCTTGCCTACCTATTCTCTCCATGTTTGGAAAATAATGACTACCTATTTTAGACATTGAATAGAAAATAAAATATTGATATCCTAGTATTATTTAAGTTTCATTATGTTTTAGATCTCTTCAATATATTTCCAATTCATTTTGAATGGAGTCAATTACACTCTGGATGCGAAAGTTATAGCTTCTAGAGTAAAGCCTATTTTTATTTCTTCAAAACCTGATCAGGTTTCAAAACCCGATCGAGTTTTTTTCTAATGTATTTGGCCAAGCTTGGTAACCAAGCTTGACTACTTTTTCAAATTTCAAACAACCTGATCAGGTTATTCATAAGTTGATCATGTTATTAAATCTTTTTAGTATTTTTGTGTGGTGTCCACTAAATTTTACACCATCTTTGTGCACAAACCCATATATAGTCTATGTAAATGTATATTCTTTTAGGATTGAAGAGTTAAAAAAATTGAATTGAAAAGATATCTTAAAAAAAGAGTTATTAAGAGTCTTGCTTCTCATTTTACTTTAATTTTTTGTAACTCATATTTTAAAAAATAGAAACCATCATCATGTATATCTCTGCTTCGTGGGGGAAAAAACTCTTTAACATAGAAGAAATTAATTTTGTTAAACTATTCCTTTTAATAATAATCCCAATCAAAATTGACTGAAGGATATGTGGCATTAGTATTAATAGGGAAATTTAGTTGAAGAAGTGAAATAATATTAGAGAAAAAACAATACTAGAGAGAGAAAGAGAAAGTCAAGAAAGCAAACATCCTCATTAAAAAAAATAAAGATATAATACACAAAGAAAACAATCAATATGCTTAGACTAAAAAATTAGCCATAGCTTATTTTGAAGGGCACTTGAAACTACCATAGACTAAAAAATTAGCCATAGCTTATTTTGAAGGGCACTTGAAACTACCAAATAATGTACATAGTAAAGTTATCAAGTTCTCTCTTAATGAATGTTACTTATTTGAAACTTTACCTTCGTCAAGCATCAAGTGCTAGTGGATAGAATATGAAAAATGTGTTTGGATGATTCCTTTTCTTTGCTATCATCTTGAGGGCTAAATCTTGGTCTAAAAATTATTTTTCTAGACATAGTTGTGATTGTAGATATTCAATTGTAGTTTGCAAGTAGTTATAAAGTAAGAAAGACACTTCAGAAACATGAATAAAATAAATTAGTATAGACCATTATACAACAAGAGAGATAATATTACTAAGAAAATGTTTAGCCCTTTACAAGATAACCTCTTTACATAGTATCATAATTGGTTTTATTGATGCTTCCTCAGAGAATGATTTTGTAAACTTAAGGTTCACTTGAACTATAATAGAAAGGTCATTTTAAAATGGCACAGTAATTGAATTTCATTTACCTAAAACCTCTTTCATAATTATTAAAAAAAAACACATCTCTGGTCATATTGGATAATATTTTGTTTTAGATTAACATTCTAAATTTGTTCATTTTGTGTAGTAGAAAATTTGATATTTTAACTTTGTTCATTCTGTTTATAGTAATATTCAGAGTTTGATATTTTGAAGTAATTATCCATACATAAATTTGAATAGAACGTATCTTTTAAACTAAATACTCATATAATTTTGATATCAAAAATAAATATGCTATTGATTCCTCTCAAACTTGCATTGATACGGTTCTACACTAAGACAATTGTAGAGTTTGTGTTGAGCTGTCATTTTGCATGATGCTTAATTATAGGAATCCTTTCAAACTCCTCCCTTGAAAAGCTAATCTGAGATCAACTCTAAGGTTCCAGGCAATCTTGTGACCTACTGAAATCCTCTCAATTGAAGATAAATGTGTATGCTCATGAGGAGGCCTTTTCTGGTTCGAACCAATTTAGAATAAGATGTTTGATCTATTGTTTTGAAAAAGCAACCGCAAAAGAGATATTTTCAGTATTTTTTGTTTTAAGATGAATACAATTTTATCAATGCAACTATATGAATTCCTTTTTTAACCAAGTGTTAGAAAAGAAATAACAAAGAACTTGAAAGGGGAATTCCTAATGGACATAAACCATGGTAACAAAATGTCTATGAGTTAAATCATTGAAAAGATCAGGTAGGAAACCAATGAAAATAGGAGCAACACTTTCTCAATTCCACTGATGTAATAATCAATGGGCACTCAATAATAACCAAAATATGTTTCACTTCTCATCAAATCACAAGGCCACAAAAAGTGCACTCATGCGAGACAAGAAGCTATGTAGGAAAAAGAAGGTGGTATTTTTTCCAATTTAGTATGTTAATGAAAATCATTAACATGAGGAAAACACCAAAACTAAAATATTGCACAATCAAATCAACACAAAAAAACCATTGGCTCCATTATTATTTATGAACATGCATTCACAAAAATAACACACTTTGGCAAGAATAACTACACTCAACATAAAAGCACCAATAACATATATTATTGCATCAAAATAACAACCTAGAGTACATATTACATCCATGTATTTATAGGAAATTATCTCCTCTTTTTATGTTGAGAGTGAGAGCTCTTAAAATACAAAACTATGCTAAAAACTAATACAAAAAATATAATTATATACAAACTGACACTTTAAATGGTGCTAAGTAGGTCAACACCCTTGTTTATATCAATTAATAGGTACATGAGCCTTTACATGACTTAAAACAATGAAAGAAGAAGGACATAAGAAGAAGGAAGCCGCAAGAGGATCTGAGAGTCATTGGAAACTCTAAAAATGGAAGCTTGACCTTCTCTTGGCATTTCTAGGAGTTGAACTAGTGTCAAAATGCATTTTTGGTGCATGCAAAGCTCTAAATTAGCAACTGGTAGTTAACTATTAGTGCACTATTACTACTTCAAAATTGTTGGTGTACCTCTGTGAATAGCACACCTATGCACCTTAATGATAGGTTCCAAAAATCCAAAATTTTCCCAAGTATCAAAAATGAATTTATAGCTTTTGGGTTTTGTACTCCTTTATACTAGAGCAATGTTTGGATTTTTTCTCTTGAATTTCTCTATGATCTCTACTACTTGGGTAGCTTCCAACAAATCCAAAGCTGCATACTTATCTTTAACTTTTTGCCAATAGTTACTAACCTCTATATGAGTTTCTGCGAAATCCTCAATTCTAATGTCTAGTTCCAACAATATCTCTTTAGTCTTAAATGCTTGCTTAATAGCTTCATTAGTTGAAGCATCCTCAAAAGTTCTTTAGAATTTTCGGACAACTGATTGCAATGGCTTGAGCTTTATTTTTTACTCATCTTCAAAAATCTCAAGGGAAACAATGTTGTAGTACTTCTCTGCTTCCAAAATCTGCTCTTGAGTCTGGTCTCTTAACCTCTAATTATCTTCATGAAATCCTTCCATAACCTTATTTCCAACAACTATTTTCTCAATCCAATCCTTGAGTTTATCAAGCTCTTTCACTGTATACACCTCCATGAATGTACAATACCTTTGACCTTTTATTAATTTCAAAACCTGTAGGTCTTTCACCTAGGTATGTACCTCATCCATTAATCCAAAATCTTGGTTCACTATGGACACTAGTCCATACTCGACATAATATAGTGCAACATGTTCAAATTTCCCTATATTATCTATACACCCTTTTCCTCAAAATTATCATGTCATTGTTGACATGCCCCCAAAAATGGATCCATTTGAATTGTCCCCTTCTCCTTTCTCTCTAGTGTCATAAAAAGAGTGATCTTCAAATGATCTAGGTCTATTGGACCCACGATTCCATGCAAATAGCCTCTCATAATCTCATTTAGTGTCCACAACATCAATAACTCAGACTCATTTATATCCATATTCTTAAACACTTCTTTCATGCCCATAGTAATCAATGCTTTGGTAGTGTCTACCATGGGCATTCCTAATATGACCTCCTTGATTTGGTAATCTTTAGGAGTCAAATCCTTAGTGTCACTATGTTGAGGAGGGATGGCTATGTGTGCAAGCAAGTCCTGATCTTAATTCTTCATAATGAAGGCTAGTGGTTGTGCATCACCTATAGGTGGGTCAAGATTCTTGATGGCTTTTACTAGCTCTTCCATTCCCTCCTCAACAGTTACATTCAACTACCTCTTCTATCAAACCATGACCTCCCTCTTTAGCCAAGAAGGTGTAGTGCCCATTGGAGACATATATTTGACTAAAATAGGTCCCTCTTAGAAATAATAGTCTTCCAAGATAACTAAGAGAGGGGAGGTATGAATCAATTATCCAATTAAAACATTTATCAACCCTAATTATTCTTAACAATCCAATTAAAGTAAGCAACAATGATAACAAGATGCACATACACAATTACACCAGATTTGTTAACTAGGGAAACCCTTGATCGGAGGGAAAACCTCAGTGGGAATGGTGCTCACAAAGATATATATATATTCCTTGTTAGAGGATGGACCTTGTTAGGAGTCTATAAACACATTCAGTACCTAAGAGTCCTTGTTAGGAGAATTTGAATCCCAGTTAGAAATTTCCAACCCGATTAGAAGTTGTGCAAACTCTATTAGGAGTTGTAGAAGGTAGAAGAATCCACTATCCAAATAGCTTACGGGGCAAGACCTTCACTGTCAAATTGATCTCTCAACTATTCCTTGTAGAATGCTTGTTTGTATTGTGATTTAACCTCTTTTCTCTATCCTATCAATCAAACTAATCATTATCAAACCTTATAGACCAGGTCATGAACCTCAAATCCAAATATCAAACCTCAAATCTCAAAATAAAACCTCACAACAAAGTTCTCTTCAACTTCTCTCTATTCTACTTATCCTCACATATCAAGTTGTTTCTCTCTTGTTTAGCTCTTTATGCTTCTTGAAATCATTAATTCATTCATATATAAAAAATTAAGATATCCTTCCTTTATACCAAATAAATAAATAAATTCTTTGAGTCATCTATTACACTTTCTCAATTAATTATTATAGCACCTCATTAAGAACCCGTTATACATAGTGATAACATTAATCTATCACCTTGTAACTTAAATAACTTTCCATACATGTAATATTATGATAAGTGAGATTAACAACATCATCTCCAACATGTATTCTACATGAATTTAACCTTGCTTCTCAGAATAGCAACTCTACTAAGAGATATAACAAGTTTACTAGAACATGCTTCTGTAAACTCTATCTCATAGCAGTCTTCACCAAAACTTTCATAAGTTCTTCCATACTTAATATATTATTCTTCCAAGGTTAGATTCATATACTAGACACTTAGTAGTATCTCCTCTAACCTTTCTTAGTAAAAATTCTCAATGATCTATTTGTACCAACTTGATACTTACCATTGTTCTTCTGTCAAATACTAGAGAAAACTGCTATGTTGACATCAATGACAAACATAGTCATGAATGTAACATATAACCATGATAATGATCTAATAAGTTTTCAACAATACTCCCCCATAGAAGTATCATCAACATTCATGCTTCTAAAAATCTCCCCCTTTGGCACTGATGGCAACATAGATGAAAAACATCTAGTTCCAAGAATACCAACAGTTAAAGCTTGTTATCCTTTTTTTTCAAATCCTCTTCATCAATCATTCTCCCCCATTAATATACCTCAATGTACTCTATATAAAACTATTTTTCATTTTGCAATATCTCCCCCATTGACATCAATGTCAAAGGTTTCAACAACCATCTATCCCTACAAAAACTATCTCTGACTTTCTCAAGTGTCCAAAGATGCTATTCAAAACAACATTCATCAAGAGTCCTAAATGACTCTACCCATCATAGATACTCCACCATATAGGAAGCATTAACATTTAGTCCATACAAATAGTAATTCTTTGTAACACTAGACTAATGCACTCTTTCATCATCTACCCTAATGTAGGTGGGGGCATAACCCCTAACATACCTTGCAAATACTCAAAAGTATCTTTGGGAAGAGTCTCGGTGGAAATATCTGCAATATGATCTTTGGTGCTTACATAATCCAATTTGATTTCCTTTTTTGCAACTTTCTCTCTCAACATGTGATATTTGATAGAAATGTGCTTAGTCTTACAATGCAACACTAGATTCTTAGACATATTCACTATGCTTGTGTTATCACAATGTATGACAACAGGTTCAATGAATTCTATAATTATATCCTTTAGCATCTTCTTCATCCAAACAATTTGATTACAATTGTTTGTTGCTACAACATATTCTACCTTTGCTATACTCTATGAGGTACAATCCTGCTTCTTTCTTAACCAAGAAACCAATCTTCCTCCAAGAAAGAAAGTTCCACCATAGATGCTTTTTCTATTATCCATATTGACTACCCAATCAACATCAATATAAGTATATAAAGTGAAATCATTAGATTTGTCATACCACAATCTGAACTCTGATGTTCCCTTTAGCTATCTAAATATCATTTTAACTATTGTATATTGTACTTCTTTGGGATCATCTTGAAATCTTGCAATAATTCCAACTGCATTTTCTATATCCGACCTTGTGTGAGTCAGATATTGCAATCCTCCAATCATAGATTTGTACTTCTTCAGCTCAATAGTAGGTGTCCCATCCTTTCTAGATAACTTGTGTCTAGTTAGCATAGGTATTACAACTAGTTTACATGTTTCCAAACTAAACCTTTTCAATAGATCTTTCAAATACTTAGTCTGAGAAATAAAGATTCTTTCTTTATCCTACACAATTTGTAATCCTAGGAAGTATTTCATCTCTCCAATCATACTCATTCCAAAGTCCTCCTTCATTTCTTTTACGAACTTGTCACTTTCATCATCATTTCCTCAAAATATAATATCATCAACAAATATTACCAAAATCATCAATCCATCATCTATTTCTTTCTAGTATAGATTACTATTTGTCATACCTTTGCTAAATCTAAGTTTTGTCAAATTCTTGTCCAACTTTGCATACCAAGTTCTAGGTGCTTGTTTTAGGTCATACAATGCTTTCTTCAATTATCTATTAAAGGAAAACCTTCAAGCTATTCTATGTAAACCTCTTCTTCAAGTTCTCCATTTAGAAATTTTGACCTAACATCCATCTGATACACTTTAAATTTCCTATGTGCTACATAGGCTAAAGAATAACCTTACTGCTTCTATTCTTTCCATAGGAGCATAGCTTTTTTCATAGCCTATTCCTTCTTACTATGACTAACCTTTACATAATAATCTTGTTTTATTCCTTAAAACTTCACTTTGTTCATTCATCTTGCTCCTGAATACCTATTTTTTTCCTATCATGTTCTTGTTTTCTAGTCTGGGGACTAATTCCCATGTCTCATTCTTCATTATCTGATCCAATTCTTCTTTCATAGATTGCTTTCAATAGTCATCTTTACATGCCTCATCTACATTCTTTGGTTCTACTTGAGATATTAGACATAGTTCTTCATTGATTCTGCTTCTTGTCATTGCACCTTTATCTCTACTATCAATGATCTGCTCTGGTGGATGATTATTTGTCATATTCTTACTAGAAGTAGGAGTCGTTATCTCAACTCTTAGCTCTATTCTAGGTTTCAAACTTTGTTCCTACCTTAGCTCTCCTTCATTCTACAAATCATTGTTAGTCGTCAAGAATAATACATCATTCCTTGGTTTAGTAACAACAACATTCTTATCATCAAAATTGTAGTCAACTATTCTTTCTTGTATCCTAAATTTCTCATGAACTCATGCATTTTCACTTTCAATAGTAGTCTTAGTTCTCATATTATAACATCTATAATCTTTACTTTCCAATGAATAATGAAGAAACATACCTTCATCACTTCTAGCATTAAATTTACCCAACATTATCATCTCTTTTGATATAACATTTGTTGGAAGGATTCTAAAATATTTAACTATAGGTGGGTGACCAAACCATAGTTTATAACAGGTCTTATTTTTCTCTTTCTTGACTTGGATTATTTTCGTAGTGTAGACTTTTGTATTCATAGCTCCTCTCCAAAACATCTTGGATACATCATTCTTAGCTAACATATCTCTTGCTACTTCTATTACTGACCTATTTTTTCTTTCCGCAATGCCATTTTGTTCAAGGGTTCTAGGAGGTGAAAATTGTCTTTTGATTCCATTAGCTTCACAAAAGATGTTAAAATCATTTGAAGTAAACTCTTCTCTTCTATCTTATCTTAAGCATTTAATCTTCATACCTGATTTATTCTTTACTCTAGTCTTGAATATCTTGAACTTATCAAATGCCTCATATTTTTCTTTAAGAAATACAACCCACGTCATTCTAGAAAAGTCATCAACAATAATCATGAAGTGCCTTTCACCATAGAAGCCTTTAGTCTTCATAGGACCACTAAGATCTATGTGTACAATCTCCAACTTTGCTATAGTGGTAAAATTCTTGCTGGGAAAAGAAGTTTTGGTATGCTTTGCCAATACACACTCCTTGCAAATAGTGTTAGTAGGCTTTACAATCTTAGGAAAATCTCTAACTAAAAACATACTACTAGTTTTCATAATGTTGTCAAACTCTATATGACAAAATATCTTATGCCATAACTAACTGTCATCTACCTTGGCAACCAAACATGTCATTTTAGTGGGATTCAGTTGATATACATTACCTCTAGATCTGGTTCCTATTCCAAATACCTTCCCATCTTTGTCTATGATCATGCATGTCTTCTCTATGAATTGTAATTGATAACCTTTATCCACTAGTTTTCCAGTTACACTAAATTATTATTTTTTCAAACCACCAAAAAAATATACATCCTCGGTGTTAGTCTTCCATCAAGAGTTATAGATCCAATACCTTTCAAATGGCAAGTAGTATTGTTTCCAGCTCTAACAATGCCTCCATCATAACTTTTGAAGTCAACAAACTTATTCATATCACCAGTCATATGATGTGAACAACCACTTCCAATTATCCAATCAGGTTTCTTTTCAACTTCTAATACCAAAGCTATTTTCTTTGGACTTTCTTCTTTAATAACTATAAATTCTATTTCATCATTACTAGCACTTACTACTTGTTCATCAGAATCATCTTCTTCATTGGTATACAAAAAATCTCTATCTCTTCTGGGTTTGAAATTTCCTGTGTACTTTCTCTCTCATTTAGGATAGTTAGATGCATAATGACCAAACTCATTACAATTCCAACATTTAAAGATTTTCTTACCATCTTTTTCTCTTCTTACCAGAAGGGCTACTCCTTCGATATTTCTATCCTCATCAAACTCTGCTACTACTCACAAAATATCCTCTAGAACTTGTGCTCCTTGATAGATTAGGTCAAATGTTTAGGGCACTAAAAGCTATCTCTATTTTGGACAATTCTTTAAACTCTCTAAGCTCATTCTCTTCAAGTCTCCCAAATAATGTTTCCTTGGTGAAATATTTGGTACAAGAGATCAACAATTGTATCATTTGAATTGCTTACTTAAATGGTGGTGTTAAGATCTTCAATATCTTCTAGATCACCTCATCATCTTCCTTGGTTCCTCCTTAAAATCTGATGCCTGTAGTAATTTTTGATATTTTTCCTACATATGTTCTTATAGATTCATCTTTCATCATTTTATCATCTTGAAATGCACAAATCCATCTTTGTAGACTCAATTTCTTAGAATGTTCATCACCTTCAAAACTATTTTCCAAAGCTTTCCAAATCTTATGAGAAGTATCAAGTATTTTTACCTAGTTGTGCTCAATTTTAGGAAGTGTAAATAATAGTGCTTCTCTAGCTCTCATGTTGCACATGAAAAGTTCTCTCTCATCCTTGGTACAAATTTCCAAAGCAAAAATAATTGTCTTTTCTGATTTTCTCAAAATCCAATATACTAGATCCATACACAACATATGTGTCTTCATCCTTTCCTTCTAGCTATCATAATTTGTTCCATTAAACTTTAGACTGTCCTTTCTGAATATGTTTGCCATGGATCTCACAAAGTTGTTAATCTTCAAGGACTTGATGCTTTGATACCAATTGTTAGAAATAATAGTCTACCAAGATAATTGAGGGAGGGGGGGAAAATTAGTTATCTAATTAAAATATCTATCAACCTTAATTAATCTTAACCATCCAATCAAAGTAAAAAATAATCATAAAAAGATGCACATACATAATTACACTAGATTTGTTAACTAGGGAAACCCTTGATCAGAGGGAAAACCTTAGTGGGAATGATGCCCACAAAGATATACTAATATATATTCCTTGTTAGAGGATGGACCCTGTTAGGAGTCTATAAACACATTTAGTACATAAGAGTCCCTATTTGGAGACTTTGAATCCCTGTTAGGAGATTCCAACTCAGTTAGGAGTTGTACCAATTCTATTAGGAGTTGTACAATGCAAAAGGACCCACTATCCAAACAACTTCTAGAGCAAGACCACTAAACTTCACTATCCAACTGATCTCTCAACTATTCCTTGTAGAATACTTGTTCATACTATGTTTTAACCTCTTTCCTCTATCATGTCAACTAGACCAATCACTATTAAACCTTGTAGACTAGGTCACAAACCTCAAATCTAAATGTCAAACCTCAAATCTTAGAATAAAACCTCAGTAATGAAGTTCTCTCTAACTTTTCTTTGTTCTTCTTATCCTTACATATCAAATTTATTTCTCTTCCATTCTACTCTTTGTGTTTCTTGCAATCATCCATTCATTCATACATAATAAAGGAAAATGCCCTTCCTTTATACTGAATCCAAAATAGTTCCCTAAATCAGCTACAACACCTTCTCAATTAATTATTATAGGACCTTATTAAGAACACGGTATACTTAGCAATAACATTAATTTGTCACCTTGTAACTTGAATAACTTTCCATACATGTAATATTATGACGAGTTAGTTTAACCACATTATCTCCAACATGTCTTCTACATTATTTTAAGCTTGCTTCTCAAAATAGAAACTTTTCTAAGAGATATAACATGTTTTCCAAAACATGCTTTTGTAAACTCTATCTCAGAACAATCTTCACCAAAACATGCATAACTTTTTCCAGACTTAATATCTTATGTTTCTGTGGTTATCTACATATACGAGATACTTAGTAGTATCTCCCTTTAACCTTGCTTAGTAGAAATTCTTAACAATCTATCCATACCAACTTGATCTTTATCGTTATTCTTCTATTAGATACCACAAAAAATGGTTATGTTGACATCAATGACAAACATAGTCATGAATGTAACATATCATCATGATAATGATCTAATAATGTTTCTACAACACTCCCTCATAGAAGTATCATCAACATTCATGCTTCTAATAGTCCCTTTCCCTTATCAGTCCTCTCTGGAGTATTTTCTCATTGAGCAAGATTACCAGTTTGAGTCTCTATTTCTTCTTGGGCTAAGGTCCCAACCTCGGTATAGTGAGGAGCTTATTGAGGTTCCTTGTGTATTTTTCCCTCCTTTGATACTTCATTGGATTGCATTTTCTGAGGCTCTTCTTCCTCTGATGCTTATTCTTAGAGTTTATTATAGGAGGAAGTGGCATTGCCAAACCTTTATCCATGAGCAAAAAATCTTGAGATGGTAGTGGGAGTAGACCTAGAGGTCCTTGAGGTAGAGGTGGTAATTGATTCTAGTCCTCTCCTAGGGATTAACTTATTGGAATATCCTATATCTTCTCCCCCACCACCTTAGTGTTGATAGGCATGAAATCAAAATTTGAGAGGTCAAAGACATCTGTCTCTTGACCCTCCATGTCTATAATCCATTTTTGTTGCTCATTCTTTGTAGTAACCTGAGTAGGTTCTTTTGGAATGGATTGTGGCATTAGGGTGGAGCTTCTTCTTCTTTCCTCTTCTATAGGCCTAGCCAAGCAAGTTATTTGACTTAAGGGTACATATTCAATTTTCTCACCTTCTTCTTCTTCCACTTCAGCTTCAATAATGGTTTTTGACACCTATAGAGGAGGAGTATCCTTTTTCTTCAGTTTTCTCCTACGTGACCCTCTCATAGTGGACTTAATCCTAGCCTTCTTAGATGGTAAGGGGAAGGCTTCTTCCTCTTGACCTATTGGTGGCACCCTCTATTCTTCCTCTTGCTTTGGCTGCTATTCATGTCCTGGTGGAGGCACTTTCTCAATCCCTTGGACTTAGGCTTCTAGGTTAGCTTGGGGTTGTGAAGCTTTAGGTTTAGCTTGCTTAGACACTATTTTCTTTTTTCCTTTCCCTTATCTACCCTAAATTACTAAACCTTCCTCTCATGTTGATGTACTATTTCCAACCTCACTAGGGATTGAACAATGAAGGTTGCTATTGTGACTTTTGCACCTTTACCCCTTGTTGGGCATGCTGTGGCTTGAAGAGGAATAGTCTGGGGAACTAGATCAATTTTGAAGGGTTTCTTAATCCTTTCCCTTGTTAGTTAGACTATGTGCCTAGCTCTATTATCAATGTCTACATTCTTATCTCTACCAATCTCTACTTTCATTATCTACATGTCATACATTTTATCCTTTTTATATCATGGATCTAAGACGTCTTCTATGTCTTTCTCAACAATCTTCAATGGGATCTTCATTTTGAGCCTTTTCTACTAGATATAGACTCATCCTATAATAATCCCTTATTTAGATATTGCAATCATCTATTGCATTCATCCAATGGTCTTCCAATGCATCTTCATGTATGAAATGCTTCTCTGCCATATGTTGCACCATCCCAATATTATCAAAGTATGGGTGAGGGGAGTTGTAATCTTCCAAGGGATATTGATCCCATTCTAAATCAAAGGTCATTATATCTAGTTTTTGCTTGACCTCAAAAGTACATATGGTTATTGGCCACACCCATGTTTTTTTATGTCGTTTCCTCACTTTGTTATATGCAGATATGAGTCGTCTAGAAATCTCCAACAAAATGAGCCTATCAGAAGGATATCTTGGGAGCTTTATTGGGTTCATCTATGTGACTACTACCCTTAGGTATGTGAATGTTTTGAATTGAATGTAGTAGGCATCGACCTCTATGATTCTAGTTGTTTCCTCTACTGATATTTGTTTGGCATAATCACCCTCTATGAATCAGATGATTGTGAATGTAAAACTATCATTCACTATCCTATACTCCTTGCTTTGATCCAAAATCTTCTTCTTCACTAGTTGAGGACATACCACATAGGGCCATGAATTAACAACTTATATGCTACCCTTTTTGTAAAGTCCTTGGCAGTCAATTGTTCTAGTTGCTAGTAAGTACACCATGTATGATGTCATATAAAATCTTAGATCAACTTTTATGTCTATTAGCTGCTCATGTAGATTATCATTGAGGGTAATAGCCCAGTCTATTGGCATTTTTTCCATCCTAATGGTCTCTATGAAATGCACCATCCAAATGTGAAGGTGTCCTACTATAGGGAGTCCCATGGATCTGCTGAAAAAGTACAATTACATAGCCAATATCATCCTTCATGTACCCTTGTGTCATATCTACTTTCATGACTCTGCGTCCTACTAGTGTTCTGTCTATTAGGAAGGAAGATTGAATTATTTCTTTGGCTTCCTTTTCATTCTCCCTATAGCATCTTTCTACCTGGTCATAGGTCATCTTTACAGATCGACCGACCCTTGGGAGATTTAAAAACTTCCCAATATTCCCCAATCTGAGGTCTAGGGCTATCTCCCTTGTGACACTCTTGCCAACCTTTTCCTCAGGCACATAATGTTCTACCAAGGTCATAATCAACTCAGAGGATTGTACAGAAGTTAGATGTGATGCTTCATTTACTAGCCCTAATCTAATCATAGATAATACCATTCTACATCTTTCTTTAGGCTTGTTGAAAATGGTGAGGAATGCATTCTAGTCAATATGTCTAAGCTTAGTGTCTCTAATTTTTGCACGTTTATCTTGAAAGTGGGATTTCTTTGGTGTACCTTGGTATTTGAAGACAATAGGCTTAAGAGAAATCTTTTCTATCATTGAGCATGATGATGACACTATTTTATCTACACAAAAGAAAAGGCATTAGCCCAAAAATCTAAAAATATAACCTAAAAAAAACCATAATTGACAAAAAAATTGTCCAAATCACCAAAATATTCAAGATAGTTTCCTCTCTACAAGCCCTAAAATGCAAAATAGTGCACCTAGTGCACCTTGACAGGTGCTAAAAGTGCATTGAATGGTCATTTTAAAGCCATTTTAGCATAGTTGCACACATGCGCACCATGGATAGGTGTGCACATGCATATGTGCACAATTGTACACATCCATGTGTCAAATGTAGGGGGAATTAAGTCCTTCAATGTTTGGAAAAAAGGTGTGCACATGTACACCTTAGTGTGGTGCACATGTGCACACCCTATATGCTCTAAGTTGTTTTGAAGAAAGGTACACATGTCCACATCTTGGGGAGGTGCACACATGCACAACTTTCCTTAGGTGATTTTATTTAGTTTTAGCTTTAAATGATTGAAAAAAGGTGTGCATGTGCACACCTTTTCAAGACTTAGTGTTCTTAAGTTTTTATGTTTTTATGTTTTTATCCTGAACAAAGGCATGCATATACACACATGAACACCTTTGGTGTTATCTAAAACTTGGTGTTTCTTATAGGTTTAGCGCACCTTTAGAGGTGTGAGGGTGTGGGAGAAGAGGAGCATGTGAGAACAAGTGAGAAGAAGGGGAGGGGTCTTGGGCTTATATATGCTTAGGCATGGTGTGCACACCCTTGGGAGATGCACACATGCACAAGTGTGCATGTGCGCATCTCCAAAGGGAATGGGTGCATACCTATGCATTTAGCGCACTTGTGCACCTTAGATAGGTGCACATCTATGCTAAGTGTGCTAGTGCACATCCATGCACTAAAAACACTTTAAAAGCCTCCATTTTCTCCTGTTATGACTATATTGGGTTTTATCAGTTAGAGAAAAAGGCTAGATCCAGACTCCAAGAGGAGTTCTAAAATGAGCTAGGCCTCGAACTAGGGGTCTAGGAGACAAAAAAATTACTAGGGGATCCCAATTTCTAGGAGAAAAGGGGCATGCATTGTGAAACCACAACAATTTGCAAAATCAAGAAATTTGTGAAGTGATTTGGGTGAACATCAGTGTTCTACTCAATAATTTTTTTGTAAGTTCAATATCATGAAAGTTTCTAAGCTTTGGAGGCATCTTGGATTCTTATGTAATTCATCTATAATTGTGATCCATGTAAAATGAGAAAAAATGATGGGAATTTTGAGTTGTTTAGATAATAACTAAGGATTGAGAAACCTTGATAGGAAAATTTGTATAGACAAATGGAAACAAAAAAACCCTAGGTCACTAAACCCACTCTGTAATCTCGATGGCCTAGTAGACCTTGAACATAGTAAACATCTATCTATTTTCTGACTATAGATTTGGATAAAACACAAGAGAGAGACTAGTATCACATGCAAAAGATGTAGTTGCATAACAAAAGAGGAATAAGAAAAGTTTGAATAAACAAAAACCCAATAAAAGTAAATTAAGAAAAATAAGAACACGTAACTTTGAAAAATTAGAAAGCCAAGAAAAATGAATTGAGGGAAAATAGGGTCATAAATTCACTCCATCAAGGCACATCAATGAGGGCTCCAATTATCTTCTAGGTATTTTTGTGAAAGCTGCAGGATAAAATTAGTACTTTTTTAATGTATATTTTTAAGAACCTATTTAAAGAAAACATCACAATGAAGAAAAATACAAATAATGACATATCCTTAATTTCATGATCAAGATTTGGCGCTTCTTAACATTTAAATCCACAAGATAATGTTGTTATTAGAGTTTGTGAGTGCTATCCTCTAAAGTTTGTATGCCCTAAATGAATTTGTCAATTAAATTTGTGCATACCTAACAACACAAATTCAATGAAGATGTTCAGGCAATTTCAATGTTTGAGCTAGAAGTATTTAAAGCTAGAGTAGAGAATAGGTGGGAGATTTATAGAATTGAAAACAATAACCAAACAAAGTTTTAATGATAGTTTTCAAACAAAGGAGGCTCTATTTTTTAGAGGAAATTATATTTTTTTATTGGAGCGATCAGAAAAAATTAAATGCATACCAATACAATCAAACAAGAAAAAACCTCCTAAACTTAATGATATGGTGGATGTAATTAATTTGATTACTAGTAACAATAGTTTACTAACACAATTTACATAATAATATTTTTTCTCCTTTATTACACGCTGATGTAAAAAGACTATTGATTAACTAGAAATAAAATTGTCAATAACCATGCATTCTAACAATTATGCAAGAAACTTTATTTCAACTTCTACAAATAGAAAGATGAGTGATGGGACTAGAGTTTTCCATTTATGAACTATTGGAATAATTTAGAATAACTAAGAGGGGGGTGAATTAGTTATCCAAGGTCCAAATGTACAGATAAAACTTTTTAGTACTCAACAAATACATGTGCATGCATTGATTCAATTATCCAATATCTCAAACCTTAGTATATTCCTATCCTAGGTCAAATAAACTTTGCAGAAATGTAAACATGAAATACCACAAATTCAATCACACAAGTTGACACAAGGATTTAACATGAAAACCCAATTTGGGAAAAACCACTAGTAACATGCTACCAATTTTCACTCTTTTGAAGTGAGCATTGTGAGGAGCCAACCCTATTAAAGGTTACAATGCACACTATTAAATGTGACCTTGATTAAAATATTTAAATCACCATGTTAGGAGTAAGCCTTGTTAGAGGACTTTAGAACATTCCATTAGAATGTCACCCTATCAGAGGATTTAGTCATGACTGTTAGGTCAACCTTAATCCAATGAATTTATCTAGACTAATACAGTTGCTAGAAAGTAACATTAGGACTTGATCTTAAAACAAAACAACTCACTTGTAGATTATAGATATCTCATTTAGTTCTCGATTCTTCTTGGCATTCATTCCCCTTCATATTTGACTGCTTGTTCACCCTTCAAGCCTTCACCTCATTAAGCCTTCATGCTTAGTATACCAACTACAAGTTCATTCCTTCAGCCCTCATATGAAGCAACACCTCAAGACTCGTTGTCTATCTCTGGTTTGTATTATGACCTTTTGCTCTTGGCATGTTATCCCCTTATATAGATAATTTCAATCTTTTTCTGCTTCATCATTGTTAGTGTAAATAATTATTATTTACACTTTACTTAAGTTTAATTAGGATAAATGAATTATTTTATTATTTATTAGGTTAGACACCTAGGAGTATGCGTACTCATATGAGTTTTCATGTTGACAACATAGGAGTAAGAAACTCTAATTTAGCACATGGTGTCTGCAACACTGGAATTTGCATAATTAACTGAGTTTTCATGTAGACAACATAGTTGTTTGCACTCTTAATTAAGCACATAGTGTCTACAACATAATTTTACATGACACACCTATGTAGGCTTATTCTCTCATCATTTCACTAACTCTTGTGCTCAATGGAGGATAATCCACTCTTGGTGGACATGTGCTCAGTTGTGAGGCTTATCATTTTGCTAACTCTTAGTCATTCTAGAGGCCTTTAAATATAGGCACTTCGAGTGTACTTGTACATCAATTACATCAATTATTGAATGATCTGATATCCAAAGATTCAGACATCAATTGAATTTCATATTGTTATTTTGATCATACTCTATTGGTCTATTTTGTGCTAGTTGTTGAGCTTCTTGGTCTTAGGTGATTTTTCTCGAAGGAAAATTCTTACATGGTATCATAGTCATAGGAGCATCATTTTATAACCATTGGAGACCATTTTAGCTTCACCTCTTCGAGGACCTCGATTCAGATCCACAACTATTGGAAGCATCCAAAGCCAAAGTGGACCTCACTATTGTGTCCAAAGAGTCAATTCGATGAAATTTGACTGTAAATTTGACTGTAAATTTGCCTACCCTAGGCCATAGTCAAAATTGAGGCAAATTTTGTTTGCAAACCAACACCCAAAGGCTTGATTTGCAAATTTGGTATGATCATTTCATATCTCTAAATTTAATTTTCAGATCTGCATATTTCATTATCTTAGTCTCTGCAATTTCATTACATTATTTTTCAGATCTGCATATTTTGCTTGAATTTTTTTGGCCATCAAGGTTGTAGAGGAGAGATTTTTTGCAAGACAAGATTAGAGCTTGCTGGTACTAATCAGATATTGGCATCATATTCAGAAGGTCAAAAAAACCCCAATTGAGTTTTGTTTCATCAAAATTGGACATTTGAGGTGAAATCTAGAGTCCATTAATTTTTGGAGGTGCAATTGTGGCGATTCAGAAAAAATAATTACAAAGGTGATTTGCAAACAACAATATCTCCCTCATTTAGACTCCAAATCAAGAGCAATTTTTATTGTTTTGGAATAGAATTTTGTGATCTACACATTAGTGCAGGATGTTTGAGATCTCTGCTCCTGAATTTTTTTGCAAATGGAAAATCCTATTTTTGCAAACTCAAAGGCTTAGCATGGGCTCATCTAGACACATTTTCATGTTTCATTTTTTTAAAAACGTGAAAAATGTTTTGTCTACTTTCTAGATCTACAATCAGATTATAGGCTTGTGTGGACAAAAATACCACTTTTAGAAATAGGTCCTTTCTTTGCATTATATTGCTTCAAAATTCTTGTATATCTGAGCTACATTTCTTAGTTCCATATTTGAACTACAAGAGGAGGTTGTAAACAACAAAATCAAAAGACCACTAAGGCCCAAATTGGCAATTGGCTATTCTAAAAACACTAAGTATAAAGTGCCAAATCATACATTAGCGGGGGTTCATTGATTATTTTTACATTTTGGGGGGTGCATACATTTATTGATCTCATGGAGTTTTATTTCACATGTCAATTTGGTATTAGACTAAGGTTGACAAAGAGGAACTATCAGATATGGAGTGCCTTAATCATTAATCGTCTAAGAAGAGAGCATAAGGAAGTATTTATTTATCTATGTTCCAAAAAATTGCCCTCTGATGATTGTACACCAGTTAAAGTTATTTTATATGCCATTTTTTTCAATATCAATGCTTATTGCCTTGATGTCATTAGAATGACAATTGAACCTTATGACATTTGCTGGCTCTTTGGAAAGCATATGGAGATCCTACAATTCCTCCATTTCTAGAGGACATTCTACCTCCAATCACTCCAGTTATGGTACCTGAACAACTCTAGATGAGATCCCACCTCTAGATGCTCCTATTGCTTCTATTGACATAGTTCTAGCCACAAATGCTCTTAATTTAGTGTAGCAAGAATTACCATGTCTTCCTACTTCAGCTTCGTGGGATGACTTCCTTCCAGACATTGTAGGGTTATTTGTGGAGTCTTACATTGAAGATATGGTAGACATCATTGATGACATCAATCTTCTCTTTGTTAGGATACTTCTTCACTTGTTGCAAGGGCACACTCTGACCCTCAACCACTTGAGTTTTATTTCAAGACTAACATGATTGTGGATATTTCTTTACAGTAGATGGAGAAGGACTCTTTCACTTCATAAGAGACATATAAGTCTTTAGAGATTATATTCCAATTTTCTCAGACATCACATCTTCTGACGATTCTTCCTACTAGTTGGGGAGCATTCTCTACTACACCTATGGCACCATTTCTTCCTACAAGGAGGACCATTATTCATCTTTCATGGTGCAACTATTTCAGTCATCAAGAAGCTTCTATCATGTGTGTGCATACATCATTAAGGGGAGGAGACATTTCTTCTCTTCCTACATCTTGCTATCAGGATGCTTCATCGTCTTTGGAGATTGATTCAGTTTCATACATGGACATGTTACCTTGTGTGCCACCTTATTTTGGGCATCCACCAGATTGGTTTGTGGCATCTACATTCATCAAGGACTTCTCAAATCTCTATTTTTAGGGGAGGGTTTTTCCCATGAGGTTTTCCCTCTTTCCCCATTTTTAGAGAGATTGCATTACATTATATGTACAACATTGCATTTGTACTTGGGTACCTAACATGGCCTAATATCCAGTACCCATTATGCATTTCATCATAGCTTTTGTAAGCTTAAATTCATTCCCCTAAGTTGCACTTAAGGGCAGTGTTAATGTAAATAATTATTATTTACACTTTACTTAAGTTTTCTTAGGATAAATGCATTATTTTTTTATTTATTAGGTTAGACACCTAGAGCATGCGTATTCATATGAGTTGTCATATTGACAACATAGGAGTAAGCAACTCTAATTTAGCACATGGTGTCTACAACACTGGAGTTTACATAATTAACTAAGTTGTCATATAGACAACACAATTGTTCACACTCTTAATTAAGCACATGGTATCTACAACATAATTTTATGTGACATACCTATGTAGGCTTATCCTCTCATCACACTAACTCCTATGCTCAATGGACGATAATCCACTCTTGGTGGACATGTGCTTAGTGGTGAGATTTATCATTTTGCTATCTCCTAGTCATTCTAGAGGCCTTTAAATATAAACACTTTAAGTGTACTTGTACATCAATTACATCAATTATTAAATGATATGATATCTAAAGATTTAGACATCAATTGAATTTTATATTATTATTTTGATCATACTCTATTGGTCTATTTTGTGCTAGTTGTTGAGCTTCTTGGTCTTGGGTGATTTTTCCCTAAGGAAAATTCTTACATGGTATCAGAGCTATACCAAATTATTACAATCACAATAGTCTATCTTAGGGTTAGGCTAGATTCATTGAATCTACCCTCTTTTCCATTTTGTTCCCTTTTAGAAACTTCTCTTACAATCATTTTCAAATTTGTCTCAAAATGGTTTATCTTGAATTTTATGCCACCATCTCATCATACTTATCTTCAACACACTTCATACAATTCAAGAAATCAACTTTGTCGGCTTAGATTCGTCAAGTCTTCAATCAAACTCTTTATACTAGCACTTGGAAATAACATGTTGTTTTCTTGGCAATAACTATCTTCTGATACTCAATGATGATAGGGTCTCAACCTCATCAGATGATGAACTTCTTGCTGATAGAATGGAGAGGAAGAGAAAATCAATGAGGTTTCAATAGGAGGGGGTTGAGAATTATATGAAGAATGTGGCATGGAAAAGAGAGGAATATGGGGATTAGGAGAAAATTTCAAATTTTGAAAAGGATGAGGGTGAGGGTGGCATTACTACGAGACCATTAGGAAGCCTTGGGACCATTTTGAAGGAAGTTGGAAATTTGAAACAACAAATGCAGTTTATTGTTAAGGAAGTTGAGTAGGTAAGCAAATTGGTCAGAGGGGAGTGCACTTTAGGTCAACATATTGACCTTCTTTATGAGGTTATTGGAAATGTTGAAGAGGTTAAAAACCTAATGAAAAATATTCCACAGATTGAAGCTAAATATAGGGTGCTGGAGAAGGCTAATAGTGATAATTAGAAGAAGGTGACAAGCCTTGAGGCCAAGGTAAATAATATTGAAAAGATGATCAAGAAAATGGTCGATAGTAATACTAATTCATTAAAGAGTATGGCAGATAATGTGAGCAATCTCTTGAAAAAGCATGAGCAAGATAAAGGATAAGATTCCCCTACTATGGTTGAGAACTAGGGACCTAGCAAACGCACTTAGGCTCATTCTAAGAAGAATGAGGAGATGAACAAGATGGAAGAGGTGAAGGCCACTACAGAGAATATGCACATCTTGGCAAACCAAGCTGCTGACCTGTTGAAGACTATGTAGCAATTTGGGAACTAGTTTTTTCCTATCCTTTTGATGTCTTTTCAGCTCATTTTTTGGTTGGCCTCTTGTTTCTCTTTTTTTCTTTGCTCTTTTTGGAGGCTTGTTATATGGTGAACTTTGCTATTAGACTTAGGTTTTAGCTTTTATGATTTTCTCTCAAGACTTTTTGTTATTTTGTAAAAGGTTTCAAGTCCTTTAAAACTTGTTTTTACTTAATCAAAACTATCTTCTAATACTCGGTCAACACAAGCTTTCTTAGCATGAACTAAGTCTTATTGGTGCTTGACATACACTAAACTTCCTTTGCTTGACACATGCTAAACTTGCTTCACTCAACACATACTAAATTTGCTTCACTTGGCCATAACAAACTTTTTGCTCAGCCTGCATTGACTTACTCAGCTTCCATTGTTTTCTTGATCAAGCTTGGCGAACACATTTCTTTGCTTAGTATTCTTCTTTTCTTTTCTCAAGTATCCTTTCATTGTAGCCTTAATTAGATAAACAATACACTATATTATCAAAGTCTTACATGGTCTTAGTGCTCCTTTTATACTTCATTTAACTCAACCTTTCTCTAGGTACTCTTGTTATTCTATCTTTTCAAATCCTCTTCATCAATCAATCAAATGATAACATTTGTACCAAATTAGAAATTGTCTCACCAACAAGTATTTGATTTGATATCAATGACAAAATAATGATTGTTCCATGATAGTTCATCAATCTTCCTCACTTCAACAATCTTTTTTTCAATAATCTCCCTACTTTGCATTGATGGAAAACCAATACCAACAACAATGTCAAAAATAAACTTTATAATTTGTATTGAAATATCTCCCTCTATCAGTATATTTCCTTCTTCTATAAAGGCTACAGTTTCTCTTCTTCAAATATTCAATGTAAACTCTTCCTTTTTTTGCTTCTCCTTAACAACAATATTTCTCCCTCTTCTGGTACTAATCTCCCTCTTTCTTGATAATGCTATATTCCTTATTGTATATTCTCCCTCTTTGAGAAAAATTCCAAAGACTTGTCATCTTCACATGTAGATATCATAAATTTATGTTCTCCCTTTGTCACATTGCATGTGACTGCAAGTCTTCTATTTCAGCTCCTTCCTTACTTCAGGAAGTTGCTCAAGTAAGATCCACTACACCAAGTTGTAAAGTATGTCATTCAACTTAGTTGATGCAGGGCACTACTCTTGCTTCTTAAGTAGCTTTAGATAAACAAACTCTCTCAAGTAATGATACTTGACTGCAATGTGTTTTGTCTTTATATGCATCACAAGGTTCTTAGATATGTTTATAGCACTTATATTGGCATAGTAGATTACCACAGGTTTAGTGATTTCTTCCTTCATTCCTTTGAGTAACTATTTGATCTGTACCACATTTGTACAATTTACTATAGCAACCACATATTCAACTTCAACAGTAGATTGTGAAATATAGTTTTGTTTCTTGCTAGTCTAGGAAACCAATCTTTCTCCTAAGAAAAATGCTCTAGACCACTTGTACTTTTTGTGTCATCAATGCTTCTAACCCAATCAACATATGTATAGGCTCTCAATTCAAATTTTTCATTCTTCTTGTAGTATAGACCATAGTCTTTTATACCTGTTGAAGCAACATGAGAAGAAAGAAGATGATTATGTAGTGCTGGATGATACTCCAAAAGCTGATGTTCCAGCCATTCCTCATGATGTGCAACAACCGCAACAACAAATACCACACACACCAGTGAATGTTAGACGGTCAACAAGGCAAATTAGACCTCCACAAAGGTTTTCTCCCTCTTTGTATTCTATTTTACTTAATGATGCTGGTGAACCTGAAAGTTATGATGAAGCTGTGCAGGTGGATACTAAGATTCAGTGGGAGTCTACAATGAAAGATGAAATGGACTCTTTGCTGAAAAATAATACATGTGATTACCATAAAATTTGATATATAATATGCCCTAGTTTGGCCATGTTAAGAGGAAATGAAAGAGTTTTTTGGTTTCAGCCCATGATGGCCGTCAAATTTAATCCCGTCAGAATTTTTGTCACTGAAAAAAAAAATTAAAAATGAAAAATCGTACTGAAAATGGTAAAAAGACTATCTTAGTAAAACGGCCATAACTTTCTCTCAGAATATCGAATTTCAGAGTTCTTATAGGCGTTGGAAAGCTAATTCAGAGCACTACAAGATAGTGTAGGTTTGGTTCTGTGATTTTAAAATTTTGTTAGGTTTTTAGAGCCCTAAAGTCAGATGTTTTTTATTTGGAGCATGGATTGGGGCATAACTTGGGCATACGGAGTCAAATTTTGGACTTCGAGTAGTCAACAAAAAACTCTTGGAGAGCTTTGATACCACTTGTAAGGAAACTTGGCAATAAAGAATATAACCGTTTCCACATAACCCATAATAGATTTGAAATAAACACAGAATTAAAAAATCCACATGCAAGAGAATAGACAACATACCCATAAAATGTGACACAAGATATACCCTGGGAAACCCTCATTGAGGGAAAAATCCAGCCTCCAAAAGCATCCATCATCATGTATTATTCAGCAAAAAATACCATTGCCATACAACCATGGAAGCCTTCATGGCCATAGCCACAACCGAGCAAACTATGTGAATAAGCATGAATCCACACATCCCATGCCATGCTTTCAACCTTCACAAATGCTCCCTTGGCTAACCTGTCAAGCCTTGTCCCGCTCGACTCTTGCCTTTTGTCTTTTCCTTGCCACTCTTTCTCTCTCTACAACAACAACTACCCTTGTGGCTGCTTATATAGTAGCAAGTCCCACAAAACCACTAAGTGGTATTACATAAACCATGTGCTAAAACCATGTGCTACCTAACCCACTCACCCCACATTTAATATTGGGAATTTAATTCTTTTCCCCAATATTAAATAATTACATGAAATATTATCACAATGTTACAAGACAACTCATCAAGAATATTCCATGGGAATCTTTACATGTTGCACGTCTATCTAGGTACAACATTACATAATAAAATAAAATAATAAAATAACAATATTATGCAATGTGTGCAACACCCATTATCTCAACAATACCTTTCAAGTATCTCATAATCCTTTAACAAACATTAAGTCAATCCCAACAATTAGTGCAATATCAGGTTAGTGCAATATCAAGTCTACTATGAACTACATATTACAATTTTATAATAATAGACCTATACAATGTTTAATTTACTTCAATAGAATCATTAGTTTTGGATATTTTATGTCTTATCGCCATGGGAGTACTAACTGGTCTTAAATCCTACATACCAAAAATCTTCAAAATTTCCTTTACATACTTGGACTAAGTAATATAAATACCATATTTCATCTGATATACTTGTAATCTAACAAATAACTTTATTTCTCCAAACATAGACATCTCAAATTATTTAATCATTTCATTTGCAAATGTCTTACACAATGCATTTTGTCCTCCAAATACGATATCATCAAAAAATATTTTAGCTAGTAAGATTCATTTAGATCCTTCTATCTTCAAGTATAGATTGTGGTTGTCATCAGTCTTCTCAAAACCATTCTTCACAAGATAATTGTGCAATCTTTCATACCAAGCTCTGGGAGCTTGCTTTAAACCATATAAAGCTTTGTGAAATCTACACACCATTCTTTTTATTGTTTGGATCAACAAATCCTGTAGATTATTCAATGTAAACCTCCTCTTCTAGTATACCATTCAGAAATGTTGGCTTAACATCCATTTGATAAAACTTGAATCCTTTATAAGTAGAATTAGCAAGCAGAGTTCTTACTCCTTCCAATCTTACAATCTGAGAAAATGTCTCTCCATAGTCAATTCCCTATTCTTGTGCATAACCTTTGTAGTCTAACCTCCCCTTATTCCTTATTACTTCACCAGTCTCATTCAATTTGTTTCTGTACACCCTTTTTATTCCAATAACATTCTTGTCCTCTAGTCTTGGTACTAGTGTCCATTTTTTGTTCTTCTTAATCTAATAAATTTCTTCTTTCATGGGTTGACTTCATTCTTCATTCACTACTTTAGGTTCATGTATGCTTAAAAACATCTTTCATTCCTTAATCTATTTCTTGTCATTGGTCCATCCTCTTTTTCTCCAATGATTTGTTTAGTAGGATGATGTCTTCTGACATATTTTGATAGTCTTGGGTGTTTTCTTCTTTATTCAACAATAGGTCGCTCATAAAATTCAATCTCAAATTCACCTTGTACTTCTCTATCAGATAACTTGGCATTCCTTTCCTATAAACTGATCTCGGCATTAGAATGTACCTCAACTTCTAATTGTAACCCGGCTCCTAAATGTAACTAGACATGTATTGTATGTGATTTGATAGTCATTGATTCTTGTTGATTGGCATCTTGTTTCATAATATCATCAATATTAACAGACATGCATTCATAGTAGTACATAAAGAATTTGTAATTCTCAAGTACCTTCTTTAGTTCTTCTTCATGTATTTATGCATATTCATCAAATTTTACATTTGCACTTTCCACAACTTTGTTAGTGTTATTATTTAAACACTTATAAGCTTTATTTTTTTTGGAGTATCTTAGAAATATACCTTCTTCAGTTTTAGCATCAAGTTTAAACCATTTTTGTTGTCCTTAAGAATGTAACACTTGCTTCTAAATACCTTAAAATATTTGACATTGGGTGACTATCCATACCATAATTCAAAAGGTGTGAAATTGATACCTTTCTTGACTTATTAGTTCAAGGTATAGACAATTGTACTAAGAGCTTCTCTCCAGTATTTCAAAGCAATATTCTTCTCCATCATCTGTATTCTAGCACAATCCATCACAGATCTATTCCTCATTTCAGCTATCCCATTTTGTAGAGGGGTCCTAGGTGCAAAAGTTTGTCTTTTGATTCCTTTGCCATTATAGAAATTTTTGAATTCATTTGATGTAAATTCTCCACCTCTGTCAAATCTTAGACATTTCAATCTTTTACTAGTTTACTTTTCAAATTTTTTCAAATACCACTTAAACATTTGAAAAGCATAAGATCTCTCAAAAAAATAGTTATCATCATTCTAGAGTAATCATCAACAAATAAAATAAAATACTTGTCACCTTTGTAACTTTGCACATCAATTAGTCCACATAGATCAGTATGAACTAATTCTAAAATTTATTTTGAAATACGATTCTTACTCTTAGAATTAGACTTTTTCATTTTGACTAACTAACATTGTTTACAAATCACTTTATCAGGTTTATTCCATTTTGGCAAATCTCTGACTTTTTTCCTCTTAGCGATACTAAAGAAGTTGTCAAAATTTACATGACATAATATTTTGTGTCATAGCCATACATCATCAAAGTGTACAACAAGACAAGTTACTTCATTCATGTCAAGATAAAATAGATTAGCCCTTGTCTGATCTCCACTTCCAATGAGTTTTCTGTCAACATTATAGATCTTAGCCTTCTTGTGTTCAAAATCAACTTTGCATCCTAAACTATTCAATTGTGATACACTCAACAAATTATAGTTAAGTCCTTCCACATAGTAAGTATTGTCAACATGATCATTTTTTTTTTCAATCTTATTGATCCTTTACCTTTCACTAGACAGGGTGCATTATTACAAAATATAAAACTATTTCCATTGTAATGCTCAAGGGTAATGAACTTACTTTTGTCACCACTCATGTCATGAGAATATCCATTGTCAATGATCCATATTTCACTTTTGGTTACATAAGATACTAATGAAGTTGCCTCATCTTCACCTTAATCATATTTCATACCAACATAGATAAATTCATCATCATGATCATCTGATTCATCATTATATTCTTCTTCAACAATGTAATAGGCTTTCTTTCCCTTGTCTTTATAGCCTTTGTTACTGTCATCTTTTGTACTTTTGGATTTGTCTTCATTTATGTTGTTTTTCTGCTCAAGACATCTTGTTGTAATACGACCAACTTCATTACAATTAAAACATATGATGGGTAGCTTACCTTTTTATTTTACTTTGCCTCTGTAAAATCTCTTGGCCAATAGTGCTTCCAATTCTTCTAGATCTTCATCATTTGTGTCACTATCACTAGAAACATGCTTGAACTCTTTCTTTCATTTAGGTTCTTTGAGTGTCAATTTCGCTTTTCAATCATAATCAATATTCTCAGACTTGAAATTATCAAAATTTGAAAGTTCAAAAGTAGTGAGCCTACTAACCAATCCTTCAAGGGTTAGATCACTACTAGGAGTACAACTCAGTTCTTGTTTAGTAGAGACTCTAATAGCATAGTAGGTAGCAATGTTCTCAACACTTTTTTGATCATAGTCTCATCTTCAATCATTCCATTTTTTCCTTTGATTGCATTTACAACATCTTTGATTCTTGCACAATACTGGACTATAGCCTCACCTTCTTGCATTCTCATTTCATCAAATTTTCCTCTTAGACTTTCTTCTTTAACTCTCAACACATTCTTGTCTCCTCCATAGATCTTGTGTAGGGCATCCCACATTCCTTTAGAAGTAGTACATGTTTTGATGTCTTCAAACTCTAAATAGCTTAGGGTAGATGCAATCTCCAACATTGCCTGATTGTGTTTTTTCTTTTTTTTTTAGTTGTTCGGTAGTTAGGGCTCCAACTACTTCAACATGTTTAGTGGTGAAAGTTGTTTGTACATAATATCTAAGTCCTCCTACATTTAGCTTCATCAAACTTTTCCATGCATGCAAATTTTCCTTGTTTAATTTGGGCACTTACTTTCTATACACCTTAATCTTTAGCTTCAAGTACCTTCAAACTTTTTCCTTCATGAGCACTTGGTCCTCTGATACCAATTGTTGGAATAATTTTTTTTTTTTTTTTTTTTTTGGGGGGGGGGGGGGGGGGGGCGGGGGGGTGTAGGGTAAATCAGTTATCCAAGGTCCAAGGTCCAAATGTACAGATAAATTTTTTTAGTACTCAACAAATACGTGTGCATGCATTGAGTAGGTCATCCAATTTCTCAAACCTTAGTATATTACTATCCTAGGTCAAATGAACTTTGCAAAAATGTAAACATGAAAAATCAAAAATTCAATCACACAAGTTGACACAAGGATTTAATGTTGACCCCATCGATACAATCGTAGCCTTTGCCAAATGTTGCTTATAAGTCTTTTCTTTAGTAGATTTTGCCTCAATCTCTACTACATTCTACTCTATGCTCAAGCTTTCCATACAAGATTTCTATGCACCTGTCAAGGTTTGGTTCAAGTTCATTAGCATCGCATTGGCTCCTATGGTGAACTCTCAAGAGACCTTTCATGGAGCCATAGCTATCTATGCCCCACTCCTAGTCTACTTTTTTGAGAGCACAAAACGACATATTAAAACAAGCAGAGGTAGGGGTGGAGGGGGGAGGAGTATTTATCATGCTAGGAATTCCTCTGCAACTTTTGGCTCGTATTATATAAGATGTATTACGAGGCACCCAAGGAGCACACACATGGATCGCCCCCATTGATAGGGTTTTACAAGGGAAATAATCAATATCATATTTCTTTATCATAAATTAGCAAAACATTTAATAGAACGCTGTCCAACAACCTGTAGAATTGATCACAATCAAACTAGAGTAGACTCAATTAGAAAAAAGACAATTAACACCACTTGTCACTGGCTTAAAAAGCCCTCTTCCTATAGGGAATATGAGCATCCTTATCATATATATAAGGAAGCCACATTTCAGGCTTGCTCACACAAAAAACTTGTTGAATTCTCAATTGTTTAGGAATGGCAGCTACTGCATCAAGCATTTTTTATGCTTATAATGTTGAAATTATTAAAAGAGATGTTGTAGTACCTTCTTTGCATTTAGAAGAATGCCTTCTTCCTTTGTCTAATTTAGATCTCACAATTCTGTGCATGTATTTGTGCATGTATTTTTCTGTTATAAAAAGCTCTATGATTGGACTTTTGAGTCTATGATTTCTCTTTTGAGAAATTCCCTATCAATGCATTGGTTTATTATTATGTCTTTGTTGGAGAATTGATCACCAATAGTGTTGGGGAGCCAAAGCTTTTTTGCAATAACAAAGGAGTTGAATTCACACAGGTTTATTCTGCAACTACTCTTGCTCAAGTGGGGTTCTATGATCCAAATAAAATAGTTGAAGGGAAGCTTGTTCCTTTAATTCTAAACTCCTCGCAAGGCAAAGGCAATCCAGTATTTAGTGTTTAGGTATTAAAGTTGTACAAGTCAATACATTTCATTCTATCTATGTTGTAGAACTCAAATGAAATGATTGCTCCTAGGATCCTACTTTCTTGGGAGATATCATTCATATTGATATAGCTCTCTCTCTTAAATTTTAGCTTACTTGAATAAAATTTGAAACTTAGCCAATCTTCAACTCTTTGATACTCTAGGTGATGATTTTGAAATTCAATATGTACATCAACCAGGATGTATATTTAAATCGTAAAACTTTTTCAATAATTTTCAAGCATTTATTTTGAAAAAGAAACAAAACTCAAATGATTTTGTTAATTGAAGAAAATTCTAAGATATTGAGTACAACGACATGCATATTTAAATCTACTCAAACAACCAATGATGCTCATACAAGTAATGGTCACTCCATATATAAACTAGAAACCCTATCCTACATTATTTTAAATTAAGATGTTTTTTATGTGCAGGTGATAGAGTTTAGTTGTGGAGGTATAGTAGTTGGCTATACATTTGATCACAAGATAGCAGATGCATTTTCTGGCAACATGTTCTTCACTTGTTGGTCTAAGCTTTCTAAAAATGAGTCCATTAATTCTATGATTCCAAGTTTTAAGAAATCTATACTATGCCCTCATGATTCCCCTGTTTTCAGTAACAAATTCTATGTGAACCAGACTCCAAGAGGGAAGAGCCCACAAAATGAATATCCAAGTTTAAGAAGTAGTGTTTTTTCGTAATAAACTCAAGATAGGCATTGAATCCCTTAAATTGGGATTTTGATTTCCATTCCCCTTCCTAATTGTCACATAAATCTTTTAAGAATAGTAGATCTCTAGTTTAGAGACAAATGGAAACTAATCTTTATTTCTTGTGCATGTTTCTAGGATCACTATGCAATTTTTATTCAACTATGTCACACTTCCTCTCTATGCGCTTGTGTTAAGTATTTCTTTTTATGCACCCTTAAAAAAGGGGGAGGCTATTCTCTTAATGCATATTCAATCCAATGTAGTTGTACTACTAGAAGCCTATTCGAATTCATTACTAAAAAAATGTGGAATTTATTGTGCTCAACATTTTAGCCACAATTAGACAATTAATATAATTTTGTTTCTAGATTTGATTGTATATGTTTTTTTAGCATCATCGTTTCTAATCACACTTTGTGATTTAATTTTTTATTTTCTTTACTATACTTCACTTTCATTCTGACGATGGATAATGGAATGTGATCTGAAACATTGATGCTAAAAAATTACACACAATCAAATCCAAATAAAAAAATATATTAGAAATAGATTGTAGAAATGTAGAGAATTCTTCTCTAAAGATTAGAACAATGGTTTATGTAGATGGGTCTCACATGAGAGAGGCTAAATTCAAAGAGCGGACAACTAATGCACTAAAGAAATAGCAGCACATTGCAAAGCAAAAGAGGAAGAAAAATAGGGGGTCTGAATTCTCTAGAAGTTGATTTTGAAGTGGTGATATGACTCCAAGTCGTGGATCATCACCAATACACATGCTCCACAAATACAGATTAATGGGAGACATTGAAAGTCGAGATGTTTCTCATAAATTTTACCATTCAAAGTATGAAGCATTAAAATATGAGATTGAAGAGCCTTCTCCTCATCATCCTTTTTCTTCCCATCATGCTCAACTAATCCTAGCTTCTGAGAAAGAGAAGACAACAAGACAAGACTCTGCTATAGAAACGAGCAATGATATCACCGATTTCTCCTTTGTAGTAGATTCTACTGAAATAATTGCATCATAATACCATTTGCTAATATTATTCATCGAAGATAAAGACAAATAAATTCCAAGAATGGTAAAACCATCTCTCACCCCATGGAAAATCATGTTACCAGCTGCAATTATCGCAGTTACATTCTACTATTTGTTGTTCATTCCAACCATCTAATTGCAAACTCTTTCTTGTCCTTGCGAGTTTTGCATACCAAATTTCCAAATGATTAATATGTATGTGTTGTAACCTAGGCATTTGCTGGACACACTAGAAACTTCAAACTCACTATAATTACCATCAATGATGCAATTATTGGAGGTCCTCCAATGGCAATCATTGTAAAGTTTGCATTAACTGGGTCAATAATCAAGCTGAAAAAATGTTGAAGCCAATATTTCTGATTTGGGCAACCATTGTTGATGTTGTTGCATCTATTGTTTCTTATGTGTTTTCCTCTCCCCTTGTAGATGAAAATGAGCAGTGCATTGGAGACATTATGCGGGCAAGCTTTTGGAACAAGGGATATTCATGTGTTGAGTGTGTATATGCAAAGATCTTGGAATATTTTCATAACCACATCAATTGCACTTAGTCCTCTTTACATATTTGTTGGGCCAATACTCAAGGCATTTGGACAATCTGGAGAGATTTCTCAAGTTACCCAAAAAAAAATTGCATTTGGATGCTTCCACAACTCCTCGCATTTGCAATTTATTTCCTAGTCCAAAAGTTTCTTTAGGTCCAGAGAAAAGTGATGACCATGGCATGGATCTTTCTAATTGGCTTGATCTTCCACATTTTTCTCTATTGGAGATGCATAGTAAAATTGGGATGGGGATTAACAGGAGCAACAATGGGGCTAAACATATCATGGTGGATAATAACATTGGAGCGGTTGATATATGTAGCATGCAGCCCATGCTTAGATTCTTAGAGACGATTGTCCATTTCACCTTTCAGAGATTTGGGGGCTTTTGTTAAACTTTCCATAGTTTCTACACTCATGCTATGGTATACAATAGATAGAATGTAGAAAATTTAAAAATATATTGTGAGATCAAAGTCTCATCTTTCATACATAGTCTACTATCAATAAGGTTAGAAATACACCAAAAATTTTGAGAGGCTTCTCTCCACCATTGAAGCAAACCCTTTTTCACAGAGAATAAACTTGTGGTTGTAGAGAAAATATCTTAAGAAAGATAAAATATTATGATATCGTAGTGTACTTACACATAGATGGCTTACTAAATAGTACACAAGTCTTTTCAACCATACTAAACTCATGCTTCTTCTTCCCACTCCCTACATTTCTAGTGGTTTGAGCTTCCATGATTAACTCATAAAAAGTTAGAAATAAAAACCTAAAATCATTGATCGAAGAAATAAAACCCTAAAATCATTGATTGAATGTAATTTCATGACTACAATTATAATCACTAGGAGGTAATACTTGCATTATTGCAATAAAGAAGGAATGCAGTAGTATTGTCATTAATTTTTAAAATGATAAAGAAAATATATGATACAGCTTGGGTGAGGAGATTTCTCCATGATGTGGCAAATAACCTCAATGAAATGCCCTTGTACAATATTGAAATAAAATTGGAAACAAGTGCCACATAATGACTTACTACTTCCCTTGATGAATTTAAATAAATTTTAATTTAAAAATATATACATTATTTAACTTCAATAACTTATATCAAATTGTTGATAAAATAACATATAATTCTATAATATTGTGTGAAAAAGATAATATTTATCAATGCATAACTAATATATAATATAAATAAAATAAAATATATAATATCTTATTATATATTTATAATTTTTTATCTGTATTATAATATTCTTTTAAATATATATTACCAATGAAAATGAGTTTGTGTATTACTTTTTAAAATATAATTAATATAAAAATTAAAAGTTTTATAAAAATCTTAATCAGACATTTAAAAAATTAAATTAAATTTTCAAAAGATTCAAATATTGACATATTAATGATGTATACTCCATTCTAAAATTCTAGAAGCACAAAAACTATACAATATTAATCAATAATTTATTTATTAATGGTCTAACAAATATTTGTATAATGTCAATTTTATATGCTTCTTTCTATTATACATATATCTTCTAATAAAAACTCTATTGACTACTTTTGCACCTCCTTTTGGTGCAAGTGCTAATAAAAACTCTATTGACTACTCTGGCACCTCCTTTTGGTGCAAGTGCTAGTATTAAATGTAATAAGCAATTGTCCATTCCATGATCGACAAAGCTGAAGGATTTAACTGGGTCAGGACGATATAATAGGTGTTTTCTACATGTATTTCGCGTCTCTGCTGGAGTTGAGAGTTCAGTAGAGGTGACATTTTTGGGTGCGATACACATCACCTTCTAGACTGAATGAATGTATAAGCCAAACCAGGCCACGTCCACGATATGTTGAAGGAAATTAGTATCAAACAATTTATTAATAAAAGCAGCGATCAATGAATCTAGATGGGCGTCTAGACATCATACATTGTCGGTTGTCACAGGCACGCAGTATCAGACATCAATGACGCAGTATCAGACATCAATGATAAAGACATAAAATTGATACGAAGATTCAGCAGTCTGCATCTGCAAGTTGCAAAGCGCCACATGGTCATCGTAACTCGGTGCAGGCCTGTTGATGCCTTAATGATTACATTACCAATTGCAACTACATCTCCTCTTAAAACATTAATCCGGGTAAAAACTTCAAATCGAGGTAGTTTAGATTTTAGTGGTTGCGGACGCCTGTTGATGATAAGAAAGCCATGATATGATATGATATGATAGATTTTAATGACGTCCACGAGACTAAAGTAGTCTATGGGACCCATGCAATCGCCCTCCCGAGTCAGGAGCCAAACTAGTCAGTTGCAAAGTTTTGGTTAACTTGTTTCTTCTTCTCTGAATTTTGATAATCAACTCCGCTGTTCTCTTCACTTGATCTTCCTCAAATAAATAGTTGAAGTCCTTGTTCTGCAGAATTTTTGTATAATCAGATCTGATGTCGTTGTAAGCCAAGCATTCCATGACAAAGTGTTGCTCTGTCTCCACTGTTCCCATATTGCAAAATAAACATGTTCTGTCTGCCCACTCTTCCTTTGGAACTTGCCATCTACCAGTTTCACATCGCAGCTGATGTGAACTAGTTCTAATTTGTGCCATCAACATTTTTGCTTTCCAGTTAATAGGTGCCCTTATATAGGCCTTTTCATCATGACTAGAAGTGGGATTAAATTCTTTAATATAATAAGATTTTTTCCTCCCTATGTGTCTTGTCCACAGAATATTGCGAAATTTTTCATTGACAAACTTTTTTATTTCTTTAATGTTATCCGGGCAAGCTTGGATGTTGATATCCCATTTTTGCATCCATTTGTCATTTTGTTTCATCCATGTGCTTTTCCGCCTCACAAGTTTTTCCTCTATTACCAACTTGGGCCAGCGATGTGTTTCTAGACCTTGAGTTTTCTTTAAATAGCTTAGCATTCGGGTCAATGCGACGGCTTCTAATGGAAAGGAACCCACCTCCGCCAAAAGGATTTCATACGGAACTGTGGTCTTGACTTTAAGATTGCATGTGATAAAGTGTTTTTGAATTCTTTCTACTTGCCGCCATTTCTGTTTGGACATACTACCGCCCCACACTTCACATCCGTATAGAATAACCGGAGTGACCAGCAAACCAAACAGAGTTTTCATGGTCGTCCAATCCCATAATTCTGCGTTCCTGCACTTGTTTTGTAAAGAGTACAACGCCTTCCAGCCCCCTTGGATTCTTTTCGATCTACAAGTATCCCAGTTGAGTTTGTTATGAAAATCGATGCCCAAGTATTTGTACTCTTCCACAATCTCAAGGGGACTATTTTCAAACAGAAACTTGTCTTGTATGCCCCTATTCTTCTTTAGTGAGAAGATCATAATTTTGGTTTTGCTAGTGTTAACTTGCATTCCTACATCATGGCAAAAAAATTCTAGTGCTTTCAAGTGCTCTTTCAAACCTGTAGCTGTTCTAGCAAGAATAATGAGATCATCTGCATATAAGAGCAATCTTATCACGAAGTGGGCCAGCTGCACCCCCTCACCATTGGTCTTGTTTATCCACTCTTCTAACTTGTCAATATAAAGCCCGAATAGTGTGGGAGAAAGCGGACACCCTTGCTTAACCCCGATGTTGCTATCAAAATCTTCTGATAACCCTTCTGTCGTTCTGATTTTAGCTTTGACCTGCTCATATAATCTGTAAACCGCTGACGTAAGTTCTTTAGGGACATCCAGCTCTACCATTCTATCCCATAATTTATTACGTGGCACTGTGTCGAAAGCTTTTTTAAAGTCCACGAAACAACAAAAAGCCTCGTTCCCCGGAGTGTCCCAAACTTTCTCTATCAAATGCCTGAGAGTGATGCCGTGATCTATAGTAGAGTGTTTTGGTCTAAAGCCTGCTTGCCCTTTTGCACGTTTGCCTTCTGTTTCAGCCCAGTTGCTGATTTTTTGTTCTACCAAACTACCAAATAACTTGCCAAATAGTGGATTGATCATGATGGTTCGGTAATTAGAAGGATTGTTTATATCTCCACTTTTGTGGAGTGGGATCACCACACTTGTAGTCCATTTTACAGGGAAACCCTCTCTATTGACACTGTTGAAAATCTTAGTGATGTGTGGTGTGAGGATTTCAGCACCCCATTTTAAGTATTCCGCTTGTAGCCCATCTATATCTTGCGCTTTACCAACAGCTAACCTTTTGATGCCTTGAATAATATCATTTTCACTGAATAACTCCCCCGTAGTCTCTGTTTCCATGATACTGTGTTCTCTTAGATCACATTCGTAGAGAGTCTTGGCATATTCCAGCCATTTGGTTCCTGTTATGTTATTCACTATCTGAGTTTTTCTCTGCTGAAGCTCTTTCCAAAATTTTCTGGGGTTGTTTTTACCAAGATTAACCAACTCTATTCTTCTCTTGTTCACATACTCTTCTTTCTTCTTTTTAATTAGTTGATTATACTCTTTTCTACTTTCTTTGTTCATGTTCTTTTTCCAATTCCTTTTTGCCATTTTGCACTCCTCATCAAACCAAGGATTGGCCGGAAAAGTGTTCTTGGCTTCTTTTGTGGCCCTAGATCTTTTACACTCCTCCAATGCTTTAATGATAGTAAGAACAAGATTATCCTTGTCCATGAAATGTTGTTTTTCAGACTCTAGATGGTTTCCCGGAACCTTATATAGCCGCAAAAGAGAGTCTTGAAAAGTATCATGGTTTTCTTGTGTCATTAAAACTTTGCCAGTCGGAATCATCTTCCTCTTCTGTAAAAGTTTTGGGACAATATGTTGATCTTTGAAGTGAGTAGTCACCCTTATCAAGATGGGGTTATGATCAGATTTTAACTCCATGGGGCAATCTTCTATGTCAAAGTTAATTATCTTTGCGACATAGTCTTGCGAGCATATAACATAATCAACAACACTTTGTCCATTGTGTCTTTTGCATGTGATGCCTCCTGATTTAGGCCACTTTTCCATACCATTGCATATAACCATGTTGTATAGGCAGCATAATCCTAGTAATTCAGCACCAAAATGATTAATCTTTCCCATGCTATCCTGCGAAGATCTTTCCCATTTTTGTGTCCCTTCTTCTTCGAGCCAAACTGGATCTCTGTTTTCATTGTAACTCTCCTTAAGATTGAGAGTTTGGTTGTTTGCTGTTCTAGCATTGAAATCCCCTATTAACATTATTTCCCCTAAAGAGCTAAAGGCTGTTATGTCTTTTTTTAGCGCAACAAACGGATCTTCTCGATCCAACCTATGTTTTTTATATACTTTTGAGCCTTTTGGAGCGAAGTAACATATAGCCACCCTTGTAGAAATCTGATTCTCTGTTATTTTTATCCAAATATACTGCTTGTTTACATCTTCTTTCTCTAAGTTTACAAATCTGCTCCAAGTTTCTTTTATTAGAACGGTGATGCCTCCATGCCCCTTACCATTATCTATCTTTTCATTCCACAGTGATACCTTCTTATATCCTTCAAAATCTGGAACTCTACATCCATCATGCTCATGAGTCTCGGTAAGCATAATGATGTCATTATCTTTAGCTATCAGCCCTAACCCAGGTCCTCTTCTCCAAGGATAACCTCTACAGTTCCAGCTAACTATAGTTAAATGTTCCTGGGTGGGCCCGAGTTCCTATTTATTGCGTGTGATTTTGTCGCTGATTTGGGCTTTGCCATCTTGTAACCACGCCCACTTGCCTTTTCCTCTTGCTGTTTTCACTTTTTCCCATTCCTTCCTCCTTTCTTCTTGCTGAGTTACGGTGAGATCATCATCAAGATATATGCGTGTGCCTCTAAGAAACTTCCTCTTGCTGAAAATGTTATTTTTATCTCCTATATTCTTCATTGTCACTCTAACATGTCTATCTTTGCCTCCTCTAATCCATTTTCCGATTCTTTGAGCTTGTATGGTTGTTCCATGCCAATCTAATTGGTCTTTAAAGAAGTCTTTAACTAAATCCGTTGTTTTCTCCTGTTCTCCATAGTCTCGTAGCCCTTTGACAACGATATTTGTTGCTTTCTCATTTCTTTCTTTTTCCTCTCTAATCTGTCTCCGAACTTGTTTTTCTATGTTGTCAATAGGAGTGTTTGCTGGCCCCTTTACTATGTTGGCCCATGATCTAACTTCTTCAATCTGTTCTCTAAGTTGATTCTCTTTTATTTCCATATTGGCCATGGCATCTTGTATATTTTTCATTTGCGAGTTTTTGTCTGCTTCTGTAGCCTCTCCTTCTCCCATAGTACTTGCTGCTGTCCTCTTTTCCCCTACTTCTTTCTTCAACAATATTAATTCATACTCTCCTTTTTCCATATTAAATTGCAATTTTTGAATTTGTTCTCTAAGTGATTTGACCTCCGCTGCCAGCTTCCAGTTATCTTCAGTAACTCTTTTCATTGTGATACTTTCTATTTGGTTCCTCTCCTCAAGTGCCCACACCCTTTCCTTCATAGCTACTAAATCATTCACAAAAATGTCTGGATACCACGTCATAGGTGTCCTTGTGGGGCTGTAATTATTCGGTAACCCATCCTCCACCATGTCTATCACCTGAGAATTATCTGGCTTCCCTTTACCGTTAATATCTCTGATATTATCAAACTGCTCAATTGTTTTAGAGATTTCAGTCGGCCTCAGACTTTGTTCTCCCTCCCTTGTGCTGTCTGGGGTTTGTGGAATCGGTTTCGGAAGTAAAGTTGCTAACTTCCCTCTTTTTGCATTTTTAAACTTTCGTATCTTTCTCCGCCTAATTATTCTTTTATATTGTTTGGCATTCACATAGATGTAGTTGCCTCCTGTGAGTGGTCCGCTGGTTTGTGATAAGCTCAAAGTGTTTGTGGGCAAATTACCAATTGTCCCTCCAAGATTGAATGAACTCGTGTGTCCGGCTGAGGGTTCTGGAATAATGAGGAAGCTCCCTTGATTCCACTTGATGATGCTGCTGTGCCTTAAACTATCTCCGTATGTCAAGACCAAGCCACTATTGCCAGAGATGTCGTGTTTCGTAGCTTCTTTCAAACTAGTTTGCTGTTCTGCTGTTACTGGTGCCCTGACTATCTGATTCTCTGCCACCCTGTTACTATCAGATCCTGTGTTATGTAAGGTGGACCCATCTAGTTCTGACTGTTCCTCTCTTATCATAGGTTGATCAGTTAATGATACTTTTACAAGTATCCTATCTGCAGATGTATCTGTGATTTCCCCGTTTGTTCCGTCCATGAGGACCATATCATTCCCACCAGTGCCTTGTTTATATGTTTTTAATAGTGTTTTACTGTTGTAAACTTACCAATGCCAGGAGAAGAAACAAAGGGAGCCTGAACAGGTGTAAAATCATATGCAAGATAAAAGGAAAAGGCGTACCTGGGATCTGCCTGTCCGCCTATTGGAGGCACATATTGTTGTCTTCAAATGGAACCGAGCTGGAGCCCACTGAAAGAGAGGGACACCATATCAAGTAAAATCATCATTTGGAAGCCCGCCAATATCAAAGTCTTTAGTACTGGATGGTCCCACCGGATGCTAAGACTACCGACCAAACCCTTAAATCTGCCCCTGCACTGATCCCGTGTCTTGTGGACCCCTCAATCAGAATGCTGGACCCCTCAAATTTTTATGTAGACCTTGTTAAACTGCTGTCCTTGTTGTCAAAGCTTCCCTTAGACCACGTCTGAAAAGGACTTCTCTGTCGGGCGTAAATGTTCTCTGATCTGTATACGAAATTTCTACCCGCAAGAGACTGGGACTAGGACCCACTAAAGCACGTCGCATTACAATTCCCGGCATTACAATTCCTTTAGAAAGTAGGGTTGTTTGATAGAAACCATATTTGTGCATCTTCCTCGTGCAACTATACCAAGTAAAAACGAAGTACAAATGGAGAAAAGCCGAGTGGGGTGTGAGATTTCAAGGGCGCATGTGGCACTCTACCCAGCTGTGACCGCTGGTCTGGGGCATCTCATTCCATTCCTGGAGTTTGCAAGGAAGCTCGTCTCCTCTCACGCATTCTCCGTAACCCTAATCACACCCACCCTCACTCTCAATTACCCCACGCAGGCTAACTATGTCTTACAACTCCTCGCTTCCAATCCCCACACGATAAATCACGTAGAGTTCGCAGAGATTCCCGTGGACGAACAACATCTAGGAGAACAGTTTCTGGCAAGAATAAAAAGCTCCATCCCTCCGATGGAACAGAGTCTGAAGATGCTGCAAAATCCCAACACTCCGGTTCGTGCGTTGATATGCGATCTCTTCAATGCGGAGTGCCTTGATGTGGGTGCCCGCATGGGCTTGCCAACCTACGTCTTCTTCACCTGCTCTGCTGCATTCCTCTACGCCCTCATGATGTTCTCTGCTATTACAAACGAGGCTTCCATCAATATCCCGGGGTGGAACAAGCCGTTTCTTCAGCGTGATTTCCCAGTTCTGCCCCATGGCTTCCTTGGCCTCCGCTCTCACTTGCGAGGAATGAAGGCCATCCTCGTCAATACATTTCACGACTTGGAAGCTCACACCATCAATGCCTTGCTATCGTCCGGAAGCGCGGGAGAAGTCGATCGTCTACCGCCGGTACACGCAGTTGGGCCGGTCACGCGCTCGGTTGAGGAGGAGGAAGTTGTCGAAGAAGGGCGCGGGTTGAAGATGTGGCTTGACGGTCGAGCAAATGGGTCGGTGGTGTTTGCGTCGTTTGGAACGTGGGGGATGATGTCCAGGGAACAGCTGGCAGAGATTGCGTTAGGGTTTGAAGCGAGCGGGGTTAACTTTGTCTGTGTCGTGCGGGGGATTGGTAAGATTGGTAGTGCGACTTTGGATTTCGATTTGAGCAGCGTTCTTCCCGATGGTTTCTTGGGTCGTGTTGAGGGGCGCGGAGTGGTGATTTCTTCTTGGGCTCCACAGGTTGCAATTCTTTCTCATCCGGCTGTGGGAGCTTTTGTTTCTCATTGTGGATGGAATTCTGTACTGGAGGCTGTCTGGTTTGGAGTCCCTATCGTTGCGTGGCCTCTTTATGCTGAGCAGCGAATGAATTGCGCACTTGTTGTGAGTGAATTGATGGTGGGTTTGGAGGTTGTTAAGGGAGCGGATGGGTTGGTTGAGAGGACGATGTTGGTGAGCGTGGTGGAAAAGGTTATGGATGGAGAAGAGGGGAGATCGGTGAGGAGGAATATGGAAGAATTGAGTGTGAAAGCGAGATGTGCAGTCACAGAAAAGGAAGGGAGCTCGTTTACAAGCTTGGAAGTCGCATTTAGTGCGCTCTTTAGAGGCAACGAAAGGGAGCCATAACGATTGAGTATGCCTTTAGTAGAAATTGATGGGGACTCTTTTAAGAAAAGGATTTAGGTAGATTGTGGAGGCTGGCGTTATAACTCGCTCTTTCTACAGTCCAAACCCTCCCCACTCTATGGGGTACTTCTTCAACAGCTGCTATAAAATTTCCGAGTGGAATATCCTCTGTTTCTATATATGCATTACCATTTTCTGAATGACGCTATCCAGAAACTATTCCAATAATCTCTGGAATAGACACTTGGTGATTCTTGAGATGGATTTCCAGTAAATGCTTGCAATCAATCATCTTTGGTGTGCTGTAGCATATCAGGGTTTCTTGTTTTGAAAACTGCTTGTTGCATTAGTGTATTCTGTAGTGCCTGCCCCTAAGTCGCATTTCAGTCATCCTTGCCAAACTCTTTTAGGCCAACTTTATGTTTGAGGATTAGTATTATTATTTTAGAGATTATCAGATGTTGTTTTACGCTCAGTTTATTATATGATGAGATTACTTGGTACTCTATATTTCATGCATGTATGATGATTATTTAATGTTTTCAATTATCAATGATGATTAGTTAGATGGTTTATTATCACATGTGCTTGCTTATGAATACTTACCCCATACTACATGTGTATGGTGTGCGTGTTTGTTTTCTTTATGCATGGTGTTTCTGATGTAGTTAAGGAAGGGAGTCCTAGTCACCTGCTAGTCGGGATCTACACGATGCACCACTTCCTGCCATTGTCTGTCTAGCTTAGAATATTGTGTCTGTACATGTGTGAATTTTATGCAGGTTGCAGGTACTGGGTATCGACTTCCCTGAATTGCCAGGATGAGCGTACCCTATCGCATTATCTCAATGGTAAGAGAGGGGAGATAAACTCTTAAGTCCAAATCCTAAACCCTTTAGCCAATTGTCCTAATTGATAATTAGGACAAGTATCTGAGTTAAGTGCCTTCCAAATGCATCAAATGATGTTATTTTGTGATTATAACCCTTTTTCTTTGATTTAGTATGTGTTTTCCTATGATGGGTTTTCGTATGTTGATTTATGAGTCTTTGGTGTATTTTCTATTAATTAAGTCTTATTAAAAGATTAATTAATGATTTAATTTAATAGAAGATTATTATGACATTTTAATATTTAATTATATTTAATTAATTAAAAAATTAATTAAATAAAAAGAATTGAATTTGGAGAGAAAAGTTTTAAGTATAAATTTAGAACGTGATAATATTTATTTAATTTAATAATAATATATCTAGAGTTCATTTTTAAATAAATGCTAAATAGTATTGTTATTTAAATTAATTAAATATTTTATCAATTAAGTTTCTAAAATAAATTAAAAGTGGAAAAGATATTAAATTATTGAAGTTTCTAGATCGCATGATGTGAGCTTGAGTTGAAAATAAAAGAAATAAATTAAAAGATAAAAATAAGTAGAAATAATAATGTTATGTTAATTTCATAAAGTGCGCATGGGATTAAAAGTAATAAAGATTAAAAATAGAAGTCGAATGGAATATTAAATAAAGTTATTTAATAATTCATTTAATGTGCATGAAAAGATGAATGCAAAATAAAAGAAAAGATAATAAAAGTTAATTGGGAGTTTGAGTCTGTTAAGCAAGGAGTCCTCTCAGGTGAACGTACAATTAGTGCCTCAATTTGAGGAGAAAACTCCTTATCACAATTTTGAGGGGGTCATTTTTGGAGGACACGAATTTGGACCGTGAATTTTGGAGATAGGGAATTTTGGAAGGAATTTTGGAGATAAGAATTTTGGGAGACATCTTTTGGCAGCGAATTTGAGAAGGAGAATTCTAAGAAAGTTTTTCAGAGGAAATTTATTTAAGGAGAGCAAATCCTCTCATAGGTTTTCAAGGATTTCGTATTAGCATCAGGATCAGGTAGGGTCTTATGTTTTGATCACTGATTATTTACATAATCATCCTTTCCTGTCTTCTTCGTGTCTGGGATTTGTAAATCCAAATTCTCTGTGATGAAAGTTTAAACTTGTCAATATTGTGAATTATTAATTGCTTATCAATAATTTATGTATACGTGGAGAATAGAAGAGTTATTAGAAACCCTTGTTTTCTAGATTAAAGAAATTAAGATTTAATCGGGGAAGGGTTGAATTTTAAATTAAATAAAAATTTTAGATTGAAAATTTGAATGGTTCAATTTATCTTTTCTATCAGATTAAAATGATAATTATATATATATATATATATATATATATATATATATATATATATATATATATATATATATATATATATAATGTGCTTATGAAGAGGAAGAGAATTGTTTAAAACAATTATTATAAAATTAAATATATTTAAAAATAATAGTAATAAAAATAACATATATGTAAGTTTATATCTATGGCAATTCATTGAAAGGAAGATTGTTTATTGTAAATCTTTAAAAAAAATTTATAATAAATAAATACAATTATTCAATAAAACTTAAGTTATTTACTTAAGCAAATTTTTAAAAATAAAATAAAATTAAAATTAAAAAAATATATATTAAATACGTTTGGCCGGGGGCGGGGGCAGAAATTAACCCTACCCCCACTTACCTATTCGACCGGCGGCATTCACATGTACCTGCATGTGGAAGTCGCAGGGTACGGCGATCGAAGGGCTAGTGAAATGGTCGCACGGCTCTTGGCCGACGACTTTAATAAGCACTACAGCGATTTAAATTCGCTTGCATATAGTTTTGCATTTATAAAGTTTTAATCATAGTTTTTTTTAATTAAATAATATATATATTTGTTAATTAGTATTAGTATATGTTATTCAATAAATTTTAAATGTTATTTAATTGGTATTAAATATTAATTAGTTTTTAGTGTATAAAAATGTTAATGATTTATTATTATTAATCATTTAATTATGTTGTAATAAATTATTATTATTAATATAATTAAGTGATTTAAATTATAATAATATTTAATTTAAGTCTTAATTTAATTATTAATAAAGTAATGAATTTAGAATTGGGATAAATATTTTATATAGATAATTTTATAATTTTAATTGTTTGTAATTAAAATTCATTCAATTAAGTGTAATAACAAAGATTATCAGTTATTGTATTACTATTATGGGTTTAAATAAAGAGGTAATTATTTTATTTTAAAAAAAATTATTAAAAATAAAAAATAAAAAAATCATTAGGTATTATTTTGATAATTAAATAAATAACTACCCTTTATAGTTATATTGATTTATTTGGTTTAAAATCAAAATTAGGGTAGTTGTACTTTTTATTCGAATATAAAATGGGTTAATTGTAAGGGTTAATTGAGAAAAACTTATTACTTGAACACAAACACTGAAAACTGAAACCTTATTATTTAACTCAAACTTTGTGTTTTTGATTCAAACCCAACTGAGAGATTATCTGATTTCTTTATGCTGTCTATGCCTTGGGGGTTTTGGGGTTTGTTCTAGTATTGACCAGTTTAGGTTGTTACCAGAGGCTCGGGGTTGTGAATGTGATGTTATGATGATTTGGTCTCGATCTTTCTTAACCCGACCATGGTAATGTGATGGAGTGCTCTATGATATGGATGTTTTTACTGGTTGTTATTGCTTTCCAGTTTCCTTGTGTGAGACTGAGGTGTATGTATTTGAGTTATCTGACTTAACCATTTTTTAGTCATCGATCAGTTATACTTGGATTACCTTCTAGTCGCTTTGAGAGGGCTAAAGTGTTTGTTTAGATCTTGATGATGTTATGTTGTGACATGTTTTGACTTGACCATTTTGAAGCCTTCGATCAGTTTTGTGTTCTATTATTGGGATTCCTTCTGGTTGCTCGTTGGAGAACCATGGGATATTGTGATTTACCATTGATGCCTTCAGATGCTGATAAATATTTGTTGTGATCATTAAGATTATTATTTGAGGCTATTCAGTTGCTCATGGAGAACTGATGTGATGATTATGGATTATATTTATGATGTTTTCAGTCGCTTGTATAGGACTAAGGTGATTTATTATGATTCTTTGATTTGTGTTGTCATGAGCCTAGGGTAGGTTATCTATGTGTAGTGTCGGGAAGTGGCTTGCAATGAGGGACAGGAGACCCAAAGTGGCTCTGGGCATAACTCATTGTAAGTTGTTTGTTTTAATAAGTGAAAACATCTCACCTAAATACTACAAAAAGAGGGGTAAAAATTTATTAAGACAGAAAGGAATACAACAAGGAGAGCTCAACAAGGAGCTTGATCCTGAGCAACAAGATCATCAAATTCTTGCACCATCTCAAAGGACAGTTGCCCCCTATCCCTAATATTCCAACCTGGATCATGATTAGAAGCCCATTTGGCTAAACAATCAGTAGTTCTATTCCATTCACGAGGAATATACATGAACCTAATGAACTGAAAAGAGGAAGAGAAGAAAAGAATCTGCTTAACAACAGTGGCCAGCTGCCAACTAACATCCTCAAGCTCTTGCGAAGAAAGCATGTTCACCACCACCTGGGAATCTGACTCACAAATAATCTTACTCCATCCCCGCAAGCAACACTATTCCACAGCATATAAAATAGCCTGAGCTTCCATGAGATTGTTAGTATAATCACCCTTATGAACTGAGAAGAAAAATTTAACATCCCCAGAACTACAACGAGCCACTCCGCCAATACTAGCCGGACCAGGATTCCCATGGGAAGAACCATCAGTGTTAATTTTCAGAACTCCACAGGGACGAGGAGTCCAGTGCCCATCCTGGTTAACCCGACCCTTCCTTTGATGGTGAAGCTGCCTGGACATAGAAGGAAACCTATGAGCTGCAACCCCATCCTGCAAATGAAAATTGAGGCGATTATAGATAGAAAGATCAACCGGATCCATACCCCCATCAAGCTCACACTTCACAAGAATAGTTTCCTGAAGAGAATGTGATATTTTCCACCAAAGATGCAAAACACCAAGCCGAACATCTTGGAACATGCGACGATTCCTCTCCAACCAGATATGCCAAAGCATGAAAGATGGGCCAGCAATCCAAGCAGCATGGAGAGAAGAAGACTTGGAGGGAGCACTACCCAAGCGGGCCCAGAACTTAGGCAAAGAGGAAGCATGCCGACAAGAGCAACCCCAAGCGCTCCACCAAAGGTGTCATATCTGAGTAGAATAGGAGCAATGGAAGAATAGATGGGAGACAGACTCCTCGCCATTACCACACAAAACACAATAAGAGGGGCCCTGAAATCCACGTTTACAAAGATTATCCCAAGTAAGACAACGATTGTGAGCCACTAGCCACATGAAAAATTTGCACTTGGACCAAGAAACTTTATTCCAAACTTGCTTCCACCAAGGGACCTTAGCATCCCCAAATAATTGTCTAGTTATCTCCTGATACCCAGCAGAGACATGATATTTACCAGACAAGGTACCGCCCCAAGCCAAAACATCTGGACCAAGCAAAGAAGAACACTCTCTAGAGGCCAGAATTTAAGAAAGCTCCTGACGATCCATGTCTGTACCTCCAGGAGGCCAATCAGAGGAATGCTTCCATCTGTAACCAACAACAGGTCCCAATTGATAAGGAGTCTTGTAATGAGCCACTTTATCCCATCCCGCGGCAAGAAAAGAGTCACAAAGAGGCTGAAGATGAGGGTATATGGATAAAATGGAAGGGAATCCATCCCAAGCATCAGACCAAAAAAAAGCTTGAGAACCTCCTTTACATATCCAGAACAGACCCCTCTTCACCAACATCGCACCTGTCTTCAAAGTATGCCAAACCATTGAGCCACGACCTTCAAGAGGAAGTGTAGAAACAGAGCAAGGATCAGCACCATAAAAATATTTATGAGTGATAATATGAGCCCAAAGTTGATGTTTTCCAGAGCACCATCGCCAATAAAGTTTAGCAGCCAAAGCTTGACTACTCAATAGAGCAAATCGAAGACCAAGACCACCCTCCTTTTTAGGCCTACAAACAGTTGCCCAATTAACCAAGCTCCATTTAGTACTATGCAAATTACCACTCCAAAGGAATTGTCGAGAAAGAGCATCAAACTCCTTGAGAAAGTAAATAGGTGCAGCATGAACCATGCTTCTATAAGTAGCAAGAGCTTGGATAACAGCTTGAAGAAGAGTAACCCGGGCAGCAGTAGAAAGCCATCTATGAGTCCAATGATTTACCTTATCCTGAAGCTTGGTAATCAAATTTTTCCAGAAGAGACATGGCTGCCTGGAAACAGCAATAGGAATGCCAAGATAAGTCAAAGGAAGTGAACCTATCTGAAACCGTAGGATACCAACAATCCTGTGCTGAATAGAATTAGGAGTGTTAAAAAAGTAAATGAAAGATTTGTGCTCATTAACTTTCTGGCCTGAAGCTGCCAAATAAATGTCCAAAGCATGTCGAAAGGCTTCAGCTTCCTTGATCCTAGCAAGACCGGCAAGAGCAGAATCATCAACAAATTGAAGATGGGAAAGAGAAGGTAAGCCATTACCCCACCGCCAGCCTTGAATAGAATTCTGGGACACCTGATGCTTAATGAATATGCCCAAGCCTTCAGCCATGATGATGAATAGATATGGGGAGAGAGGGTCACCCTGGAGGAGGCCTCTAGAAGCACCAAATAGTTGTGAAGGTTGACCATTAATAAGAACAGAAAAAGAGGCAGAAGTAACACAACTCATAATCCAACTCACCCAATTAGAGCTAAATCCAAAAGAAAGAAGAATACTCCTTAGGAAGCTCCATTTAACTCTATCGTAGGCCTTAGCCATATCTAGCTTAACAAACATGGCTCTCTCCCTTGAAGTAGCCATAGAGTGAATAGCCTCAATAGTAATAACCACCCTATCCAAAAAAAAATTGCCAGCAACAAAACCACCTTGTTCTTCTGAGATAATAATGGGAAGCCACCTTTTCAGTCTCTCAGCAATCAGCTTAGTAATAACTTTGTAAACCACATTACATAAGGCAATTGATCTAAAAAACTCCAATTGATTAGCACCCTCTCTCTTAGGAATAAGAGTCAAGAATGTAGAGTTCAAAGCTCAAAGCATCTGCTTGCTAGCATAGGATTCTTTAACCACCTCCAACAAATCATGATTAATGATGTCCCAAAATTCCTGAAAGAATTCAACTGGAAAGCCATCAGGACCAGGAGCCTTCCCCTTAGGCATGCCAAAGACCACCTCCTCCAGCTCTTCCAAAGAGATAGGACGCTTGAGATAATCATTCATTTCCTGAGTGATAAGGGAAGGAATACAGGACAAAATAATATTTTCTTCATTATCAGCAGGAGGAGAGTCCTCAGAGAAGAGGGTAGAGAAGTATGAAATAGCCTCCTGGAACAAAGCTGGCAAGGAATTCAGTTGGATACCTTGAGAATTAACCAAAGAAGAGATAGTGCTCTGATTCCGGCGAGATTGCACTGTTTTATGGAAAAAGGTAGTGTTTCGATCACCTTCCTGGAGCCAATCAACTCGAGCCTTTTGCTTCCAAAAAATTTCCTCTCGAAGTTCCCATTCTTCTAGAGCTCTAGAAGCAAGGGATTCAGCCTGGCCAAGATCCTCTGAGAAACCTCGATCTCTAATCTCCCTTGTGATGACATCAAGATTTTCTTGAGCAAGCCTCTTCATAAAGTGAAGGTTCCCAAAGCATTCCCTATTCCATATCTTGAGCTGCCATTTAACATATTGAAGCCTTTTAGAAAATGAGAACATTGCAGTACCATATGCAGGAGCACCATCTTTCCACCAACAAAAAACAAAATCATGAAGAGAGGAGTCACGAAGCCACATCAACTGGAACTTAAAAGGAGGATGCTTCAGAACATAAGCCCCTATAGCCGAAAATTTGATTGGCCAATGATCTGAACCCCTCCAATCAAGGATTTCTGAAGAGATAGTAAGGGTGCCACTAAGCCAGAAGCAAGAAACAAGAAATCTATCCAGACGTTCTAAGATAGCAGCAACACCAGTCCTACGATTATTCCAGGTATAGAGGCCATTAGAAGGCTTAACATCAGAGAGATGCAAAAGAGATATGTGTTGCCGAAGAAGAGCAGAAGAAGGCCCCAATCTAGCCAAACCACCATGCTTCTCTTCCAGACTTAAAACTGAATTGAAGTCCCCTGCTAACACCCAAGGATGATAAGGATGACAATTTCTAACATATTGAATATGTTCCCAAAGTTCCTCCTTTCCCACAAGATCAACAGGTGCATACACATTAGTAACCATGATTACCTCTCCTGAGTCTAGAGCAAAAGCTACCATAGAGAGAGCTGAGCGAGAAGACATCCAGCCAAGAGGAGAAATTTTTTGAGGATCCCAAAATATAGCTAAACCACCAGCACTGCCTGTTGCCCCAACACATTGGCATTGGCCATGAGACCAAATACTAGAGGCATGTTGGACCATAGACTCCACAGAGAGCTTAGTCTCTTGGATACAAAAAACATCAGGACTATGATCAACCACCAAGTTATGAATAGCCTTTTGTCTAGGGATGCTATTCAACCCCCTTACATTCCATGAGAGAATAATCATCATTGGGTAGAATTGGGAAAATGAGAATCCAAAGGTTTCACTGAACCAGACTCAATCAATATATCTCCTGTGAGTTTAATCTTCTCTTGGTCTGTTTTGCGCCCACTCCTTAAAGGGGGAGTAGAAGAAGCCCGCTTAAAGGATCGAGGCAGCAACCCCAAGGGGAGAGGAGATCCCTTGCCCTTACCTGGTGGTAGCACATCCTTAACCAAGTCAGCCAAAACAACATCATTATCTTCCAACACTGCAGGAGTCACCAGAGCCTCTGTCACAGGAGCTACAGGAACCTCACAGTTCTGATATACTACAACTTGAGATGCCCCACAATCATCATTAGGAATAGATCTCTCATTTGGGCAAACTGGTTTAGAAGAGATAGGAGGAGGAATACCCTCCTCTAGAACCATGCTATCCAGCACCTCAAAGCGGTTAAAACCTGAATCAGATAATCTTTCTTTCAAAGGCCTCTTTTGACCACATCCCTTAGCTCAAGGGCGAACAGGGGTAAATCCATCCTTATCCTGCATTTAAATCTTACCCTTACCTGTAGCATCTTGTGGATTCATCCCCTTGGTAGTATTAACCATTTGAGATTGTCCTTTCCCTGTAGTATCTGCCAAACCACCAGCATTGCCAGCTGTAGAACGATCCACTCCTTTGAAAGTCAAGTTACAGGGGCACTGCTGCAGTAAATGACCATACTCATGACAAATCTGGCAACGGAAAGGGAGGGATTCATAATCTAACTGCTGCACCCAAGAAGAATCCCCCAGACAAATTTTCAAAGAATCTGGTAATGGGTTATTCAAATTAATTTCAACAAAAATTCTAGCATAAGAAATAGCCTTTTTATCGAGGGATTCATGTGCGATTGCAGCCAGCTTCCCCAACAAAGCAGCAAGTTGTCAAAGGATGTCTTCACGCCAAAATTCTAAGGGAAGACGAGGCAAGCGAACCCAAACTGGCACTTTTGAAGGGAGATCCTCAGCAGAATTAAAACTTGAATGCCAAGGTTTGACAAATAACCCCACATGGTTGTAGAAATAAGGGCCTCCTTCAAAAACACGATCACGATCAGACATGCAAGAGAATACAACAAAAAAATAACTATTCCCTGCCAACATAATCTCCATATCGCCTTCCACCTGCCAAGAGCGGCAGATCCATGCCTCAAGAGCAGATAGGAAAATCTGGATTCCAAGAAATTTTCATATCAAAGCATGCTTGGTCCAATAATCAATGTCCTCCATTACAGTCGTTGGAGGAATAACCAGAACAGGGCGATCATGGCTACGCGGAAAACAACCATTAACTTTTTTCAGCTTGGAGCTCTCCCCTGAATAAAACGATTCAGATCGCATTGCATGCATAGTTGGAGAAGAACCATCTGTTCTCACCAACAAAGAAGAAATCCTAGGCCCTACCATGCAAACAATAAAACCCCAATCCAAAATTGACTGCAGAAGATCTCCAAAAACACCGACGCAAATTATGTCTAGTAGCTAGCAATCCAAATAGAACAGAAAAATAGTAAAGATCAAACACCAAGAACAGGCCAGGGGAAAAACCCTAGCCCAGCCGACAGCCAACGCTTCTCCACCCAACCTCCATCTATGTAATTGATCTCAAATCAAATCTGATAAACCTCAATTTCAATCAACTTTCCTAGTATAAATTGATAGTCTCAAAAGGGTTTGTGGTAAACCTAGTGTGACTCCAAAGGGTTTGTGGTAAACCTAGTGTGACTCGAACCGGAGTTGATGCGTAGCACCGGGATCATTAGCCTAACACTACGCCTCACGACTCGCCTTCACACCAACTCGGCTACTCACTCACCCTTAAAAGGGTTTGTGGTAAACCTAGTGTGACTCGAACCAGAGTTGATGTGTAGCACCGGGATCATTAGCCTAACACTACGCCTCACGACTCGCCTTCACACCAACTTGGCTACTCACTCACCCTTAAAAGGGTTTGTGGTAAACCTAGTGTGACTCCAAAGGGTTTGTGGTAAACTTAATAAGATAATTGTATGTTCTCTCCCATGCTTTGAGTGCTAGTACAGACTAGGATGGAGTAGAGAGAACGCTTGTTTACGACCTTGCATTCCGTAGTATGCCTCGTCAGTACGAGAGGATACTAGTGGCCGCAGGATCACAGGGGACCCGGGATTTCTAAGGGATTGCTCGGGTAACTTCCGACGTAACTTTTGCGATGACACTTTCCCGCTTGCATAGCAGGTTTCCTACGTGTCTTTGTGTGCCTCTGGATCTAGATGTCTATCTATGTTGGAACCTTTGAGTTAGTATACTTTTAGAATTTCTCAGACTTAGAGAGTACTTGTGTTTTGTGTTTTTATACCTTGTTTGGGACTTGAGACTATCTCCTCAGCGCGGTGGGAGTGGACCATTTAGGTTCCACGCGGTCGGGTGGTAGTGCTTTTTACTCTTACCATTGAGATCCGTCCGTAATCGCCGTGGCTGGAGCTTTCTTGGTTGGCATTTACCTTATTATGTTCTTGGATTATTATGATGAATGGTTAGATTTTATGATAGATTTTTTATCATTATGGATGTATGGATGTATCATGTATGGTGATTGGTTTGATTTATTTTATTGTACTTTGTATCATAGATTTGAGGATGATGTAACTTTATCTTTACATATGTATATTCATTTAAGCCTTTCATACCCTGTGACATGTACAGTGGATGATTGAGCATTCCGAATTAATTTGCCAAGAGGCATTCAGAACAAATGTATATTATGGACATTGGACTTTCCGATTATTCTTTCATATGTATGTGGTAGTTGTTAGACTTAGAATTAATTAAATTTAAATGTGACTCAACGTCTTGAGATCCTTAAGGAATGTAACTTGTGATGTATGTTTGTTAATGATTACATGTATTACTTCCGCTACTATGTGTTTGATGTCTATGTTATACTTTCTTACTTTAAAAAAAAAAAAATGTTTAGCAAACTTAGTAAAACTTTAGGTTAATTCTTTTGGATCTCTTAACGAGGCGTTACATATTCTCTGTTATATATTTCTCTTTGCTAACAGTCTGGTATCAGAACCAATAGATATGAACATACCAGAAATTAGTATTAGTAGTCGAAAGAATATCAGAAGAGAAACCACAGCCATGAAAGGAGTCAAAAACAGTCAAATTTCTGGACAAATCAACAGAAGAAAGGTTCAGAAAGGCTTGAAATTGAAAAAACATAAAAAAATTCTAGACATTATAGGGTGTTTGGGTCCGCTGATTTTAGCTAGGGATCTGCCCACTACTCTCCATGACAGGTCAAATTCAACGTGTTATTGGCTTGTCCATCACGGCTCCCGCTTCAGGGAAGCATCGGGGATTCTCATTAACACGTTTGCTGAACTGGAGGAGGAAGCCATGGAAACCCTTCGAGCGGCAGGAAACCCTCGTATTTATCCAATAGGCCCCTTGATGTCTTCATCAGATTCTGATCCTCGGGACGAGTCAAGGTGCCTGGAATGGTTAGGTCAGCAGCCTCCATCTTCTGTTCTGTTCGTGGCATTCGGAAGCAGAACCATTTTGTCAAGGGAGCAAACTGCAGATCTCGCGATTGGACTGTAAGGCAGCGACCACCGCTTCCTCTGGGTTGTGCGTGGGTACAAGTCTGGGGATTCTAATTCTTCTCTGGAAACTGAGATTTCTCAGCTTTTGCCGGAGGGTTTTGAGAATCGAACCAGAGACCGTGGGCTGCTTGTTCTGAATTAGGCTCCTCAGGTAGCTGTTCTTTCTCACCCATCTACTGGTGGATTTCTTTCACATTGCGGGTGGAATTCTACAGTGGAGAGTGTTTGTCATGGAGTTCCCATGATCGCCTGGCCTCAGGCTGCCGATCAGAGGATGAACAGGGTCATATTGGTGAAACAGATTGAGATAGCCATAGATTTGAGGATGGAAAGCGATGGATTTGTGAGAAGAGGAGAGGTAGAAAGGGCGGTGAGGGAATTGATGGAAGCAGAGGAGGGGAGAAAGGCGAGGGAGAAAATGCAAAAGTTGAAAGAGGAGGCGAAGATTGCTGGGATGGAAGGAGCGAGTCCAGTGAAGACCACAACAACTGCAGCCATAGCTTTTGGCCGTCCACTCTGCCATGTTCCCCATGGCGCATGCTATTTGACTTTCTGAAACTCGATAAATGAGAGCCTGTATGAATTTGTCTTCTCTATAGATTACATTAGAATATGATTTTCAAACTTAAATGCTCGACCCAAACACTATAATATCTAGAAACGACACATGTAAATCAATGTGCTAGTGAAGGCCATCCACTAGGATCATAACATGGACAGAGAAATGTTGAGGTGGAGGAGAGGCTTCTTGCGATGGATGTGTTCTTTGTGTGGCAGCTGAGAGTGAGGAAAGCTTTTTTTCCTCCAATTTATTTTTGTTGTCGACAATGAAGAATATTTTCAGCATCCATAGTAAGGAGATCAATACAATGGTCGACCCATCAACGTTGACTCTGAAATAGTTCCTTTTATACGGATTGCAGTTTAGTTGGTTGTTAGCCTCAACAACAGGGATTAAACACCCCTGATAAACAGATTGTTGATAAAATTAATCGACACAACTTGTCTCAACTATGTATGGTGATGATCAATTATGGATGGAGATCATGCATCCCTCAAGTCATTATATTTGAATATTACCAAGAAAAGAAGAGTCCATCATATGTGGAATATTATAATTCAATGAGCTTGTAAATAGAATGCTACAATATATCGATACCTTTAAGATGAATGCTATACTAATAATCAAAGAAATAAAAAATAAAGTATAAACAATGGACAACTAAAATCAGAATAAAAACCTTATTTTTATTGAATGTGTTATTTTTTAATTCAAATAGTACATAATATAGGAAAACTAAAAAAATTAAGCTTGAATGTCAATCAAGGAAGATAGTGAAAACTACAATAAAAAAATCCTAAACAATAACATGCAAAGGGATTGCATGATAATAACATTTTTGCATACTATGAAAACTAATTAAAAAATAATTTAAAACAATGTCTAAGAAGCTAACTGCAACATGCAGTTTTATTAAGTATTAAATTAATAAATCAATCTAAATTAAGACTGATGAGGTAGACTCATGCAATGAAACTGAGCATAGAGCTTAAACTTTAAAAAAAATGGTGGTAATGCATTATGAGTGCATTCTGCTCATGAGCGGTGGATGCGTGCATGGTGAACACATGGCTTCAATCTCCCCCTACATGAACAATGGGAAGGAGGCCGAGTTGATTCCTCAAAGTAGTAAAACTGGTAGTAGTGATAGCTTTGGTGAAGATATCAACAACTTGTTCAGAAGTTAGTAAAAACTGTAACTCCACTATACCATTCTAAACCAAATCTTGAATGAAGTGATGATGGATTTTAATGTGCTTCGATCTAGCATGAAACATCGGATTCTTGGTCATTGCAATGACACTACTATTATCACAAAAAATAGTTTTAAGATGTTCTTGAACCAAATGCAAATCTTCTAGACTCCTTTGAATCCATATCACTTGACAATTGGTTGTTGCTGTTGCAATATACTCTGCTTCTGCTGAAGAGAGAGCCACAGTTGCCTACTTCTTACTACTCCATGAAACAACTCCAGAACCAAGTGAGAAAACATAACTAGAGGTTGATTTTTGATCATCCATTGAACTGGCCCAATCAGAATCCATGTAACCAACCAACTCAAACTCATCATTAGAAGAATAATGAATAGCAAAACTGTGTGTGCCACTCACATACCTTAACATTCTTTTTGCAGCTTGCCAATGAGACTCATGTGGATCTTGCGTGAACCGAGAGATGAGGCTCACAACATACATAATATTAGGTCACTAGTGGATTTAACCCTAAATGGTGACCAAAATTTGCGACCAAGTTTTTAAAATGGTTTGGTTGGTCACGTTAACAAACAAAATTTTGTTTTTTTTTAATAACTAGCCCGTGTTGGTCGCAATTGCGACGAATTACTTTGGTTGGAATTGCGACCAACACGGCAGCATAAAACAAAAAAAAAAAAAGGCAAAAATGTAATTCACATTTGATTTGCGCTACGAGTCTGCGAGTCTGCATCAACATTTGCACGAAAAGGGCATAAGGGCACAAGGGCACGAGTGCGTTAAACTTTGTTGTGACTTATTGCTATGTATTGATCATTCATGTTATGGGCATTTTTGCTCTTCTTTTTGACTTCCCATTTAGCAAAGGTGTTTAAACTTCCTGCCGGCTACTCTTTGCTGTGGAAATGCCCCCCCTAGCTAGCTTGTTTCTCCCTTTTAACACCTGCTACATTCTTAACGCGGCTTCTCTTTGTTGGCGCCTTGAAATCTCCCCCAATGGCCACAGCTTTCTATCACTTGCGTGAATTTCTTCATTGGCCTACTCTCTGTCTTTAATCTATGCGTGAGATGGGAACCTCTTCAATAAGCTTCCTCTCTATTTGTTGTATAGGTGGCTTTCACTGCATTTTTCTTGTATTCAGCTGCTCGTCAGCTCCTTTAATCAACTTTGAGTGTAGCTGGGTGCACTTAGCAATTGAGGCATTTTCTAAGGACATAAAAGTAAGACCCCACTAAACACCCATGGTTTGTGTTATTAACATGGACTTGGAAAAAATAAAATCCCATCAACGCACTCGGACTCCTAAATTTATGAAAAAGGAATTGAGGAGCATATATGTTGTGTTTTTTCAACCCTAAACGAATCATTTTCACCATTCAATATTTTGGAATATGAAAACTTCAAATACAAAGAGCCTCTCCTTAGGGTTTGAACATAATCACTGATTCTTTTACTGAGCCTTCATGCGGTTTCCTGGAATTTTTTTTGGATGATTTTGCCACTATTGTTTAGAGCTTTTCACCATATTCTCCATAATTTTTATATGAAGGTAACTATGTTTGAGTAATGAGAATATGGTATCATGTTGCTTTCAGACCTTTATAATAGCAAACCCCTTATCGTCTTCCTATAGCATTTCATTTTTATGTTTGGAGTAGAATCCGTGGCTTTTCCTACTAAAAATTTGGGCATTCTTCACCATTTTAAAGGTATATAGTGGGTTATTTCCTCCATAGAAAAAGTTATGTTTTTCCTTTCTATTCTCTGCATATAATTCTTCCATCTTCATTGTAGGAGTTGGAAGAAAATCATGGGGTTCTGAAAATCTGTTATTATTGTTGAACCCAACTTTTTTTCCTATAGAAGATTTTAATTTGTAACTCACATGCAAGTATCTCAAATGTTAGAAATCAAGTTTCATTTTCTTAGAGACTTCTCACTAGATATTTTTGTTGGCATTTCATGAGTATAGCTATTTGGGTCTGGTTACTATCATATATGTCTGCAAGTGTTTGAAAACTCATGCACTTTTTTTCTTTTTAGTTATGCATGTAATATCTCCAATATGTGGTTCGCTTTTACTTCTTCTCCTATGTTTTAGACCCCCTTCTTGGAGGATTACGCTTTGAAACAAGACTCCGACTTATCTCTGTGAGTGACAAAAAAAAATGAAATCTACATGAACAAAATTTCTTTCATTCTTGCTACGATCGTGCACATAGAAGCTTAAACCCCTTCTAATATTGCCTTCTTTCTATTGTATAAAACCTGAATGTATATATGTTGCTTAATTGTTAGAATTAAATCTTCGGTTGAAGCTCTAACTCATACATTTTATTAAAAATCTTGTCTTGCTGATTCAGAACTTTGGATTCATAGAATTTTTATTGTGAAACTAATTAGATGGAAGCAATTGAAAATTTTTGAAGAATATGAATATGTTTACATTTTTATTCTGCAATGCATTTGGTGATTCTCGTGGATCACCATGAAAAGTGTTGGTATGAAAATTGTAATTTGTAATTTATTTTTTCAGTATTATTCTATTATGGTATGATTAATATTGCTACAATTGATGAATTAGATAAAAGTCTTCTAGGTTCAAACTGTATGTACTAATTTGATCAAAGTTTAGTTTCTATTTATATCTACCAATTTATCACATCAAGAAGAAGTGCTTGAAAAAATAGATTACGGTCTTCTTCCTTTGAAATGGATGTCGTTTGAATTGACACTGAGTTTCTTATCAAACGCAATTGGCTACTTTGCATAATTCACACTAATAAAAACAACAACACCAACTACTTGTTACTCTGATAGGAAGATAAACCATATACATTGAAGTACACAGAAAATGATATAAAAAAAGGACAAGTATAGGCTGCCATAAAAACAATAAACAGAAAAAATGTAAAGATGCCCTACAAATGATTCGTTTGAGGCTTTTTGAATAGATCTCATTTAATTATGTCAAACAGATTTGGAGGGGACAAAGCATATTTGATTGACTAAACTTTGAGGTATCTTATCCATTGTCATCGTATGCATCATCTTATCTTGGAATTTGTTAGGTTAAACCTCAAGAAAATAGATAATCTATTTTCAATTGTGTGTTCTTCTAATCTAGAATCTGATAGGAAGATAAAGCATATACATTGAAGAACACATAAAATGTTCTAGAATAAGGACACGAATAGGTTGCCCATATAAAACAATAAATGGAAAAAAGGAAAAGATTCCATACAGATGATTCAATTGATGTTTTTGACTTGGAACAATGTCAAATAGATTTGGAAGGGACAAGGCATATTTGATTGACTAAATGTTTAGGTAGCTTATCCATCATCACTCTATGTATCATCTTCTCTTGGAATCTGTTTAGTTAATCCTCAGGAAGCGTAGACATCATCATCAAAAGTATTGTCTTCTCTGGGACTCTGTTTCTGTAAGGGTTCTTCATCTTCAAAATCAGTGTATGCACGACTCCTTCATGATTTTGTTGAAACTGTAGAATTTGTCTCGCCATCATCAGAGTCTTCTAAACCTGCAGCTGCAAGAAGATCTTGGGCATTTTCCGTATCAGCTTCTGCCTTATCACTCATATAATTTGCCTCATTTTCCATGGCAATATCAGGTTCCTCCATATTAGAATCATAAGCCTTGTGATCCTTATCCTTCTTCTTTTTCTTCTTTTCCTTCTTTTTTGTCTTTTCAGATTGACCAACCTCATCATCATCATCATCCCTGTCCTTACGCTTACTCTTCCATAATTCTTTCACACGTTCAAATTGCTCCTCTTGTTGCATCACCCGCCGCAATTCTTCTTCTTGCTTTCTCCTTTCCATCATAATCCTTCGTTATTCCTCAGCTTTCCATTTTGCCTCATCAGCTAGGACAAGTTGGCATGCTACTTCTAGCTTTTGACGGCTTTGCTGTTCTTCATGTTTTGCTGCTTCTCTGTGAACTTTGGCAGCATCAAGAAAGTGTTTATAGTAGTCCACATGCAACTCTATCTTCTTCTCATCAAAGCCATGTGTATGAGGGCTTGGCACTACTGACAATTGTCTAAACACACGGAGCGCATTCTTTAATTCAGACACTACTTGATGAACCTCATCAGCAGTACGTTTTTGCTTTTGAAGTGTTGAAGTTGAAAACTTCTGCATGGCAACACCAACATCAAAGCGTAACATGTAATTTGAGGGTGCCAAATGTACTGCTCTTAATAATGTTCTTTTACAATCTTGCCACTATTCTGCTTCATAATGTGATCGAGCTAAATATAATAAAATTTGGGTGTCAGTGCCAAAATAGAATTTCCTCAAACAATTTTGATACATTTTCACTGCAAGCCCAAACTATCCTTGTGCAAAGTAAACATGTGCTAGATTTACCCACACATCAGGCATCTGAACAAAGATGTTTCTTGCTGCAGCTTCTTGAACCTGTGTGAAAATTTCCTTTGCAATATCAAAATGACCCCTTTCGGCTAGCACAATGCCTGCCCCATTTGCAGCATAGACATTTCTAGGTCTCTGAGCCAACACTTTACAATACAGTTCCCTAGCCTTATCAAGATGTATTCCCTCCGCATCTGGATCCTTCTTCTCATTGCGTGAAGCTGCAAAATAATTCTAATTTCCAAGAGAATTAATGTCAGCATAAGCATCCTTACCATCTGATACATTTTGTGCAGCTTTAATTGTTTCTTTTGCTTTAAGCCAGTCATCTGTTTTCAGTTCTAGGTTGCCAAGCATGGTAATCGCATTTACTGAGGTTTTATCCACCTTAAGTGCCTCCCCAATCAATTCTAGGCTTAGTTGGATCTCATTTCGAGCCTAGGCCATGGCTGCAAGTCGTAGATATGCATCCACATAATCAGGAAACTTGAACAATATTAGCCTGTACAAAATATTTTCTTTTTCAGTGTCATGTAGTTGTTCAAACAGCCTAGCAAGATTAAACAGTATGGTCTAATGATTTGAGAGAAAGAGTTGAGAGATAGATGGAGAGAGAGATAATACAAGTGATAGAAAGACTCCTAGATAATATTCTTGAGGACAATGTGTATTATAGTCCTTACCATGTTTTCCTTTGATCTACCAAAAGGATGGTGGCATCCTGCAAATGGCATGGCTCTTTCTACCACTTGTATTATCTCTCTCTCCATCTGTCTATGCATTCTTTCTCTCAGATCATCTAACCAACATTCCCAAATCAAATCTTGACCCTATTTAGTGGATTCACAACATAAACTTCAAATGCTTCTCCTATCAAATATGTAGATTTCACAATAGCTAAGAAACATAATTGTAGGCATCATGGTCACATTTTTTTGGAAACGTAATTGGGTTGTGTACCCAAGCAATGCAAAGCAACTTCCATACCTTTGATTCCAAGTCTAATTCATCTATAAGAATGATCGCTTGCCAACAGTTGCTGAATACATCTGTAGCTCATGAATACAAGGTCCTCCAACAAATGTATTCAACAACTATTGGCAAGCGATCATTCCTAGCTCATGAATACAAGGTGTAGGTCATGAATACAAGGTCCTCCCACAAATCTATTTAACAGATATTGGCAAGCGATCATTCCTAGCTACTTTTGTTTTATAAGGTTTGTCTCAATCCCAATAGGTTGTAGTTTCATTTTCTAGATGCACTTCGTCGCTTGGGTATACAACTCAATTACATTGATTCCAAAAAAATGTGACCATGATGCTTACAATTATATTTCTTAGTTGTTGTGTCCTAAGATCTCTTATGACCCTTTACGACCGTTTATGATCCCTAAGAATAAATCTTAGAGCTCTTAAAATGTCGTAAAGGGTCATAAGAGACTTCTAGGAGGGGCCATGATGAGCTTCCACCTTCACATGGTTGGCCTTGTTAAGTAGAGAATGCTATAGTTTTCACAAAACAAAGAGAAGCTCAATAATTTAAGGTCTTAGTCCATAGACAAATTAAATTAGACTTATTATCCGAAACACATAAAAAACATGCACATAAACATGGTAGGCACTAAATAGAGATAGTTGGAAGAGAATTAAAAAAAAGATTAAGGATTATGTTATTTTAAGAAATATTTAAATAACAATTATAAATTGAGTTAAATCAATAAGTATTCGTTTCTACCTTTTCCAATATAAATTTAAATATTTAATTTTAAAAAATGAATTGTTGACTCTAAACCAACAAAAGACTAAGTTTGAAGAACAATATTAGTTTTACAAATTTTAAAAGCGATACTGATTAAGTGACACTAGACTAAGTAACATATGTACAAGATGTCATAACCGACATTTGTATAAGTAACATTTATTTGCATAGGTGACATTTTCATAACCTCATCAGCAGTACGTTTTTTCTTTTGAAGTGTTGAAGTTGAAAACTTCTGAATGGCAACACCAACATCAAAGTGTAACATGTAATTTGAGGCTGCCAAATAGTAGTAGCGGCCAGCAATTTCATAATCACCTTTGCTATGATAAGATCGTGCAAAATTATAATATGAATGAGATTTCATGAGAGGGTGGTCTGTCGAAACAAGAGCTATCTCAGTCAACTATTCATTTGGATCTTCACATTGCTAATCACTTGGATCAATGCTTTTCTCTTTCTTCACAAAATAGGTTTGGTCCCAGAGTTCAGCAAGTCAATAAAGTGAACCATTTAGGTTAGTGTCTCCCCTCCGAAATGATTTCCTCAAAATCAATATAGATGGGTTTTGAAGGAGTAATCCACGTCCAACAGGAATGGGTGGTACTAGTAGTGGAACTTTAAGCCCTGTTTAGTTTTTCTTTTCTACTTCCTTAAGTACTCATTCTAAAAATTAGATGGAAGCTTGGGCTATTCTCTATACTCTTGAGAAAGCTTGTGTATCGATCTAGAAAATGATTTTTGCAAGATGGACTATGATTCTTGTCACCCTTCTGAATAGTGGAAATTTTCTAGATTGCTCTTGGAGGCTAGCCCTGGTGGCTATGCTGATGTACAATTTAATATGTTTGAGAATGAATATGAACCTTTTTGTTAATATGATTCTAGATGTTAAGTAGTTAGCTATAGATACACCCTTATGTGTGATCTTTTTTCTTAAATCAATATAAAAAGGTGTGGCCCCTCAAGCCACAATTTACGTGGAAATGAAAAAATGTAAAATAAACATAGATATGAGATAAGAAAAATAATAAACAATGGAATAATAACAAAAGCAATAGCCATTGCTAAAGTCTACCCTTCTCATACTTTGTCACTTGCATAAGCTCAAAAAAAGAGATGATATAAGCCCTAGAAAAGACATAGTTGTTGAACCTAGGAATTCTCATAAAACTTTTCAATGTGGAAATCGTTTCTGATCATGCATCTGAAAAATAAGTCTCGCCATAGATTTTTCTTAAAATCATAGTCAATGAATTTAAGGCCCCAGTGACATTTTTTGTTGTTCAAAAGCGACACCATACTAGACTATTTGCAAACAAACATGCAGATAGGCATTCTATAGATAGACTTGGGAACATCTTGCCAAGTCTTTAGTACATAATAAAGCAACTGAATTTCATAAATTGTTTTTTTGATATTCGATTTGTTTAAATATTGCCCATCAAAAATTACGTAGTACATCTCATCTTTTTTCTGCACAGGAGCTTGCAGTTCTGAAGAATCTGATAGCGAAGAATTTGAAGAAGATATTGTAGCAAAGGTATTTTTGGTGTTCTTTTTAAAGTGAAAATGTGATTGAAAATTTTGTATATTGTCATATTTCACTTGCAGAAAGGTCAAATTGTAAATAGAGGTGAAGTTGTATGGATTTAAGTTTCTTCTTCATTATTTATAATGCTCTCGATTCCTCCTTTGTAGCTGTAAAAATACTTGTTTATTTTCACCTTTCCAGATACCCTTTACCAGGTTCTTCAAGATTCCAAAATATCTTGGGCTGACCCCACTCCAGCTTGTCCTAACTCCTACTTGGTTTAGAGACCTAACTCCTTTTTATATGTGTCTTCATCTTACTACTCCATTTGTAGGTTGCAAACAAATCATCCTTCTTCCACCAACGAGTCATTACATTCAAGAAAGACCATGTCTGACGATATCAACACACAAAAAAAATAGGGAGGCAATTGCTAGACTGCGCTCTAACTTAAAAAGAAAAGGTGATGGAAAATGTTATTGTCCTTGCAAAATGTGTAAGGGCTTAAAGACTCGAAGATATCTAATCACAACAGCTGAGCAACATTGTAGGCAACATGGTCACATTGAAGAGGGAAACGAGTATTGCCCATTGGTATGTATTTTAATAGTTTATAAATTACATGAGACATGATTTGATGATGACATCATGGTCATGGTTAATATAAGGTCATCATTTTCATATAGGTCAACATCCTTGAGTTTCATGTTATGGACCATGACAATTCGGAGAATGCGGATTTCCAAACGAGGGAACATGGAGGTGTGAATATTGAAGTAGAAGGTAACAATACCATGGAAGAAGATCAGGATGATGAAGATCACGATGATCAAAATGATCACGATGATCAAGATGATAATGATGATGATGATGATGATGATGCAGAGTTTGATGTACCTTTACTTGAGAAGGCAAAGCAGCCCCTATATGAAGGCTCCAAAATAACTCTTCTTGTCGTTGTATTGCTATTGGTGAACTTGAAGGTAATGAATGGTTTATCCAATGTAGCAATGACACATATGTTAAGGTATGCCATCTTCTTTCATTATTTTACTCGTAGTTCCCTTACAATTAACATTAGGTTCGTGTAGCAATTAATATTCTTTAAATTAAGAAATTATATTTTTGGTCGTAGGTTGATAGGTGAGTGTTTGTTACCACCATCAAACATTCTACCTCGCTCGTACCGAGAATTATTTGCCATCATGAAAGATATTGGAATGGAGTATCAAACAATAGATGCATGTCCGAACGATCATATTATTTATTATAAACAGCATGAATTTTCAACACAATACCCTACTTGTCATATCAGTAGATATCAATCAGATTGATTAACAAAAAAGGTGCCTCGCAAGGTTCTTCGACATATTCCCATTATTCCACGTCTGCAACGATTATTCAAGTGCAATAGCTTGGCACAATTTATGGATTACCATGCACGCAATAGAAGTCAAGATGACATTATGCGAATGCCTACAAATGGTTCGACATTTAAGGAAATAGAGGAAAAATGGCCACACTTTAAAGAAGAACCTCGTAATCTCAAGCTTTCATTGGCAGCAGACGGTGTCAATCCTTATGGAGAGATGAGATCTACTTACTCAGTGTGGCCTGTTTTTGTTATCAACAATAAAATACCTCCTTGGTTGTCCATAAAGAGAGAGCACATAATGTTGACACTGATTGTTCCAAGTATTTTTTGATTTAGTGGTCATCTAAATTAATTTATTATTACTAATCCACCAAATGGTCAAAATAATTATGTAATGTTTTTTCTCATTCAACTAGGTAAGTACCAAGTCAAAGATATCAACGTATATATTGAACCCCTTATCGATGAGTTGGTGGTGTTATGGAATGGGGTTACTATGTATGACATTTTTAGACCAATAGGACAAAGACAATTTCAATTTCATGCAATGCTTGTATGGACAATACACGATGCCCCTGGGGTAAGACATTTTTGCGGTATGTTCTCTTCTTGACACCTCTTTTTTGGTATGTCAAAGTTAACACATTTAATCCAATTATACACGATCTTGTAGGTCTTCAGACAAAGGGTAAATTTGCATGTCCAATTTGTGGTCCAAAGATGAAATCTTGTCATTCAAAAAGTTTAAGAAAGAAGGTGTTTGATGAGAATAGACACTTTCTGCACAAAAATCATAAGTACCGAATTACCGAAAAACATCTTTTCAATGGTCTAGAAGAGACTACATCAAAGCCACAGAGAATGACACCTCGCCTATGGAAGTTGGCATACAATAAAATAAATCGTCGAGGTAATGTCATTCCATTTGATGCTTTTTGTTTCAAATTTATATTTCGATATTGTGTTTTTTTTACTGATGATGTGATTGATGGTTGTGAAGGTAGTCAAGAAATCAATCTCCAACTTCCAAAAGGACTAAAAATTTATCCTAAATAATTTACTAGGTTGTCGTACTACGAGAAACTCCCAATTGTGCATTTGTTTGATCCTATGCATATTGGAAAGAATGTAGTAGAGACATTATGGAAAATCTTGGATGGAAGGCATGACAAAGATCAAATTGTCAAAACTTGTAGTGACATTGAAAAATGGTATTCGACCAAATAACAATGGAGACCGGATTGATACAAGTGCCCTTAGTTGGTTATTGTCAGAGCAGCAGAGCAATGCTATAAAAGAAGTCAAAAAAAATACGATTTCCCACAAGATTTGCTGCGAACATAAACAATGTCATATCAAATAAAAGTGAATTTGGGCCAAGGTTGAAAACACACGATTGGCATACATTTATTAAGGTAATTCATGTTATTTTTTATTCACTATATATTTATATACTGCATTTAGTTTCAATTGCATTCTTTTATAAAATATTGACAAGATCATTTTACAAATATTGCAGTACGTTCTACCTCTATCTCTCCCACACCACTTTGCCAACAATGCCAAACAGGTTATATATGATCTTGGAAAATACATGAGGTGGTTGTCATCTAAAGAAATCAATAAAGAAGATATAAAATATTGGAAGAGAAAAATTCCTCTTCTAATGTGTAAAATGCAAAAGTGTCTACCTCCAAGTTTTTTCAATGCACAAGAACACTACCTCATACATCAAGTTGAGGAGATTGAATTGTGTGGACCTGTACCAACCAGGTCAATGTGGATGGTTGAGAGGCACTTGAAATTTTTGAAAGGCTTGGTTCGACAGAGAGCACATCCCAAGGGTTCTATGGTGGAGGGATATATGGTATACCAGACCATGGTGTACATTACTGAATATCTTCCTAAGTTTGTAGCAAACATCCATGTAGATCGTATTTGGGATCCCAACTCAATTAACAAATTTGAAGGGGAGTACTTGATGGGCAAAGGTAGATCGAGGAAAGTGAGAGGTAAATCTAAGATTTTATTGTAGTTAATTAACTCATATAAATCTTCAATATAAGTTATTTTTAATTGGCGTATTTATTTGAAATAGGTGGTCGAGAGTGGGATGCAATACATTTGTATATTGCGAACAATCTTGATTGGATGACAGAATGGATTGAACGATGTCAACAAAATGGTTGCTCATTAACATGGGAAGGTGTTGCTTCATTGGTTATAGAAGCTCATCGTAATGGAGATTCCAATGTTATGCCGATGGTAGTTGATCTAGTAAATGGTTTAAGAGGTGGAGAGGTACGTAGAAATTTATTAATGATCATAACTCGACGTATGTTTCGTATCAAGTCATGATGCAAATAACTTACATAGACTTCAAAAATTGCAGTTCAAGCACCACAAAGCTATGTACTATCATGGCCACAAATTCTGCATAAAAAGGTTGGATGACACAAAGAAAACTTGTGATTCTGGGATAACTACAGTTTTCAAGGTCACCAATATATCATCTAGAAGCGACATACATCCTCACCAATCTCAAAATCAATACTATGTCATCTTGGATGATATAATTGAGTGTGAATTTAACACCTTCAAAGTAGTTCTATTCATCGTCAAATGGTACAAGTTACGACTAAATCAAAATGATCCAGATAGAACGGTTATTCAACATGATAATGGATTTACAATGATCAATACAAGGTCGTTTGAGCCAGTTGGAGATGAGCCCTATGTTCTTCCAAGCCAATGTGAGCAAGTGTTTTACTCAGAGGTTCCAAATAAACAGGGTTGGTCATTTGTTGTTAGACATGATCCAAGAGGAAGGCTGATAAAGTATAATGTTATGGAAGAAGAAGATATTGAAGATGATGAAGAAGCAGATGATGAAGATCAAGATGATGGTGATGACAATGATGGTGATGGTGATGGTGATGGTGATGATGATGATGATGGTGATGATGATGATGATGACGATGGTGATGGTGATGGTGATGATGGCGATGATGATGGTGATGATGGCGATGATGATGGTGATGATGGCGATGATGTCGATGATGATGATGATGATGATGATGATGATGATGATGATGAAGATAATCAATTACTACAAATGTCATCACCCCTTCTGTTGACGATCTTGCATTCCATATATAAGGTAAATTTGTTCATGTTTATGATGTTGCATATTGTTCATGTTGTCTTCTAAGTTATTTGTAGCATACACGTATCATGTAATTTTTAGCGAACTTAAGATAAATTATTAACATATGCAGGAAATTTGATTATATATTTATTGTGTTCATTTCTAATGATTACAACATATGTTATTTATAGTTACCAATGTTTATGTTGTGTCTGATTATGAACCTTTTTGCAAACAGTCAATTGACTACAGGTACATCATCACCCCTTCTATTGACATGTTTGCGATGTTGCCTATTATTCATGTTGTCTTCTAAGTTATTTGTAGCAAACGTGTATCATGTAATTTTTAGCTAACTTAAGGTAAATAATTAACATATTTAGAAAATTTGATTACATATTTATTGTGTTCATTTCTAATGATTACAACATAGTTTATTTATAATTACCAATGTTTATATTGTGTCTGATTGTCACCCTTTTTGCAAATAGTCAATTGACTACATGAGATTTGACCCGTTTGGCATGGACTGTGCATAGTGACATGGATCAACAGGTATAAGTCAATAAATAGACATAATTTTCTTATATTCTTCTTGTTTATCATTGAGCACGTATGTTATAAATAGACATTATATAATCATATAATGTATATATAGACAAAGAAGGTCTGTATAGAAATATAATTGTATAATCACTTTCAACTTACTACATTTTATATATGTCACTTTCACTTTCCATTTGATGGATTGCAGGACCCACCAAATAGGTACTTGTCAGATCTATCTACATCGAATGAGGGAAATGAGGAAATGGTAGATGAAAGCTCTACATGTAGTACGGCTAAAAGAGGGAGATCAACTAGAGGTCAAAAGAATAGAAAAAAATTTGATAAATGCATGCAATTTTTCCTTGCTAATGGGGGGTCATGTTCTTATGATGATGAGACCAAAGGCGACATCAAGGTGCCCTTTCGGTACTCACACATTGAGAAAGAATGGATACCCAATGAGCTACCTCCAATTAACATAGATTTTTGTGTTAATGAGAGGAAATATTGCATTGCTCCATCCTCATCACATGGTTTGGGCCTATTTTCCATGGATGGGATAAAGGTATGTTACAACAAAGTTGTCGAATTGTTCAAGTATGTTGGTCCATGCTACAATTACAATGATTGGATGCAGATTGTTTGATATAAAAAAAGTATGCGTAGGTATGGGGTATCAGCTAATTATATACAATGGAAAGAAAATGATCAAAGTAAAAGATTTTCTATGTACATTGATGGGAGACCAAAAGCAATAGGTAATATTGCAGGTTTTATAAATAGTACGTGACCTGCTTCAACTAGTAAGCAACCCAATTGCATATTTGAGGTGCATGAGGGGAATGAAGTTTTTGTTCGTGCAATAAAATCAATAAGTGCAAGGGAAGAACTACTAATTGATTACCATTTAAATCGTATAGATACAAACAATGTTACTATCATGACGGTTGTAAGTACTATTTACCATTTTGTTAATAAGTTTTTTTTCGCTGTCTATTGCTTTCAGTTAGCTAAATTTTTTTATGTTTAATCTTTGTGACAGGATGATATGGATCCGAAAAATGATAGAGGTCAATAGGATGCTACTCCCACCCCTTCTTCAACGAGGGTAAACCTTTTTGAAATTGTACAAATTAGATAGTTGAAAAATGTTATATTATTACATTATTTTATTTACAGTTTTTGAGTTTTTATGATAATTTTTTGATATTCCTCTCACAATTTGATGTTTAGGATAAGGGTAAAGCAGTAGCAGTGACCACCGAGCCACTAGCTATGCATTCTAATGAGGCCGATATTGCTGATACTCCCAATTTTATAAAAATGTTGAAAAAAAAAATTTGGCAAATTGATTTAGAAGCAATGAAAATTTTGGATGAGGCAAATATGGAACCCGAAGAGATGAGGAAGAGGCTATCAGAATTGAAAGCACAAGCTCAGCATTATGAAGTAAGCTCCAATGAATATTTAGTTATAACAAAAGTTCAATAAAGATTTATATTTTATAGTCTTTTATGTTGTGAAGTAAAATATGTAATATGTGCAAAAATATTTTATTGATACAATTTTTTTAAAGAATTGTAAGAAACTTTAACTACTAAATTCTTGTTATACAAAATTTTTTGGGAATTGATCCAGAACATGGTCAAGGACAACGCGGTGAGGGCGGTAGTAGCAGAGTTTCGGCTGCCACTGGTAAAATAATCTTTTAGTTGACAAGTTAGAAGGAATTTTTTTTTCAAACATTCAAAACTTCTTAACTCTTACTTTTATTATTTCAGAATGTCTTTGCTAACAATGTATTGTTCAAGTCATCTAGTGCAGGAGACCTCTACGAGGTTGATGGATGCCCGTACGAGATTGCCGACTGCAATGTCAGCAACAAGGGGACATCCAACTAGTAAATCCTTGTTTTTCTATATTTGGTTTTGTGTTAATTATGAGTTGATAATATGTACTTTAATCTTGGGATGCATCACATAGTGTATTGTTTTTTTTTTGGTAGGAGATGCACCGTCTAGTACGTCACCAAGTGCGGATCATAGTACATCTATTGGTGATAATTCACCATCATTTCCTGGAGCTACCTGTGTTTCTAGCACGGGATCTATGGAGACATCGTTGTTGATTGACCATAATGAATTAATGCCTTTGAAATGTCCTAAGCTTCCAGGTACTTTAAATAATTATTTTTTATATTGTAATAAGGATTTTCTTGCAAGATGTAAACATGATAGGAAGTGGTGAATGCAAGGGCTTTTGATGTGGAGTGATGCCTCATGACCTTTAGTGTGTCGTATTGTGCAAGTTGTTTAATTATTCTGGAATTCTTTTTTATTAGGGGTTTGGTAGGATCATCTGAATTATCAATGACCTTTTGTCTATACCATTAATTCTCTAGTTTAGTAATTTGGTACATTGCAATTTCATGCTTTGAGTAGAAGATACTAACTAATTTTTCTATAGAGAACCAAAAGTGGGAGTCTTCTTTCATATGATTCATTTTAATGGTTTTTACTATTAATTATCCCATGACATTTTTTGCAAGAAACGATACATTTTATAGGAGGCTTTATGACCTCACGCTGCAAAGATTCAGGCCCACCATACGTACTAGGTTGCTGTACATCATAACTGAACTAATTTTATCCCACTATTTTTTTTCATATCATTAATTGGTGCAACATTTTTCCTTTCATTCGAGTATTTTCTTATACTAGCTATATCTAACAATTTTGTGTTTTTTCTTAAAAGGTGGAACTACCAATCTCAAAAATTAAAAGATGAGCTCATCAAAGATATAGAGCATGAGTTTGGTAGTAATATTTTTTATCATAAGAAATTGTTACAAAAAGCTGCCAGACATCTTAAGGTTGTGAGGGACACATATAGAAAGAGCCTCGTCCACAACCCGAAGTACGAGCGTCCTCCCTTTGTTTCAGTGAGGGACTAGAATGAGTTCATTTTGGATGCAAAGGAGAAAGGGCAACGTCCACCAAAAAAAAGTGCACCAGCAAATCCAAAAAGGTATGCAATAGTATTAACTACTAGTACATTAATGAGCAAATTTAGGGTTCAACTTCAATATCAACAATTTCAACTAGCTCAATTTAATCTATCTATTGATGAAAGGTATGTAAGTCATATGTTGACACAATTGCTTATAAATCTCAATCTCAATCTGGGCATAAATCCTACATAAGATATATTGACCAAATGAAGCCCTTTATTCATATTTAGTGACAAATTTTAGAGCCTATGTCTCCTATGGGTTCTTTTCTCAAATTTTATCTTCGGTGAACTCAAACTCTAATTCAACTAAGAAATTCCTACTCAAAGTTGTGACAACCGAATCTTGTGATATGATGTACCATGTTAGATTTTGAGTCATAAAAATAGGCAACGCCTTGACCACTATACTTGTTGACTTTCCCTTTCTTTTACAATAATTGCTCGCTATCTTGAGTTTCCTATCCCCTGTTTTCTTTTGGGTCATGTGTGCATCAAATCTGCACATAATCTGCATGTAAATCCTGATGAAATCCATCATTGAAAATATCAAATCCCATATTCTGTAGTATTCTGTTAACTATGATAACAGTATATAATGTTGTCATTAGTGATTGTTATTTTATGCTGTCATCAATTCCATTTTGTGCTTTGTTGCATATCAAAAAAGAAGTGCATATACACTATACATCAGATTTAAGTGTGAAGCATCACAAAATCTAATCTCTATCTTCAGATAACAATGTAGTCTGAGAATCCTAAAGAATTTAAAGCTAAGCATTTCCACCACATCTAAAATCCATTCTTCTTTTTTAGTATTTTTCGTTGCTACTGAAGCTTTGATCACATGGATTATGTGTCTATACCCAACCAATAGATTATCCTTTTTAGGGAATCCCTGCTTTTTCTCCTGTGGAAACTGTAAAGATGGAAACTCATTAAGATATTTTTCCTGATATCACCCTGCTTCCAATCTTTCTCTTCCGTTCCTTAGCTCTTTGCAAGCTCACAAAAGGCATATCAACTTTGGTAACATGTTAATTATTTATGTGTAGACTAATTCAAACACATATATTACTGAAGTAAAGAGACAAAGTACCAAGCCTAACACATCTACCTTGGGGGAGCACTCTTAAAATACAACATAATGTACAACAAAATTCACAGTGCTTACAAATGACTTTTCATGTGATTTGAACCTTCACCTGCACCTCTTGTTCCTTCACATTCTCATCCTTTTGAATTCAATATTTCTCGCTATGATGTTTTGTCAAAATCCCTGAAATAGGACTTATTTCTCCAACATACTACCACGCATAATCCTCAATTTTGGTATTTAAATTTTGTTATTGTAAATATGAAAGGTATGTAATTCATATGCTGACACAATTGCTTATAAATCTCAATCTCAATCTGGGCATAAATCCTACATAAGATATATTGACAAATGAAGCTTCTAATATGTTCTCTCTGTGACCAAAGGCACTCACCCTTATAAAACCTTCACTTGCAGGTCCAAACCCACTTCCTAGAGTTGTAACTGTATGTTCTTTCTCAAGGATCTCAATAAAAATATCCCATGAATTTTGACCAAGAAATCGAACCCATACATATGGTGCATTTTTTCCTCCAAAGACATCAAACCCAAGTGAAGTAAATGTTTCCACAATGATTCTAGTATTCTCTTTATATCATCTAACATATTTCAAACTTTTCATATGTTGCAGGACACATCAAAGGCAACAAAGGCGAGGCTGGAAAAGGTTGGGCAGCACAAACTTGGCTTTGGGGGATATTCAAAAATCAAAGCACGCGTTGTAAGTAGCAATAAATGAATTGCAAAGAAAAATTATTTATAAAATGCAAATAATTTTGTTAATTAATAAAAAAATGCAGGGCGTTGATTTTAATCTGGAGGCCACAAAAGAACACACAAAAATTGCCTTCAAGCAAGGCTATGCAGCGATGGCTGAACGCCTATGGCAAGCTTCTATTGCCCCAACCGAACAGTCTCCTGCATCATGTGCACAGGTAAATATGCAAAAAAAAATATTAGAAATTGAATACTTGAGCAACAATTTATTTGATAATAATGTGCATGACATTGCAATGCAGCCTGTTAATCTTGACACAAATCATACACAGCATCATGAAGCCCCTGATGTGCATCGTATTGTCGATGGAGGTGCTCATTTGTTATTTAAAACTAATTATGTAATTATTAATACAATTTAAAATCTTTAACTACACTTGGTGTAACCTTTTTGTGTTGAGGATATAGAATCATGTCGAGTGCCAGAGGATGTTCAGACTGATCAGCAGGTAGATCATGTGGCACATTCAGGTAAAGAAAATCTATGTTTTGTTCTTTTAAATTAATTTTTTGATTTATAGTTCTTTTACTTAAATAAAAACTCGTAATTCACTAATATAAAATGGTGGGAATTTAACCTCATGAAGTACTTGTTATTGCAGCGGACCCCCCCTTTGGTGCAGTGGCCTCATGGTGTTCTTGAATGGATGAGGAGGAGACATGTGTTAGAACCAGTAGAGGAGGGGGATCCTAACAAGGACATTGATATTCCTCTTAGAAATTTTATGAAAAAAAGAGATGATTATTCATGAATGACTTACTCTTGAATATTGCTAATGAATATTGTGTTAATGAATATTGTTTTAATGAATTATTCATGAATGACTTACTCTTGAATGTTGCGTGTTAATGAATTATTCGTGAATGTTGTGTGTTTATGAATTTTATGTGTTAATGAATGTTATCATGTGATTATAATGATTGAATGTTCTATTTCAAAAATGGATGAATTGAATGTTATTAAATGTTAATGGGGAATTTAGTGATGTTAGGAGGGAGGGGGGGGGGGAGAGCAAATGAGCTTCCACCTTCACGTGGTTGGCCCTGTTAAGTAGAGAATATTTAACTATTCTCGAAACCAAGTGAAGCTCAAACTTTAAAGATAAGCTTATAGTTAATAGTGACAACCAATTAGCAAGTCGAAATGAAGTTCTTCTTTACAGGTACCTTTTTAGTTTTTAAAGCACGATATCATGTTTTTAATATTGTATAGTTTTTTTCTCTTAAGTTAAAGTATTCTTTTACTATAACAACATAATTTATGACCATTTTAGTAACTATTCTAACATCACTTTATGACAAATTATGTTTCTCAGATGTTGAGCATGGCTGCAGTTGTGCAATTGCCGTTTCAGAGTATTGGTGTGGTTTACGGGGACATAGGAACATCACCACTTTATGTGTATGCGAGTACTTTTCTTGATGGCATCAAACATCCTAATGACATTCTTGGGGCTTTGTCTTTGATCATATATTCTCTCACTCTTTTGCCCCTCATCAAATACGTCTTCATTGTATTGTGGGCCAATGATAATGGAGATGGTAAGATTATAACAGCTCTAGTTTCACTTTGTTTTTAGGTCAAAGTTTGATCTTTTTGATGTGAAAACATGTGTTCTAAGTTTAAAGGGATGGTTTCTTTTGCAGGTAGAACATTTTATCTTTATTCTTTGATTTTCCGCCATGCAAATGTTAGCATGATACCCAATCACCAGGAAGAAGACAGGAAAATCTCCTCATATACACTTGAAGTTGCAGGTAGATAGCCCAATAGAGCCATTAGGATAAAGGAAGCTCTTGAACAAAGTAACTTTGCCAAGATATGTTTGTTAATACTAGCCCTTGTGGGGACTTGTATGGTTATAGGAGATGGCATCCTCACCCCTTGCATCTCTGGTACATATTATTGTTTTTACAATATGTAATGCTTTTTGTTGTTATTTTTCAATATATTGTATGCTTGTTATATCAATGTTTCAATAGTGTGATCTATTATCATATGTTAGAAATCAAATGATCTCGAAGTCTACTTAATTCACAATAAATCCCTTAGATTGTACAAAATTTGTTAACTTTTCCCTTTCATTTGTTCAAGTAGTTTCACTAACACTTAATTTGTTGATATATTTTAGTTCTTTCAACAGTGGAGGGAATCAAAAGGGTGGACAAGTCGCTCAACCAAGGTGAGCTTTCGGCATTTGCTCACATTATAATATTTAAGATGGGTAGGAAGGTTATGGTGAGCAGAAAACATGAACATGAAATTAGATTGATAAACTAATGACATTTCATTCTTTGTCCTATTCCTCAATTTCATGCTTGGGTTTTATAACCCCAATTGATCTTCCTTGAAACATTATTCCATTTCTTTTATGAATTCTAAAGTCAGGAATCTCTGAAATTGTAATGACTTTGCAAGGTATCCTAGCAAATCTCAAATTCACATTCTTTTTTTTCTATCTTAAAGTCTTGCCTGTAGGAAATTGTGATCTTGTGTTGAATACACGTGTTAACCTAAAAATTTATCTTACTTTCTCTTTGGACCTACTTTTGGTGTAATCTTAGAACCCATATTGTTGTACTCAAATTTGGAAGGCACGCTGGAGATGGCATAGCTGTGAAATGCATGTGTTTGGAAAGCTGTTTGGTTTTTATCTTGATTGATGAATAGTTTGCTATCATTATGTAGATAATGGCTTCGGTTACAGGCATCTTATCTTTCCATAAACTGTCATACCTAATGACCTGAGAACATCCTAAAATTTTGACATGTTATATCTGATTTGGAGGAGGAAGAAGTAAAAATGATTCAAAAGGTTGTCTAGAATGAGAGAGTAGTGTGCTTCCATAGTTTTCATCTGTCTTATTCTTGTATATTGGAATGACTTGAATATTTTTAAATGCAGGAAGAACTGTGCCAAAAAGAACGTAAAAACTGGGATGAATTTCGAAGATTGCTGGAGGATCATAAAGCAACTAGCCTGCTTACAGCAAAGACACACTTCATTTGAAGCAAGCTCTTTTCTTTATGATCCTCCAGTTCTTTGATAAAGCAAAGAACTGGAGGATCATGAAGCAAAGAGCCTGCTTCAAATACATCTGGTTCACCACCCAAGGATTTGTTTGAAGATGTTGCAGAAGGGATGAAAAAGTAGGTAAGAAAGTTGCATATATTTTAATGATTTGATTGCAGGATTTAATTGCACTTTCACAATCAGGCTTGCAATCATTATTACTCAAGGCAATGTATGTTTGATTCCTTTGATGTAACTATTTTTTGAATATGTATCTTTGGCAGTACCAGGAGGACAAATCAAACATAAAATATGCTATGGGGTCAGGAAAGGTGTGTCTTTTCTACTTTAAGATTTTCCATTGGATGTAAAATATATTGTAATCTTTTTTATTTAATGATTGCAGCTCGCAGTAACATCAGCATGGACTCTTGACAAGTTCAAAGCCTCCATTGGGGAACTATATGATTTGGCTGCTACATCTGAAACAAATCTTAAGGTTTGTTCTGGTTACATTTCTAGATTTTTTGTCTTAGCTACAGAAGACTTCACAATAAAAGTATTTGGTATTTGCCTTTGAACAATGTTGTCACATATTGTTATGTTCCTAGTAACTACTATTTATACAAACAAGGATCTTATCCTTATGTTCCATATGACTCTGGTTCCTAACTAATTCGATCATTGCATCAGCTATATTATGTTTTGACTCATTTGTACTGGTAAGTAGTTGTTGGAAGTGAATCGCTATCACAAATGCATTAGTCTGTTCTCATTAGTGGATAATGGATTTTTATTAGGTTAAACTAAAATAATTGCAAATTTTGAAAGTAATGCAAGTTGTTTTGGGATATATGATTTTGTTAGGTCTTACTGACATCCTGTGTATTTCTTGCAGCTTGTGTTTGAAGAAGTGATTGAACAAGTAAAGGAAAAGGAAGAGAAAGAAGCAAAAAGGAGGGAAAGGCTGGCAGATGATTTCACGGCTTTGCTTTATTCTCTGAAGGTTTACATTATTCATTTTGGAAAAAATCCTTCTAATGCAGTCTCTTTTTCCTCTACTACTTTTACACCTGGAGTAAAATTGCACAGAGTTTTGTACATTAAAAATCCTGAATATGAATGAATTTCTATTCTTATCATAAACGAATTTCTATCTATGTAACAATAAATTAGTTATATATTGTTTTTCCATTTCAGGAAATTGTTACTTCCTCAGAATGGGAGGATTGCATACCTTTTCTCAAAGATGTGGAAGCATACAGGTAAAAGAGCCACTATCAAGAATTAATCTTATTGTGAGTAATTAAAGATAGTTATCATGTACCTTACACTAGTAGTAGCTATAAATATATTGGATATGAATATTCAGGGCAATTAGTGATGAAAGCTTCTGTCGGGAGATATTTGCTAAGTACATTGCAAATCTTCATGAAAAGTTTAAGGAAAACAAGCGCAAACAAGATGAAGAAGAGGTACATGACCTGATTATCATTTCCACTTTCATATCTAATTTTGTCAAGATCTAATTGTTGTTTAAATACCTTTTGAAAGCATATTTGGGTGAGTGTTGTACTGAGAATGCAAATTAGACCTCCTTGTGAAGATAATTGTATTACTAACAAGTTATTTTAACTACTTTTACAAAGTAGCTATTAGAAGTTAAATTGTTGCAAACTAGCCTTTATCAAGATCTGATATGACCTAGATGAGATGAGTTAGGGTTAGTAGACTAACCAACATGAAAGGTCGTTCCATGTTGAACTAGAAAAAAATAATTTTAAAATTTAATATGAGAGGCACCCACCAGATAAGATTTGGATGTTGTCTACAAGCACAACTCTTAACTATGAAATTGTTATAATATAGTGTGTTAAGATTTGGATGCCTTAGTTCAATTTCCTCTTGGTAGAGTTTCAAACATTAGCTCAATGCAATCCTTTTGGTTTAAAATTTGACAAAAAAAGTTTCTTAAAATTCTTATAAATGAAAAAAAGTTTGTAAAAGAAGCCCTCATATTTCCATACAGTAAAATTTCTTTTTAATTACAAATTAGATTAATTGAAACTGTGAACTTCACTATACTATGACCATTTCTGCCACTTAGGATAGCCCATACATTGCGACCAGTCTTTTTCTTGTATTTGCAGCTTAAGTAGTTCACCGCCAACAATTTTTCTCTTCAATTTTGCTACTATTAAGTTAATCCATACGACTAATTTCTTTTTATCCGAGCTTCTCTTCAAGGCTCTCATACATGAGGAAAATGGGGCAAAATTAGTGCCTTGGTTGTATTGATGTTTTCACATATTATTCACCAGACCTGATTAGAACTAACCTATGAGAACTTTCTGCTGCAACAACTTTAGTAAGCACATTATTTGTGGAGTAGATACAAGGTTTTGTCTCCAGCATTGAATGCCTCGTAGATGGAGAAGAAGTCTAGTGCCAAGGTTTGTACATTCCATAGAGATTTTTGCTATCTTGATCACATGGCACCATCATTTTTTTGTTTGAGGTATAATACAAAATGGCGACGTACAAAATGTAAGGTTGCTCAATCAAATTATATTAATTTCCTCATTTGCAAGAATAATTTAAACAATTAATACTACAATATATTGCATTATTATTGATCAGTTTCGGAGGATGATGAAAGATTTTTAGGATAAGCAATCTATGGTTTAGAACATTTTGTTGTGTCATCATAAAAAAATCAACTCTTCAATGGGCAAGTGAACTGCAACAGTTGTCATCCTGACTATAATGATTACAAATATATGTATACATTATGGTTAACTTCAACAAAATTCATTCTATTGGCACAAGATTCATATACATCAGCCATTTGTGAAGCAAATATTAGCCCAAAACAGTTGGAACACAGTCATCAATGTTAAAGCCAAAAGAAATACAAAAGTTGTCAACAACACTCTTGACATTCTCTATGTATATCCTAAAAAAATGTGCTATCATCAAATGCACTTAACGATGATGTCAGCCATTCCAATATGCATGCAGCTTTAATGTTAAATGAAGATAATTCTAATGTAACAATCAATCATTCTAGCGATTCTTTTGGCCACAACTTCGTCTAGGCTAAAATCTCTTCCTCTGTAATTAACTTCTGAATGCCTCCATAAAATCCTTCAACCTCACCTCCTGCTTCATGATGACGTTTCCTATTGATTGGAGCATGTCTCAATCGAGAACCAGAGGTATATTGATGAAGAGATATTGAATCTTATTAATATAACAACTAACTTGATAGCATTAATATACATTATGGATGAAGAGATATTGAATCATTTTATGGACCTTATCCTTAGTGGCTATGAAACGACATCTAACTTGATAGCATTAATTTTGAAGTTTCTAACTGAATGCCCTAAGGCATTGGAGCATCATTAAAGAAAACATCAAGGGATAATATTTGAATTGTGGATATTTGTAAATTATGTTGGTTTTAGATAGTTATAGTTATAGTTATATATGCGCTCTTATGATGATGTGATTGGGACTGTAAGTTTTTTTGTCACATTTATCTGTTTGAAAAATAGATGAAATTATTGGCTTTCATTCCTGATAAATAATTATTTCCTAATTTTATTCTTCCCTGCAGGAACCAAAATTTAGACGCGCTGTGCCAATTATTGCAAAGCCTTTGCTCTCATAGGAGCCTTCTAAACTCTACAAAATTTGAGTTGTAAAGCATAATTGCTCAGTGGAAACAGGATATCGTGCACATTTTTTCCTCCTTCCCATTGTTTTGTATAAAATAAATCATTTGAAATGTGCATGATACCTTGACTCTCATGCATCAAGCAATTACGCTTTATAATCAAGTTTTGTGCAGTTTTGAACGCTCCTATGAGAGCAAAGCTTTTTTTTAAAATGGGATAGCGCATCTCAATTGCGACATATGCTGGTCTCAATTGCGACCAATCTTCATCGCAATTGAGACACCAAACTGGCACCATTTACATCGCGAGTATAGCTCTGACGTCGAAAGCTAAGGGTTTGTCATCAGAATTCCAACTCAAAATTGGGCAAGTTTACGTTGAAATTGGAAAAATAACAGTTTAGGCTAGATAGAGAAATGGACGAAATTTGTGTCAGTAAATCGATGTTTATGTAGTCAAAATTCTGACGCACAATGAATGTGGTGAAAAACCAACCAAATTTGTTTGACGACGACTTTGGTGGCTTTAGCAACCAACTTGTGTCAAAATTGAGACCTTTTCGCGTCGCAAATTAGCCCTAAATTTACTAGTGGGTCTTGTTGTAGTAAGGTACATGAGGCTCCCAACCAAATTTTTGTATGATGTAGTGTCAATATTGGGACTTGGATCATCCTTGGTTAAGTTTTCACCAAGGGCTACAGGGGTAGCAACTATCGTGCATGACATCATTCTAAATCGCTTCAATAAATCAGCAACATACTTGGTTTGAGAAATGGATATATCGTCAGGTTGTTGTTGCACCTCTACACTAAGAAAATAATGCATAAGTCCCAGATCTAACATCTCAAATGCTTGTTTCATTTCTTCTTTGAATTATGTATGAGAGATGTGTTATTACCTGTAAAAATGAGATCATCAACATAAAGGCAAACAATTAGAATATCATTACCAACATGTTGGACATAGAGGGTTGGCTCTCAAGGACTTTGAATGAATCTTTTCTTCAAGAATAACTATCAATTTCTGCATACCAAGCACATGGTGCTTTCTTCAACCCATAGAGTGTTTTTTCTAGCTTGTAAACCAAGTGTTCTTTTCCTAAAATTTCATAGCTAATAGACTGATCCACATAAATCTCCTCATCAATATAACCAATTAGGAAAGCTAATTTTACATCCATCTGATAGACTGGCCACTTGTTTTGAGTAGAAAAAACAATATAATTTTAACTATATCAAACTTGACAACTAGAGCAAAAGTCTCTGAATAATCTACTCCGGGTGTTTGTGTGAATCCCTTGGCAACTAGTTTAGCTTTTTGTCTTTTCACAGAACCATCAACATGATATTTCACCTTGTAAATCCATTTGACACCAATCACCTATTTGTCTTTTGGAAGTGGAACTAATTCTCATGTATCATTTCTCTCAATAGCATGCATCTCTCCATTGATAGCATCAATCAACATTGGTTCTATTACAACTTACTCATACATAGAAGGTTCAACTTGAATAGAACTTAACAATGATCTAAGTTAGCAAACAAATCCACAATATAAGTCCTTTGATATATTTCATTTAAACTTCATACCTTTTGTGAGGAACTTGTATTGGATTATGAGTTTGCTTTCACCTAAAGAGGAACTTGGTGAACTTGGTGGACTTGGGCTTGAGCTTCCACTTGAGCTTGTCGAGAGAGGAGGTACTTGAACATCTTCATTACCCATGATGAATAGTGTAGATTGTTGAACTTCTTTTTTTCATTTCCATACCCCCCCTCATCAAAAACCACATCTTGACTAATAATCGATTGCTTTGTGTTAGGTTCATAAATTTTATATCCTTTGATGGAATCAAAATATCCCACAGATACAAATTTGAGATTTGGCATCCAACTTTTTCCTCTTTTTCAGAACAGGAACATGAACATATGTAGGGCAACCAAATACGCAAAAGCGAGCTACTGAGAACATGTGTCCACTCTAGGCTTCCTTTGGAGTGATATTCTAAAGCACTTTTGTTGGGCTTCGATTTAACATATAAACTTTGGTTGCCATTGCAACTCCCCAAAAAGAATTTGGAAGGTTCTTAGACTTTAACATACTTTGTGCCATATCCATAATGGTACGATTCTTTCTTTTTGCAATACCATTTTGCTAGAGGGTAAAGGCTTTTGTAAGTTGTCTTTGAATGCCATGCATGTCACAAAAATCAACAAACTCTTTGGAGATAAACTCTCCCCCTCTATCTATTCTGAGTATTTTAATGGAATGCCCACTTTGCTTTTCTACCATAGCTGTAAAATGCTTGAAGCATCCAAGTGCTTCAGATTTCTACTTAAGAAAATAAACCCATGTGTGGCACGAGAAATCATCAATAAAGGTCAAAAAATAGACATTCTTACCCAAGGATTCCTCTTGCATAGCACCACAAATGCCAGAATGCACAAGATCTAGAGGAGATTTTTCCTTCCATGACTTGTTCACTAGAAAACTTTCTCGATGTTGCTTACCAAGAGCACATTTTGAACAAACTTCTTTTTCTTGAATGGGTAGGAAGTCCTCTCATTTTATGAAGCAAACTTAAGCACTGAAAATGCAAATGACCATACCTTTGATGCCATAACCATGAATCATTTGTGCTTGCCTTAAGAGCATGCATATTAGCAGAAACCAAAGTGAGAGGAAACAATCTATTCTCTGTCATACAAGTCTTTGCTACAAGATGGTGGTTAGTTTATTTATCAAAAACTTTGCAGCAGTTATCCTAAAATGACCTTATAATATTTTGCTACAAGTTGCCCAATACTCAAAAGAATATGTTGTAACTTGGGCACATGCAAGGTGTCATGAATATAAGTAGTATCTCCTTGCTTATTTTTCACTACAAGGGTATCTTTTCCCATAACATCAACCTCTTTATAATCACCAAATTTTACTTGACTTCTCATAGATTCTTCTAATTTGACAAAGAGATCATATTTACCTATCATATGATTTTTAGCACCCATTATCAAGAAACCATACGTCCTTTTGAGGTTCTTTTGCCAAATTGCATGTAAAGAACGTGGAGTGTGTTGCATCTTCGAGAGATACTTAAGTATAGTTGGCTTGTAACTCATTCAAATTAGATTTTTCTTTCTAGATTTAGATTCATAGTGTCCATACTTTTCACAATATCTACAGTGGATGCTTCTTCAATCCTCAGAACTCCTTCCTCTTCCTCGTCCTTTACCACGTCCTCTTGATGTAGAAGACTCTCCTTGAATTTTGTTTGATTGAAAAGGGGTTACAGGTTTTTTTTTCAATTTTGACTATAGATTTGAAGGCTTGCACTAGATTCTCTACTGAACGTTGCATTTTCTCTTCATGTGATTGCAAAGAACCTATCAACTCTTCAATTTTGAAGGTAGATGTATCTCTACTCTGTTCAATGACTATGACCACTCGGTCAAACTTAGAAAGAAGACATCTCAGAAACTTCTCTACAACCTTTTTCTCTGTGATAGTTTCCCCTTGAATTTTAAGATGATTGATAATAGTTTGAGCCCTTGTAATAAACTCATGAGTGGATTGAGCTTCACTCATCCTTAAATTTTCAAAATCTCTTTGGAGGGTTTGAAGTATCACCAATCTTATCTCATTAGATCCTTGGTATGTTGTTTGAAGGGCTTCACATGCATCCTTTGACTTTGTCATACCAGTTATACGAGGGAAAATAGACATATCGAATGCAGTTTGAATGAGGAAAAGAGCTCGATTATCCTTCTTCATGTCATCTTTCAACTGATTCCCTTGAGCCTATTTTAAGGCATTTAAAGCATTTAGGTCTACAGGCTTGATGTATCCTTCTACTAATTCCCAAAGATCTTGAGATAATAGTAGGGTCTTCATCTTGATATTCCAATATTCATAGTTGTCTCCAAAAAACAACGGAAGCTGGAATGGAAAGTTGCCACCATTTGCCATTCTAAAAGATCTTGAAGAAAACCACTACTCTTCCTGCAAGAGAACAATATTCTACAGCCTGCTCTGGTACCAATTAAAGATCGAAAATAAAATCTCTTATGCTAAATTGATAATCAAAGAAATAAAAAAATAAAGCATAAACAACGAACAACCAAAATCAGAATAAAAACCCTATTTTTATTGAATGTGTTATTTCTTAATTTAAAGAGTACATAATATAGGAAAACTAAAAAACTTAACATTGAATGCTGATCAAGGAAGATAGTGAAAACTGCAATAAAAGATCCTAAACAATAACATGCAAAGAGATTGCATGATAATAACATTTTTGCATAGTATGCAAACTAATTAAAAATTAATTAAAAATGATGCCTATGAAGCTAACTACAATATGCAATTTTATTAAGCATAAAATTAATAAAACAATCTAAATTAAGATTGATGAAGTAGACTCATGCAGTGAAATTGAGTGTAGAACTTAAAATTTAAAAAAATGGTGCCAGTGCATTGTGAGTGAATTCCACTCATGAGCAATGGAACAAAAGCTTCATGAGTGGTGCATGCATACATGGTGAATGCATGCCATCAAAATTGGTACCGTGGATACTGAGATAGAATGCAAGATTCATATTAGGTGCTGATGTAGAAGACTCGATAATTATTTAACTATCTTATTTAATGCAACTCCTTACTTTGATAGTGTGTGGTTGTATTCAATGATGATGTCATAACAATGTCTACTATGAACTCTAAAGTTTCTTGCAAAGGTAATCTTTTAAATTCATTATGGTGGGAGATTCTTATAATAGTTCTCCTCAACATTGTATAATGGTAGAATTTCTTATTCTTTATGGTGGATAGTACATATGGTGATATCCGACAATATATCATAAAGATAATCTCTACATCAACTATGGTGGATATTATATAAGTTAATATATTTCCACCTAATATATCAAAAGTCTCCCTAGCTAAAAAGGGAGTGTTGAAGTTAGCTTCAGGAGGCTTTCATGTTAGATTCATAATGACATCTTGAATAATGGATTGTATTACTTGAGAAAATTACTAACAAATCACATTTAGTATTCATTATGCCATAATGAAAGGTGGTGTCCTTTTGGTCATACCACCAACATATAAATAAATAGGAAGATTGAGTCTTCCTCCACAAACAATTTTTTGGAAAAAAATAAAATATAAACTCTTATTTGTTAACAGGGTTGACTATTCCTCTCACTTGAATAGTGATTTCATTCATGTAACCCATTGATTGAATATAAGTATTATACCTAGTTGGGTTAAACTAAGAAATCTCTTGCTATAATCTTGTGAAGTTTCTATTGGAAATACTCTTGGCCATTTTTTACAAGAGGCTAAATCATCAACAAACTTCAACCATACTTGTGGATATTAACACCTTCAAGGATTTTCCCAAAGATATTATCTCTTGTTGAGGACAAAGTGTGGATTATAAGAGTTTTTCCTTTCAGTATACATTTTTTTCTAGTCCACCTTTGGATCTTTTCGTGTAAAGTGTTGAGGCTATAGACCATACCATGTTGGAAGCTTCATGCTACCTCCAATTCCTACAAGGGCTCAATACACGTTCTTAGTGGAGCTTTTCCTGTAACTCCCCTCTCATTTGATCCTTTTGAGGATGAAAAATAAAGGATTGTTCAAAAAAGGAAGAGAAATCTTCCTAAACATGCTCTTCTTCCACACAATGTTCAAAAGTGCTCAAAATGCTAGGAAGGGGCATGGAGTTTTCTAGGTCTCTTTCCTTTCTTGTTGTACTAACAACTTGAATACTAAGTGTAAAAGGTTTTAAGACCTTATGATCATTGTGCATTGGGAATCATCTTGGTAATAGTTTTGCAACCACCTAGCTTTACATTGGTTGACATTAGGCCCCTCAAGACCCATTTCATCAATTTTATTAAAAACTTTCCCTTGTTGTACTTGCAATTTGTTTCCAAATATTTATCACCTTGTCATGTCTAGCTTTAGCTTATACCTATTTTATTATTCTCTACTTTAGTCTTTTGTGGAATTAAACATTCCTTCAAGCTTTCCCCTTCCATTTACCTTGGATAGTCATTTTTTCTATTTTGATTATCTAGCTTCTTAATTCTTTATGTTTGGATAGTTTCTTTTACATCCTTGTTCATTTGTGTCATTTGGTGTTTGAGTGTGTATCAATGTTTCTATAAATTAAAAAATATTTTCCTTAATAAATTAATTTGGTCATAATGTGCTTATATCTCTTGTTGCAATTATAAAATTCAAAGCAACACTTCTATTTTGATGATATATTCATATTTTATTAAAAATTGCAGCCATTAAGCAATTATTAAATGTGGTACCAAATAAATTATGGATGCAATAAAAAAGAGAATATGCATTAACATCTCATCGACTAAACAAAGGCTTTGATAAACAAATTTGTGGAGAACAAATTTAAAAAATCATAAGATTATTTGCGAGATTATAAATTATTAATTTTTTCCAAATTACAATACTATTGCATTCATTCAATTCTAATTCCAAATTAATTTAGCCAATTATTTCAAAGAGCTAAACTTTTTTTTGACATTAAAACCTATACATAACATATTTTTTAATGTAAAAATTTTAAATGTTTAATTTCTCTTCCTATTAGTCATAGAAGTTGAAAATTCATTTTTTAGAAAAATATCACAATTTTATAGAGCAACAAGCATGGTGATCAAGAAATGTCATAAGACTAACCATCTTGCTATGCGATGCTCCTCTAATAAGGTTAGATCGAAGAAATCACCTTCTTGCTGGTTAGGGGTTTTAGATGATCACTATACGATTTAGAAAAAAACCCACAGATGTGGATGGGTTGGATAGCTCTTATCATATTGATCTCTCATTGGTTGAGGATTCTATTGTGTCTCTGATGATTCGATTGTTGTCCCTACGACGGTTTTGACTCAGAATGTTGTTTCTGACCCTTCTCCTATTGTTGATTCCATTGATTAGATTATTGTCCCTTTGGCAGCTTTGAATCAGAATGTTGATGTTGTCCCTTTTTCTTTTCTTGACTTTGTCCAAAACATTCTTGTTGGTGCTTCTCCTGCTATGAGGGTTTTGGGGGTTAGTGGGGATTTTCAGAAGGTTGTTGGGTAGGTGGAGGATGGTTGGACATCAGTTAAAGGAAAAAATAAAGGAAAATCCTCCAAACCTTCATTTGATATGTCTTTTTGTTCTCAAAAGACTAGACCAAAATGTAAATCTTGATGGTATATGGTTTCTTGGGCTATTTGCCCTCTTGTGGGGAACTTGGGTGTGTCCCTCTAGTTTTTTGGGTGGTTTTCCACAGTTTTTTTAAGATTCTCATTGTTATATCTTTCTTGTCACTTTGTACAAGGTTTTGGGCCCTTTCAAAACCTATTTTTACTTAATCAAAACAATCATGGTGATCATAGTTGAATGGTTTGTGCATGGCAATGGCGTTGTGCTTGAGGCATGGCTAGCGTTTGTGTCTTAGCTCGTATTTGGTACCATTCTACCTTCTTTCTGTTAGTACATGCATGGTTGGGAGGAGTGTGGTGTTTGTGGGTAGTGAAGAAACAGTTGGGGGGTCATTTTTGTCATCAGTGAGCAATAGGATTTCATTGTTGACTAGGATTGGTTGTTGTGGGTTGGTCTATGTTTGATTGGTGGTGCATGGTCATCGCAAACCCCTTTGAAGTGTGGTGTCTCTTTTGGGTAATGAATAATGGAGCAATAAGGCATATCCTCCTCACACAATGTGTTTGATGATATGGACATGGTGGATCCCTCTCATCTAGAGAAAAATGTTGCTGAAGGGTATGCAAATAATCTCCAATTAGGGGATGGAACTACTTCTAAGAGCATGACTTGTATAAAAAAGGTGAATGGGTGTCTGGAGAGGTCAGAGGATCGACCAGTTTTAGTCATCCAACCTAAGCAGGTTTTTGAGGATGCCGAATACTAGGGAAGGCATGCACTCATCTATAAGTTGTTGGGTCTCTATCTTTCTCTTTTAGTGTTGGAATCGTGGGCACATCATATTTGGAATTCTAAGGAAGAATGGAGATCCTCTTGGCAACTAATATTTATTTCTCAATTATGACTAGATAGAATTAAAGTTTTTAAAGGAGGCCCTTACTTCTTCACCTAGGTGGGACTTTTCATCGAGCCTTGGCACATTAGATTTAACTCTACTAAGGAGATCCCCTCTCAGGTACCTCTATGGGTTCACCTTCCAAGGCTTCCATTAGAATTCTGGAGAGAGGATATCCTTCATTCTTTTTTTATTCTACTTGGGAAACCAACAAGTTCATCTACTCAGACTCAGGATCGTAAGATAATTTCTTATGCATGAATTTGTGTTGAGGTTGATCTAAAAAATCCTTTCTCAGACTCTATAGAAATCTGCTTAAGCTTTGTATCATGGATTCAATGGTTGGACTATGAGACCTTACCATTTAAATGTAAGATTTTTCATGAATATAGATGTTTATTGTTGGAAATAATCAAGACTAGCTAGGTTACTGAGTGGGGAGGGGTGAATCAGTAACCTCAAAACTTTTAACAAATTCGGCACTTAACAACACAATCCATTCACCATTCATTAATCTAATCTACTACATGCATGACAAACTTAAGATAAACATTTATGGCACATGAACACAATATTTTGGTGACCTAGAAACCTTCCAAATAGAAATTAAAATTGGGGTGGGAATGATACCCACAAAACTTCAATACTGCAATATAAAGTTGGCTTGTTAAGGCTTACAATGATCACTTCAGATGATCTGCCCTACTAGGAGCAATTAGGACTGCTAGGTCCACCTTGTTAGAGGTTTTACAAATATACAATGAAGTATGCACTCTGCTAGGAGAGTTAAAGAAAAGATTGTTAAGCCTACCCTACTAAAGGATTTGAATCTGATTCACCTGTTAGGATGAAACAATAGATGTGACTTACAACTGATTTGCTGATTAGATCCTTGAAATTTTGATCACCTCTATATGATAGATTTGACTTGACTACTCCTTATAGACCTTGTTGAATACTCTGCTCTATTGTTGATTCGCATTCACTCTTCTCAAAAAATTACTTCTTCTTGATATTATATTTAGAAATGATACAATACATTACATATATATCATCCCAATTCTCATAATTATAAGGTCGGCCAAACCACAAGTTAACACAAATATTACTAAGTCGGCCCAAATGTACAAACTTGGGTTCTAAAAGTTGACTAGGTGACCTTATGATACTCGGCATCCACTACATTACTCGGCATTGTCATGCATTCGGTAGAAGTAGAGGCTCAGTCCATACTCATCACTCAACATAGCTTTGAACTCGGTGAACATTGGAGACTCGGTAGATATAGTGTAACTCAGTAAGAACTGAATATTATGTTTACCTTGCTTACACTCGATAAACACTGCTCATTCCATCACTCGATAGACACTGGCTTCACATCACAGGAACTAATGACTTGGTGAATACTGCAAAATTTGGTGACCACTAACTACTTGGTGATAACTGTTGGGCTTCACACTACTTATTTTCACTTGGTAACCTTTGGAATGCTCAGTGTGAATTGCTGAACTCACTTGGCAATCATTGAATGTTCGGTAAACACTGGAAACTAAATGATGAACTCGATAACCATACAAAATTATGAATAAGTGTTGTCACTAATGACAAACATAGCTTAATGCCAACAATTTATAACACAAGTGTCTTAGGAATAGATCTCTATCCACGAGACCCTCTAGACCTTTTGTCTTTGTTCTTGGGTATGATAAGGGTAAGGCATCTTTGTCTTAGGTCCCTAGAGATAAGTAGGTTTTTAACCCTGTGAAATCTCAAAATAAGAGCAAAGGAAAGAAGAGGACTTGGATGGATAGACAAAATGATGGTACTTTTAACAGATTTAATGTTCTTTGTGAGTTGGTTCAAGAGGAAGGCATTCTGGCTAGACTCTCCTCGAGAGGTGGTGTTATACATGAAACTCAAGATGAGGAGGCAAGGAACTAGGTTCAGCCATAGGAAGGACAATAGTGGGGACATATAACTATGATTATGTCCTTGGAACAGGATGGTTGTGGACTTGGGGAGGCAGAACCCTTAAGAGATATAATAAGTCCTACTTCTAATCTTAAGGGGATGACAGATAATGCACAGGGTACCAAAGCTCTGCCAGCCTTAGGTTTGCAGCAAAAGCCTTTTAAAAAGGGATCTTTAGAGAAGTCATCCAGGAGTGGAAGAAAGACTAGGCAAGGAAAGATCAAGATGATGGGGGAGACATTAGTTGAGTTGGGGTTTGTAAAAGGCCATTGATTCCCAATTCTCCCAACCCCTTAAATAATTGTCCTATCATCGAATGTTAGGGGGGTTGAAAAACATCCCCAAAAAAAAGGTTGTTCGCAAATGAATTGATTCTCAGTCTCTAGATATTGTTTTCATTCAAGAAACCAAGCTTATTATTGGTGGTTTAGCTAGTTCTACTCCAAGGATGTGGCATCAAGGTTGTTGGCAGGGAGTGGATGCTAAAGGAAACCCTCTAGAATCCAAGGAAGATTTTTCCCTTGTGGTGGATTACAAGTCTTCTATTTCTTTGATAGCTTCTTGCCTTCAGACTGGGGAAAAATGCATGTTTTCTAATATTTATGCTCCCAATGACTATGTGGGTAAGTTACTTCTCTAGAACCATGTCACTTATGCTCACTCCTTAGATCCTTTTCTTGTTTGGATTGTTATTGGTGATTTTAATATTGTTACTAGCTTAGAGGGAAAACAAGGTGGAATTTCTTGATTGTATCCCTCTTCTTATATGCCCAAGAATAACATTGATACCTTTATTGATGTTAAGCTAGTCAATGGGATATTTACTTGGAATAACATGGGCAGGGTTGAAGCTATCTTTGAAAGGTTGGACAAGTTCTTAGTCTTCTATTATTGGATACATGATAAGTTCCCTATTAGCTCATAAATTCTTGATTGGAGAGGATCTAATCATTGGCCTATTAATTTTGCTATCACTTCTTTTAGGACTACTAAAAATCCTTCTTTGAAATTTCAGTTGATGTGGTTAAGAGATCACTCTTTATGGGATTTTATGACAGTTATGGTGGTATGACAGGATGCCTACACATGGCACTGCTATGTTCATTTTTTAAAAGAGGCTTCAACGTGTTAAATATATGCTTAAAAGGTGGAATAAAAAATGTTTTGGAAACTTACATATTCAAAAGATGGAGGCTCGATCTAGGGTGGATAATGTTACTTGGAAAATTCAAAACCATTGTATGGCCTCTGACTTGAGCATTGTTGAGTCTTTGACACTTAAGGTGGTAGACGAATAAGAGCTAAGGGAGGAGCTTTTTGGAAGCAAAATTCTCGTGTTGACTGGGTACAGGAAGGTGATAGGAACACTACCTTTTTTCATAACTCTTTAAAGCTCGTAGGTCTGGGAAACTATCTCCTCTCTTACCTCGACTACTATTGCCCAACTATTCTCATGGGAATAAATTTCTAACAAATTCATTAGCTACTTCAATCTTTTTTCAAAGGAGGATCTTAATCCCATTATTGAGACTAGAGCCATTTTGGATTGTATTCCCCATTTGGTTTCTGAAGAGATGAGTGTGGCCCTCTTAGGTCACATATCATTACGTGAACTGGAGAAAGTTATTTTTGGTATGAAGAAGGGTAAGGCCCTTGGTCTAAATGGTTTTCCTATTGAATTTTTCTAGAGCATTGGAAGATTATAAAATTTAACCTTTTGGATGAAGTCCAGGAATCTCACTGAAACAAACAAATGCTCAAGTTATCGAATTCTACCTTTTTGACTCTTATACCCAAGAATGATGGGGCTATGAGTTTTGATCAATTCAAACCTATTTCCTTATGCAATGTCACCTACAAAATTCTCACTAAACTGATTTTTGAAAGACTCAAGCCTCTTTTGGGAACTTTGATTTATAAGGAACAATGTGGCTTTGTGGATGGTAGATAAATTCTAGATGGTGTTGTAATTGCAATGGAAGCTATTCATTTTATGGTTGCACACAAGGAAAAGGCTATGCTTATCAAGCTAGATATGGCTAAAGCATATGGTTGGGTAAGCTAGGATTTTCTAAATAGTATACTATTGGATTTTGGGTTTGATGCAGAATGGCTGAATTGGTTGTCCTCAGTTGTGTGACTACTCCCTCATTCTTTGTTCTCATTATTAGGGAGCCTACTGAGTTGTTCTTTGCCTCTCAGGGCCTTCGGCAAGGGGATCCTTTGTCTCCCTACTTGTTTATTATTATGGCAGATGGACTTGGCAGATTCATTAAGGCTCAGGTAAATTTGGGGCTTTATCTATGGGTGACAATAGAACAATAACCTCTCACCTTAATCTCATGTTCAATTTCTGGATGATACTAGTTTGATGGGTTTGGCTAGAATTACTAAGGCAATGAACTTCAGAAGAACTTTGGATACCTATTTGAAAGCTCCAGGTCGAAAAATTAATAAGGATAAATCCCCTATTTACTTTTTTAATACTCCTCGGCCTATTCAGAACATGATTACTAGGATTTTCAAATTTCAGACTAGTTCTCTTCTAGTGATGTTTTTGGGTATTCCCCTAGCAATGGGAGCTCAATGCAAGGATTATTGGCTAGAACTTTTTTATAACTTTCAGAATAAGGTTAGGCATTGGACTTACAGGTGGATTTTTTCTGCTGAGAGAGTGATCTTCCTTAAGATGGTGATTCAATCTCTTCCCATTTTTACAAGTTTTTTGCACAGGTTCCTCCAACCTCTTTCATTAAATAATTTGATGCCCTTTCTCGCCAATTTCTTTGGTCAAGCAATCTTCTCTCTTCTAAGTGAAGTTTGGTCAACTGGGAAATTGTTTGCAAGCCAAGATTTGCTAGTGGTATTGGTCTCAGGTCCATGACTCTTGTCATCAAGGCTTTGGCTACTAAGTTGTATTGGAGGTATGCAATAATTAAGATCATGATTAGGCCAAGATTCTTACTCAAAAGTACTTTCAAGGGATTAATAGTCAGGAGATCCCAAGATTGACTATTATAGGAAAAGGCTCTTGCATTTGGGATTCTCTTAAAAAGGGAGCTCAACTTATCAAGGATGGCTTGTTTTGGATATGTAATGGAGGGTTGTGTGCTTTGTTCTGTGAGGATTCATGGGATGAACACTCTCCCATTCTTTCTAGTCATCATCACCTCCTACCTCTCAACAATATTTATATAAATGCTTGATGGACTAAGGTGGAACACTTTAAGACTATGAAATATTATGGACTGGTGGATGTGACTTGCTAAAAAGATCCCCATGAATGGCCTCCAGGTGGTTTAGTGGTGAGTCAGGTGGAGCTTGCTAGCATCCTTGCTAGGAGGTTTTGCAGTTCTAATAGGGATAACAATATTCTTCCCTAGGGATCTAGTCCAAAAGGAAAGTTTATGGTTACTCAAAGATATGCTTGCTTGGATAGATGACATGATCTTGTTGAAGTGTCATGGTGGAAGGAGGTTTGGAAAAACTTTTCTTTGCCTAAGTGAATTTTTCATATACGGTTGGTTGCTTAGAAGAAGTACCTTACTTGGGAGAATCTTCAAAAGAGAGGCTTCCAAGGGCCTTCTTTATGGTTTCTTTGTGTGTGTAGTGAGGAGTGTGTTTCACACTTGTTCTTCTTATGCCCTTTTTCTATAGAAATCTGACATAGGTGGTGGGAAGCTTGACACCATGGTTGCATTCATGTTACCTCCGTAATTGAATTGTGGGATAGCCTAGGTAGGCCTCATGCTAAAACTTCTTTCCTTCAGGTGGATTGGGCTATTGACTATTTTCATTAAATGGAACCTTTGGCTGGAAAGGAATAGTAGGATTTTTTGTGATTCAAGATTGGGAAGCATTCAATTATGGCAAAAGATTACAAACAGGCTTCAAAAGACTATTTATGCCAAATGTGATATGTTTGAAAATATTGATCAAGGAGATAATGGTATTGTATGGAATTCAGGCTTGTAGGGTGTGTGTGTGTGTGTGTGTGTGTGTGTGTGTGTGTGTGTGTGTGTGTGTGAGAGAGAGAGAGAGAGAGAGATGCACCAGTGGTAAGAGATCTCATCAGGCCAAGAGAAGAGTTCAGAGAGATGGGAGGTGGATGTGTCCTCTTGTTGGTGTCTTGAAGAATAATACGGATGGTTCTTCATGTGTGAATCTTGGGCATGCTAGTATTTGAGGCATAGGTAGAAGTAAGGATGGGGAGGTTATCTTTCTCTTTCGTAATTACAAGGGACATCATTCTAACAATTTGATGGACGCCCTTGCTATTAAGACTACTATTGAGAAGGGTTGTTCTTTAGGTTGGAAGAAGATTATATGCAAGTCAGATTCTCAAATTATTGTGGATATGTTAAATAGCCAAAATGTGCATGATGTTAATTGGAAATTAACCTATGTTGTCAAAGAGATTATGTACCTTTGTAGATATGTGGATTCTATCTCATTTTGACATATTCCTAGGGAGTAAAATGGTGTGGCTGATGTCTCGGCAAAATGGGCTTTAGAGAATGTGGATGGTTGGCATATTGCAGGAAGGGATAGGCTTCCTATTGACTACCTTGAGAGCTTGGAGTGATTATTAGGGAAGGATAGAGTTTAGTTTTGTTGGTTGTTTCTTGTTTAGTTGGGCTTGAGGCTTTTTCTGATCTCTTTGTTTTTTATTGAATCAATTTTACCCCTTTGTTAAAAAACACAGTCATCATAGTTTGTAACCTATTTATGCAGGGTGTCACGAATTACAATATCCTTTACCTTTGCTAACTCCTTCATTTGGATGAGGATTAAAATTTTCCAAAGTCTTTTTTTTTTTTTTGAATTTCATAAGAGAATTTAGTTATTTTATCTTCATTGTAGTTAATTATTTATTATTCCAAGAGGCAATAATTTAGAAACACAAGTATATTTCAGTTTAATTACATAATATTTTTGGGTTAATAATTAGATTTATCTTATAATTAGTATTAAAATAGAAATATTAATTATATAATCATAAATATTAAAATAAACATCAATTAGGTTCTTAATTTTTTAATATATTTTAATTATTTTGTACTAATTAGAATTTAATTAAAATCTAAGATTAATAAAAAAATCATATAGAATTTTAATATATTATTTATTTATTTATTCAATATTTATGCATCAATCACAATTAAAAGATTAATGAAGTTAAATATTGTATAACATTCCGTTTAGGATTAATGATTAGATCATTTTATAACTATCAATGAAATGGAAAACAAAATTTGACAAATATAAATATTTATTTATTTTCATATATTTTAAAATTTAAAATAATTAGGAATTCACCTTTTACATTTTTAATGAAGTATTTTTTATTTTAAGTTTACTTTTATTTATACCTTTACTTTAAATTTTAGCATTAACTTCAATTTATTTTTGCAAATTTCTATTATTTTTAAGTTTTTATAATTAACTATTATTTTGAATTAAAATCCAAATTTATAAATTTATAATGCAACATCAAACTATATACGCAAGTTTAGGGACAATGTATCAATGCAACTAAATCTAAATTTATGTTTTTAATATATCCCAATTGGTTAGTCAAAGAATTATCCATACGCTTGGTTTTTCCCTTGATCATTTGCCTTCTACTTATCTTGGTGTTCCGTTTTTTATGGGATTAAACAAACCCTGTTATTGGAAATGTGTGGTTGATCATATCAAAAGTAGAATTAGTGCTTGGAAGGTTTACTGGTTATCACTCTCAAGTAGAATTTTGCCTATCAAAATTGTTCTCTCTGTCATTCCTAATTATTATTTTTACATTTTACAAGGCCCCAAAGCTATCATCTCTCAAATTGAAACTTTAATCCATACCTTTCTTTGCTAAGAAAATATGAATGGACAAAAGAAAATACCACTAATGTCTATTCATGTCACGCCAACCTATTTGAGAACAGGTGTCAATCTGCCAAATGGTGTTACCTTTTACAAGAGAAGTATTTTGATAACTTGGAACCATTCAAGGTTTTTATTGTCTTGGACCCACCAAAGGGCTCTATTGTTGAGAATTGTGTCTCAACCTTGCAAGTTATTTTTGAAAATTGTAGAAAATTATAGAATTTGTTTGTGGTAGTTTTCCACATGTTTATGGGTTGGAAAAATGTGTATGAGTTGATAAAAATGAGTCTTGTACCTAGCACAATATAGGAGGACAATTTTTTGAGTATAAACAACTCATTATATGACTTTTATAGGGGCCTAAACTAGAGGACAAGATTATGGACGAAAATGTTATTCTTGGAGTTACAAATGACAAGTGAGTAACATGTGGCATGGTTGTTTTGCCCATGGTTTTGGCACATGGTTTTGTAAGACCAAAAATGGTTTCCAAATTGTAAATCACTATAAAAGGAGAGCTTGGGGAGGTATTTGAATCATCAAGTTCAGTTTGCAAGACTAGTTGCTAGAAGGATTCTCTCTGAGTCTGAGTCCAAATTCGAGTTGTGGTGATGTGCTCCTGTAAGAACTCGCATTGCAAGTGTATTGTAATCTTCTAAATTTTAGAATACATTGTGCGATTTTGGAGGGTGGGGTTTTTCTCCCGGAAGGGTTTCCCTATAGTAATCATTGTGTTATGCGTTCATTGTTATTTTGATTACGTTATTATGCATTTCTTGAGATCTCTGCAATAGTTAGTTGAATTTGCATAATCGTCCTCTCAAATATTAGTGTAGGAAGCCATTTCGCGCACCTTTGCTTCCTTACAAGTGGTATCAAAGCTTGGCCAGTTTTGGTTATATTTGTTGGGTACAGGGTTTTTTTGAGCTAATCAAGGTTTGAGTGGGAGCTTATGCAAAGGTTTCATTTATGTGTTGCAGGATTGCAATGATGGCAAGCATATCAGAGAGGATTAATGTACAAAAGTTTTCTAGCATAAACTTTGACATGTGGAAGCTAAAGATGGAAGATCTATTGAATGATCGGGATATATGGGATGCGATTGATGAGAAAAAGCTAAGGCCCACAAACCCAACTCTAGCCGAACAGTATGATGTGATAGACAAAATAGCTAAAGGTCTCATCAGATTGTATCTTGTAGACTTGATTTTGATTAATGTCCATGAAGAACCTACTGCGAAGAAGCTTTGGAAGAAGCTAAGTGAGATCTATCAAGAGAAATCACTTATGAACAAGATATTCTTGAGGAAGAAGTTGTATTCCTTGAGAATGGAAGGTGGACTGATTTCTAAGCATCTTGAAAGTTTTAATATATGTTGGTGACTTAGTTGACCTCAGTTGGGGTGTCAATGGATGAAGAAGAAAGGTGCCAAATCTTTCTATGTTTGTTGCCAGACTCATGGGACAGCCTTGTCATGGCCATAGGGAGCACTTCAGTTGTCTTGAAAATGGAGAACATTGTTGGTTCTCTACTTTTTTAGGAGATGAAAAGGAAAGCCTCTCTGAATGCCAAAGAGGCTTTGAGTGTTCGAGGAAGACCAAAAGAAAGAGGCAACAACAAAAAGCAGCATGGCGATTCTAAGTCCAAGAATAAGGGGAGATCAAAATCTCCTAGTAAGTCCAAGGCGATCTGTTGGAATCGTGACAAACATAAACACTTCCGAAAGGACTACAAAGAGGAGAAAAAGAAAAAGCAGAAGAAGCAAGATTCTAATTCTGAGTCCGAGAAGGAAGATGGAGATGTTTTCATTGTAACCTTGGTCACTCATGTAGGTGACAATGCATGGTTGATAGACTCAGGTGCATCTTTTCAAATAACTCCTAATAGAAATTGGTTTAGTAAGTACAAAAAGTTTGATGTTGGTAAAGTGTATTTGGGTGATAACTCAATTCTTATTATTGTTCGTCGTGGAAGTATTCATGTGAAATTTACTGATGGTAGAATTAGAAGATTTGATGGTGTCTTGCATATCCCAGGACTAGCAAGGAATTTGTTTTCTGTTAGCAAACTAATAGATGCGGGTGTGCATGTATAGTTTTCTAAAGCAGATGTGAAAATGGTGAGAGATGCTTTGGTAATAGCAAGAGGAAGCAGATTGGGTACATTGTACTAGCTTGATGCATACACAGTTGAGTGCAATAGTACTTCTAATATGACTATGAAAAGGACTACTTTGTTAGAGAAGGAGAGGGTTTCTCTTTCAACTAATGGTCGTGGATTTTGGGTACCCAAGGGTGCTCTATCTACTGAATCAAAGTTACCTACAAAGGAGACTATGTTATAGCACCAGAGACTTGGCCACATAGGTGAGAAAGGTCTACAAACCTTAAAAAGTAAAAACCTTGTCAAAGGGTTGAATGACTGCAATCTTAAGTTTGATTTTTGTGAGCATTATATCCATGTTAAACAAAACCCCGTTCAATTTTACTCAAGTTCTCATAAGTCCTCATGTATTTTGGATCTAATCCATTCATATGTATTTGGTCCAATTTTTTGTTCCTTCTATTGGTAGATCAATTTATTATGTTTCTTTCGTTGATGATTTCAGTAGAAGAACATGGGTTTATTTCCTTAAAAGTAAAACTGAAGTTTGCAATCATTTCAAGGAATTTAAAGCAATGGTTGAGTTGTAGACTAGAAAGAAGATAAAGTGTTTGAGAACTGATAATGGCGGTGAATTTTGCTCCAATGATTTTAACACATTTTGTAAAGATTGTGGTATTAAAAGGGAAAAGACAACTCTATATTCTCCACAACATAATGGAGTTGCAGAAAGAATGAATATTACCTTGATGGAGAAGGCTAGGAGTATGCTGAGTGGAGCTAGACTGGAACAAAAGTTTTGGACTGAAGTTGTAGCCATTGCTTCCTACCTGATAAACAGGTCTCCTACATCAACTCTTGTTGATAAGACACCAATGGAAGCATGGTCGGGCCACAAGCCTTCACTTAAACATCTGAGAGTGTTTGGTTGTAAGGGATATGATCATGTGCCAAAGGAGAAGTGGCCAAATTGGACAACAAAGTTGTTAAATATATATCTTCATCGGATATAGTTATGGTGTGAAAGGATACAAGCTTTGGGATCCTGTTGCACAAAAGGTATTTTATTCCAGAAGTGTTTTTTTAGAGAATTTAAGCCTTCTTTTGTTACAGTGCAACGAAAACGGATAGAAGAAAGGAAAGATGTGATTTAACTTCATGCTACACCTAAGAAAGTTGAATCGAGGCCCTTAGAAAGATGAGATGTCGAAGAGAGCTCTAAGAGTTATGAATCATTAGAGGAAGAGGGAGACCCTAATCATGAACCTAAACCAGATCTTGTTTGAAGGTCTAGTAGACAGAGGAAAGCACCAGAAAGGTATGAATATTCTCCTGATGATTGGAGGTGTATATTTGCTTTGAATGCTAATATTGATGAACTCAAATATGTAGAAGAGGCTCTTGGTATGAATGATTCAAAGTCCTGAAAATTTGCCATGGAAGAAGAGATGGCAACTCTTAAGAGGAATGACACATGGACCTTGTACCATTTCTTGAAGGACAAAGGCTTATTGATTGTAAATGGGTGTTCAAAAGGAAGATGAGTTCAGATGGAGGCATTATGAAGTATAAAGCACGATTGGTTGCAAAAGGTTACTCCCAGGCTGTAGGAATTGATTATGGTGAAATTTCTCTCCTGTAGCAAAAATGATATCCATTTGATTTTTACTTTCTATTGCAGCAACTTATGATCTAGAAGTTGAGCAGATGGTTGTGAAGACAACTTTCCTTATGGAGATTTGAAAAAAGAAATTTATGTGACACAACCAAAGCACTTTGTGGGGAAAGGTAAGAATCATTTGGTCTGTAAATTGAAAAAATCTTTGTATGGTCTAAAACAAAGTCCTAGGATGTGGTACCAGAAGTTATATATATATATATATATATATATATATATATATATATATATATATATATATATATATATATATATATATATATATATATATATATATATATATATATATATATATATATATATATATAGTTTGGGATTTGTGCGATTCAAATTCGATTATTGTATATACTACAAGTTTGATGGTGATTATTTCTTGGTTATTGTCTTATATGCTAATGATATGTTGTTTGTTGGCAAAGGAAAAGGTTTGATTGCAGAATTAAAATCTCAACTCTCAACAAACTTTGAAATGAAAGATCTTGGTGCAACAAGGTACATTCCAAGAATGGAGATTATAAAAGATAGAAAAAACATAAAGCTTTAGCTAAGCCAGAGTAAGTATGTTGGTAATATTCTGAAAAGATTCAATATGTGGGATTCCAGACAATTGAGTGTTCCTATTACTATGGGAACAAAGCTTTCTAGCTCACAGTGTCCTTCGTCCCCATTAGAGATGGAAGAGATGAGTCGAGTACCGTATCAATGTTGTTGGAAGTTTGATATATGCTATGGTCTATACAAGACCATACATTGCCCAAGCAGTGGAAGTACTTTCCTGTTACATGTCTAATCCAGGAATAGCACATTGGGATGCAGTAAAAAGAGTTTTCAGATACTTGCAGCATACCTCAAAGTACTCTATATGTTTCTGTGGAACAAGAAATGAGCATTCCTTGGATATTCAAGGCTATGTGGATTCAGACTAGGCTAGTGATGTTGATAGAAGAAGATCCACCAGTGAATATGTGTTTCCATTATTTGGTGGTGCAATCAGTTAGATAAGCAAGCGACAAGTTGTGGTTGCTTTGTCCACTACTGAGGCAGAGTATATGGCAGCTACTCATGCATGCAAGGAAGCTATCTAGCTAAAGAGATTGTGTTTAGATATAGAGTTCAAATAGGGTGCAATGACAATTTACAGTGATAGTCAGAGTGCAATCTGCCTTGCGAAGAACCTGACATTTCATGCCAGGACCAAGCACATTGATGTACAATATCATTTTGTGAGAGATATGATCGAGAACGACAAGGTGACGTTGGAGAAGGTGGAGACTTTGGTGAATGTTGTTGATGCATTAACTAAGCTTGTAAGCACAGAGAAATTCAGATGGTGTTCAAAGTCTATAGGTCTCTCAGCCCCTAGCAATTAAGTTCATGACACTTTGGATCCCTTGACTCTTACAAGGTGTTCGACAAGTGGGAGAATGTTGAGAATTGTGTCTCAACCTTGCAAGCTATTTCTAAAAAATTGTAGAAAATTATAGAACTTGTTTGTGGTAGTTTTCCACGTGTTTGAATTGGAAAAAGGTGTATAGGTTGTTAAAAATGTGTTTTGTCCCTAGTACAATATAGGACTATTTTTAGAGTATAAACAACTCATTATATGACTTTTATGAGAATTTAAACTAGAGGACAAAATTATGGATGAGAATGTTATTCTTGGAGTTACAAATGACAAGTGGGTAACATGTGGCATGGTTGTTTTGCCCATGGTTTTGGCCCATGGTTTTGTAAGACCACAAATGGTTTCCAACTTGTAAATCACTGTAAAATAAGGGCTTGGGGAGGTATTTGAATCATCGTGTTTAGTTTGCAAGACTGGGTGCGAGGCGTCTCTCTAAGTTCGAGTTGTGGTGATGTGCTCCCATAAGAACTTGTATTGCAAGTGTATTGTAATCTTCTTGATTTGATAATACATTGTGTGGGTTTTGGAGGTGGATTTTTTTTCTCCCTGAAGAGTTTCCCCACGGTAATCATTGTGTTATGCGTTCATTGTTATTTTGATTATGTTATTATACATTTTTTGATATCTCTGCAATAGTTAGTTGAATTTGCATAATCGTCCTCTCAAAGATTAGTGTAGGAAGCGATTTCGTGCACCTTTGCTTCCTTACATCTATCATTTGGGATTTCATGATGGCTTCTTGAGAAGTTATTACTTCATTCATATCTTGGGAAGTGAACAATGGGGATAGTGTCAATTTATGGTTTGATTCATGGAATGGATTCTCTGCTTGCCTCTCTCCCCCCTCCCCCCCCCCCCCCTTGCCACTATTGATTCCTTAAAGGATTTCTCAAACATTTTGATTCAAGCTTGGGGGATATCTTTTTCTAATTATGTCTCAGCTATACATAGATTCACAGGGCTAGTCATTTGGAAAGACCCCTTTATTCTTCCTATATCCCACAATCGGGCTACTTCTTTCAAACAAGTATTAGCTGAAAAGAATGTTTTTATGTCTAATCAACCAAATTCCCTCTTTTGGGTTTTGGCTATAGATGGTAAATACTCTGTTAAACAAAGATACTTAGCTCTCCAACACAATTAGTTTAATCAAACCACATATCATGCTTTTAAATTCTATTGGAACAGTTCAATTTTTCCAAAAGCAAGATGCTTCGCATGGCTTGCATTAAAAAACTAAATTTTCAATAGTGATCGACTTCATAGATTGAACATTTCTCATCCCTTTAATTGTGTGCTTTGTTTGCAAGTTATGGAAACAATAGATCACCTCCTCTTAAACTACCTTTTTGCCCAAGATTGTTGGCATTTTGTTCTTAATAAGCTTAATTTTTGTATTCCATTACCTAATTTTCTGTGGGATTTATTCCAAGCATGACTAGTCTTACATTCTGAATCAATGGTTTCATGTCTTTGGAAGTGCATCCTTGAATCTGTAATATGGACAATTTGGTGGGAGAGAAACAAAATAATTTTTAGATAGACATCGTCTTCAATCCCTCAATTTTTGGAAGGATTAGAGAGATCAATTGTTGCGCTTGTTAATGCTACAATAAGTAAATATAAGGGTAAACATGTTTTTTCTCCTTGGGATGGCTATGTTGTTTGTCGATAGAAGGGTTTACTTTTTCCTTATCTTCCTACTCCATTGTGTCTATCCAATGTTCCTCTTATCCGAACACAAACCAAGTGGATTCGCCCAAGTGAGGGTTATTATAAACTAAATTTTGATGGGGCCTCTAGAGGAAATCTAGATAACCCTGGCTATGGCATAATCATTAGAGATTTTAAAAGTCATGTGATTCCAGCAAAATTATCTCCTCTCCCTCCAAGTACTAATAACAAAGCTAAGGCCTTGTCCTTGCTTTTTTGTTTGGAACTTGCAAAATCACTATCTATATCTAAGTTACATGTTGAAGGGGATTCAACCATTATTATTAATGCATGTATTAAACATCATGTATATAATTGGTCCATATAGTATATATTGCATCAAGAATGGTCTCTTCTTGATTCAATCTCTAATTCTTGCATTATGCATACTTATAGAGAAGACAATCTATTAGCTGATTCTATGGCTAATTTGGGTACTGATGGGGTTTATATTAACTCTTTACTTTCCCCACTTAATCTCCTTGACTTCCTCAACTTGGTTAATATTATGACAAAAGAATGCATTTAGAATCTTGTTGAACCCTTCTCAAATATTATTGATAGTAAATCACAACTTCTATGTGATTTCACATGTTTTACTTTTACGGATCTCACTTGTTCTTTTGAGATATTGTATGCAGTTCAAGGTCCTAGATTGCACTTGCATCGGATGGCTTTTTTCTAATATCACCGTCTCAATTGGAGTATTGGATGAAGATCAACAATGGAAACTTTTATGGCAGTTAGCTCTTCGTGTTGTCTCTGACACCAAACAATGAATTGTATTCGTATGAGTTTTTGGCTCTTTGAAATCACAATGTTCTAGATTTGGGATTCACAATTATAAGATTCATTAGTGTTGATAGATACTCTCTCTAGATGCAATCTTTCTTCTTCTACACCCTTTTTGTATTAGGCAATGACCAAAGTTTTTCTTTTCTGATTTTTTTTTCCGAGAGCCATTTTGAACGAGTCATTATTAATATAAATATAATATTTCACCAAAAAAATTTGCAACATCAAACTATTAATTCCACCTAATCTTAGCTCTATATAAATGTTGACATTACATCCTTTCAATGTATTATCTTGTAGAAGCCGCTAAATTTGAACCAATAAAACCACTCTACATTGTCACTTAAAACTAAATTAATTTCACTATCTTCTTAGATTTATTCCATCGAGTTATAAAGCCTACATGCCTGCAAACAACACATTGCCTTAATTTCTGTAGAGTGATGGAAGAAATCAAAATTACAGATTTCCAAATTGAAAGATGCCTAAAAAATAAAAATAAATGGAACACGCAAAATTCATAATTAATATTATGAAATTAGAGACAAAATTGCACATTTAAAGGAAGCATAAACATCAAGAATGTTTTTATTGCTCAATTCTTACATATGGATATGGGAAGCTCGCTACAAAAATGAGCATGGTACAAAGCACCATCCATATATTATTTACAATTTCTCTATGTGGCTTGTTATTGTAGTTGGGCAAGAGTTGGATTGCAAAAGCTCTATGCGATTTGCTGAAGGCACAAACTGAAGAACATAATCTTGATCTGAAACAAAAGAAACTGCGACATATTAAAGACAAATATCCACGCAAACTAATATTCAAAATAAAAATGAACAACAAACAGGGCAACAAAAGAAACTTCAAGAATTATCACTTCAACTATCTCCATAAAAAATTATCACTTCAACTAGACAGACTCAACAATACCAAGGGGGCATCTAAAACTATGGTGATGTAAAATAAATTCATCTTGCCAATAAGGGGTCTACTTAAACAGAAAAACAAAATATAGGTACAATGCAACAAGATGACACTAAGAAGAGATGAACTTACCGTAGGATGCATATTAGGTATTAGCACAGCCCAAATTTTTACACAATTTCAAAGAAAATGTATGAGATTCCCCCAATGCCACAAGAGTATCAATTTTCATCCAGTGGCCAATGTCTTGTTTTTATGGAGTCTATTTTATGAAAAATCAAGCCTCGTGGAAGTGGCACTAGATAGAACCTAAATACATGTTTGATTGTTGACAGATTAGAAACCAATCAAAAACAAAAGTATTTAGCTCTAGACATATAAGTTCTAGCACTAGGCGTAAGTTCAAAATCTGCCTTTTGGTTTATGAAGAGTAGAAGTTAAGAGAATCAGATATAATAGGTATTAGAGGTAGAACAAATGTTGGGGAAAAGGATAGGAAGATAGCAAACCCTTGAGCTGTTAAGAGAGGGGCAGGTCTTCATGCAGCTGTCTAGCTTATTTTGGTTAACAGTGGTTGATTAAAAAATTTAACAGCAATTTGTGGAGCTAGTGGGCTCATGATTATTAAAATTTTCTGCTTCTTTTTTAGTAACGATCATAAATAGCAGATCAAAATAAAATCCTAATAATAAATCTTGCAAATAAAATCTAGACCATAAATAGGATGCAAATAAATAAAGAGGGAAAACAATTTATAGAGCCATATGTCATCTTTGTTGTCCCCCTCCCCCACTTCTTTCTCTGAAAGTTTATTTTTTATTTTTAAGCAGTTGCTCATCCACTGAAGTCACAATTGTCTACCAAATAATAAATAATTATTTGCAGATAATGCTTACTGTTGTATTTAAGCCACCTCGTGGCAAGCTTTTTTCTATTTTTTAGTTTGCTACTTTTAGTATTGGCTGAGTGATGTCATGTTTAACCTTTGGCACAGTTTGCTCTTCCATTCTTTCTATAATAAGATGAACCTCTTTGTAATCAGTATCCTATTAATTAATTAAATATCAATATATTTTGTTTTCTTTTAGTTTTTACAATATGGTATCAAAGCAAGGGGTTGCATCAAGATACCAATAACAGAAAAGGGTGAAAGTGATAAGCTGTTTCTTTATTAGTAATTCTGTTCCAATTTTATGACCACCTTCATCAAAAAGTGAAGAATTCTTCTGTGTAGAAATCACAACAGGAGATTTTTTTTTAATGTGTTGTGTTTGGTTCAAAAATTACATCACCTACGAATGAAGACAAGTCTTTATCAATACAACAATAAAAGTTACACCTACTATTTAAGAGCATTTTGTGTATTTTTATCAAAAATGTGCACTTCTTCACAATATAATGTGGCAGCTAGGGCACAAAGGTTTTATGGTTTACCAACCACAACTAGGGTTTGCAGATGGCAAAATGCAAAAGCTAAGGTATGATTTTTGAAAAAAAAGAAAGATCAAGGGCTTATGCTGAAGTCAGAGCCTGTGGCTACTTCAATTCATGGCACAGACATATTAGGGTTTGAAAACATTCAATTTTATTATATTTTTCAAAAAGGGAAAAATTCCTCTAGATGATCATAAGTATTCTAGTACTAACTTCCACACATGGAAAGTGAAAATCCACATGCAACTGGTGCACAAAAACTTGCAGGGAATTGTATTCAGGAATGAGAAACTTACTACAGCTGCTTGTAAAGTATTGGAATCAAAGAGGAGAGATGCTAATGCCAAAGCCTATGTTGCTCTAGCCCTCTCCAATTTTAAGTCTCGTCAAATATATTTGGCAAAACCATCCAAAAATTTTGGGAGGATTTGAATGCACTATGTTTTAGCAGTAGCAATCAATGCAACAGTTGCTTTGAAACTTGACCTTTTCACTGTGTCAAGCTATGTGAACAATCTGAAGTCTCTTCTTCAACAAACAGAAGAGGTCAATGTTGTAAAGGATGCTAAAGCCATTTTACTGAACATATTAACTTCAAAATTCACCAATGTAATCTATATGGTTAGTCAGCTTGTTTCTAAAAGTGTTAAAGCTATGATTTCAGCTCTCTTAGTTGCAGAAAAGAGAATTATAGATATAAAATAAGGTATAAGAACAGGAAAGGCTGTTTACAAGCAACAACAATGTCCAAATACTAAAACAATTTATGATAAGCTCGTATACCAAAACAAAGTAATATATTTCCACTTACAAATGAGTACGACTAGTGCTAAGATTGAATAGTGGCTATATTTCCACTTACAAATGAGTACAGCTAGTGCTAAGATGAACAGTGGCTCACAAATGGTGCAGCAAGTATTGGAACAATGATAGATGCTTGGAAACACCTCCACCACCGCTGAAAACTCTGTATCTCTCCAAAACAAAAACCCTCTGACGGATTTGACTTATAACAGCAATAATTCACCCTAAGCCCTTGCGGCAGCCACTTAGAGGACTAAAATGATGTCAACAATGACTGAAAACCTCAAAGGGCTGCTGCTCCAAAGGCTTAAATATCTCAATTAACATAAACCGTTGTAACCCTCCAAAAGCTAAAATCTTCAATAAATCACTATAGCCCCATTGTAGGAGCAACAAGAAAACTTTAAAACTTGGCCAAAATGACAATTTGATGATGTCATGCAATTTGCTTGCAAATATGAATCAGTCATATCAATAAGCTCACATGCAATCCTTGAGCAGAACTGCCTCAAAAGGATGCACAGTTTTCAACCCCAAATCCTGTTATGGAAAACGAAGAAGGCTTTCATACTATATCTCCAACAGCAGGGATTTTTATCTTTGAATACTTCAATCTCTAAAAAACGGAATACAGAAGAAAATCAGATATGATATAAAGAATGGCTGATCTGAGCGTTCTCTTTCATAGATGCAGGCACCTTGGGCCCTCTATTTTGTTTTATTACGTTTTTCCCTCTTTAAATATAAATTTCTACATCCAGAACACCCTTTTGGAATAACCATATGAATAAAATGTTTAATGCACCTTTTTCCAAATATTATAGACAAATTAAATAATATTTAATTTGCCCTTTTGAAAATATAGTGCACCGACTTCAAATTGCTTTTTTCTCCTTGCTCTATCCTTTAAGCCTAAAGGAAATGGCAGCAGTCTTAGAGGTTTTCACCATGTATTTAATCCCAAAAAACAGACGTCTCATTATTTTTGCATCCACTTTCTCCTATACACGTATCCACCAATAATACAACACTCAACTCGGAAAGTTAATTTTTGACCCACAATACTTAGACTCAACCAAGACTAGGCAAATTGAAAAAATCATGAAATATGGAGATTTTAAAGAATTAAAAACTTTTGCCATGCACCCTTCAATAATTAAGCTTCTAAAACACAATAAACTAATCAAATAGAAGCAACATTGATTACGAGTATAAAAGTGGATTTTAGCTGAAGGAAACAACACTTTTTAAAAATATACAATGAAGTGTTTGGGTGTACCAAACTCCTGGATTTTGGTATTCATTGCATCAAAAACAAATTTCACAACATGGGAGTCATGAACTATGCTAGAAAGGAGCTTGGATCACTTGGCACAAATTCACAACAACGTCAGATCTATGTGAACTCGCATCATTGTATCTCAAGTGAGTCTACAAATGCTCTCACCGTAGTGCCTCCTACGTTTGATGAGATGCTTCAATGAGTATACATTATTTTGATTATCAATATCATAGCTGTTAGATGCTAGATGATGTTGCTATTCCGTTTCATCATATTTGCATGATGATGATAGTGACGTGACATGATGCTTGGTTTATTTTATATCTGGACTTGTAGTATGGATTATATTTATATCTGATGGATGTTATTGGATGCATTGCTATTGTGCCTTAATGTTCTGGATATTTGTCTTCTACTTTCTGTAGATATATGCTCATAAAAAAGTAAAAGTTTTAATTTAAATGTTATATCACGTGATTATAAGTTTGTTATACTGTACTGCACTACTGCTATACGTTGTTGCTCGTTGGTGCTAGTACGAAGTAGGAATGGAGTCGTAGTCGCTTGCAAGATCTACACAGTGTCTCGTTCTCCTTCACCATGAAATGTGTTTGTGTATGCTTTGTCAATTTATATATGGAGCATCTACACTTGATGTTTGCTTGTTTACTGGACAGGTACCATGTACATTCATCCTAAGTACACGATCTGAGTGTGTACCTACATCCCCAACAATGGCACCAGGAGATAGTAACCTTAGCCTTTCATGTTGACCCAATGTCATCCTTGTATGGACGACATATCTGTATTACTGTGTTAAATTTGATCCTCTGGTAAATATGGATTCATAATGCATTATGTGGCTAGACCAAGGAGTGTGTCTATGCATTTAAGATTCCACAGTTGTTGAAAAAAATATTAAATTAAAATACTGATTTAAATTATGCGGGGAAAGTTTAATGATTTTATTTATTTACTGGCTAATTTGCTGTAGTTAATTCCAAATGCCTGGAATTAATTTAATTAATTTGGGAAAGGGACCAATTACTTCATTAAGGGGTTAAAATTCTAATTTATGTCACTTTTAACTATAATTCTTATGTTAGGCCAAAAAGTAGGGTTTTACACTCATTTCTTATTTGAATGAATTGTGTCTTCATCTTCCATGTGGTTTTCATCTTATTCAGAGCTTTCTCCAAATTGTTCTCTTCATTCCTGGTTTCAAGCTTTTGGAGTGAGGTAAGGCTGTCTCTTTTTTATTGTTTTGCTTCGTTTTAGTGCGAACTTTTGATAGCTAAATGTTTGGAGGTTGAGAACTCATGTTCCCCTCCATTTTTAAGAAATTATATAACCAAGTTGGACAAGTATGAACAATTGTGTGAGTTTTGTGTTGAAAATGTTAATTCTCACCTAGTTATGCTATTGTATTTTGTGTGTGCCCGGAATGGGATTTTTATTTGATTTTTGCGAGTTTGAATATAATTTGGAAGTGGGTTTTTTGTTTCATCAAATTCTGAGATGTTTGTTATTCAGTTGGTTTTCCTTGGCCTCATTTTGTGTCACTGAGATTTGAGCTGGGATTTTGTGGTGTAAATTTGGATGATTGAAATGGGTTGTCCTCCATGTTTCCATTCATTTCATGGTTAAACTTTGTGGCTATCCGATTCATAGGCGAATCTGTACCCACAACAAAGTGCCTGGTTGAGTGTATTTTCTACTTGTATCATTTTGATTTGCTTTTCCGAAATCTAGTCCCTTGCATATTGTGCTTTGATTGTTTTATGTGGAGTTGGTTGTGCCGACCCACATGCATGTGAGCATGCCTATGGCAGGATCTTGCAAGACTTGAACTCCTAGATATTGGCCAATTGAGTGTTGGATCAAATGGGGGTTGAGTTGGGAAATTGCATTTGCCTTGCAGCACTCGTATGACAAGAAAGGTATGTACAGGTAGACATGCAGAGTGGCTTCTCATGGGTACCTTGATTAGAAAATCGCTAGCAAGATAACGTAGAGAGGTTCTAAATAAGGGATAATCAATTAAATATAGGGGGTAATAAAACTTAATGCAAGACAAGTGATCTACCCATTCAAGTAGTAGTTGTGTGTACTTAGAGAAACAGTGTAAGGACAGTGTGTCTGAATGGTAGCCAATCTTCTATAGAAGTTGGTTTGAGGGCTTGGTAAGAGGCTTCCCAAGGAAGGAGATTTACCATACCTAATTACTACTTGGGCTTGTACGGGCCAAGTGATTACACTCTACTAGAGTCCCTACATAGTATCATGTTGAGTGTTTTGAGTAGTGACCTAAAGTACTACATTGCATTCATGATCATGTGTTCTTGTGTCATGGTTTGGTTGGCTTGTGAGCCTCTTTGAATGTCGTGTCTTCTGTGATTGATCATTATCTCCATGAGCATGGCGGAGTGGGCCTATGGGCCACACGTAGTTGGGAGGCATTACTATCTATACCATTGTTGGGGATCAAAGAAGTGGGATGGTCTTCTTCCAGTTGCAAACATTGAACGATAATCTGCAGGCAACCTTCATATCTTGGTCAAAGTGCACTTTTGTCCATGATTGGAAAATGTGAATCGGATGCAGGCGGGAGCTCACTGGAGACATTGATTTCTTCCTTTTGTGGTTGAAAATTTCCATTAAAACCATGTTTAGAGTATTTTACATTCCCATTGTAATTATTGCATTTGAAGTGGGTTTCGTGGAAAGGCAGTGAGATTGAAATTTTGTAGGGACGGGAACAAAAAAGACATTTGAGTAAGTTTGAAACATCGCAAGTATTTGCTCAATTCTATTGATAGGATTCAAGAGAGGGGTCCCTTTTTGTGAATGGAATGCTTAATTTTGGGAGAGGCATCTTTTCAATTCGAAACAAATCAGACAATGATCGCCGTTAGGGCAGCTAGATGCAAATTCATGTTTAATTATGTTGTTTAATTTGGAAAATGAGCTTCTATGATTAACCACATAGGAACTATATTTTGGGCTTTTAAATATACATCGAATGAACTGTTAACTTAGTAAATTGGGTGAACCTTGCATGTTAATCACTTAGTTAGTAATTGATTCTTCGGTTAGTAAGCAAGTCTTTCGCTTACAATATGCTATATGTGTTGGTTAAACCTATCTTTAAACCCCCAAAAAAAAATGTCAGTCTATGATTGATCCTTGTTCCCAAGGATTCTCAAGCGAGGCATTATATCTGGTATCAGAACCCATGTTCAAGCACTGGGATCTCCGTGCTATGCTCCTATTGTGTTAGTATGAGTATTGGATTATATGCATTGATACTTATCTCTAAATGGTTTATGCTTGTGAACCAAATTATTATATTATCATGAATTTCTAACCCATGCCTTATTGGTCTATGAAGGATGCCTCTTGCACGTGGACGGGGACAAGGTCGTGGTCGACAGAATGCCAATTGGAACGACCATGAGGAAGACCATCACGAGGAACGTCATGAGGAGCATCAAGACGAAGGGAATATGAGAGACGAAAAGCAAGAAGAGAACAAGGTGGTGTGGAGGCATTAGTGCCTTTGATTCAGGAATTTATAGCTCAGTTGGGACCTAAGCGTGAGGATTATCAACATGAGGGAGCACAACATGAGGGCTCATAGAAGAAGATACCCAAATGTCAGAGCAGGAAGAAGAGAGGAAAGATCACAAGCGTTCTTGTACACCCAATGCTAGAGGAGCACATAAGAGAGGCAGGGCCATGGATGACAAAGATACTATCTGTTTGGATATTATGATGAGAGACCTCATGCAATCTCAAACACCATATTTTGATAGGAAGAGAGTCAACAGCAAGGTTGAGATATTGTTGATGGACCTTGGTCATTGCTTCACCATGCATCCTTATGCAAGCAACCTTAGAGCCTATTGTGTGGTCACACACCTAAGATACCATGCTTCCACTTGGTGGAATATAGAGGAGTAGAAGCTCCAAATTAGACTTGCACATCTCACTTGGGAGATATTTGAAGAGTGGTTCAAAGAGAGATTTCTATCTACTCAGTACAAGGAGGCTCCCGCAGATAAGTTCCATGAGAACAGATTGGATACCATGTCAGTGGACCAATATGAGCAAAGGTTCTTTGACGTGAGGTAGTATTCCATTTATAAGCATGACGAGGTCCTTGACTCATCACTTTGTTCGGGGCCTCAATCGCTCCACCATTCGAGACGTTTGTATGCATCAACCTAGGACACTTCCACTTTGGGAGGGAGAACTATATGGGGGGGGGAGGGTCGGCCCTGCCCTTTTAAGATTGATTATTCGGGAGGTATATTATCGTAGGGCTATGGGCCCCCCAAACAAATTACTCCTTGCATACATTTAGACTAGCATTCTAGATTCACTATATAATGTGGGGTCCCCACCCCACCCCATTGCTAAGAAGGCAAGAATCGCCAAAAACAACATAGCTAGAGGATTGAGTAGCAAGGCACGCACACAAAGCCAAACTGTGCGACTTATGGAGCTAGCTACACCATCTACACAAACATAGTCCGTTGGGCCAACCCATACTCAATCGACACCTTCGAGGGGAGGTCACCCTCATTTTACTAGGTTGCACTAGTCTCAAAGTCAGTAGAGTGGGGAGGTTTCTAGTACTTCGGTAGGACAATCACATGATTGGATGTGGGAAAAGCAATCACAACCTAATTGCCCAACTCAAGGTGCATAAATGGATTCTAGTAGAGGAAGCTATCAGCAATCCAATGATCCTCATGGAAGACGAGGATATGGACACAACTCTGGGGTATGCTTTTCTTACAACCAACATGGTCACAAATCGACAATATGTCCTTAGAAGTCATCAGCAAGGCCAAGAAGGGGTACGACCATGTCCTAGCCTATAGTTGGGGATGCAAGTAGATCCCACAGAGTATTTGCTGCTGTTAATAACTGTAAGGCCAAGCACCAAGGCTCCGTAGTCGAGACTAAGGGTGTGTTACATGACATTTCTAATATTGTTTTGATTTTGGTGCTTCAGATTCCTTTATTTCCTATTCCCTTGTTCAATGATTTTTCCTAATGGCAGCATGACATGCTGGTAGGTGGTAGGTTAAATTGGCCACAAATTCCAAAGTGATCATGGATCCCCTGGTTGGTGATTGTGTGTTGGATTTGGGCACCTTCACCACCGTCATATATCTTCGCATCCTATCCTTAGGATCTTATGGCATTGTTTTAAGTATGGATTTGTTTGCTTCTCACCAGGGCAGTATTGATTGCCGAAATAAGTTGGTACAATGTGTCAATGACAAAAGTGGGCGAGCTGAGCTTGTCAGTGTCTAGAGACCAATTTCACTTTCGATGATCTCAACCAAGCAGCTTGAGCAAAGTGTGATTTTGGGATGTCGGATGTTTGTTGTCTTAGTTATCGACCTAGACATGGTTAAGAGTCGAGAGGTGTCACTTAACAATCACCCACTCCTTTGCAAGTTTGTCGATGTGTTTCCAAATGTGATACCAGGTATGCCGCCTCACTAGGTTTTCACATTGATCTCATTCTTGGAGTAGAACCTATTTTTCGGGCACCTTATTGCATGACTACTCAAAAGTTGAGTAAGCTTCAATTGTAGTTAGAGGAGTTGTTGGACAAAGGCAATATTCATCTTCATTAAGGAGGATGGATCTTTGTGTTTGTGCATTCACTACCAATAGTTGAATAAGGTAAAGGTGAAAAACCGATATCCCTTGCCAAGGATTGATGACTTTTTTTATCAAAAGGAGCGGAAGTGTTCTCGAAGATAGATCTGAAGTCAAGATACCATTAGCTTCGTATCCAGAAGGCTGATATTCATTAGACAACTTTCCGTACACACTATGTGCAATATAAGTTTATTGTGGTACCTTTTAAGTTGACCAATATTCAATGTTTGTGAGTTTGAAGAGCACGTGTTTTGCACTTACTTTCATTGGTTTGTCCTTGTTTTTCTTAATGACATACTAATTTAATCTAAGACCATTGAGGAACATGAGGTCCACTTGCGTCAAGTATTGCAATCTCTATGACTATCAAGTGTACGGCAACTTGGGCAAGCATGAGTTCTTCTAGATTGAGGTTAAGTACTTGGGGCACATCATTTCAAGTGATGGTATTGCAATGGATCCTTCTAACGAGCTATCATGGATTCTCCAACACCCACTAGTGCTCCCGAGGTTTGTAGTTTCATGGGTTAACATCATTGATTTGTAAAGGATTTCTCTTGGTTGGCTCATCCTATCACTTTTGTTCAGAGGGAAGGGAAGAAGTACATTTGGACCGAATAGTGTGATTCATCCTTTGAGGCTCTTAAGGAGCGACTGACTAGTGCACCTATCTTGGTAGTTTCTTATCTAGTACGAAATTTCATGGTACACACTGACGTGCCATTAGAGGGCATGCGGGTAGTACTTATGCAAGGACGTGCGATTGCATATGAGTCTAGACACTCAAGGACCATGAGCTGAACTACCCCACTTGTGACTCAAAGTTAGTAGTGGTTATGCATGCGCTAGTGCACTGGAGACATTTTCTTTTGGGTCACCAGTTTGAGCTGCATAGTGATCATTGTAGCTTGCAATATATATGTTCTCAGTCAAATCTGAATGCACTACAATGTCGTTGGATGGAGTTCTTGTGTGAGTACGATGTTGACGTTCTTCCCATCAAGGGAAACGAGAATGTTGTTGCGGAAGCCTTGAGTAGGAGGCATGAGATTTCACTTTTGTCATTGGGTGTGGATTTGCATAACCATATCTTAGAGGCTTTACATAGTGACACATGGTATCAAGAGGTTACAGCAGAGATTGAGTCTAGACATACCCTCAAGGGATGATTTAAAGGTTACTCTTTAGAGTCGATGGGCTATTGCAGCACCCAGTGCATCTATGTGGCGGTGTCAGGGGATCTTTGTTCTTTGATATTGTTAAAAGTACATCGTGCACTATATTTTAGTTGTAGTTTTGGGCATGGATGAGGAATGATCTTGCTGATTTTATTGCTCATTGCCTTGAGTGTCAGAGAGTGAAGGCATAGCACCAACATCCTGCAAGCCTTTTACAACCACATTTCATTCCTAAGTGCGAGTGGGATACTATATCCATTGATTTCACTAGTTCCCTATGCCCTCACATTGTCACTATGTTATTATGATGACAAAGGACAAGTGTCCAAAGTAGCTGACTTTTCACCCATGAGAGCATCATATACTGCAACTTCAGTAGTGTATGTGTTCTTGGAGGATACTGTTTAGTTGCATGGGGTTACTCGTACGATTATCTCGGATAAGAGATCTTGTGTTCACTTTGCCATTGCGGACATCTCTTCAGCATGCCTCGGGCACAGCTCAATGTTAGTTCCACTTATCACCCAGAGACTAACGAACAGACAAAGGGGGTGCATCAGGTTCTTAAGGACATGCTTTGCATGTATGTGATAGATCGATAGGTGATGTGAGAGGACTATTTATACTTGGTTGAGTTTTTCTATAATAATGGGTACCATAGTTCTCTTGGCATGTCACTTTTTCAAAAGGCTTGTACGGTTGACCGTGCCAATCCTTTAAGTTGGGATCAGTTATAGGACCAAGTAGTTTTGGATCCAGAGATGCTTTAGGATATGGAGCAGCTGGTTGTTCATATTAGAGAGCATTTGGTTATTACTCGGGATTGGCAAAAAAAGTATGCACACACCCATTGGCTAGATTGTCACATTCCATTGGTCAACGAGGGTTCGTCCGTGGAAGAGCCTCATTCATTATGGGAAAGGTTCTAGGTTAGCTTTGTGTTTTGATGGACCTTTTGAGATCTTAGAAAGGATCGGTCATGTTTCCTATCACTTAGCATTGCCACCTAGCCTATCATGCATACATGATGTTTTTCATGTATCTGTTTTGAGACAATATATTCTTGATGTGACTCATGTTCTTGATTGGGGTGCTCCACAAGTAGAGCATGGACAACTTTCTTTGGAGCCCATCTACATTCTTTAGCATCAGAGATTGGTCCTAAAAGGGCGCAATATAGAGGAGGTAGGGGTCCAAAGGCAACCAGATGATGAGACTTCTACCACATGAGACAATGTCACACAATTGAGAGATTTGTACCCATATCTATTTGCAAGTTTCCAGGAGTAAGACTATGCCTAATGAAGGATATAGTGCCTCCTACATTTGCATTTTGTTCCATGTATATTTTGACCTAAGAGACACTTGTTATTATTACTAGATTATGTGCATCATGAGATGCTTTCGATGACTATGCATTAGTTTGATTGCCACTATCCTAGCTGTTAGATCCTAGATGATGTTGCTATTTAGTTTGATCATATTTGCATGATGATGCTAGTTATGTGACATGATGCTTTATGATGATGTCTGGTTTATTTTGTATCTGGACTTGGAGTATGGATCATATTTATATCTGATGGATGTTATAAAATGCATTGCTATTATGCCTTTATGTTGTAAATATTTGTCTTTTGCTTTCAGTAGATATATGCTCATATGGTTGTAAATGTTTTAATTTAAATTCTATATCATGTGATTATATGCTATACTATACTGCACCATTGCTATGTGTTGTTGCCCATTGGTGCTAGTATGAAGTGGAAAGAGAACCATAGTCCCTTGATTGTGAGATCTTATAGACTCCAAAAAATCCTTATTCAAAAGTCATGATTCTATGTGTTTTTGTTATTTCATAATATAGAAATTTAGGCATCGGCAAAAAGGCAAAATGTCGAAACTTCAGAGAAGTAAAAATATAAGGTCTCTGAAGTCACGAGCTTGGAATTAACCAAATACTTGATCCTCAAAATCATGATTTCACTAGCAACTAAGGAGGAGGATCCCGGAATCGCGATCTGACAAAAGGCTAAAAGAAGAAATTATAAGGTCGCATTCTCGGAAAAGGTGTTAAAAGGGTGGGTCAAGATTTCGAAAATTGCAATCTTGGAGATGATTTCATAATGAGGATGCGAAAAGGTGAAAAGACAAATTGTTAAATTAATAGTGTGAAGTACGGACCAAGTACTCAGTTGATGGGACACATGGACAATTTGCGAAGCGGGTATATGTGTGAAAAATTATGAAAAATAAATGTGGAATGAAAGTAAATTAATCATCTTTGCGAAATGGGTCTTTTTCATAACTTCATACGAGTGGAGTTGTGATGGAAGATGGCGAGAAGGATTTGGAAGCATACTGGGAGTTTGCGGAAACAGTAAGTTCAAGCCCTTTCCTTGCCCTGGTTATTACTCATTTGATAAAAATGCCTGTCAAAAAAGATACTGAGGAGTCTAGGGGAGTTCCTATTGAGAAACATATTCAGAAGATGTTGCTAGAAGTCTTTTTTGATTCCTCTATCAGTGGTTAAAAACGGTCTTTTCAAATGAGTTTCAAAATTGTAGGGATTCTAACATTCCATAACATGGTTGAGCTTTGTTCTAGGATTTCTATGCAAATAAGGATAGGAAGGAGCCCAGAGATAACCCATGGAGGCTAGACTTAGGGAAAATTGTCGTTCCAAATGTTTTTGTGGATATTAAGCTGATAATTGTTATAGCAAACCACTATGAACTAGCCACTATGACTGTAAGAAAAATGGAGGGAATGCCTTTACCTGTTATCACAAAATCCTACATTGAGAAGTTCTTATGGTCTAAGCACCCAAGCCTTAACAAACTATTGATAGGGAACATTTTAAATCTGAATATCAGAAGACTTGAAGTTTGGGAGGTTCAGAGAAATTGCACAGTTCATGTATAGAGGACATAATAACATAATTATGTATGTGGATCATATGGGTCCTGACCTGGTTGAATCCTTTATGGATTTTTTCTAGTACACATTCTATGCATGGTTACAATTATTTGGAGAGGATAAAGAGGATGAACAACAAAAAATTCCTTTAGATTATATGTATATTTATACGAAAATACAAAACCATCATACATATTTGGAGTTCGATTTTGCTAGTGAAATTGAGAGGTCCCTTCACAATCAGTTGATCAAATGGAAAACTACTAAATCTTTCAAGAACTATTTTCTGTTATGTTACTTAATTCTTCAGCAAAATGCCAGTCAATTTAGGAATTCTATGAAGTTGGCCACAATTGATGAGGAAAAGAGTAGACAACCTATTCAGCTATGGTGTCCACCATAGGAGACACATGCTAATGATGGAGATTTTACAATTTTTAGGAATGTGTTTGTCCAGTAGTAGTAAGAAAACTTGGGGGAACTCTTACCAGTAAGCCACAATCAATCAAAAACATGTTGAGACCTAAGGAATTTTCAGCTAGCAAGGGTTGTGAATAAAATTTGGGCGACTAGATTCTTAAACCAAGATATTCTTTAATAAGGTTATACGGGTGTAGACAGCCAACTCACAGGCTCCCCGTGTTTGTGTCAGAGAGATTAGGCTTTCTAGAATTCATATGGCAATTATTGTGAGTTGAGAAGGACTATGTTCAACCAAGGAAGAAGGGCAACATGATGCCTGCTTTTATAAAATTTGATGGGTATGTAATTGGAGCTAACAAAATTCAAGAAGTACAGGAGGTCCCTATGAATAAATTCTTGTTGACTAGTGATAAAAGCAGAGATTATGATCCTGAGGGGCATTTTAGAGCTATAAAAGCCGGATATTTTCATCAGTTAAGCATTGAGGATGATGTTATAAGGAATTGTAATAATGTACAGGATATAACTTAGAAGATTAAGAAGTGGAATGTCATGAGCAAAAAAGAGAATCAAAGATTAAGCAAAGGTTTGCCTTGCTCTCACACTGAATATTGAAGTTCTGAGAATTGAAAAAAGTATCTATGATTTTGAAAGCACGAAACAGGAAAGATATCAGAACAGTTATCTCCTCTGCCTCCTCAAACCAAGAACAGAAGGATGAGTCAGGCAGGTTCAAGTGCTGCCTAATCAATTGTTAATCCTCAAAAGGAAGATGAAACTAGTACTCTGTTGGTATCTTATGAGGATTCTGAGGATGAGGGTTCGACTGGAGCTGTTAATGTCCTTAGAAAGATGAAAGAGAGTGCTGAGACATTTGAACCACCTCCTCGATATACTGAGGAACAATTTGGTTATTATGCTCAAACAATGCCAAATGATGATCCAATCGATACTGATGATGAGAAGGAAGCTATATCCCTTAGGTTCATTGAGCGGGATAATTTCACCCAGACTCGGGAGTTTAAAGATTTTTGGATCAGGTATAAAATGAAGGATTTTGATGAGAGAAAGGAGAGGCTTGAGGGAATCGATGAGTCTCAGCATACTTTAGTTGTGCATCAAATTATAAATGAATTGAATCTAGATAATATCTCATGTGTTGAAGAAGAAGTTAAAGAGATGGTGAAAAAGGTGACATTTTGATTCTCCCTGGTTTGACATTAAAAGAATTATTTTTACTTGATCAAGTAAGGAAGCAAGAGGATTCCACATTTGTATCAAAGTTTGAATTGTTGGACAAGGTTGAAGGAACAGAATATGACCCTAAGACAGAAACTCTCGTTACCAGGGTAACATTTAAAGGAAATCAACCAAAGATGATTGATATATCAAAAGGAGAAGAGGGGATGGCCTTGGTACAATCAGTGGACAATATGGATCCCATGCTTGTTGCAGCCAGATTGACTCATGAATGAATGTTTAATCAGGCCTAAATTAGAAATATGAAAGAAATGATTATGGAATTACAGAGAAGAGAAATGAAGATGGATTCAATTATAAACAAAATGCACATAAAAACAAGGAGATTGGAGAAAGAGCTACATGGCTCAAGACCTGAGGGCTCTCAAGCTATTGTGGTCCGTAAGTCTACAGATGTTGATGTTGAAAAATAGAATGCATAAGTATCCCCCAGCCTTAATCATAAAGAATGTACCTTCAAGATATTGGAGGAAATTCTTGTTTATAGAATGAGTATTATTTTGGCCAAGTGTGATGAAGTATATGAAGGATTTAATAACATTGGCAATATGTTAGAATACTTTGTGAAAGAAAATGATAAACTCTCTGAAATAGAAAGAAATGGGAACCATCTAGATATGAGTTGAGCAAACTCTTTGAGGTCACAAAAAGAGATCTTGATGCCCCCGCGCAGATAAAAGCTATTGTTGATCTTATTGATGTTGTTTCAAAGAATCTGAGTTATATACAACAGAAACATCCAAGGCTGGAAGAGAAATTGAGCCAAATTGCTTCTGTTGATCATTCTTTTCTCCTTGCCATTAAAAATGAAGATGGAAAGAACAAACAACTAGAAGACTGAAGGTCAAAGTTTACAACATTGCCTCAGGTAGCAACAACCAAATTCAAGGAGGAACAAAATTTCCATATTGATTCATTTCACAGGTTGTTAAACAAGATAATCACTACAAAAGCAAAATTTACAAAGTTTATAACAGAGGTGAAGATAGCATGAGGGAAGAAGTGGGTGGATCTGCAAGCATTTGCTCCAACAATATCAAGATTCATGTGGCCTACTCATGCCCAGATTGCTAAATGGATAGATGATTATCGAAAAGTTCCTAAAGAAATCGTGTTTGTTGATGAAGCATGAGTTAATTAATGTTATAGTTATGTTTCCTTACTTATGTTTTAATTACTAGTCAGTTATGTTTATGAAGGGGTTTGAAGCTATGTGCACCTTTTTGTTTTATAAGAAAAGGTAGCAAAACCCTTATTTAAGAAGATACATTTTCAAAAGACAAACTAAGGGATGACATGGATAGGAAGAATTGTTTTATAAAGACACACTATGAAGTAATTTTTGTTTTTGTGCAATTACTTGTTGGATGTACAATGAAACTACTCTGTTATATTTCCTTCCAAATGAAGTTAATATGATGATGCTTTCTCTTTCAATGGCGTACAATTTTACTACCTCATGCTCTTTATTGTCCCTTTGGATTATACTATTGTTTTGATGGGTGAGAATGATACATGAACTTGATTTATAAGATATTTTCATAGTGAGTTATGGTATCTATCTAATTGGTCTCCTTTAATTGGGGTTAAAAACATTTAGATTGGGGATTGTATTTACATCTTATCTGTCCAAAGGTTGATGGGATGCACATTGTCTCTTGAGATTCTTTTGATGATAAGGATATGTGGATGATTAACACTGTATTGCCCAATGGATTAGGGACTGGCCTCTGTATGTTCATTTGAAGTCAATATGTATAGTTGTAGACTAGTGAAATTTCATCCACAAGTATTGCATGAATTTGCTTTCTCATTTACCCCTTTTTTAATACTATTACATTTGATTTCTCCTTGAGTAAGAACTTAAGAACTCAAGAGTATCAACCATAAAATCTGCACTATTAAAACCTAGGTTCCCTTAAGAAGTATCCATTCAGGTACAACCACCTAGGTCTTGCAGAGTCTGAAGTGTGGAGGTTGAGTAACCATGTTTCGACCTTCTTCATTGACCAAAATTGTGTTGATTTCCCAACATCAAGTGGGCAAGGCTTGTAGGTTTTCAACCAACAATTTTGAGAACCAACAAGATCTACACGGTGTCTCGTTCTCCTTCAACATGGTGTTTGTATGTGCTTCATCTATTTATATGTTGAGCATCTGCACTTGATGTGTGCTTGTTTAATGAACAGCTACTAAGTACATTCATCCTGCGTATAGGTTCAGATTGTGTACATATATCCCTGGTAATGACACCAAGAAATAGCAACCTAAGCCATGTTAGAAATAAGGAGAGATTGTTAAGTGGTTGGCACTTGGATAACATATCTATGTGTTGCACTGATGGTAGGGTTGTCATTGATGTCAACATATACATATTTGTGTTCATAAAAGACAAGTATTATGTACATCACAAAGGTTGAATTGGTCAGCAAAGTTGGGATATGACAGGTTAAGCTATGCATCTTATAATAATGTTTGGTAATGTGTTCAGATACTACATATGTGTTCACGTATGTTTATATGAAAAATTATTTAAGTTACAGCTCATTCTGTGGAAACTGGTAGCAGATCAGTATGCAGGAAACAACTTGTTGATATTTTAATTGCATCTGATGAGAGAGGAAATTTAGGTGAGCAAGCTTAGATCATAGTTTAAGACATGTTTGTGATGATATGTTTGTGTTAGCACATCTTGATGATCATTCTGGGAAGATCGCTGAAGTGGAACGTGTGATATGTTCACTGGCAGCTGACTCTCGTGTTGGGAATTATTTTGGAAGTTGCAAAGTGTAATGTAGCATGTGGAACTTTAATGTAATATCTTAATAAGGTCCTATGTAATTGATTGTACATTAAGGAAGCTCAAAAGGCCAACCTAATTAGTTATTAGGACAAGGTATAAAGGAAATATTGTTTCCTTGGATTAAGTGTGATTGTGTGATATTGTATATCAAGTAATGTTCGAAAGTTGTGGATGCAAATTTGATCATAGCAGAGTAGAGGATTATGTTGATGTTGGCTTGAGACCTTCAAAGGAATTGCATTGGCAATTGAGTTGCAAATTTGGTCAATTCACTACTTGGATTTGTTATCCTGAAGATTTGTTTGCATAAAAGTGGCAGAAGAAATTTGGACAACGGGTTCAATTGTCTTCCTTAAGGCTCCAAAGAGGGCTAGAATCTTTTGACCGGCATTAAAAGTCTCCTAACGGGGACAAATGTACTAATTGTATAGTATTTGGCTCCTAACAGGGTCACATTCTTTCAAAAGAAACTTTTATATTAGTACATCGTATTGTGGGTTTCATCTCCATCGGGTTTTCCAACTAATCAAGGGTTTCCCTGGTTAACAAATCATTATGTCATTGTGTATGTTTTATCTCTTGGCATTGATCACTCTTTTGGTTATTGAAGTTGAATTTAAGTTATAACTGACACACAATTGATTCACTGCAAGTGGTATCTGAGCATTAGGTCCTTGATCAAGAAGCTTTGCACTTTAAGGAGATCCATAGCATTCAGGTAAGGAAAGTCTAAAGTTTGATGGAGAGAACTATGACAATTAGGAAAAGATTAAAACTCACTTGCTATGCATGGGGATTCAATACTTGATGATTACAAAGGTCAAGAAGTCTGTGGTGGAAGAAAAAAATATTTCTACTTGCATTATTGAGAAGGAATTGTTCATGTACAACATGTATGCTAAAGAAGCATTGGTCTATGCACTTCCAAAATCAACATTTGTTGGGGTAAAAGGTCTACAACTTGCTTATGATATTTGGACAAGGTTAGAAACACCTTATGAAGGAGATAAGTATGCAAAGAAGTCTAGGTTGCAACGTTGGAAAACTATGCTTGAGAATGCAAGAATGCATGAAGATGAATTAGTTAGATCATATTCTCAAAGGATCACTATGATTGTTGCACACATAAAAAGTTGTGGTGAAACTATATCAGAAGACGAGGTATGCTACAAAATTCTACGATCGCGAACACTTGCTTTTGAAACTAAGGTGTTAGCTAGAGAAGAAGTCATACCAATTATGCCAAACTTTAATAGAGAAACTTTGATTGGAAAGTTGCAAGACTTTGAATCTAGATTGAAGGCTAACGCGCCTAGATCTGAGATTTCTTTTAGAACTAGTGTATGTTGTCCTGCATTTTGTCCCCACAAAATGTAGGGAACAGTACGAAACTTTTTCAACTTAGTTTTGCATTTCTCTGAGTTTAGTTTGTTATTTAATTGGTTAGTATTGATCAACCAATCAATACCAATTAATATAATGGACTCTTTTACTGAAGGCTTTTGTTAAGTCTTTTTTGTTTTTTGTTTGTCGAGCCTATGCTTGATTTTTTAGGCCTTCCAAGTCTTTTCTCGTTTTTTAGTGTGTTTGTTGATTTTTAATTCTTTGGTTTTGTCAAAGTCATTGCTTTCGGTTTTGCCTTCGATTTAATCTATCTTAAGGCTTAATTAGAGTTGGCAATCAAAAGATATGACCAATTTAGTGCCAAAAAGTGGACCTTTTAGGTGCAACTCCACGAATTAAAAATATCATGTTATATTTTTAAGTTGGCATTTACATTTTGAAAAACATAACATAAATTCGCTTTATGTTATATTTTTAAGTGACTATATCATTTTGATTTTTCACTTAAAGTAACTATAGTGCAATTTATGTTATATTTTTAAGTTGAGTTGCTTTTTGATTTTTCACTTAAGTGACTATATTAACTGTATAGTTTGATTTAAATTTTGATTTTTAAATCAAATGTTCTAGTAAATATTACTTTTAAAACAATATTTGCACATTATATTTTAAATATGATAGTGTAAATATTATTTATGACCCATTTAAATAATATTTCATCAAAAATTAAATTGACATATGCTTTATTCATCACTTAAGTTGTGCAAAACATGTCTACAAGCACATTTTAAATCAAAATATGTCATTGCATCTAAAAGATGAGATTTTGAATGAAAATGCATGTAAGTGCATAAAAAAGATGCAAACCATATTGCTAAAATATGCAATCACACCTAAAAGGTGAGATATGCATATTGCAAAAATATGCAAAGACACCAAAAAGGTGTGTTTTACCTTGCATGCACATTTTCAAAACATGCCATTGCTTTAAAAACATCCATATGCATCTTGGAAACCCATTTTTCACCAAAATGCATATTTATAAAACATGTCAATGCACCCAAAAGGTGCATTTGGGTAAAAAGAAGCTCAAAACATGTTTTTAAAACATGTGTATGCATCTTTAAAGTGCATTTTGCTCATAACACATGCATTTGCATCCCAAAAACCTGTTTTTGAAGATTCAAGGGAAAAAAACTTGATGTTTTCTTCCTCCAAGAACATGTTTTTCATAAAAAACGCTTAGATCTGCCCATAGAATGGCTTCAAATCCATCACAAGAGGGGCATTTTTGAGTTTCAATGCATAAATGTGCATTTGGGGGTCATGATTTTGCATATCCAAGACAAAAATGACTCATATTTTTGCATTTTTTAGCCTTGTTTTTGTTAAAAACGCCCAGATTAGGAGCAGTTTTGATCACTTTTTGGCTCAAATAAAAGTCGTTTTGAGGTTTCGATCCATATATATATACTATTGAAGAACACGTTTTTGCCATTAGATGTCAAAAAACCTTCATTTCGTGCCTTTTATGAATCACGTTTTTGTTAAAAACGCCCAGTAAATTGGGTTTTTAATCCTCTTTTATGCATTTTGAAGCCACATTTTTTGCATTTGGATCCATGTATTAGCATTTGGGGAAGTTGGTTTTGCATTCACAAGTCAAAAATGATCAATTTATATGCATTTGTGAGGCACGCTTTTGCAAAAATGGCCCAGATTTTTGCATGAAGAGTGGCATTTCCACCCCATACCTTTGGATCGATAGGGGTTGCTTTTGAGTTTCAACGCATGCAATTGCATTTGGAGCCACGTTTTTGGCATTCTCGTGTCAAATTCGACCCTTCATTGCTCATTAATATTTATTGAATGCAAGTACGGAAGAAGTCAAAAAGTTGTTTGAAAATTCGGATTTGACGGAGAATTGGTCTTCAAAATCTATAAATCTTTCTATTTTGGCTCATAACCTCCAAACAATTGAACATTTTCAAACTTGCTCATCAATTGATACTTATCTTGCTATTTCCATGCACATTATGGCTTGTTATTGCACATTTGTCCAATTACATACCATGTAAAGTGCAAATTCTCTTTAAATAGGATTAAAAAATCCATTTTTAATTGGTTAGAATTTCCCCAAATTCCAAATTCCAAATTGCACTTGAAAGCAACTTGCTTCTTGACATGTTTGAGTCTAAAACCAAAGGCATGTGTTTGTTTTGTACTTGTTTTCGTTGTTTGTTTGCTTGCTTTCTTGTTTTTCTTCTTTTGCAAGAAATTACAAGTTCTTTACTAAGAACTTGTGCACGTTTCACTTCACTCCACCTTCTAGCTCTTCGTGCAAGTGCATTGTTTCATTCAATATTCGCCATTACATGCCAAGGCACATTGCATTCATTCATTTCATATGCAATTACACTTCAAGAGCAATTGCATGTAATTCCACTTTCTATGTCATGACACACTGCATCTCATTCTCCACATGCGATTACATATAATCTCATTCTCCATCCACAATTACATGCAATCTCATCTTCCATCCACATTTACATGTAATACCATCCTTCACATGCATTTACATATAAACCTATTTTCCAAACCCACTTACATGTAATCTCATCTTTTGAACCTAATTCCATGTTTGCGTCAAGTCATGGTTACATGTAAATCACTTTAAATGTAATTACATCTTGAGAACCCATTTTTGACTAAAGGTCACACATTTAAAGTCAAAAGTAATCATTTGCACACATCGATATACATTCTAACTCGCATTCTTGGCCATACCCATGAAAGTCCATCATTGCCCACATGCAATCCATCTTTCCAAGTCTGAATCCATCTTTCCAAATCTGACTTTGGCCCTTTCCATCCAAATATATATGTTTTCCGGTTCATTTACAGCCATCACATGTGTTTCATAAGTATCTAATCCATACTTCAAATACCCACTCCTCATGGATTTGTCTTTGTAACTCAAATCTCAAAGTTTTTATGGATTCAATCCCATTGAAACTTTCATGTTGCAGCAAATCAAGATATGCCAGAATTTCTATAAAGAATGAAGACATCTAGTAAAGAAGGCGTGCTTCAAATAAAAAAAGTGGTAATTCATTTGGTCTCCATTTTCCCAATGGTTGTCCAAAAACCACAGTTCGTGTGGGAATGCACCAAACACTTCATTTCAAAAAAAAGGAGTTGAAGGTGCTGATGGAAAGTTGTTTCGAGATTACATACGGACACTATCGAGAAGGTTTTCAAAGTGTTGAAGACTCCAAAATGTGCCAATCTACGAAGGAGAATTTACGACAACTTGAACAAGAAAAAGCTTGATCACATCAAAATTTCAAATGAAAATAGACAATTCATCAAAGAGAGTCAAAGGTATTCATCAAAAACGTAACACCATGATTATCAAGGTGAATGCAGTGGCACGAAATACAGAAATTCTGATCCTGTTATCATCCAAGATTGCATCGCCAAGTACAAGGTCCTTCAAAACAATCCATAGGATTGTTTCAATTCTCTTCCGTCTTTCTTCTTCTTCTTCTTCTTCTTCTTCTTCTTTCATGTTTGTAACTGAAGAGCATGTCTTACATAAAAATGTGTAAATACATACGACTTACATGTGTAATAACATGTAATCCAATAAGTTCTCTTGTTAGTTAGACCGAGTCAAAGTTGGTTGAGTTGTTCCCACTTTTCCTCCTTTTTCTCAACTCCTTTGCCTATATAAGGAGTGCCCCCCTCATTGTAAAAATCATCTTTTATTGTATGCAAGAGAGCTCTAGAGAAATTGTGCAAGTATAACTTTGATTGTGTGCCCCTTTTTGAAAGAAAGTGAATACAAAAAATCAATTGAGACATTACTTTGATTGAGTGAGATTGTTACTTGTGCAAGTTAGAAGCTTTGATTGAGTGAGATTGTTACTTGTGCAATTTAGAAGCTTTGATTGTGATTTGCATTTGTTATCTTTGATTCACATGTTGTTTTGCATTCTTGATAATTGAGTATAAAAAGAAGTAGGAAGCAATCAGAGCCGAAGCTTTGACCAGGAGTGGTTGTAGAGATAAATAGATTAGAAGCTTTGTTTGTAGCTTATATCTCTTTCTTGATTCACAAAATAATTAGGATATCCTTAATTCGGGAAGTCTTTGTGTCCCAATAGTAAAGCTTATTCATATAGAATTACGAACGGACTTAGAGCCAAATCGGTACACTTTCAGCTAGCCTTGAGTTAGTGTTGGTTTATCGGTATCACAATTTTCAGCTTTTAGAGAGAAGTGTAGTTAGAGATTTCACCCTTCCCATTACTCGCTCCATGGGTAAGTGGATTCTTTCCTATAATTTAAGAGGAAAGAATATTGGTAACACCTTTTTACAAAATCTCTCAACTTCTTGCTTACCTTGAGTTGATCCAAGGAATAGTGAGAAGGGGGAGCCTTCCCTTTAAGGTAGGAGAGACTCTGTCTTACACGTTGTGGCTGCTCATCTTATTTTCTGACAAGATTTTACCAAAAATTGTCAGTTACAAAATATCCACCCAACAGTGTCCGCAAGGATAGAAGAGTACCAATAAAAGTGTGAACACTAGTGGTTATAATGCTGGCAGAAATATAGGAAGAGGAAGAAAGTCTTCTTAAAGAAGAGAATGACCCTGTATCACATGTAGAGAAGAAAAAGTCTAATTGCATTATAGATAGTGGATGTTCACATCATATGATTGGTAATAGAGAAAAATTTATTGAATTTAAATGCTATAATGGTGGAGTGGTCAAAATTGGTAATAATGCTCCAAGTCCTATCAAGGGAAAAGGATCCATTACACTTGATGGTAAAACTAACACTAAGAATGTCTATTTTGTTGATGGATTGAAACATAATTTCTCGAGTGTTAGACAACTTGTTGATAAAGGATATCATCTACAATTTACTAAGAAGACATGTATAATCAAAGACATAAATGGTAAATTAATTGGAAAAGGTATAAGAACTAGATGTAATGTCTTTCAATTGAATCCTACTGAAATAAGTTGCTTGGTTGCTAGAGTTGATGATAATTGGTTGTGGCACAAAAGATTTTGTCATATAAGTTTTGATAACATTGTGAAGATAAGTAACTAATGTAGTAAGAGATTTACCAAAGATTATGAAACCTTCTACATGATATGCAAGGAATGTTTGATGGCTAAATAGAAGAAGAGCTTATTTCCAAGCAAGATATTCACTACATTATAAAAGTTTGAGATTGTCCATACAAATTTGTGTGGACCTAAAAAGACAAGATCATTCTCTAATGAAAGAAATTTCATTATTTTCATTGATGACTTTACAAGAATGTTGTGGGTAGCATTTTTTAAAGAACAATCAGAAGCTTTTGACAAATTTAAGATATTCAACGCTAAAGTTGAGAATGAATCTAGATTGAGAATCAAATGTTTACAATCTGATAGAGGAGAATTTATATCAAATCAGTTCAATAAATTTTGTGAAGATAATGAAATCAAAAGTCAACTTTCAGCTCCTAAAACATCACAACAAAACGAGATAACAAAAAGAAGGAACATGTCAGTAAGTGAAGCAGCTAGAGCAATGATGCTAGAAGGGAATGTAGCACATATCTATTGGAGAGAAGCAATTAGTTCTATAGTATACACTATAAATAGAGTTCTGATCAGACAAGGAACTGATCAGACACCTTATGAACTTTGGTTTGGGCATACACCTACCATGAACTACTTTAGAATCTTTGGAAGTAAATGTTATATCAAAAGAACAGATGACATAGGGAAATTTGATCCTAAAAGTGATGAAGAAATATTTATTGGTTATTCTTTCATGAGCAAATCATATAGATGTTATAATCAAATATTGAGAATAATAGTTGAAAATGCAAATGTGAAAGTTGATGACAACTTCAAAATTCAGGAAAGAATACTTGATTATGATTCAAACAATGAAGCTAATACAAGTTAGAGACTTAATAATCAAAATGTAGAGAAGGAAAAATTCAATGGTGGCCACAGTTTGGGCTGAGGAAGACAGTGATGGCCCAGGTCTGTGATGCTTGTTGGAGAGAGAGGAGTTGGCAGGGCTGTCACTGCTCAATGTGGGTGCGTGGCAGATGGATGACAAGGAAGACACTGCATGTGAGTGCATTCCATCCAAAGGATTGTGCTCAGTATGAGGACCAAGGCCGTGTGCAAATTGCTGCTTACAAACTGCAGCCTTTAGATAGATACTAGTGTGTGTTGTTTGGACCGTGTGTGGAAACAGAGTAATGGTCTCATGGGCATGTTCAGCATGTGTAAGGTTTGGCATAATACATGTTGAAGATTGAGGCATTGTAGGGAGGCTAATGGAGGTAGGAGACATGATCATGGTGATGGGATTAAATGTAACACAAGGGGTCTCTTGAATGTGCCCTCCGTTATGAAATAGATCAAACTTAATAGAACCAGGAGAAGTAGTGTGCAATTTTTGCAAACCTGAAAAAGACTTTTCGTTGAATACAACATCCCGACTTTGAAGCACTTTCTAAGCAGTTGGATCCCACAATCGAAAGCCATATTGATCTTCACTATACCCCAAAAATACGCATCTTTTAGACCTAAAATCCAACTTCATTCACTGCTCTTTAGGAACATGAACATAAGCATCACAACCAAATACTCATAAATGAGAGAAATAAATCCTTTTACCAGTCCACCTTTCCTTTGGAATATCAAAATCCAGACGTGATGAAGGAGCTCGATTTATTAAATAAACAACAATATTGCATGCCTATGCCCAAAATTGCTTCCCCAAACTGGCATTAGATAACATGCACCAAGCCCTTTTACAAGATAGTCCAATTCAACCTTTTTGCTGCACCAATTTCTTGAGGTGTATAAGGGATTATTTAATCCTCCGAATACCATGATCTTACCAAAAATGATCAAATTCCAAAGAGCAAAACTCACCACCATTGTTCGTTCGTAAACATTTAGTCTATTTCCCAATCTGATTTTCCACCATAGCTTTAAAAGATTTAAAATTTGAAAATACTTCAGAATGCTTATTCAACATATAAACCCAGACTTTTTGAGTGCAATCATCAAGAAATGTGACAAAATATTTAGCACCATCAAGAGAAGTTACATGCGTAGGACCAAAAACATCATAATCCACAAGCTCTAATGGAGAAGATTTCTTCTCATGACCCGTCCGTACAAAGCTGGTATAATTTTGCTTGTCACAAAGACAATGCTCACACAACTCCAAATCAAGACATTTAAGACCCGGAAGCTAGTCTCTTCGAAGCATAACTTCAAGACCTGTTTTGCTCATGTGACCAAGCCTCTTTTGCCAAAGTTCAGCATTACATTCTGCAACTGCCATGGCTGCTCCCACTTCACTATTGCATTCTAAAACATATAAACTTTCCATGAATCAAGGTCAAAGTTAACATTACAGCCTTGTGTATACAAGTGACTAACTGAAATCAGATTACTCTTGAGTGTAAGAACATGCCTAACATCCTTTAAAATCCATTTGCTACCATTTTTCTGCGACAATAAAATATCCCCTTTCATGACAATATCACATTCTTTGTTATCCCCAAGAAAAATTTTACCAAACATACCTTCGTGGTAATTTGTGAACGCACTCCGACATGGAGTAGCATGAAAAGATGCGCCAGAATCGAGACCCGCGAACTTGAACCCATGTCACCAGCTGCAAGTACCAAAGCTCCATCAGTTGCAGCATTTATGCCATCCTGAATTACTTTATTTTGAGCCTTCTTGTAATTCGAACATTGCTTCTTGGTGTGGCCTAATTTACCACAAAACCAGCAATTGTCATTTCTTCCTCTAGACTTCAAGTCTCTTCCATTTATTGTTATGTCCACCTCTTTCACGACTTCTTCCTCTATTGCTTGTCCTCACAACTGTTAGAGCATCACCAAAAGAGGATTCGTGGTGTTTCCTTCATATGTCTTCACTAAGTAATGTAGTTGCGACTTCATCAAATTTCAGCTTGTTCTTGGCTGCTATTGAAGTGCTCACAGCCATTACTACACCTTCCCAACTGTCTAAAAGTGAACATAATAATAAAATAGCTTTTATTTCATCATCTAATGGTATACCGACTGAAATGAGTTGACTGGCTAATGTATTAAACTCATTCAGATGATTCGACATTACTCCCCCTTCTTTCATTTTCAGATTATATAGCTTCTTCACGATAAAAACTTTATTCGAAGCTAAAGATATCTCATGCAATGAAGATAATTTCTCAACTAGCTCTCTCGTTGTCTTCTCAGCTGAAATGTTAAACAACACGTTACTTGAGAGAGCCAAGAAAATTGTTTCCCTTTCTTTCAAACAGTTTTTCCCATTCTTCATCTATCAATGATCATTTGCCCTTTGTCTTACCAAGCAACGCAGGTTGTAAATCTTGCTTGATGAGCAAAGACTCTATCTGCACTTTCAATAGACCAAAGTTTTGCCCAGAAAACTTTTCGATTTCTAGAAAATCTTTATCGATTTCTAGAAAATCAAACGAGTTTAACCAACTCTGATACCGATTGTTGAGCTAAAATAAAAGATACAAAAATAAAGTAGAACTGAAAAACTAAAACTAAATTAAAAGATACACAAACAAACACAGAAATTATAGCAGTTCATCCAGCTAGTTTGGATTACATCCACTCTTCAAGCAAGGGAATTTCTCTTATTAGATAAATCACACATTACAGTGAACAGCAGCAATCAACTGTTATACATATTCTTTTCAGTCACATTCAATGGAAGACGAAAGGGCTGAGAAGAGAAAGAGTCGCAATGATTAGACTGCGCAATCAAAGCGGTTACATATTCCCTTGTCAGAAGCGTTGCAATGACAGGTTAAGTTATACAAGCTTATAATAATGTTTGGGAATGTGTTCAGATAGTACATTTGTGTCTTTATATGAAGAATTGAAGTTACATATCATTCTATGGACATTGGTAGCAGACCAGTCTGCAGGAAACAAGTTGCTAATATGTTGATAGTACCTAATAAGTGAGATGTAATTAAGGTGAGCGAGCTAGGATCGTGGTTGAAGACATGTTTGTGTTTGTGTTAGCACATCTTGATCATCATTCTAGGAAGGTTACTGAAGTGGAATGTGAGATATGTTCATTGGCAGTCGACTCTTGTATTTGGAATTATTTTGGAAGTTACAAAGTGCAATGTAGCGTATGGAACTTTAATGTAATATCTTCATGAACTCCTATGTAATTAATTGTACATTCGGGAAGCTCAAAAGACTGACCTAATTAGTTGTTAGGACAAGGTATAAGGAAAGATTGTTTCCTTGGATTAAAGTGTGATTGTGTGGTATTGCATGTGATGTAATGTTCGGATGTTGAGGATGTGAATTTGATCAGAGCATAGCAAAGGATTATGTTGATGTTGATTTAAGAACTTCAAAGGTATTGTATTGGCAATTGAGTTGCAGATTTGGTTAGTTCAAGGCTTGGATTTGCTATCCTGAAAATCTGTTTATATAACAGTGGTAGAGGCAACTTGGATAGTGGGTTCACTTATCTTCCTTAAGGTTCCTAACAAGGCTACAATCTTCCGACAAGGATTCAAAGTCTCCAAACAAGGACTAATGTACTGATTGTATTGTATTTGACTCTTAATAGGGTCACATCCTTTCACAAGAAACTTTTATATTAGTACATCATATTGTGGGTTTCATCCCCATCAAGGTTTTCCCTTTGATCAAGGGTTTCCCTAGCCAACAAATCATTGTGTCATTGTGTATGTTTTATCTTTTGGCATTGATCACTATTTTGGTTATTGAAGTTGTATTTAAAAGTTATAATTGGCATACAACTTATTCATCTCCTCCCCCCCCCCCCCCCCATTGTATTGGTGGAGTCCACTTTCTAACAAGCCATTCATGTTGAGCCAAGGTCGACCCTATATGGGTGACATCCATATTATTGTATTATTATTTACCATCCAGGAAATGTGGTAAATCTGGATTCATAGTGCATTATGAGACTAGACCAGGGATTGTGTATGTGCATTTAAGGTTTCGTAGTTGTCGCGGAAAATATTAAATTAAAATGCGGATTTTTATTGTATGTGGGGAAATTTTAATGATTTGATCTATTTTGCTTATTTTATTTATTTACATGCTAATTTGCCATAGTTGAATGCTCAATGCCTTAAATTATTTAATTTATTTGAGAAAGGGGCAAATTACTTTATTAAGTGGTCAATATTTTATAGGTCAATTTTAATTAAAATATTTATATTAGGCCAAAAAGTGAAGCTTTATAGGTAGGTGCCCCTACAACACAATGGTAAATTGTGAGCCTCTCATCTGGGAAGTCTTGGGTTTGAGTCTACTTGAGCTTAAGACATAATAATAATTAATCTCTACAAATAATAAATAATCTAGGCTCCTGCCCATTATCTATCAAAAAAGAAAAGAAAAAATAGTGACCTTTACACTCACTTATTTGATGAATTGTAAAATTGGGATTTTTGCTCCAATCCACTTAGAGATTTATGAGTTTTTGCTTGTTTTGAGATATTGGCTCATCGGATCATTGTATAGTCTAGTTAGATTTGTAGTGTGAATCTCTATCTTCTCGGTGATTTTCATCTTACTCAGAGCTTTCTCCAAATTGTTCTCTTCATTCTTGATTTCAAGCTTTGGAGTGAGGCACGACTCTCTTTTTAATCGTTTCAGTGCGTTCTTTCTATTGCTAAATGTTTAGAGGTTGAGAACAGGACATCCCTTCCGTTTTTCAGCATTTCTATAACCTGGTTGAACATTTATGAACAACTGTGTGAGTTTTGTGTTGAAAATATTACTTTTGACCTAGATATGCTATCGGATTTTGTGCGTGCATCCAAAATGGAACTTTATTTGATTTTGGGCAATTTGAATATAGTTGGAAGTGGGTTTTTTATTTAATCAAATTCTGAGATATTTGATTTTTGAGCATTTTTCCTTAGCCTGATTTACTGTGTCGCTCGGATTTGACTTCGGATATTGTGGTGTAAATTTGGATGATGAAACTTGATTGTTATCCATGTTTCCATTCATCTCACAGTTTTACTTTTTAGCTAGTGGATTCGTAGGCGAATCCGTAGTCTCATCAAAGTGACCAGTTGAGTGTATTTTATATCATTTTAGTTTGTGTTTCCCAAATCTAAACCCTTGCATATTGTGGAGTTGGTTGTGCCCACCCACATTTGGGTTCAAATTTAAATCTACCTTGTGAGGCTCATTGTATGACAAGAAGGGTATGTACGAGTAGAAGTGTCGAGTGGCTTCCACGGCTACCCCAACCCGAAAGCAGCTGACAAGGTAATGTGAAGATGTTCTAAATAAGTAATAACTAATTAAACACAGCCGATAAGAAAACTGTAGAATGGAAATACTACTCAAGTTCACAGAATAATAAAGATATATATACAAAGCAAAACATAGAGTGTACCTTATTACCACAATACCATTTTTGGCAAGGAAATGATTTACTTTATTCATACCCAAACATCATGAGTCCATTCTCAATATTCCAAGTGCTTATAAATAGGTCGGTTGGTTAGGAAGACCAACCGACGCATTCCCTCACCGCCTAACTACCCAACCCGCTCAAGCTTAACAAGTGCTAAATACAATATAACTTTTTTCTCTACTACATCTCCCTCCCCCAAAAAAAAAAAGTCGTATTCCAAATGACTACCGAACACACTAGAACAAAAAAACTTGACTTCAAGAAGAGGGTTGAGAAGACATCCTTGTACTCGGAGCTCCTTGGAGCCGTTGCAGTCGCATTTAGTTGCCTTTTGTTTTGCCCAAATCCCCTATAGTATCCGCAAGGCATCCATCTTCTTTGCCTTTGCTGCGGTGATCTTGTTTTCCAAGTCAGTTTCTTCTATTCTCCAAGCCTCTCCCATGGTAACTTTTTCTAACTTCCACTAATCTTGAAGAGTACTCCTTTCCAACTCCCATTCCTTAGCCAAGCTTTTGCCATGCTGAAGTTCCAAGTATATCTAACGAGAGGCAACTTCCATAGCTGCAATGGTCTCCGTGAGAGTTCGGTGTTCCTGAATGCAAGGAATGGTGGACCTCTTCATCCATGTAGTGGCCAATTCCTCCTGCGTATATTCAATTTGTTGTAACACTTCCCAGTGTATATGGCAACCAGTATGCATAAATGCGGCTAATGATTCCCCTTCTGTCACAGCGGCTTCTATATTCTAAGACCTAGCTTGTTGGATGATCTCCCTAGTGGAATGCTCCATTCCCTGCAACTCGGTGAGATATAAATCTGCCTTGGCTGTAAATGAGAATGTATCAAAGGGTTCCACTCTCTCGCTTTGTATCTCCACCGGATCCTCATTAATGACTGCTAGAGGGGAAGATACCATCCCTTCTTCCTTAAGCAATCTGTCGGCCTCCTCCGGGACTGTATCCGCCATATTCGCCTTAGTGTGAATCTCTTCCTCCTGGGCATCCACTGTCCCTATCGACTATATACAAGAGCAACCGAGTGAACTACTTCCAAGCCTAAAAGTGTTTGCAACTTCACCTTATGTGCACACTTTGTCTAGCATCTCAAGTCTATCACCTTAGTATGGGTTTTGCTGATCTGGGGGAATTAGTTGTGCCACCCTCAGTAGGGACAATCTAGTAGCCCCCCATTGTAGAAGTTATTGCATGTCCATACTGCAAGCCCCTTCTACAGGCCCCCACTCCTGAGTCTACTCAGGAACATCCGTAGGCATCACTGTCATTGTACCCAAGTCGTGGGTAGCTTCCCTACCCCTAGAAGCAACTCCTTCAAGGCCAAGAGCCAGACTTTGATCATGGTAAATCTCCAAAGATTTTGATACTCCTGTTAGGAGTAGCCCCTCCGCTGGTGGTAGGAAGGCAACTTCCCACGAAGTTCCCTATAGGTGAATTAGGCAGATTTCCACCTCCTGGGAGTCTGAGGAAGATGAATCTATGTCACTCCCATCCTCTTTGAAACTCTCTTCCTCATCCTCATCCTCATCCTCTTCCTGACTACTAACAAATGCCCCATGTTGCTGCTCTTCAACCACAACCGCCTGTTTTGGTTTCTTTTTCTGTGGTTTGCTGCTGTGAGACCCTATGCCCATAGTGTCCATGTGGAACCAATATGTCATAGCTGGCTTGTAAGGTTCCACCCTATTGGCTAGTATAAATGTCCCTCTATGCTCACTACCCACCTCGGTCCGTACTACTTCTAGAAATAAAGCCATGGCGTGGTGGGGCATGTAAAAGGCTTTGTGCTTTAACTCCATGAACTCTTGAAGTCTGTCTGAAGGGAATTGTGTCCAGTTGTATGCCTACCCTTTATACAATCCATCAACAACAGGCAACATCCAAAGGGCAATGTCTGAGGTGCGACTACCGACTATGAGTTTACTCTTCACGAAATCTACAATGCATCACCATTCATCATTAGCAATGAAGATTTTCTTGAGACCCCTACTGTTTTTAAGAATTCCTTCCCATTCTTGATTTGTGAGGTCCTTCCTGCATATTAGACTCAACCATTTCCTCTTTTCTTATACTGACATTAGGGTTTTTTTCCTATTCCTATCCTTGTTTGGGGATTCCAAAACCTTATTTATTTCCTTGCCTGAATAAGAAATTGTTACTAGATGCTAGAAATATTGGACTACAGATTTATGGCATGATCTATCATAAGCTTTGACCAAATTCCGTAATATGGGTTCAAACTCCTTTAAATCAAATATTGGCATGAAGATTATTTTATCTACCTTGGTTGTGCACAAAGCACTTTTCAAGGAATGATCATCTTCTATTTTCTCCCACCAGGTTTGGCATTCACTTCCCATCACACTTTCAAATGTGATATTCTCCGCAATGGTCTTTTGTGTAAGATTACCCTTGCCCTTTGTCATCTTCTTTACGTCCTTTGCTTCTTGTACTAGTTTTTTCTTGTCTGAATCAATGATGTTCCCTCTGCCCGAGTTTCTTATGCTTAATTTTACCAATTTGTGTTGGTGCCTCAATTCCAAATTCTTTTCAAGTGGTTGTGTGCTCCAACTACTCCAACTGTACCCTATGGCCACATGGGCAGTACGTGTTCTTATTCTTCTAAACAACACCCTTGCTAGTACAGTGACAACAATTTGTCCTTCCCCTGCAAATGTCACTTTGACGGTATGTCTGCATGTGGAATGGCTCATACAATAAGCAGGTACAGCTTCATAAGGCAAGGAAGGCACGAATATGACTATGTTCCTATGATAGGGTAACTCTTCGTATGGTGATATGCACTCTTCGTACCACATCTTTGGCACCTCAAACGATACCCTTTATACTTCGTACGGTAGTCTTCCCACTTTGAATGTTTTCCTTGTGCCCTTGTACGGCCTTCTGTCCTCGTACGACCCCTATTCCTTCTTGTATGAGGATGTTTTCTCTGCTCCTTCGTACGGCTTCTCGTTTTCCTTCGTATGATCTTCTGGCTTCTTTGTCCAGCCTCCGTTCCTTCATACGACCTTTAACTCTCCTCCATACGGCTAAAGAGGTGTGTACAGCTGTAGGGGTGTGTATTTGAGTGGTGGTTTGAGTTGGTACTCCTTCAATATGTGCCACAATAGCTTTATAGAACTAAGGGTGGGAATTTTTTATTATTTGTTCCTTGTCAATTGCTCCTTCCTACTCATGAAATAGCTAGGGACCAGCTTATTCCTTTCTTCATAAGTTTTTAATTTAGACCTATTCACCAGGTCTTTCACTAGTTTATTATCCAAAGTAGATAACTTTATTGCCACATTTTCTTTTACTTCTAATACTTTAAATGGTCCTAACCATTGAACTTTAAATTTTCCTGGCTTTATTTCATTTTCCTGTTATACTTGAGTACCAGTTGTCCTGGTTTGAAATTCATCTTTTAAGTGCTTGTCATGTCAAAAAAATTGCCTTTGTTGGGCTACTTCTGTAGCCCATTGAGCAAGTATCCTCCTTTTGTCCAATTTTAGTAGAGTGTAGAATCTTTCCCTTAGACTCTCCTCATCTCCCAACCTGTTTTGAACTACTACTCTTAGACTTGGTACTATATGTTCCATTGGCATCACTACTTCATGTCCGTACATTAGATAAAATGAAATGTGTCTAGTGGTAGCCTTATAAGTAGTTTTGTACACCCATACCATGGCTGCATAGTTTTTATTCATTCTATAAGGTTGCTTTTGTACTGGTCTTGCTCCAGGTATCAATGGAATTTGATGGACACAGCTCCAGAGGCACCCCTTTCAAGTCCCTATACGTCCAGGCAAAGATGTCCTTGAACTCCAAAAAGATTCTAAAAGCTATAGCCTTTAACACTGGGTCCCAGTCATCCCCTATCAAAAATCTCCTTGGGTTGATTCTCTTCCCCAAGGATATTTAGTCAAGAGTTTGGCCTCCTTGTATTCTAACTCTTTCTCAAAAATGTGTGCTGGTGTCCTGCAGAGCGTTGCCGCACCTTCTTTGTACTCCATAGACCCCTCTGGGTACCATTCCTCCAACTTCGGTTCATGGATTTGCAACATATTACATTCTGCCTGGAAAACTTCATAATCTCCCATTTGCCAATGGAATAATCCATCGAGGGAGCTCGTTTCATCTTCTGAGCATTCCCCCAGTCTGAGCACTCCTTCCTTGTCCGGTTCCATCCCTTCATGGTCTTCTCCCTCTGAATTTGATGCCATGTCCTAACTTACTAACTAGTTCTTTAGGTCTATGATGTACTTTCTTCCTTCTTATTCAATGGATAGAGTGTTTTGTTTCCAATAATGGGTGGCTTTTGTTGTAACCATCCATCCTCTTCCCAATAAAACATCGTACCCTTTCTTCTCTAAAGTAATAACCACAAAATCAAAGAAAAATTGTTGCATACCGATTATGACATTTTGTCCCATCAGGGTCCCTATCGGCTTGATTCCGTGCTAGTCCACTCCCACCAGTTGAAATGTTGGTGGCCAAAGTGTAGGTTTCCCTATTACCTTCCAGATTTCTTCAGATAAGGCATTTATGCTGGAACCTCCATCAACAATAGTATTCAAAAGTTTGTACCATAATATCTCCATTTCTACTACTATTGGTGTTCTCCCCATTCCTATAGCGAACAGGGTATTGTTTTCTGTCCAAACCTGTGATTCTCCTTCCTTCTCTTTCTTAAAGGGTATCCCTCTCTGACTTTCCACTTGTGTTAATGCTACCTCCACCTGAGGTAATGTTTCCAATAAATCAGCAATTTTCACCGGGATGGTGGTCTCGAGTACTTGTCTCACAATATTCGGTATACTCCCATTCGTAGTAAGTTTATCTAGCCTTGCCTTCACTTCCTCTCCCATGCTATCTTGAATGTCTTTCTTTGCTTCTTGAAATTGTTCCTTCTCCATAGTAGCATCTGAGTAGGCTAGTTTCCTGGCTTGCATCCTTGTGATGACAAGGATTTCACTTTCTCGTTCTTCAATGTCTAACATATTCACCCCCTTTTGTCTAGGGCAATTCGCATCTTCATGATTGCCTGGTCCACACCATTTACACAACATTCCTCCATTCTAACAATCTCATTCAAAATGTCCCCATTCATTGCACCTCCTAATTTAAATCATAGGTCTCGGGACCCTTAGAATCATATGAGATTGCTCGTCGAGGTGTGTTGTTATTGTTGTTGTTGTTGTAATTATTATTACTCCCTCTTCTATTGTTTCTATATCCTCCTGGTGAGGCTTCTATATTTGTGTTCCTTGGAGGGGTGGAGGGTGGTGTAGATTGCTCTCCTTGTGTGAAGAATACTTGAGTGTTCCATGTTTTTAGATTGTAAGGACAGTCTTTGATTGCATGTCCCAACACCTAAAAATTCTCACAAAATGCTTTCTTTGGACATGCCCCTTTTGTATGGCCTTCTTTCTTCACAGTTGGTGCACCAAACCTCCTTCCCTTCTTTTTTCTCTTCCTTACTCCCCATTACCTCCTTCATTAATCCCCTCAAGTCTTTTCTCAAGGCTTGGATGGTTTTGGATTCTTGTTCACTTTCTTCTAAACTTTCACTCATGCTTCCATGATTTCTTGCCTTGGAAGTTTTGCTCTCACTTTCTATGTCAATTGTGCGAGTACACACATCCACAAAGGTTGATGGTGGGACTATTTGCATCATTCTCCTAAGGGACAATGTCAGTCCTTCAATGAAACACCTTTTTTTTAGTCCATCGGCAGGCTTGTTGTCAAGTTTTCCTATCAGCTCCTTTCACCTTCTATTGTAGGTCTTAACGGATTCACTCTTTCTGTGTGTTACATCCCAATTTTTGACCTAGCTTGAAATATAGCCGTTGAGGTTCACATGAAGTCAGTTGGCAGTTTGATTTGATATAATTTGGCGAAATGGTAAGATAGTTGGTTGTTATGATTTCAAGTGAAGATGACATGTTAGTTGATTGTTGATCGCGAATTCATGGAATTAAGGTGAAAGGTTAACTGTTATGATTATTTATGATTATATAATTTATAATTAAATTATGGAGAAATTCCTTGCAAGGAGCATGTCGAAGGGGTAAAAGCATTGTCAAAAAAGAATTAGGCAGGGCATCACCATCACTAGGCAGACGGGTAAAAGACCTAGCCAGAATACATCTACGGGACTTGTATGAGTTATTTAATAATTTAATTAAAATAGTTAGGATAAAATATAAAATGAATCTTAAAAGTTTATCTTGGATTTTTAATTTATCTTTCATTATATTGTTTTTAATAATGATTTATTTCGTACATCTAAATATAAAATCTTTTTAGCCCCAATATAATTTAATAATCAATTAAGTGATGGTTGCTTATTCATATTAGATTTTAATAATTATTATAACTTATAAACTTCCTATTTTCTTTCTTCCTTTCCTTCCTCCTTTCTTTTCTTTTTAAAAATCGAGTTGAGAGAAATTTGAATGGTTTTCTTTGTAACTGTTAGGTACTTGAAGAGCCAAGCATCTCTTTTAATGGTTTCTTCGATTGTATAATTGGGACCTTGGTGTGCAAACCCGTAACACTTCTTTCATTTGTCTTTTCGTATTTTGCTTATGTGTTTCTAGTGAGGAGAAGACTTAGTTTGAACGGTAGCCGTTGCAATGGAGTTTCCTGGTGTAGTCCCTGCGTTAATATATTTCTGTCATTGTGGAAGGTCGTGTTCAGTCCCTGTGCACAATATGGTAGCTCCTCCAAGGAGAGCGTGGGAAGTCTGTTCTTGTGAGTTGATCTGGAGCCGACATGTCTCTATTCATGAACGTTTAGATTATTGAAGAACATCACCAACCATGGGACCTTGGTAGGAAGGTCAAACCAAAATCACAAGTAGAATGCTCTGTCCAAGATTCATTGTGGAGGTCACGTAAGACATCTACCAATAGTCAAGTATGTTACATGTTCTTTATTCGCTAGTTTAAATTCTAATAACTCATACACTACTGGTTCCTTGTTACTACCTTTCTTAGTATAACGTCAGCAGTATGTTGATAGAGGTACTGAACCCGTATCATGATATATTTGTTTCTTCCAAGGGATAGTAAATAGATTCGTTCTGTACTTTGAAGTAATCCATGACATGATAGTTTATGTAATATTAACCATCTTAGTTTAGAACCAAATACTTTCTATTATATACTTGCAATGGAGATTTTGAAAATCAGGACACCAATTCATCAGCAATGATGCTTGTTGAGGTAAAGAAATGTAAAGCAAAACCAACGTATTGGCACTAATAATAATCATAGACTAAATCATGTTGGTCAATAAAAGATTTCAAGTTCTTGAAAAAGTGTTCTTAAATCATAGATGATTCTTATTTCATAAGATTGAATCAATCATGCATACAAGAGATAGAGATGCAATGGAAGCTGTAAGCAATTAAAACTGGCTTAGAAATGTAATACATTCATTTATACCATACACAGTTAAAAACATTATCAAGACTCCATACACCATGGAAAACTCAATAGGCAATACGGTGAAGAGGTGGAGATAATTAATTAGATATTCAATTTGAGATCTTTAAAGAACATAATTTTAAGATCATAGTTTGTGAAAGGCTGAATGCATGTAAAATTGACAGAACCAGTTAATCTGAGAATTCCTAACTCCTGGACTCACCCGGCTGTGTAGCCAAGCAGAAGGGTGACAAGGTGAAAGAGAGGAATTTGTAATAATAAGATTCAGTATTAGTTATGTCATATCAATATTCATCATTTACTATAATAACTCATGCACTTCCTACTATTGTGATCTCCTATTGCCAAGTCATAAATTTTCAGGAAGCCCAGTGGATGGCAAGATGACCCCTGTCTATTCTAGGTAGGGAGGGCCTTTCTCGTTAGAGATTGTGTGGGGATATATATTGTGGTCCGAGGTTGGGAGGTTAAGCCCCTGACAATGTTTCACCTTTCTCAAGATGTTGGATATGCGTTAGACAGAGATAAGCCATGCATTCAATTGTTTATCGAAAATAGGTATTATCATTTTTTGTTTATGAGAAGGTAAGATTAAATTGAAGTATTTCATTGTTATCATCATTTTACTTAATATAAATGAATACTGAATATAAGTAATTATCTAATCTTGAGAAATTGTCACAGATAAGCAATCGGAAGGAAAAGAAATCCAAAGCCCTAATTGATTGTGTGACAGCTGGAACCTTAATTGATATGGTGGTATTGGAAGCCCTAACTGAATCCGTGGTATCGAAAACCCTAGTTGAATCCGTGGTTGCGAAAGCCCTAAATTGAATCCGTCGTCGCGAAAACCCTAGATAAAATCCATTGTCGTGGAAGCCCTAAATTGAATCCGTGGTCGCGGAAGCCCCAAGTAGTAAAGCAGTATCAGAAGCCCTAAATAAACCGATGGTAATTGATGTCCTAATTGGTAAGATGATATGTGATGCCCTAATTTAAGTTATATTGGTATTTAGTGGTATTCATCAAATGATTTTTGAGATAGCAGTCGATTTGAGAAATTGTTATAGTGTATTTGTGGACTAACTCGGGTGGTTGCAAAAGCATACTTAGATGATTTTCAATCTCAGTTTTTCCGAGGTATGTGATTTCAATTTCTGAAGTAATTTCATTAAAAGGTATTTCAAGTATTTAGTTAAGAAATTTTTGTTTGACTGACTTCAACGGCAAATCTTCTTCACATGAACTTGAATGATGTAACTGCCTTCTTATGAAATCGAAGTTATAACCATATTCTATGCATATGTTAGATGTTAATTTAGACCTGGAAAATTTGGATGTTACACTATGTCTTGTGTTATAAATCTTCGTTACAATTTCATCATCATCCCTCAGGAGTTTGAATTCTTCCTCAAATGTTGTCGGACATTATTCCATGTGCTCTTTTTCCCTACCTCCTAGTTAATGGCTATTCCTCTTAGTGTGGCAGGGAAAGATTTTAGCCACTCGTCTGCATTATTCTCTTTGTTAGTTTGCCATATGGTTATGCATGTTTTATAGTGGCATGTGGGTTCTCTAAACGATCCTTGGTAAACCTAGGCAATTTTTGTCTCTCTATTGCCATTATGTTTCTTGGTGGAATACCTCCTCCTGGCGGTTTGCTTCCTCTAACAGGGACACTCAGTCCTAACAGAACACTTCTTCCTACAGAAACACTTCCTCCTAATGGAATACACCTTCCCAATGGTACATTTCCTCCAGATGGAACACTCCCTCCTAAAGGAATGATTTGTCCTGACTAAAAGTTCCCTCTCGACGGACTTGATTCTTGATTGCTCGACCCGCAAGTATCTTCTTCTCCTGTGTTTGGGTTTTGCTCTTGTCAAAGTCCTCTCCATATAGGTCTCCAAGTTTCTGCACCCTAACTTCCTTCCTAGTGTCTTGGAGATAGCCAAATTAGCTATTCCTTCGACTGTATGCTCAATCAACCCTTCTTGAATTCTGGTGGCGTCCCCCTTTCCCATTAAGTTATGATGTCTCTCCTATTGTCGGAGACGTAGTGTCCTCAAGGCGACTTCCTCCTCAGTTTCTTCCTTTGGTACTCACCTCAGATATTTGTTTGGAATCAGGAGCATGAATTGGTTTAGTGTTTGTTTCCCTTCTTAGGATTATCCCGCTCCTCCAAGTTGCGTTCCCTTGTCCTCCTTTCAAAAAACTGTTGGAGTACTTGTTGCTTCCTCCATTCCCTTTCTATCTCATCTCTTTCTTCCTCAACACGTAACAAATTTCGTGCCAACAGTCGAGGAATCTGTCCCAGGAGATTGTACACCACTGGTGGCACCGAAAGTTCGTCGCGTATCGTGCTTGCAGGAACCATTCTCTCACAGGCTTCCCTTTGCATGTACAAATTGACCGCAACTTCCCAGGCGTCATCAGATCGTGTGTAACTTCTCTAGTTATTTCCTCATCACACACCTTGCCCTCCCATGAAGGAAGTCAGCTATAGGCTAGCCAAGTTCATTGCCTTGGCTAAAAAAATGAAAGAAAAGGGTAGAATTATATTAGAGGATCATTTGATGTAAGCCCAAGTGGCAAACTCTCCTTTCTTCTTGGGTAGGAAAGGTGTCTGATTCTGATTGCCTACCATTTTGGTGCCTTCTCATTGGTTGCTACTTTTCCTTTTTTTTCATTTCTCCATTAATTAGGTGGCGTCTTCTCATTGGTCGATGGGGTGGCAGCCCTAGTTAGGGTTTCTAGGATTTGATCTGGATCATTGATTTTGCCTCTTAATCTCTACCGTTGGTTGTATTTTTGGCCCCTATATAAGGCCATTTTCCCTCATTTGTAAAGAGTTGAAGAAAATTGTTGCTTGTATAATACCAAAATTGCTTCTCTTATCATTGTTGCGTCTTGCATGGTGATTAAGAACACTTGGTGTTATTGCATGGTTTCTACTTCCAATAGTTAAAGTTATATTCCATTGAGGTTGTTAAAGTAGATTTTATTTCAAGAAAGTTGTTAAGCAAGAATAAGAATAGATGGATAGTTGTATGGTGATATTAGTGGATGTTTGATAGGGATCCATAAACTAGGCCACTAGCATCCTAGTGGCTTGTTGGGAAGCCTTGCATGGTAATCTAGTCTTTTTCCCTTGAATCATTGCATCTATGGAGATAGCATCGCTAGCAAGCTGTCATCAGATTTGATCCCTGTCCATCTGCTAATCTTTCCTTTCATAGGAGTAGAAGTAAAGCAGCAAATAGTTTAGTAGTTGGAGTTTTGAAGAGCAAAGTTGGAAGTGATATAAATTGGAAAAGTAAATTGAGAGAGTCAAATCAATATGAAAGTCAAGTCAATATGCATTGTAAAGCTAGATTTCATCACCATCACAACAAAAGTTCGACATCCTTGAAAGAACAATGTAAGCCCGCCTACGTGATTAACCAGCAAATCACATTAATATAACTGAGTTATTATCCACAAGTGTACAGAACCTTGGAGTTTTCTCATGTTCTTCGTGAGTATTTACTTTTCAAGATAAGGATGAATGTTTGGTATTCTATATCAAGTATTCAATTGCTATATGTTATGTAGTGGTATAAAACTGACTTCAACAAACTCCAGTTGCAAAACCAATAACCTGAGCAGCAGATCAGGATGCCATAACATTGATAGGCCGTGAATGTGCCGAGCCATAGAATTTTAGGGTAGGCCCATAGAATTTTAGTGTGTGCATCACATGCATACCCGCTACTATTGTGACGGAATTATAGAATAATAGGGGCCAGAGTTCCAGCTTCCAATGCGGAGGATAGATTATTGTAGAGGTAGGGGGCAGTGTTTGGTTAGAGCTAGCAGTGAAACTACAAGTGCATCGGGAATCTGTGAGAGACATTACAATATCCGAAGGGTGATTCCCACAATAAATAGCCTATCAGCTAATTACTGGAATAACTTTGTTGTTTTTATTTCTTGCACTACTTTTTGGGCAGATTCAATTTATTTCTAAAATCTTACACTTGGTGCTCAACTATTTGCTAAAGACAGACACGTGCCCTTTAGGCTACCTAACTTTCTCTATTGTTTTCTGCATTTGTGTAGTGATTGTGCCAAACCAAAATTTTTGGTAAATAATCCATCAATAATTTGACCAATACTGTAAACAAAAGTTCAAACATTGATTAATAGAATGTTATATTAATTTTAGCTTTATAACCAACATTACAATTATATAAAATTAGAATTCATTGTTGTCTTTAAAGTTTTTGAAAAAAACTTCTCGTGTCTTTGTACAATTTATTCAACTTTGGAATTCTCCATCCTCTTTCACTTTGAATTCTGTGTCTGGCTTAGCATCTCTTGGCAAAAACTTTGTAACTATTTCTGCAATTCCTCTTATCATTTGCTTTCATCCTCATGATGATTATGAATGTAATACAAAACACTGATGTAAACCAAACTAACACAGTTTTTGCCAAAGTTTCTTTTGTTCTAAAGATTGTGAAAATGTCATGTAGAATATAGCATATGTTGAGCAACTTAATCAGCTTACATAGTTATCACCTAAATATTATATCCACACTACTTTCCGTCGAGTTTATCACAAGGTTTATAGGGAGTATGTTGACACTTCTCCATTGAAAGAGATAAAAGAGTAGGAAAGAAAGAAGGCTAGAGATCCAAATGATAGGTATTTTCACATTTACACTGATCAGAATAAAACTATCAAACTAATCTTTGTCAACTCTCATTACAACTTTCATGCATCCAATATTTTTTAACACATGCAACAGTTCTTGGTCAAAGAAATTTCCCCATTTTTACTGATCAATGTAAGATTGTTAAAATATACTCAGTGTATCCTCATTCCAACTTTCACGCATATATTTTTTATCTAAATGCAGTTCTTATGCATCTTCTATTTCCTTTACTAAATGAAATATTTCTCTGTAAAAATGAGATCACCTGAATTGCACGACTTGCATTATGACAATGTCTCTTTCACTGCAAATCATAAACTGGTACTCAGAAAGCCTGGAGAGTAAAATTGTCCAAGTATGGTGATTCAATTTAGTAAATTATATCTTAGGAAGAGACCAAAAGCCACCTACTGGGAAGATGATTTTTCTGCTAAAATCAGATACATGTTCCACCAGTTATTGAGGTTGTATACAAGCCCTGTCAACTGCTTATGCTGAACATTTCTTGGATGGTAGGCTTTATAAAGGACTTATTGCCAGGAGATTTGAATTTTTGGCAGTTGTTTTGCTGTTGCACAAGCTATGTTTCTAGAAAGGGACAAGAAGGCAAACTACCAAGTACCACGGTGCAGAAGATAAAGATATCAATGCCAATAGGCTAATAGCTTACTTTAAAACCTTTGGTTGTGTCCAACTACCCAAGAAAATGCCGTATTAGATTGCAGACATCAACAATTTGCAAAATAAGATACCATGTATATTATGTTATGAAACGTGAGGTGTAAACCCCATAAGTATATGATCATGAAATTTAACTTCAGATTAGGCCATAAAGATAAAAAAAATTCCTGAAAACTTCAATATGGAAATGACTAAACATATTGCACAAGCACAAGAATAGAAATCATGGGAGGAATGAATCTTACTCTCCTTAACTGTGCCATATAGCCAGCACAAAACTTCATCAGCAAAACCCAGGCAAACATTACCCTGCACAACCCATGGCAATTGAGAAAGAAAACCACCAGCTATGCAACAGCACCATGTTACTGCAATCTAGCATTTGTCCAAGTACTAAAATGAAATGGATCGATTTATTAGCAGATAAGATACATAGCACTGAAAAATGGAAACCTAAATCAGTGAATTATATCTTGCATTCCATTAAATATGGGGACAAGAAGAAAAGCAGATACACAATCTCTCTAAATATTGTACAACTTGTGACACCTCCACTTTTTGTAGAAAAGAGCAAACCATATGTAGGCAATTGAGAAAGAAAACCACCAGCTATGCAACAGTACCATGTTACTACAATCTAGCATTTGTACAAGTATTCAAATGAAATGAATCGATTTATTAGCAGATAAGATACATAGCACTGAAAAATGGAAACCTAAATCAGTGACTTATATCTTGCATTCCATTAAATATGGGGACAACAAGAAAAGCAGATGCATGATCTCTCTAAATATTGTACAACTTGTGACACCTCCACTTTATGTAGACAAGAACAAACCATATGTCTGTTTAAGCTTACTACAAAGACATTACTGCCATGTCCTAAATTTAGTTCCTTTCGATCAAGATAAACTTAATCACATTAAAGCTGGCTGACCTAAATTGTGAACATATATCAAATTCAATAATAAATATATTTCTTAGCAACATCTATCTAGTTCACAGTTCAGATTTATCAAAACTGATTATATAGCATTGTACTAGAGACTCTTCTTGTGCTTGTTTAAGTTGTTTTTCTGATTTATTAACTTGCAGTGGATTTTGTTTTGTTGTGGAGGCAAAACTGATTATTCGATGTCTGTACCATTACTAGTTTCAATCTACCCCAGAATCTATGATATATTTATGTTTGCATCATAAAATTTAAAAAAGTCAGTGATGCGTGAGCAGATTATTTTAACCTACAAACAAATTTCAGAGACAAATTGCACAGCTGTAGGAAAACCAGCAGTGTGAGCTAACCCACTCCCAAAAATCCTTTGAGCAATTGGTACACTTGTATTGTTTTCCATCTTACCCCAGATATCATTGAAGTTTATATGCCTTAGCACTAAGTTTCCAACCTCTAATAAGTCAGATTCAAGGATAGACATCTACTCCTACCCATGGCATTTTTATCTCATCTTCACTAGATTAATAAGAATGTTGCATGGACTAAGAAATATACTGGCTGGCTTTGGTTAATTTGACTCCTGTTTCTAGCAAAAGCTGCTACAAATGTTGTCATTTTCAACATATTTCCATCAATGTATAGATGAGCTTGTTCAAGGGGTCTTCATGATGTAATGACTGTGAAACAACCAACAATTAGTGTCAACAAGCAATCAAACAGATGCCTAATCAGTAAGATAATAGAGAATGTATCGAAGATGTTATCAACGAAATACTCTCATGAACGATAAAGACTATAAATGATAAACACATCAAATAAGCAGAAATAGATATTATTAGATGTGTTACCACGAGCATTTCGCAATTGAAGCAAATAGAGCAGAATTTCCCTTGGTACAAAATTGGGGCTAGGTATAGGTAAGAAAACAAAGATGTGTTTTTGCCTCACTGCCAAATGTAGAACTAGCCAATGTGAGATATAGTGGTTATAAGGCATGTAGGACAGAGTCTTGAGTATGCTAGCAAAAAAAAATTCAATTCAAAAATTCTTGCATTAGAATATCAATCTGAAATTATGAATAAGATGAGGATATTATTCTTGATTTAAATCCCTTGCCAACCTCAAATATGCATCAATTATTTTTATTAATCATTTGATCCCATGAGAAACGTTTGAAATTTCAAAGTGTCCCTTATGTACGTTTCCTTGCTGTTTTCTAAACTTTCAAGAACTCGTGCAATACCAAGATCTATTATTTCATCATCTTCTATTCCCAAGAACTCATTTTGCTGAAATGCTATTGATTGAGCAACAGTAATTTGACTAATTCAAGAAATTATCTATCTGTTTGCTTAAATGAACATTTCAATTTCTATGTAGCAATAACATCTATCTGTATAAGTATTCTCAATAATGTGTGCATATACTAAATTTGGTTGATAAGATAAGCATCTCTTTGATTACTATGTTGTGATGTCCCCTTCTAGTTAACATCTCTCAGTAATTGAGATTAGCCTATTATGTGACCCTCGTAGGCTAATATGGTGGTTAGAGGTTTTATTGGGGGATTGGCACTTTATGATGGGGCATAATTTCATATTATAATATTATAATGAAGTGCAAATTTAAGAATATCTTTTATCCCACATTGGGGAGAAAAGTAAGTGAGCTCCCACAAGGAAAGAATAAATTAACATAAGAGGTGTTAGAGTGGGGTTGCCGTTGCACCAAAAGACCAATCTTTCAATGCCCGATACAACAACTCAACTTATAGTATACAGGAGGCGGTTAAGCCCTTGTCACGAATCCTGAGGGGAGCGCTGAACAAACTTTTAACAATCTCCCCCTCGGCATCACCAGAGGATCTAAGGATTTGAACCTGTGACCAAGCTCTGATACCACTTGTTAGAGTGGGGTTGCCATTGCACCAAAAGACCGATCTTTCAACACCCGATAGAACCACTCAACTTATAGTACATAGGAGGCGGTTAAGCCCTTGTCACGAATCCTAAGGGGAGTGCTAAACAAACTTCTAACAAGAGCTACTTTTCTTAGCATCCAATTATTGTCATTTGCATTTGATGAGGTTTGTGGAGCCAAGAGTTTTAGCATTTGCCACTGGAGAACGGAGATCTTTTGTGTGCCTCCATTTGAGTTGGTGAAATACCCAGTGAATTTGGTATTAGGAGGACATCATACACGTGTTCTATTCGAGCATCTTGGTGAAAGATCCTTCAAGGGGTTGCAGCTATTGGAGAAGACAAATCAGTCTTTTCATTATGCCAAATTTGTGGCCTAGGGACAGATTGTGGAATACAATTGAAGGAATAAGTCGGATATGGCTACGGTGTTTTACTGCAATGTCGCCACTGCTACAGTGACTCGCTACAATAAAATCCAGATTTCTTGAGCGGTGTCCATGTTCCTATCCATTTACATTTTGCATTGCATTTAGGTTAGATCTAAATATCTTAGGGCATTTCTAGGGATTTAGAAATCAGTTGTGGAAGTTTGTAATCTGATTTATGTCAAAATCTAATATCAAAAAGTTGTCTGAAGGGATTAGAATATCATTGAACATCATAGAAGGTATTGCCCTAATGTCTTATTGTTACAGATGCATATTTTCTCATTGGTAACCAATGTTATATGTTTCATAAAAATACAAAAACATTTGCATCTTCATTGTTAGATGTTTTGGAGTTCTTTGCAAGCATACTTATTAAAGTTTGGCACTTAGAAAGCAATCAGAATTTAGATCTGCAATATATCCCTTGTGTGCAACGTGTTTGACGAAATTCTCAGGTTAAGAAATCAGAATTGCAAGGGATATTACATGTCCATTACTATCTTATGCTTGTGCAGTACTGTCCTGATATCTGCTTTTTAGAATGATATCCACTTCTCTAAGAGATCGTCTTTCATTGGATAATCACTACTCAAACTAAAGGGTTCAATGATCCATTCTCATTTGATCAGAGTTCCTGTTGACTGTATTTCATGTACGATGTTCATAAGATTTAAGACTTGTTGATTGTTTCTTTTGTTCTGATTTTTTTTTTTTTTTTTTGGTGATGCCCTTCTAATTTCTATTTCTTCCTTATCGCTGAAAATGATTGTAATTTTTGTCTCTCTAGAATATAATTTAGATTAATTTCCTTCTTAATGATTCCTTGTTTCAATCTCTACCCTGCAAGATTCAAGGATCATCCTCTGATACAACTGTAATCTCCCCTGATGTTTCTGACTGAAAAGGGGCTTCTTTCTATCCAGATTTGTACACAATTTTCTCAATGGATCTGAAATAGTATTATCTGATGTATAACCTTGTATCGTGTTTTCTTTGTAGATCAAGATTGTATGTTAGCCACTATGCCTGCTATGTCATCATATTGATAATGTTCTTTGGTTCTTTGATGTGATAAATTGATTTACAATTAAAGGATAGATAATGATCTACACATGTATCGAATGAATGGGAATGACTTAGAAATGCTAGTATGGTGGTTGTTCAGATCAGCCCCATGATTCTATCCTTTTGAATTTCCATATGTCGAGCATCTTTGTCTATTGTTACCTTTCAGATATATGCTCTTTTAAGACTTCCTGTATATTTAATGTGATATCAATGCAAACATGTTGTTTCCATTGTGCTCATATGAGTGTCCCTCGGATTCTCCAACAGAGAACATAAACAATAGTATTAGTGCCACCTCCAACTAAGTTGATAAGTTGTCAGGTCATTTCCATCTCACCCCACAATAATTGTTATTCTTGTTTACGAATGTCATAGAGAACAACTAAGATCAACAAATATGGATGTGTCATCGATATCGGGTGATTGTGTTTGCCCAAAGATAAATCAATCCATGTTGGAATTCTTCCTACATTTTATTTGCTGGTGGTCGCTTGGATGATTGGATGTAATTCTGCATAAAATGTCGTTTTACAGATGGGGATGAATTACTTATATCTATATTCTCCATCATTATATCATACATGACAATTTAGTAGCATAACACGGGGACATGCACATGACCCCAAACCACCCGGAACCGAGTATCCCATGATGGATATGCAGCGCACCTAAGCACCCGACTGTCATCATGGTGCTGACATGCTGTAGTCGTCCCTATACAGTACTCGGAGACTTGGGTGCAGAGGGTGATACCTGGGGATTTCCTAGGTGTCCCTTGACTGCACCCAGGACGTGACTGACTAGGTGCAGCGGGCAGTGCCGGTCTAAAAAGAAAAAGAAAAAGCACAAAAAAAAAAAATTCTAATTGAACCTTAACTGTGGTGGATCCCATATAAGGCCCTCTAAGTCTTCAAAAAGCATGTATACTTCATTTGGCATTCACAATTGACATTTCTTATTTTGCAACAGCTGAGAGCAAAGTGAGAAGAAAATTTTGGAAGAATGAGAAGAAATGTTCGAAAGAGCTTGGAGATTGATTTAGCAAGTGATTGCAAGATCTCTTGGAGGAAGACAAGCAAGATGATTCAATCTTGCAAGTGATTTAGTGAGCACAAGGTAGGTTTTTAATTTTTTTAGTATTTCCTTTGTTTTGCATTTTGATTTGTTTTCAGAATTTTAATTCTAGTTTGTTGCAATTTTTTTGAAAAACTTCATGCTCAAATTTGTCATTACAATGCATTGTTATTTTTTTTGTTGTAAAAATTTCAACTTTGAATGCATTATGAATCATTATTATTGAGTTTATGATCATTATGATTATGCTGGGAATAGTTATTGGTTATTAAGTTTTAAGTTTTAACTTATGTTGAAACTTATTTCAATTTGGAACTATGGTCCATGTTTTAAACTTTTCCTTTCACCCTCAACGGTCATAGTTGAGCTTATGAAAGCTAAATGAGAGATGCCAATATTACAAAACCAAAGCAAGATAAAACAAAATCAAAGACAGTGAATAAAATAATTATTTTATAGATGTTGATCACTAATTCACTGGGGATGCTCCTGCATCAATATGTCATCCTCTCCCTCAACTTGGTAACACTGAAAATGGCCACAAAGATAGATAATATAAGATAAGATAATAATATTAATGTCCAACAAAAGGCCACAAAAGGTCTATGGGACTGAGAGCTTACAACAAGATAGCTGACAAAAACAGGAGCACCAAACTGTGTCCGAGAAAAGCAAACAGTAAACAAGAAACAAGAAGAAGAGAAGAGAAGTGCCAAGGCAAGGACTAGGAGTCCTTTGTTGGCAAAAGGAAAGCGGTCACAAAAGGATATGACTATGGGTGAACATGAACCCAAATCTGTCTATGTGAGCTACTAGAGGAGAGTCGCTGTTGGAAGAAACTGCTACAAGGTTTGACAGACCTGGAGTGACTGGTGGTATTAGACGGCCTTTTCACACCCCAAGATGGAGATAAGGGTGAGAAAAAGACAGTAATGAACAGAGCAGAGGTATGCCGGAAAGGAACTAGTGATTGTAAAGTACTATCGCGAAGCAGGGTGGCCTCCTGAAGGTAAAGTGCGAGAAACTGCTGGTCAATGTAGTTGACGAAAGTTGAAAGAGAAAAACAGCCACGGAAGAGACAATGAAAACCCCTCTGATCTCATAGAAGATAGGGCAACGAAAAATAAATTGAGTCTCTATCTTGACCTCTACTAGAGTACACAACTGACAGATCCAATGTCTGCTATCCATATGATGGTCGGTCTAGGCCCAAAGACGATGAGAACCTACTCTGAAGGAGCCCACAGAGATACACAGTGCATGACACCAACGTCGAGATAGGTAGCTAGGACGAACAATAATCCCATCACGGATCTCCAGAAAGTGCTCAGCATAGAACAACATCCTCGGACGTAAACCTCCAGGAGGATTACTCCAAGTAGTGATAATGTATTGTCTATAGATATCAAGTTTGACATGCTCATTCAACTCCTGATGCAAGGGGAGGAGATGAGCAAGGGCATCCAACAAGAACTGATATAGAGGGAGGTGATCAATATCAATCCCAATCGAACTCAGCAAAGAGTTTGCCTGAGCATACTAGCAGCGAACTTGAGAGCTAGTATCAGAACTTGCAGTCATAACAGAAGAGCAGTAGGCTAGGTAGGATTATCTATATCAATCTCCAGTCGAATCCGCAAAACCATAAGGCGATGAAGGAACCAAATCAAGTCGAATATGGCCGCAAGTCTGAAGGGGTGAGCACCATGAGGGGTGAACCTGTGACATCTAATGATAGGTCGCAAAAGTAGTGTCTGCATATGCTCAATCGAGGCCCAATCTAAGACAAGGAAAGAAGGCCCCCAAACCACAATAAAGAAAAAAATATGTGAAACGTGAAATGATTCAAAACAAACAATCATATACCACAAGCCATCTTAGATCATTGTCCGATTTGGCAAGGTTGAAATAAGTTTATTTAATTTTAATTTTTTATTTACCTTCAATTTGCAGCCAAATGTTAGTCTCAAATTTATAGCATGTATTACTTATTTTAATTTTGATTTGTTATTTTTAACACTATAATAGGTTTCTAAGACTGGACCGTGTTGCAGAAAATTGTCTTGAGATCACTTTTGAAGGTGCATGAGGCATTGAAACGTCTTGGTTATTAGCAACCTTCAAAGCATGTTGAAACAAACAAATTCAGAGGGACCAATAGGTCAAAATATTAGTCCTCAATCATGATTGGTGGCCTTGTATGGATTACATTTTGAATTTCACTAAGGCTATCATGAATATGATCAAACTTGCTATTGTAGATTAGCCAATTTTGCAAAATAAATATGACTGGACAGAGTTTATATTTATAAAATAAAGCACATAATAGCAACCAAGGAGAACAGTCCCATAAAAGTATTTTCCAAAGAGTTCAAAGAATCATTGTAAACAAGATGACCACACCCTTGCATATCTTTGCAATTGCATTGTCTCCAAATATTACAACACAAAAAAAAAAAAAAAAAATTCCCAAGAGAGTGCCACTATATTAAGACCCACAAGAAATTTCAAGGTGGAAGACTAGAAATTAAAGAATCTTTCTAGATCCAACTGTGGAGGATACTATTGTGAGTGAGTTTGATAACCTCTTGCAACCCGAGTTCTATCATAGGTACGTATTTTTTACTTATAATATTTTTTCTATTTTGTCATAATTATAAATTATGTTTTCACTATAAATTTACATTAAATATCTTCAAATTCAAGGAGTTCTAAGTTCTTGGGCTGATTGGAACTAGAATACATACTCCTGTGTCTAGTTAGTTAAGCACAACCAATTGGCTGCAAAAATAATATGAGTTGGTCTATGTGCATTCGACTATTGCCTCCTCTCACATAATCAAGTTGACTACGCGCATTCCAACTAGAGTGGAACTAGGGTACATTATCCTTTATCCACTTAGTTAAGCACAAACCAATTGGTTGCAAAAAGCATGAGTTGGTCTATGTGCATTCCAACATGTGCCTCCAGTCACATAATCAAAGTATCTACAAACAAGACGAGGCAAAGAATTTGGAATTTTACCTACGTTACCCAGAGTTTCTAGGTCAAGAACGGCAGGATAGGTTTTTGGAATGGCAAATTTTTTTGTCAATTTGGGGATAAGTTTGTCTGGCTATAAAAATATAGGGGTATTTTCAAATATAAGTTGAAATTTGCAAATATACATGTCGATAAGTAGGAGATGGATTCATGTTCAATCACTACTCATGAAATATAAGTCAATGAGTTTGACTCAAAAATCACACAGTTAAATCCTAATAGCAATATCACAATATACATCTCATTCATATGAAACTAAGCACAAAGCATGTCATTTAAACATTATAGAACCTTCACATACACCATTTGAATGCCATCTAGGAAATAATAACTAATTCACTACTCAATATTTATTAAATTTTAACTCTAGTCTATTATGCATTCATATAACAGTCTCAATTGTCAATATGCATATCAATACTTGAACAAAAATATAAGTTTAACAGTGAACATTATCATAGAAATCTGAAAATCTAAATATGCCCAAAGGCTAGAGGGTTGCCATAAAGTTTCATCATGATGTTCAAGTTCAACATAAAAAACAAAATATAGAAAAATGAAGGAAACTGCTGATCTTATTCTGCTGCAAAGTGAAAACCCCAGCTTGCTGGTATAAACTCCAAATGCAAAAAAAAAATGTCAAACAATGGCATATGACAGTCACTTTTTCCCTTTAAGGGCACGTGGGGAGGTGGGCCCCACTATCGTCCTAATAAATTGTATTAAAATAAGGTTCGAACACTTTCTTTTAATATTTGTTTTCTTTTACGCCCGGCTGTCCCTGGTAGAGTTGAGGGACATTTGTGACATCCCCGGCCGCACTGGGAACAGCCTTCCACAACCCTTATTTTCTTCCAATGTCTCTGTGTTTTTCAAACGTCGCGACCAAATTTTCAGTTTTCAGGTACATAGGGGGGACGTCCAATACCCATCCCCCTGTCCCAGGGGAGTCCCTATTCCAGAAACTCTGGGTTTTTTGGCGGGGGCACATCCCTAGGTAACGTAGATTTTTACCGTTGAGTGTGCAGACTTAATGCATCTACTACATGGATTTCCATAGTCGCTTTAAATGACGAGAAAGATGAAAATAAATGATTGTATATTGTATTGACTTGACATTTGACATTGAACGAACAATTAAACTCTAACACTATGACTAATGTTTTCAATTTCCTATATATTTGTGGAAATACATGGGTAATGAATCAATGATACACACACACATGTATATACCTGTGTAAGTGCATGTGCCTATGTATATAGCAAATCCACACAAAGCCATGGGAGAAAAAAGTCATACTGGAGCTTGTTCCCAAATTAGCAGCTATGGATATATCTCGACAATGTTTTTTAGAAAAAATATCAAGATAAAAGTTTAATGCTAAATATTTAACATCTCAATGATTTGGGCCATTGTATATCTCAAAATGAATTCAGAAAAATGCTCAAAAGCAACCAAACAGCTTCCACTAAATCAGGAGACAAGCACCGGACCAAATTTAACATAATATATAATTTTAATGATATTTGATACAATCCAAAACTGATACTGAACCAAAAATTTCACATTTCCATGTTTCATTTCAGTGTGAGATAGCCTACCTGCCAATATTTTTTTCCCTTCACACTTTGTCTTATCTCATCTGTTCCTAAAGCTTTAGTGCGAAGAAGCCTACCTTCATCATCCCTGCTTTGCAAAATAAATTAGTTTATGCAATTACACATACTTTTGAAAGAATAGTCCAATATCAAATTGCATTTCAAGCACAACTAATCTTAAATATCTGTTAATGTACAAACTGAATAGATGATCTTCAGATTTTTATTTATGATAGTTTTTAAGCAATGTTGAACTAATTTTGTCCTGTGGAAAAAAAGAATCAACAAAATGACAACATAAATTTGAAGCTAGATTAAACCAATGTTTTGAACCCAAATAATATAAATGCACTATACAGAAAACCAGAAAAGCATACGAACAGATGACACGATTATTTATCCTAGGAAAATCCCTCCTCGCCAAGGTAAACAACCCAGCCCACAGAAAGATAGTTACTTTATTCAGTTTATCAAATCAATTACAAAAATCTCTGCCCCTTACTGGTGTCTTTGACATTCAATCATCACTCCATGATCAGAGCCAATAAAATTGACAGAGTATCATTTCATGAAGACACAGTATACAGATCTTCAGTCACAGCTATTATCTCAAACACACAAAATTCTGCTCATACAATGAGCAAAGCATCAAAACCAGCAAGATCAATACAAAACCAAAAACTTCTAAAGAAGCACCGCCTCAACATTACACAAGGCATGAATTGCATACGCAAAATGAACCACTGTATACAATAAACAGAATAAATGCTAGTAAGCAAATGTTCACCTCTGTGAAAGTCTTTCACTTTGGCCACAGTAATATCATCAAGCATGAGCAATAATATGGATCAATACGAAAATATGAATGGATGCCTCAAGGCACCAAGCAGCGACAGTTATAAAGGACACCTGGCAGCAGTAGAACATGTAAAGATAACATAATATGGAGAACCAACAATCTTAGACGGAAGTCATCGATGAACACAACTGAAGCACGATCTTCAATGCTGACAATGAACACAACACGCAAGAAGAAGCCAACCAATAGTATGCCAGATAATGGAGAGAAACCTAGTCACACTTAGCAAATCAACAAAGGCAAATACGAAGATCTCCAGTGCAGCTACCATTTTAAACAGATAAATCTTAGCTCAAGAAAACCTGCCTAAATCACTCGTACTTATCTGTCCTTGTTTTAAAAGACCTCGATTCTATTACTGCCCTTGCATAGGCTAGGCATTACTGGCACATGTATCATCTCCTAACTTACAACAGTTCCTTTACAACCTATATAGATAAATTCTGACTTGACGTATTATGACCTGCATTCCGACTCAATGCATACAAATTTCTTATCTGTTCATATGCATCTGTCAAGTTGCATTCAAAACAGCTCCTCATAAAAATTTATGTTTCTATATTTATTCTCCAGTAAAGTGAATCCTATAGTGACTCTATCTCTTCAGTTTACCTAAATGTTAAGCCACAGCATTTGTCGAGTTTCATCTATCAAATTTGAATTTTGGTGAATTTTTCCCTTGCCAAGTTTCCTCTGGATTTCACGATATTTAATACAATATTATTTTATTTTAAAATAATACTGAGTTCATTTGTAGAAGTATTTAGCAATGTTAAAATATTTTGACAATTTTGTAATTATATTACTTACATTTTAAAATAAATAAATCTAAATGCGGTAAATATAATGTCAAGTTTTTTTTCAAGTTTTCACCCTTGCTGAATTTCATCCAAATTTTATGATTCCCAAACTTGAATTCAAGTTTGAGCCTTATCACTTAGCCTAGATGTATGATTAAAAATATAAGAGCAAGATGACGAAAATATAAGCCGAGAGCATATATTTTATATTTGCATTTCATTCATCTTTTAAGACATAGCTAGTTCTCATTTGCTAGTGTTGTAATCTGCATGCTGACATTAGTACCAATCCTATTAGCAATAAGTTTATGCAACAAGTAACCAAATAAAACATCCTGCCTAACAGAAACCAAGCTGTTTACAATTGTATCCCGCCTGCACTCTTTTACCTACCATTTCTGTAGTAGCACAATGTTTCAATATCAATACCAAAATGTAAGGTATGTTTGACTGGCTAAAATTTTTAATCGGAAGTTCTGCTATAAAAATATTATTTTCTGAGTTAAACAGTCCAGGCTTGGATATGCCAGTAGAGGGAAAAATATTGGGATGGGATATGTTTTGGGTTTGTTTCTAGAGGACACATTTAAAATTATATTATGTTATTTTATAGAGCATAAAAATAAGAATTAAAGTCAGATAACACATACCATCCATATAAGCAAAAAAAAACTGAATAAACTGAAAAAACAGATACCTCAATATTAAAAGCTCTAGCCCCCTTTCTGTGGATCCCACCAAGAGTTAAATTTCATGTTGCACTCAGATGGGAGTGTCTACAATAAAATCTAGTCAACTGCAAGAGTGCAACACATAAAACCTACAGTGCAAATGAGGTAGACACTTAAAAGGTGCTAAAAAGTAGAGAATGTTGTTTTACATTAATGTGAAACCAGTAATGGAAAGAACATCCTCTCATGTTGGAGACAGGCGACACCTTAACATTCCAAAGACAATTGTGGACCCCACACAATTTCCCTGTGTCAAATAATGATTTTGATTTGTGTCAAAGCTTTAAACAAACAAACAACATGATGGCCTGCGGAAATGGCTGACCTTGGAGGACAAAAGGAATATTTCTAGGGTAATGGAGAAAAAATGAAGTATTAAAACAATAGTTACAGTTTTTGTTTACTCAAATACATGCTCTCTCAACTTTAGGAAAGTGCTGTTCACATATTTCTTGATTCATCTCACCAACACCTTTAAGTTTTAGAGAGTAGAGAAAGCAATAAGGGTGGGGTAGTGGTAGCTATTATCAAGTTTTCATAAATGTTGTGAGTTTCTTCTAACTATTGCAAGCAGTTTCTAAAAAGTTAAAAACAAAGGAGATAAAAAAATTAATTCAAGAATGATGATATTATTTCTTAAACTGCAAACAGCTCATCATTTAGATCCATCAAATTCCCAGTTGATCGCTTGTGCTCTAAAGAATGAAGATTTGGTTGAAAATAATGAGTTACGTATAGGAAAAAGCAATCATAAAATTATGAAAATGCCAGTCACCATGAAGTTTTGCCTGGTCTTCATGGTGTGGGCTTGGCAGCAAGGGCTCTACCCCTCAATCCCATCAAAAACACTACCCTCAAATCCTCAAGAGGGGCACTATCCCTTGATGCTAGTAGGGGATATAGCCCCAAAACCCTAATCTAGTTTGAAAAGGTATAAAATAAAAATTATTTTAGGTCCACAGTTTGAAAATAATGTTGATGTAGTGTTTCTTTGGACCTTATACTAAGTTTATTCAGGTAATTAGTACTATTTACTTAAGTAAATTAGAAAATAAGAGCACGTCATCCCTTTGACTGATGGGACTGCATACCACCCCTTCCTCATTCATCCCTTTCATTGATGGTAGTTAGATCCCAAATCTACCTATTACAATGAGTTCACATCACACCTCTGCTTCATTCCTAAATTCTATATATTATAGTCTATTTCCTTTATTTGCATATCAGACAATACCAGAGTCCCAAGACTCGCCACGAGTCGTGCAGATCAGTAGTTCAGATCAGCAAGCCGACCATGCCTACACGAGATTATATGACCCGCCGACTCGTGTCATGCCTGCATGACTCGCCAAGACAGCAGGTCGTACCATGACCCACCGGGTCCTTGGCCTATGACCTAACTGGTGGCAACAATAAGCTGCACATGCAAGAAAAGAAAAAAAATATATAAAGTATTTTCTTTCCTTTTTGCAACTTATCTTTTCTATTTTCCCCTAAAAGGTGATCTATTTGCTTGTTATGAGATTAAAGGAAAAGTGAGAGAGAAGAAGAAAAACAAGACGCCACAGGTTTGCAACCAACAAGGAAAAAGAGTATCAAAGAATCCACAAATAACATTGGGTAGGTCATAGGTTTGCATTGAGAGCATCAAGGAAGCCATAGCAGTTGTTCCAAGACTTCTCAACTCGTTTGAAAGATGTAAGTGTTAAATCTTGTAGATTTTGTTGATTTTTCTTGTATGTGTATAGATTTTTCATTTTTTTAATTAAATTTGTTTAGTTTAACTTTCCAAAGTTTGAATGTTTTCTATTAAAATATAAATTACATACTTCAATGAGAGAAGTAGAACAATAACAAACCCTAGATCTTTTTTAGAAAAAATTTGTAAACATTTATTTACAAGTTTTTCAAAAACAAATGTAGAGTTTGTTGATTTTTCTAAATTCTTCCATTGAAATTTGAAAATTTCAAAGAAAAAAGCACAATACATAAATGTAGAGATTGTTGATTCTACTCATAAAATTATCTTATTGTAGCAGCCTTCACATTTTGAAAACATTAATTCTTCCCAATACCTCCAAACGATGAATCTTGGAAATATACTAAAGAGTTTCAATATACCATGAATCATGGTGGCATCAATAGATTTAAGTACCATGTTGTCGGCATAATTAGTAGTGATGTTGAGCCATGTCTAAAATCAATTACTGAGGCAGTTCATTTATGTGATGCTTAGATAGAAAAATTTGAAGAGGAAAAGGAAAACTAAGAAGAGGCAATTGGAAGAGTTAAATGTTATTGGTTCCCATTCATCCACATCTGTAACCACAGGCGCATCCATATCCCTAGGTTATGTTGAAGATTGTTCTTTTGGGCTTCCCTTTCATCCTAGCGCTTCTGCTAGAGCTACTGCTTCTCTGTATGCTCCTCCTAGTGGCAAAGTTATCCTTGTCCCTAGAGTCCAAACATCCAAGTTGGACAGTTATTTTGTGACACACAATACTCCTGTTGTATAGCCCTCGCTTAAGAGCATGGGTAGGAACAAGAAGGTGTATGATGCTGCAAAAAAACAAATTTGCATGTTTTGGTACTTTTGCAACATTCCTTTTATTTCGGCCAAGTCATTCTTTGTAAATCCGCTGGTAATCTTACTAGCAGACTGTTATTTTAATTTCAGACTTCTGATCTGACTGCTATAACAGATAGATTTCAGCGATCACAATGCAATAATAATGTTCGAACTTGTTAAAGAATTTCTAACTATGATATTTGACTTTGATCTGATATCCGAATGCAGAGATAGAACGATTTATTGTTTACAGTTGTGCTATCTCTTGCATCCTCAATCAGATATATAATCCTATGGATGAGTAGACACGCCTATTCAAATGATGAGACATGATGGTTCATTAACATTTGTTTCCAAGAGGCACGATTATAACCAGTTGCTTTCTAGTTAACTATAACTAACACAGGTCTCATTAGTATTTAGTTTGTATTAACAAGATCAGGTCAATCATTAAGGTAAATGTAAATATAACCAATGCTAGATTGATATCCAAGAGACAAATGAATGTTTCATGCTTGTGAAGGATGTGATCAGTCAGATTGCCGAAGGAAGCACGGTCAATTTGGATCATGATTGTAATTAAGTATATATACATGTATAACAGTTCACAGAGTGAACTGGTATACATGTATATATACTTAATTACATGGTTATCAGTTCCACACTCTCCCAGGCTGACCGACGCTATCACATTTAACACTACCTCTTAGCTAGGGAAGACAACAAGTATGAATAGTTTTAGATATTGTTTGGCAAGTGATATCAAGGAGAATACACAATATCAAGTAAGCAGGATACTTGTATATCCCAATTATGGTCTGTGCACCGACACCACATCACATCATGTCTACCATAAGATGTCATGGTATGTCCACCATGATTATCTCATTAAGACCAAATTGATCTGCAATAGATATCAAGTCAGCATGGTATCAATCAATTAGTCTGAAAGATATTAACTATCAAGTCAGCATGATACTGGTCATTGTAAAGTCATCACCTTACAATGTCAAATACAAATGTGCTTTATCAGGAAGATCATCACCTTTCAGTAATATACACAGATAAGGCCCATGAAGTCATAGAATCACACATGACAAAAGTGTTTACACATTAAACATTTTAAAAATATATAATAGTACAAAAGAAAAAATTTTGAGATTTAGTCTCACTAATTTATATTTCAACCATAACAAGTTTCTTTCTAAGGTACTCCACTTTAACTCTGGAGAGAAGCTTAGTAAGGATCTGCTGTTTGATCATTTGTACAAATATATTCCTGCTGAATTAAATTCCTTTCAACCATATCCCTCACGTACTTCTAAGGGAACTTTAAATGCTTGGATCGATCATGGAAAACAGGATTAACTGAGAGCTTGATGCAGTTGATTGTAACAATGAATAGTACTAGGTTTCAAGAACTTTCCAAACAGTCCTAGAAATAACTTTCGAAGCCATACAACTTTGCTAGGTCCCATTGCGGCTGCAATGTATTCAGCTTCAGTAGAACTTTGTACCACAGAAAATTGATTCCTGCTTATCCAAGAGATCATGGAAAACCCAAACTAAAACATCCCGACGTGCTCTTTCAATCACTCGCACTTCTGGCCCAATCTGAATCTATGAATCCATGTATGTCTAGATCAACATTCTTATATTTGAATCCATATCCAATAGTACCCTTTAGGTACCTAAAAATGTGTTTAGCAACAACAAGGTGTATTTTGTGTGGTTCACACATAAATTGACTCAAACATTCACTGCATAGAAAATGTCATGTCATGTGTTAACCAAGTACATCAAAGATTCCATGATTTGTCTATACGGGGTAGGATCTTAAAATCTGGATTCGGCTGCCACTTCTTTCAATTTGTGTAAGTTTGTTTCCATGGGTGTGGACATAGGCCTACAGTTCAGCATTCCAAACATTTTCAAAATGTCAATAGTATATTGCCCTTCATTCAAAAGGATACCATCAGGTTTCTGCCAAACTTCCAATCCCATAAAGTAATGCAATAGACCCAAATCCTTCATATCAAATTTTGAAGCCAAATCCTTCATATCAAATTCTAAAGCCAAATCCTTCTTACATTGAGCAATTAGGTGATCTTCTCATGTAATTAGGAGGTCAACATAGAGAATTAATACTAACATATCACCTTTAATAACTTGAAAGTAGGGATTTGGATCAGCTTCATTTTTAGAGAAACCAAGTCATGTAAGGTACCTATCAATTCTGTCATAGCAGGCTCTAGGAGCCTGTTTAAGTTCATACAGGGATTTCTTCAATTTACATACATGGGATGTTGCATCATGAATCACAAAACCATCAGATTGTTCTAGATAGACTTTCTCTTCCATAGTTGCGTTCAAGAATGTTGTCTTTACATCCATCTAGTGCATCTTCCAGCCCTTTGTTGTAGCAATGGCTACAACTTGTCTAACAGACGGATATATGGCAATTGGTGCAAATTTCTCCTCATAATCAATTCTCTCTTGTGAGAAACCTCTTGCAACAAAATGTGCCTTATGTTTCTCTAAACTGTCATTATAGCATGTTTAATTTTGAAGAGCCATTTAGAGGAAACAATAGATTTCCCCTTAGGTCTAGGTACTATATCCCATGCATTATTTTTTAGAGTTGAATGACACTCTTCTATCATGGCATCTTTCCATACTAGGTGTTTAAGAGCTTTAGTTACACTGGTGGGTTCTGAATTTGAAATCCCGTTCATTAGTGCTAGGTAGTTTGATAATATATTAGGCCTCTTACTCTAAAAGTGTCTTTTAGTGCAATGAAGTTTTCTGCTTCCTCAATAACCTTTCTAGCCCAAAGTGGTTGTTTCCTTTTGTTAACATTAGGATTTTTCTCCCTCTAAATCTCAAGACTAGTATGCTTTTCATTAGGGTTTTCTTCTGGTTGCTCCCTCTAAGTCTCAAAATTAGGTTCTTCCTTCATGTTTTCAGGTGAGTCCTAAATTCCTAGTTGATCTAAACCCTTAGACCTTTAGAAGGCAATGTCTTCCTCGAAAGTGACATCTCTACTCAGTCTACTTGGCCTTGATCAAGTAGGTATATTTTGTAGCCTTTACAAGTTTCACTATAACCCACAAAAATCCCATTTCTCCCAAAAGGTTCTAATTTTGTTCTTTTCACTTTAGGTACATGTATGTATACAAGACACCCAAATATCCTAAGATAGCTTATATCAAGTTTTGTCCATGTAAAGGCCTCTTCTGGTCTTTTATTATCAAGATGTGAGTGAGGACATCTATTTTGTATGTAGACAATTGTTCTTGATCCTTCTACCCAAAATGAAGCATCAAATTTCAGTCATACATCATTGACTTTGCAACTTCCACAATGGTTCTATTTTTCCTCTCAACTACCCCATTTTATTTAGGATTATAGGGTACAATGAACTCCCTCTTAATCCCGGCATTCATACAAAATTCTCTAAAAATTTGGGAAGTGAATTCTTTCTCATTGTCAACTCTCGGGGTTTTAACTTTCTTTCCTACCGATTTTTTTATTAGGGCCTTAAATTCGTTGAATTTCTTAAGGATCTCTTCTAACTCTTTGCATTCCAAGAAGTAGATCCAAGTCTTTCTGGAGAAGTCATCCACAAAAATTACATAGTATAGAGACCCTCCCGCTGATGGAGTTGACATAGGTCCACATAAATCTACGTAGAGTAATTCCAATACATTTTTAGTTTTGCTTAAACTATTTTGGAAGGATCCTTTTGTGTTCTTCCCTAATGCACACCCCTTATATGTTCAAATATGGATTGTGTTTAGTTTGGGAAGTCCTATTAATAATTTTTCCATAGATGTTAGGGCTCGGAAATGTGTATGCCCTAAATTTTCTATGCCAAATTTCATTGGAGTCAAGGGTTTCGTGAATGAGTGCTGGTTTTGAATCAATGCAGAGTTTGTATAGGTATCCGTGTCTTAAACCTATTAGTTTAGCCTTCCTAGAAGTAGCATTCTTTGGCTATGCCAAGACTTTTTCATTCATGAAAGTGGCTCTATATCCATTATCTTTTAGGGCAGATATAGATACTAGGTCTCTTTTAATTCTTGGTATAAACAATACATCTTGTAGTTGGATAGTGATGCCAGAATCTAATTTGATGTTATAGGTGCTCACTCCTTTTACAAGATGTGCAGAGTCATCTCTAATGGTTACCTCTTCCTCAATTTCTTCAACCACAGTATCTAGATGTTCTCAAAATCCGGTGATATGTCTAGCAAACCCACTATCAATCACCATGTATTGACTTTATTTGATACATGATTTGATGGTGTTCAATAGAATAGAAACTTCTTAGGATCTTCTTTAGTATCTGGTTTCCTTACCATAGCATAGGACGTTTGTTTCTTAAGTCTGTCAGAGCATTTGACAACATAATGTCCATATTCATCACATCTAAAACATTGGACTTGTGAAGCATCTCTTCTTTCCTTAACCTTACCATGACAACCCTTCTTCCTTTTGAATTTCTTCTTTCCTTTCTTATGATGTTTGGCATTTAGAACAGCAAGGTCCTCATTTATGGATTTTTGTTTGATTCCTTTTGGTAACTACCTCACTTCTTCTAGAGAGTTAGACCTTAGACGGTCTAACTTTGGGAGTTTTGACCTTGTACTTATGCCTTGTTTGAATGATTCCCACGAGTTCGATAATCCACTTAGAGCTAAAGGGGGTAATATTTTCTTTATATCTCATGCCCAATGTTTGATAGTTGATCCCTCAATTTTATTATTATCACGAAGTAGGCAGTCACAAATTCTCCTTTATTCATACTTATATGATTCAGTTGTGTTTTGAGTGCAAGAGTTTTGCCAGTATTATTTATCTCAAAGGGGCTGTCTAGAGATTTTAACATGAGGCGTGTTGCCATCTTCTTTGCCAATATTGGTACTATGTGGTCTCTCACAGAAACAACTATTACTTTCATAGCTTTCCTATTATTTTCAATTCATTGGGAATTTTCTGGCTCTCCTATATAAGCTTTCCTATGTAAGCTTCTGACTCTCATAGGCTATAGGGTGTCTATCTTGCATCAATACCGCGCCAATGCCCACTCCGGATGCATCCACTCCAAAGTGAATGGTTGAGTGTAAGTCAAGTAAGGCAAGAACCAAGCAAGTTCTAATTGCTTCTTTTAACTTATCAAAAGTGTGTTGCGCCTATTCATTCCACAAGAAGGAGTATTTCTTAGTCAAATCTGTTAATGGTGCACTGAGCTGAGAGAATCCTTTTACAAACCTCCGATAATAACTGCACAGTTCAAAGAACCCTCGCAACTGAGAGAGCAATTTTGATGGGGGCCAATCAAGGATAGCTTGAATCTTCTCCTAGTGGACTTGCACTCCATATTTACTAACAACGTGCCCTAGGCATAATATTTCTATCATTTCAAATTCACACTTGGACTACTTGGTGAACAAGGACTGAGCCTCCATGATCGCTAGGACTTCATCCAAATGTCTCAAGTGTTCTTCCCAACTTTTCTTGTAAATAAGGATATCATCGAAGAATACCAACAAGTACTTGCGCAATTGTTTGTTGAAGAGGTGATTCATGCAAAACTAAAAAGTAGTTGGTGCATTTGTTAATCCGAACCGCATGCCCAAGAACTCATAATGCCTGTAGTGACAATGAAAAGTCGTTTTCTCCACATCTTCCCCCATGCGGATCTAATGGTAACCAGAATAGAGATCTGTTTTTTTTTTTAAACCGCACCATGCAACTCATCCAACAATTCATCAATCCTAGGAATAGGGTATCTATTTTTTATTGTCTTCTTATTCAACGCATGGTAGTCCACACACCTGTGCAACGTCTCATCCTTCTTTTTTACTAATACTACTAATGAAGCAAAAGGGCTAGAGTTGGGAAAGATCCATCCTTTCTCGAGCAACTCCTCAATTGTCTTCTTGATCTCATATTTGAATATTTTGAGATGGCAGTAGGGCGTGGTGACAATTGCTTTGGCGCCAACTTCCAACTCGATGGTATGCTCATAACCACGATGGGGAGGTATGCCAAGAGGCATATCTATAAAAACTTTATCATGGGTACTCAAGATAGTCAGAAGATCATCATCCCAGTAAGGTGTTCATTGTCCTTTTATTGGTTCTACCGAAACAAAACAATGTGCAACCCATGCAATGTCATCATACCGAAAAATGGCCTCCATCCACTGTGCCAAAACTTCCTTCATTCCTCATTGGCCATCCCATGAAGAACCTTCTTTCCATCGACAACAAAAGTGAAGTCTATCCACTTGAAACTCTGTGTATTCATCTAGTGACTCCATCCACTATATGTCCAAAATAACCTCCATATCATCCAAGTCTACTATAAAGAAATCCTCTATCATAGTGTGATTAGCCATGGTCATACTCAATTGAGGAACAAGATGCATGCCGGGTAAAAGTGTTCCTCCGGCGACCTTGACCTAGAATCCTACATGCGTCTTTGTAGGTAGACCTCTTCTTTTCACCAAGGATGAGTTTATGAAGTTTAGAGTGGCTCCACTATCAAGCATCACAATAACCCCCTATCCTTGAAGGGTTCCCCATACTCAGAATAGTGTACATCTCGAGCTCCCAACCAGGGCGATGGTTCCTCCACGTCGTGCCAATCCGGCGATCCTCTCTGTACAGTTCAAATTAACAATTTTGGAGTCTTGGAGGTGACCATCCTCTGTGGGTAGATTCTCCTGATCGTCTTCAGCATTAGACACAACCTCGATGTAGTGTATGTTCCCTTTACTGAGGCATTTGTTCCCAGGTTCCTACAGTTCCTTACAATTGGCACATAATTTCTTCCTTCGGAGCTCCTGTCTGGTAGCTTTGCCCAATGAAGGCTTCTTCAACAGAGATTTGTTATCTTTGTCTCTTGGAAATATTGGCAGTTTAGAGTGGAAGTAACCTCGAGAGGATGATGTTGATGATGATGCCATGCTTCACACCTTTTTATCCGTCCATGAAGAGCACTATCTGTCTCCTTTCAAAAATGTCCATAACCAAAATAGAGAATTTTTGAAATTTCGTGATTAACTAGTCGACCGATCCAATTTGCCTCAATTGTGCCAACTCTTTAAAATTAAGTTTTGGATCTTTACCATCAAACCGATATATCAATATTTCAGTGAATTCTATATAAGTATTTACTTGGTCATGCCCCAACATAATAATGCCATTATGCCACCATTCCTGCGCCACTCCTTCCAAGTGGAGTGCTGCAAAATTTAATTGCTTCTTCTTCTAGTATTGAATTAAGCTGGAAGTAAGTATCAGCCTTCATTACCCATGCTTGGGCAAAGATGGATCCGGTTTTGTCAAATGGTAAAAGATTTTCTTTACTCAACTTTCTTCTAAGATTGTCGTTAAAATGTCTTTAGTTTCCGCCTCCAAGATATTGCATTCTCAATTCTGTGTAATCTTTGTAGGATATATCTTCCAGGTTTGCATTCTTCCTATGTTCTTTCAATTGTTCTTGAACTTCCTCAAAGGTTGGTTGCCTTCCTCCGTGTGGTACCTCCGTCCGTGGAGGGAAAGTCAGCATGGAAGGTCGAAAGCATTGTCATGTCCCCTATTTTGACTAAATAGACTTAATAATAAATTATAATATAATTAATTATTAAATTAAATATAATATTAATATAATATTAAATTATAAATAAATAATGATAAATATTAATTCAAATATAAATTTATTATGAATATGATATAGTCAATATCATAATATTTATAAGATAACAATAACTATTTGAAAGACAAATAGAAACGTAAAAGACATATATCAAATATCAAATAATTTTAACTAAACAATTATAAATACCAGATGGTGTGATTAAGAGATAGAAGTGACGTGACTCTTGAACGAAGATTTCAGATATTAAATGGGGAACATTCACATTGAAACGGAGGGGGGGGGGAAGAGAAGAGGGAACAAGGGAGATATTGACCCAATAAGTCCCAAACAGACTCAGCGTGACATGTGTGAGTTGTAGACCCAAATGCATGATAAGAAACATCGATCAATCAGAATATAGACAAAACACCAGTCGTGAGCAAGGAAGGAATACATATGTAAAAAGGATATCAACTAATCTTAGTCTACAACCGTCTAAACATACAGTGACCAATATATCCGAATATATTTAATTGCAGGAGATCGACTAATATTAAATGAAACATTAATATCAGAAACTAATTAATAGTGGAGATCAATTCCTATTGGGGATTGATTAATAATTACAGTTGGAGTCTAGTGCAGTCATCTATGTATAGTAATTGAAATTTCCAAAGAGAAAATATTACAAGAGGATGTCGATAATTATGTTATAGCCGTCTATATTGCATGAAAACGCAAAATTGACTAAGGGACCAACTGTAAGAGTTCAAGGAGGATAATAGAAGCGAAGAATATCATTAAGATAGAGATACAAGAAATTAACTTCAGTGGCAAACCAGTATAATATACATTAGCATGGAGCAGGAAAAAAATACATAGATTACGAGTGCAACAGATCGGTGATACGAGGTGCCAAGTGATAGAAACTCTCAAATATAAATACAACTAGTTAATAATAACAAATCAAAAGAGAAGAATTCCATAAAGATAGTTAAGAGAAAGTATTAACACTACAAAGACATATTGTAGACATTGAGTGATCAATACTATCAACATTTTAATGCATGATTACATATTCAATATTACCAGCATTATATAAAATCTAGACCCAAAACTTAATCATTATTGGGGACATTAAAAGCGTGCCAAATGAGGATTTGTCTTTCCTGAAACCAAGTCAGTACTGTAACCATTTTGTTCCCCATATATCTTATTGTTTGCCAATTTCCAAAGAGTTTCTTCCATAAGTCGTTGGGTGTCATTGATCTGTGCCTAATTCCTTGAAAGATCCCTCAATAGTGCCATGACATCTGCAAGAGTGGGTTCTTGATCTACCATTCTATCAACTGAGTGGGATCTCCTTCTTTTCCAGCTATAAACTTTCATTCACTGTCCATAGGTTGGCAAGATCTTTGGATCTAATACCACTGTAATGTTCCTATGTCCGTCAGCATCAAGTTTCTGGTTAAAGAATGTATATAGTTCCCTGCATGTGGCAAATCAACTGGAATTTGCCTTGTTTGTAGATAGCCAAGACCAACAAGTGGTGTACAGTGATAGCAAGTTGTTCATACAGTGAAGTTGGAATAGTATGTTCGTACAACGGAAAGATTCAGACTGTGCAGATAGAGTGTAAGTCTGCATAGGGGAGGTAATGTGACTGTACGGTGATGTTGGCTATGTGACTGTACGGTGATGTTGACTAGGTGTCATACAGTAATGTGGAAGGATGACTGTATGGCTAGGGAACGTGAGATGTTGGCGTACGGCAAAGGTATGGTGATGGCGTATGGTGAGGTGATGGTTGTTGGTGGGTCGTATGGTTGCCAATCCGTACAAATGGAGATAGATCTGCGCCAAGGAATAGTGGAGTGTCTATGTGCCTTCCACAATGCCGAGTTCAATACAAGTTAAGACAATCGCTAGTAACAAACATAAATCAACACAAAGATGGGCAATCTAAATCATGTAAATATATAGTAGCAGACAATGACGGTGCTCCAAATGTACCAGACCCAAAGCAAAGTAATACAAAGAATCAGAATAGGGTGAGGGTTGAGCCCCACCAAAACCGAACTAGCCAAGTAGGGAAGATCTTTCACTTCTGAAATGGTGAACAACAAAGAACTCCAATAGGAATTCGCAGTACAAAGAAAATCATCCAAATCGCATGACAACTACTACTTACACGTCGTGCTTAAATACCCTTTGTAGGAATTCCCAAGGGTTTACAAAGATGGTCAATGGCAACACCTATGGAAACAATAAAAATGGGTCCAAGATATACTAAATCAATAGGCCCATAAACAATGCTTTGATTATTTATTTATTTTATGATGGGAACATTACATCCCCTACTTTGAAAAATAGTCATACATGCACCCCTACCCAAACCCAAAGTACCTAAGTACCCCCATCCCCATGCAACCTTGGAAAATTATCACTTTTGTATGGAGGTTGAACAGAAAAAGTGGCAATTGGGAAAGAAATAAGCAATTTGCTCGCATGAAAGCCCTTAAGCAAACTGTGGATTACATAAGAGTTGCACCCAAAACCCCAACCCAATAAAAAATATTTGCAGAAACCATTCACACTATTCATGTTCCTTGATTGAAGTTTACTTAGTACCCGCTAAAAGAAATTCTTGGACCAAGAGCACAATATGGCAGCAAAAGACATCAGTGAGGATGGGTGAAGGTAACATCTTCATATCAAAATACTCAAAAGGTATCCAGTAAAACCCCATGGATCCAACTTCTAGGAAGGATACAGGGAAATGTGCAACAGATGGCACACCAGTTTCTATGCCTTCTCTCTTAGTATTGGCTTCCCAGAACTTAGCAGCATAGCCTCCACTTTCCAAGTGCTTGCAGAACCACAATGGGAATAAAAAAATTTCCAAGCAGTAGCACTCCTCTATGAGCACAGCACAGTTCATGCTGAAGAATTGCAAAAGAATAGATAACAATATGAGGCCCTCTAATAAGCAATTTCAAAAGACACCAGAAAGCACAGCAAGGCAAGATTCAAATGCAAGCAATTGTGAATTTCCTGTCCCATCTGGCCAAGCGGGATCTGCATGATGAGAGTAAGAGGGAACATGACACAAATTGTCAGATTTTAGGAAGAAAATGACAAGCTCCAACTGTGTCTGGGCACATTGCCTCTCAAGAGATTATGTTTTGGGAAGATATTAATCACACAAAAGACAAAGTTCTTTAACAAGACTCCCACTGTAAATACATTTGTATCCCCTCCTCCATGAATGGCACAAGCACATCAATGATCTGGCTAAGAAATTTCCTTAAACAATCAGCTCACGTGTGCCTGTTCCTAGTCTGTGCATAACATCATTGCCTACTCAGAATAGAATATTTTATCTATCTTACAGCTCTTCTACCTGAGGCTACATTTTCTTAAAGAAACTTACAAAAGTTTGTGGATGCATCCTCTCTGCCATTTTAAGCCCTAACAAGTACTACTGCAAAGAATGAACAATCTTAAGTAGTGTATGTTTTGAAAGTAATTGGTAGTTTTTTGCATGGTCCCCAAACACACTTCATGATTGATATCTCGAGATCTTCCTATACTCCACTCCTTATTTTAATAAATAAATGCAAAATATCACAAACTTGCAATGTATAAAAAGGTTAGGGAATCCTCTTATTTTTGCATCATCTGATAGATAAATTAAGGGAAAACATATGCAACTAACAAGAAAAGCTCAATACTTCATATTCATGTTACTCCAAAATAAGTCTTGAAAAAAAAAACTTAAAATCCAAGCAACACTATTTGCCCAGGGAATTATACACCAACAAGAGAACTCGCCTACATATATTCAAGCATCTCTGACAGCTATGGTGAAAATTTCTAAACATAAATCTTAGAAATGGAAACTAAGTACAAAGTATTTGTAAACATTTCTTCTGATCAAAACGCAAAGACAAATCATAAAAGCAATATGACTTTCATGGTAAGTAACATTCAAAAACTGCAATACCTGAAACCAATTATTATTTGGCGAACTCCAGCAAGAAAAGATTGGATCTGAAAAAGAATAAAAAATCAATTTATTAATCACAACTGCATTTCTTTCCAAATCTTCATCTTCTTCACCAATATTGTAAATAATCAATGTATTAAAATTCAAGAAAAAGAAACCCTTTAAGTGTTATAAAGCCATATGCAATGGCATGTCACTAAATAATAAATGTTAGAATAATTTGTTGTATAGCAATAGTGTACGCCAGATGATAGAATGTAAATACCACAGTGTAATTGGTTTTCTGAACATAATTAAATAATGTGGATTGTTCCCTACATGTTTTGCCTTGTAAATTGCTAATAAGATAACACAGAATTACTAGATGGGAGAGCAAATATCAACGAACAGTAGGAGATAGCAATCAATGTATGTCAGATGCTGGTGAATACATATGTGCAGAAAGATTACCATACACAAAAAATTTATGGCAACTTCTATCAATTTGAAGTGTAACAGATAGAAAGAAGAAACAGATAATATTTATTTTCACAATAAACATGTCACATATTACTATCTCAACTAGGAGTTCTATAACAAATCTAAGCACTAGAAAGTCTACTAAGGAGCTTATTAAAAAACAAATAGGCATAGACAAGAAGAAGAGATAAGGGCATGTAATCCAAAGCATGAATAAACATGAAAAATGAAAATCCAGTCAAAGGAAAATGCAGCCAACGGAACTGTACATCAAAACTTGAGTTCAGACCAGAAAATAGTCTTCAGTGACATTATCCACATAATAAGAAACAACTGTATCCTCATTCATCACTATAGAAGGGCCTAGATATCGGTATATGAATGGCTAGGTCTAAGAGAACATGGTCGGACAATCCTAATGAATGATAACAGTCACCTAGAACTTCTCCTAACATCAATGGTCAACAGACCTCCAGCGTTGGAGACAAAACTGATGATATATGCCTATCCCAAACAGTAGCCATTATTAAAAGAGCTGTTTGTCCCTGACAATGGTGTCTAAATGAATTGAATGTGCCTAATAGAAGCTCGAGCCCATGATTCATGTATCTTAGTGGTAATGCAGAATGAGAATCCTCTTATTGACCTTTCTTATTGTGTCTCTGAGACTACAGAGTCCAAAAAGAACATGATGCCAGCTACATAAAGACTAAGCTGAAACAAGAAGGTGATCATATCACTGCCACTTTGAGTCCCCACCAGAAAGTCCAAGAAAAGAATATTCATCTGTGTCTGTCTCACGGAAAGAACAGAAAAGATATCTTATTGCCTCTGCCACTTTGAGTTCCCAACAGCAAGTCCAGGAAAACAATATTCCTCTGTATCTGTCTCGTGGAGAGAAAAGAAAAGACATCTTATTGCCGAGAGGAATTTGGGGGATAGTCCTAAACGATAATTGGTGGAATCAAATCTTCACTTGGTTAAGGAGGGCCCTTAGGCCATGTGACCAAATCTTGCTAGAGAGAGTCAACAGAAAAGATGGTACTATCTGTCAGAAATGTTGACTAATAGTACTATCTGTAAATGTTCAACATAGAAAGAGAGAAGCTGTTTGATATAAAATGACAATCAACAAGCATAAATTATCAAATCAGAACACCTTAAACAAACATTGTTGTATCTAGAATCATTCACAATTACTTAGAACAAGTTATAAAATGCGAGATTTCTTCAGAGTGCAACCTTGTAAGCAAATGCTCCTAAAGCAACAAAAAAAGACTAACAAGTTCTGACCAAAATATGAATTTTGTGAAATTACCAGAACTTTTCCAAGCAAACTAATCATAACAAAGTTACGATACTTCTTACGGTAACTCATTTCATTATTATATAACTGAAATTGTTCTGATTAAAATTGCTATCTCAGAATTAATAACATATGAGTGGTTTCATACCAACTAATTTCTTCTTAACTTCAACTTGGTGACTTCAGTATGATACTAGGTGATTATGCTAATCATAGACATAACAAAATACTGGATACAGTGAGGTCTGCAACTTCTGGCTGCAAACGCTTATCATTATACCTTCCAATCTAGTAGGTGTGTCCTGCTGTATTGAAATTGGAATGATGATTTCAGCTCCCAATGCTATCTGGATATACTACAGACTGCTATTGACTGCTCAGGAAATAAGGTCTGTGCCTTTCAATGTTCAAATGTCAATGCCAACAAACTGCACTGTGAATGATTCGCGTATTGTGATTGTTGTACACTCGCGTAGCAAGCCTCTTGGGTTTCATCCAGAAATGATTCTCCACAGGGTTTGCATCTTAGGGAAAAAATTCCGAAAATAGCAGAGAAAAATATACCACCATATCCAAATGAATCCTCTCCTTCACATGTCATTCTACAAATAAGCTCTAGCAGCTCCAAAAGGCAGATTTCTGATTGCTTCCCATCCTCAATCAATGCAATAGAAAATTTCCAGTTTTGCTCACCATCCAACATGCCAACGAAGCAACTTTGTTGACAACTAGATAACTCAACTTCATCTCATCATAGCCCCACAGCAATGACGAGAAAATAGGGGCTCAAGTTATAATGAATAATGAAATATGTTATAATAACATATTCTATGACCAGATATTTAATTATTCATCTATTCCCTTTTATTGTTAATTTATTCTAGCCTCATGAAATGATAAAGGCTAGATGCCCATCATTGTTGGCTAAGACTCAAAAGGGGACGTGACAATCCTCCCGTCCCGGGATTGCTGGTCCTCTAACAATCTCAAATTGGGGAGCTATAAAATTTCCTCTCCTTCCCAACTCACATCCTCAATAGGTAGATCCTTCCATTTAATCAGGTATTCTCAAACAACATCATTTCTCAATTTCCTTTGTCTCCAATCAGCAATGCCTTCAGAACTAGGACTAAATTCCCTTCTTCATCTAATGGTGGAAGCTTTGGAGACACAACAATATGCACCCTCGCCAATCTTCTTAAGAATCCCATAAGTACCATATAAACATGGCTCCAGCTTCTCTGCAACACTTACTTAATGATGATTGTCTATATGGTTGTAAGCACAGGAAAACCATGACCCCATCCTAAAATGTTCTCTCAAGTTTGTGCATCTCTGCATACATTTTCTGTTGATTTTATGCATGTTGGATGTAATTTTTTAGTGCCCTGAGAATATCCTGACAATACAGAATTGTCTCCTTTGCGCGAGGAGCCTTCTTGTCATCATTTGTTAGGTCCATAAATGATAAAACATCATACCCATACAAGGCCCTTAGGGGGGACATGCCAATTGACATATGGTAGGTAGTATCGTAACCATACTCACCTAAATGAAGCCATTTTACCCAAGCACGCTACTGCCCAGAAACATAGTTTCTATGATAGCCCTCTATCCATTTATTTACAATCTCCATCTACCCATCTGTTTGAGGATGGTAACTAGTGCTTGGAGTCAATTATGTACTGCTGTGAAAACATATTGATGAATTTGCTATCTTTATCACTCAGAATGGTCTTACATACACCACGCAATCTCAAAGCTTCCCTACAAAATAATTCAACAACCAGGGATGCTAAAAAATCAGTAGCAATGGCAAAGAAATGAGAATATTTTGTTACTTTGTCCACAACTACGAAGATACAATCTTTCCCTTGCACCTGGGGTAGACTTGTGATAATGTCCCCATTTTTAGCAGGTTCCTATTGTTGTTGGTAAAAATTATATTGTAGCCGATGGGTTGAGTTGGTATTCGAAAGGTCGCGTGATGGTTGAGTCATCCCTTCGGGAAGTATATGTACATCGTCCGAATGGAATTATGGATCATCATTGTATTTGGAATTGCATATGTGCTTATATGAATAAAGTGTATGTTTTGTGTTACATTATAATCTATTAATGCAATAAGTATCCGTTTACCCTGAACGGTAAACATTTGGCGTTGTTTCCAGTCGAACCTGGTACAAAAGAGGTGTTATGAAGATTAATGTCAAATTTGCTCAATAAGGATAGGAATAAAATAAAAGACAAGGATGAGATATGCACAGCACAGGAAGCATTAATACTCACAATTTAGGCGAAGCGCAGACAGAAGTTTCAGCAACTCATCGACGGGCACCGAAGTGGTGGAGCACGGACAGAGGGAGTGCATTCACGTAGCAAACCAAGGAGTGTCGAGGACTTGCTTGAAGAAACGCGCTAGAGATTAAATTTGGTAGAAGAGACAAGGGAGGAGTTCCTAAACTTGTATACGCCAAGGGTAGAGAGTCCAAATGGAAGGGAAGGAAACCGCACAGCACGAGGTACCGAAGGAGCACGAGTGTGGGGTGAACTCTTCGTTCCCAATACACCTGACGAACAGATACAAGTAGAGAATTGAACAACTTCTCTTGAAGAAGATCTCTTCACAAAGAATAACACAATTGTCCATAGCACGGTTGTCCAGAGCAACGCAAGTACTGAGAACATCGCGGCTACGCAAAACAGCGTGGGTGCGCAACAAGTACCACATATTCAAAAGAAATTAACAATGGCAGGACCAAAGGAAAAACAGTTGAAATTTAATGGCGATGGGACAGCTGATCCAGTCAGATATTGTAAAACATGTGAAACAATCAGGATTGCGAACAGTGTAATGGATCAGGATGACTGGGTCCAACAATTTCCGATTACCCTACGAGGTGTAGCAATCGATTGGTTTTCAGACACCAATCCGAAGAAGTTAACTACATGGCCAGACGTCAAGAAAGAATTCATGGTAGAGTTCTGACTACTAAGAGATGATAACGAGATAGTAGCGGAAATCTACAGGACCAAGCAGGGCAAGAATGAAACAATCCACGTGTATACTAGGAGGCTAAACAAACTCGCAGGAAGTATGGAAAGCCAACCAACAAACGAGTTAAAGAAACGGTGGTTCGTCGAAGGCTTACGAGCATCACTGTGGAAAAAGATGAAAATTGTACCTTCAGCATCCTATGTGGATGCATATAACCATGCAATGGACTTGGAAAGCCAACAGAAAATGGGTAAAATGAAGAAAAATAGATCATCATACTCAAAAGATTCATCCTCCGAAAGCAACAGCGACGAGGAGTCAACTAAGAAGGTTCAAGTACTACAGATAGACATGTTACATATGATGGAGTTCAAAAACATGAAAAAGAATCATGGCCAAGTCAGAGAAGGGGAATTGTGGTGTACGGGTTGTTAGAAGGGCCACAAAAAGGGCTCCTTCCCGAAAAAACAATTTTGCAATATGTGCCAAATTACAAGACATTCCACCAAGGAATGCTCGTTTAATATGAAAATGAAGGGACATCAAGTATTACTAACACAGGAAGTGTCCACCTCGAGAGCAAGAATGAATATGAACAATGATGCGGTAACCTTAGGAGGGTACTGTAACAGCAACCGACACGAATGAGGCGGTAACAACAATAATAATAATAACAATAATGGGGGTCGAAGCTAGATACAGTACGATCCAAATGGATAGCCAATGATACAATGTTGTTCTTTTGGGGACACTTCGTTGGAGACTGTACTACGAAGGGAACACTACAGTTGTTGTGCAGATGGTGTGGCCATAGAGACCATGAGGATTCAAATGCCCTAAGCCCAGGGTGAACCTGTTAAGTACAGAAACATGTGATGATGAGGAGACATTAGCCATCACTCTCGTGCAAGAGGAAACGTATCGAAATCGGGAAGAGGAAAAGAAAAGGTTGCAGCAAGAGCGAGCAGAATTAGAAAAGGAAATGGAGGCTGAAAAATTGCAACCGAAGGACATTATCAGGACCTCAAGGAGGTACCTAGCAGAACAAAATATCATACAGCAAGTAAAGCAAGTTGAGGTTCCCATGAAGCTAAATGACCTTACAATGCCTCAATTACGGACTGCAATCCTGAACATGACATCATACCCGAAGGCAACGGAAGAGCCAAGAAAAGACACACAAGGTGGGAGCAGAACAACCACATCAGACCCAATGCTACTTGCATTCACCACAAGAAGGTACCCCACAGTAGTGGAGATGGGTATTCTTGGAACTATCCTCATGGACACCATCGTTGATGGAGGGTCAGGAGTGAATGTAATGCCAGAAGAAACATGGAAGAAGTTGGGGCAACCTATGTTATGGCCACCTACATTCCAACTACTCACCGCCGATCAACACGGGATCAAACCCCTAGGGACCCTGATGGCACAACCTGTAACAATTGGGACACAACCAATCCTAATGGACTTCGTGGCCATACCATTGAAAAGAAAAAGGTATCACGCCATCCTCAGAAGAGGCTGGCTAGTATAGGCGAAGGTAAAACACAACTAGAAAAGGAACACTTTGTCCATGGAAGGCGGAGGTCGTAGATTTGTAATTGACCTACATACACAGATGGTAGGAGAGGAGGTAGCATGGTCAGATTCCGAAGGCAAAGGGGACAACGAAGGGAAGAAATGAATGGAACCCAACGAAGAAGGAATCCTGAGACTTGAAGGAGGGTCCAACGATGATGACCTGGATTCGGTGAACGACCTACTCCATTGGCAAATGGAGGACTATGAGCTCTTTCCAAGCTATAACATGTTAGGGGTCGAGCATGAAAATAAAGGAGAGGAAAATGAATTTCCAAAGGAATATAGAGAAGTGAAGGAAGGGGAGGCGCAGATAGATGAAACACCTGCACGTACATTTAGTGAAGAAAAGCCTATTAAATACGATGATCCCACAGTAAAGACAATGAACTTAGGGGACGAGGCTAACTCGAAAATATATTTGTGGGAGATAACTAGGATCCAATTTTGAAAGCGATAGCATTTAAAATATTTATGGATTATAAGGATGTTTTCGCGTGGACGTGAAAAGACTTGAAAGGGGTACCACTGGAATTATGCGTCCACTGTATCCCACTGATGGAAGGAGCAATACCCGTACAGAAGCGATCGTACCAGATGAACAAAAATTATGTCGCACGGGTTATAGATGAAATTAATCGGATGCTTGAAGCAAGCATTATTTTCAGGGTATAGATGAGCGAGTGGGTATCCCCAATTGTGATATCTCTAAAAAAAGATACCACACAGCTAAGGATATGTGGACTTTTGATGCTTTAATGCAGTAACGATTAAGGATCCATTTCCGATACCGTTCACCGACAATAATTTGGAAGAAGTTGTGGGGCATGAAATCTATTCATTCATGGATGAATTTTTTGGATACAACCAGATATCCATCGCAAAAGAAGATAGGCTCAAAACAACTTTCATAGTAGAAGATGGGGTATATGCCTACAACAGAATGTCATTCGGCCTGTGCAACGCTCCAATAACATAACAAAGAATTATCAAATTGGCCCTTCTTAGCAAATCCTTTACTTCACCTAGGTGTAGCCTCTCTTTTAAAGTGATTTTGGATTTTCTTTTACCTCCCACAAGCAATGTGGGGTAAAACATCCTCCCTTCAAGAAGATTCATAAGGTTATTATATTATTTCTCCTTTGTTTAATTAATTTATTACCTAAGAAACATTAAAGGATAAAATTGAACTAGGTAAGGACACACAAACCTCATTTCTCTTCATTCCAAGTAGGGAAAAAATCAATCCATGCAAAGATAACCTCATATTCCATACTTAGAGCATTTTCCTTTGCTTGCTTGGTAGTGGGGAATTTTGACCCATAGTTTGCAAACTCTGCGAGTACTCTCAGAGTTGCTGAGTACTCTCATTTTTTTTTTGTTGGGCGAGTACTCTCAAGTTTAACTCTCGCGTATTTATAGATGTAAAAAAATGTAGGTAAAGATGTCGATGCAAGGAAAACACTAGATAAGATGCATTTTTCACATGATTTTACTGCTATAAAACTATGTGTTTTCTCTATTGAGATGTCAATTTATAATTCAATACAAAATAGTAATTGAATTCTACGAAGAATATATGTTTCTTTAAGAGATTTTAAATTTTAGTACTTACCGAGTTGCCGATTTTTTCTCGATTTTTTGTCAAGTATATGAAGAGTGTTTGCCGAGTAGAAAATTTTGGGCTTCCCGAGTACTCTTCGAGTCCAAGTTTGCAAACTATGTTTTGACCCATCTAGGGACAAGCCAATTCCCATACTTGATAAAATTCACATTCTTAGTCATCTCCAAGGGGGAAAGTGACTTATCTCCACAAAAATCCACACATTCAGAGGGACTATCCACACTTTGCATCCCAAAATTTTACTAAGTAAAAAACGACAAAGGGAAACTTGCCTTGCATTTGAACTCTTCATTCACACCTCATATCTTTGGATTCCGTGTAGGGAAGACCCATGTCTACATAGACTCTCAACACTTCAAATATTTTCAAGAAAATGGGGAATTTCATACTATGTCTAGATTTTGATCAAATTTAAGGTGGAAAATTCACAGTAAGTCCACATTTTGATCAATTTAAGTGGGAAAATTTATAGGAACTTCGGATTTGATTAATTTAAGTGGTAAAATTCATACTAATTATGGATTTTGTGTACTTTTCAAAACAAGTTTTGATTTTCCTTACGATTTTGATCATTTTAAACATGAAAAATCAGTTTCTATAAGGATTTTAAGGCCATTATGCATCAAATATGTCTTTATAATGTATTTTGGACTATTTGACTAGTCAAAATTTAAATATACTTAGTATTTTTCACATTACCCACTACAACTTGACCCAAAGGACTTTAATTTCAACATTCCCACTTTAAAGTTGCAACTTGACCACTTGATTTCTCAATCACCCCTCAATCTATAAAGCTCTAAACCATCAAAACCTTCCCAACCTAACAACTACGCACAAAAAGAGGGGCCCTAATTTGTAATGGGTGATAGTGTGAAAACCTTGCAACAACCCTGTATACATGCAACTATGATATTGAAGAAGTGACAATACCTAATGTCCATTCACCTACCCATTACTATGTTACATCCACTTGTAACTGACGAGTTCCTCAATTTCTCCATCAAAATAGTAATCATTAAATGTTTTGTTAGAGTTTTAGGTGGCTCTACAACACTCCCAAGATCAAATGAAAGACCAAGATAACTTCCACAAGAGATTGGTAAGACAATTGCATTAAGATGCAAAAATGCTATTATTGATTATGGACTTCAATGATTGCATGGACATTCCTAGACATTATTGATTAAGTCCAGTGGATTGATTAAAATGTACATAATAGGCCTCCTATAGGAAAAGTGATAAGAGACAATGATAAGGAGAAGATAAGTTATCACCTACACAAGGTGAAATCACATGTCCACTAAAGGTGGATCATCCTCCATTATGCACTGAAGTATCTGCAATGACGAGGATGATAATGTGATATGTGCACTAAAGATGGAATGAGATAACAACTATCACCAACTAGAGTGGAATTCTCCTACACCATGTGCTTAATTAAGGTGCAAACTCCTAGGTATCTCAATCACAAACTACTATGCAATGCATAATCCTATGTAAGGTTAGGTGTAATTAGTCAATATTTAACTACACCAACAACCCCCCTTAAATGCAACTTAGGGGAATGCACTTAAACTCACAATGCAAGATGGGTTTCGGCTACTAGATCATTTTAGGTACCCATGTACAATATGCAAAGCAATACATGAAATGCAATCTCTCATAAAGCAGAGAGAGAGAGAGAGAGAGAGAGAGAGAGAGAGAGAGAGCCTCATGGGAAAAATCCTCCCCCTAAAAGAGAGATGAAAAAACACTAGATGCATGGATGGATGGAGTACTCAAGAACCCCCAAAAACCACATACATCATGTATATACAAAGAATGATCCCCCCATAAGAAGGATGATAGGAGACATGATATACCGCCCATAATAAAGAAGCTCGTTGTAAGAATGGTGAGTGTTTGAAGACAAAAAATAGTCCAATATCTAAAAACAGTGTTTCTCCCCTTTGGGAAAAGATAGACCAAGTAAAAGTGTAGGAATGCTTCCCATTTTGGATAGGAATTAGGAAGTGAAATCCAAATGAAATATGATGATGATTCCATAAACCAATCCATATCCAAATGAAAACAGGATTAAGGTCTCCAAGTATGCATCTCTGAAGACTGAATAGGTCACTCCAAGCACCAAGATTCCATCACATCATCAAGTTGAACTGTGAGATGTGGAAAACCAAGTGAAGAAGAAGAATAAAGAGTTTCAATCTCTGAATATGGTGAAAAAGGTTATCTTCAACCATGATGCTATCATCAAAGAGAAGAGAAACCCCCTCAAAAATGTCTCCCAAATCTGAAATGAGAGACTCCACATATAATGAACCTATATCTAGCAAGTCTCAATCAAGAAGACAAATAGATATCTTTTGTAATGAATCTTTGGAATTGCCAACAAGAGACGAATGTGTGATCTCAACTGGAGAAGTAGGAGTTGCATGCGGAGTCGTTGGATCATCCTTGCTCTCAATATATGCATTATACTCAATCACATCTAATGTATAATCATCATAAGGAACATTATCTGCATTATCAAGAGGAATGAGGCAATCCGAAGTAGGATCATTTGGGAAAGGAAGAACATGTGTATCTCCGAAAATCTCCCAAATAATTGTCTGAATTGTGTGTGGACACTTAATACCTCTTAATTTGGGGTAGATATCATTAAAGAGACACCAACTAATGCTACTGCAAATCAAATTTATAATATGAGCATTCTTTTCTCCCCAAACATTTTGCTTCCCCTATGACTTTGGCTCGGGAAAGAGTTCATAAAGACGAGATAAGAGGTTAAGCCATCTACAATGTGTGATTATTCCTTTCGCCCATGACTCATAATTATCCTTATTCAAAAGTATTACCGGAGGATGTGTTTCATAACCCATGATTACATAAATGATACACTTCTCACCTCAAAAAATGAGACCCCACAATCAGGCTATAGTAGACTTAGATCACTATGCAAAGGTCCAAACTAAGGCCTATGCATTACAATTGTAAAACTAAGCCAAATTTTGAGAGTACAATTTCTGGTCACAGTCATTGAAAATTAATATCAGATCTGAAAAATACAGAAAAAAGTATGCACTTCCAAAAACAATTGCACCTAAAAAGGAGTTCATATAAGCCTAAACAAGGTCTTGGAAGTTGCAAAAATTGAGACTTGCAATTTCCAAAAAAACTCAAAAGGAGATATCCAAATTTACTTGCACCACTATCTAGATCGTGGAATTCTACCCCAAAACGGAAAAAAAAAAAAATTGCTCAACAAAAGGAGTCCAAATGACTGAGATATCGCTATTTGAAAATCACCTCTAAGTCCTAACATGTTTTTTTTAATCATTGCCGCCGCACCTCCAAAATTCAAATCGTTCTAGATTTGGTCTCAGATGTTCGATTTGGATGAAACAAAATTCAATTTAGTGGTTTTTGGACCACCCCTATATGATGTCAATCTCTGATTTGCACCAACAACCTCCAATTTTCACAAGCAATAAAAGGTCACAATACAAAATCCCAATTTTCCTCCAAATTGCGATGCCCAAATTGCCAAATTTTGCACCAACAATGAATCAAGCCAAGATTGTACTTCTTGAGAAGAGGTCTTCACACCTTCAAAGCTCCGATACCATGTTAGAGTTTTAGGATTACATTGGCAAGACAATTGCATGAAGATGCAAGAATGAATTATTGATTAAAGACTTCAGCGATTACATGGACATTCTTGGACATTATTGATTGAGTCCAATGGATTGATCAAACTGTACATAATAGGCCTCCTTATATAGGAAAGGCAATAAGCGACAATCATAAGCTATCACCTACTCGAGGTGGAATCACATGTCCACTAAAGGTGGATCATCCTCCATTACACAATGAAGTATGTGCAATGATGAGGATGATAATGTGATATGTGCACTAAAGGTGAAATGAGATAACAACTATCACCACCTAGAGTGGAATTCTCCTACACCATGTGCTTAATTGAGGTGCAAACTCCTAGGTGTCTCAATCACAAACTACTATGCAATGCATTATCCTAAGATTGATTAAGTGTAATTAAATATTTAACTACACCAACATATTTCTTTTCTATATTGTTGTCCTCAATTCAGAGTCCCATGGTGGCACATATGATAGTTTTGTCCTTAGTACTTGCACCACAACCTCAAAATAATAAGGAAATCCATCCACATGGAATGGAATGCCACATAGAAAGAAGAATTTGCCAATGTTGCCTCATCCTTCAAAAGCACATCAAAAAAACATTACTAGCAAATTTGGAGAGACACTTGTCACCCATGTTTACATTCAGACTTCACTAGACTTAAACTAGAAGAAACTAAAGTATGTGCACATAACCTTTTCAAAGTAGTAGAAACAAAACTTTAATGATCCCTCCTCCTTAGAGGCAAAGAAGCAAATGTGGGTGCAATTTATTCACTGCCACCACACAAATTAGTTATATCAAACCTATAATTGACATTTTGCATCAATTGTTGACATACTTCTACACACCTCTACCTCAATTATGTAGGTGGACTACCCCTGCTAATGTTGCTGTAAAATTCTTTCAAAGGAGACTTAAGATCGAAGTGACCCTTTGCATACTTTTTGTAGCAATTTGGATGGGTAATTAACATTTGTACTACTAATGGAACTAAAGGCTTCAACCCTAACTTTTTGTGTACTTCTGTCAAGTGCATAATCAAATTCAATTCAATTTTTTCAATCTCAAGAACCAACCTCATCCTTGCACTATAAAATTTACAAATTTAAAATTTAAATATTCAAATTCAAACTAAGCATAATCCAAGGGATTAAGATACAAGAATTTTCTTTTTCTTTTTCTTACTTCAAGCCCCACAAATTCCAGAAGCAAAAAAATTACACAAATAGAAATCCTTGTTTTTAACCTTTGTCAAGCAAGGATTTCACTTCAGGAGGCACAAAACATATAAGCAAAGGATACATGAATGTCAAAATCCTAATTTGACAAATATTTGAACCTCTAACAAATAAAATATTGCTACCATAAACTTAAAAAATGAGGGGAAAAAAGATAACTACTCCATTGAATAAAAATTAAATTGAAATTTGTATGAATATGCAAACAGTAAAACTCTTGGTTCATCACTAAAGTTAAAATTTGCAAACTAAAATGAGTATAACTAATTAGTTACTGCAATGAAAAAAGGAAAAACAAATTTGGGAAAAAAAGTCATCAAAAATGCCTATCTAAGGCTTGAAAAATGCTTTGAATCCTTTGATTTCAACAATGGATTTTGTCAATCTTCCTCTTTCTCTTGCTCTTCCTCTCACTATTCCTCAATCCTAATGCCATGATATTCATTTTGATCCCATGACATGCTATTAAAACTTTCAACTTTGTTGAGAGTTGGAATGACACTTAAATGCCTACTTATAAGTGTTTTGTGAGTGTTTAAGGTTTGGGTCTGAAGGCTTGTTAAGATATTTCAAAAACATAATGTTTTTTTTTAATAAAACTATAATTTGCAGATTTTCACTTTGGGGGGCACTTGGGCAGCTATAAGACATTTAAGAGACTCCAAGGGCTACCCTGGAAATCTCTGGGGGATCATAAGTCTCCCAATAGTAACTATTAAAACGGGACATCCTATAAATGTCCCAACTGTCCACAAAACTTAGGTGGCAGGTAGACATCCCCTCCAAAAGACCATATGTCCCAGTGGTGTCCATATCCTAAGGATGTCCCATCCCAAAAATGTGGGAATTTTCATGGAGGTGTTTCTAGGGAATGCTAAATAAAAACCACTGTACAAGTTTCTTAGAAACTTAATCTGCTTAATTATGTGTAAAATCCAACTAAACATTTGAAGCAACAACCTTTGTTGGTTCCTCAGGAAGATTTGGAATAAGATATTTCCATATACAGAGCTATACTTTTTTTTTAAACCATATGTAGCATTTACCAAAAACAAATTTCAAGGGAATCTTTACTCAATTTCTGTCTATTGTAAAGCTATAAGCATATTAACTTGATCTTTTTGCCATGATTGGAAAAAAGGATTGCCCCAAACTAACTATAGAACCCACCTTTTTGTTTAAAATTACCTAAACTAATACTCAAAACTGTTTCCAACAAAACACGTGTCAGATCCCATGTATTAGTCTTACCCAGTACTTCAAAAGTTTCTGCTTCTCAAATCGCTCTACAGTTCGATTTTCCAACTGTAAAACATAAAAAATAAATGTTTTTCAGACACTGTCAATACAACACACATCTGCCATAATAATAACCATGAAGTAATTTAGAAAACTAGAGCAGCTAAATATGAGCTTAACAAAACAACATTCTAAGAATATTCGTAACACCAAGTAATTAAATGAGAGGGAACTAGAGAGCAACTAGATGTATCTATATAACTGTTTCTATTAGTTTATCTTGAAGAAAATTTAGAAGTTTACATTTTAATACAAACATCTTTCAGACGCAGTTCATTTGCTAAAGCCTAACATGGGCAAAGTATTCACACTAAAGCATGAAGTTCAGACCTTGCACACACCTCACGGCTTGTTTTCAGTTCGATGTAGTACTTTTTGTCATCCCTGCGATTCTTATCATAGCAGTCCATTTCAGCACCCATAATAATGCGATGAGCACCTAATTTTGTTCGTATTACAGCACAGAATTCAACATTTGCATCCACTATGTGTGCATCTTCACTTTCACTTTCATTAGGATCTTGTGTGGCAAGGTGCTCAAAAGAATAGCCCCAGTATGTTCTGCATAATAGGGAAGATATATTATAATCCTGGCATAACACCAAATAAAAAATAGTATCTTGAAAACCAAACCAAACAGTCTTCATTTTAGGAATCATAAATTAAAAGTTCACATTAGATAAATAGATACAAGTGATCGAACAAACCATGCACTGCACAAACTAAGTTTATATCAGGTACTACTCACTCTCATTAAATATTTCTGACAGATAACATTTGTCATCCCTTGTTTTAGAAGCTGGCTATGTTGTCAGTCGTCATCTCTTTCAGATATTTTTCACTTGTTTAGTCAGGTACTCAACTAAAGGAGGATCAATTCCTATGATTCCATATCCTTTTCCATCTATCCATTTACTCCAAGGAAAACATGACTTGACCTATCATAAACACAATTGGAGTACAAATAATAAAACCTCCAATGGGGAACATAACTTGGGTATTTCTAAAACAATCATACACCATCACAATGTGAATGTTTTTACAGGAGTTAAAAAATTAATTAATATAAATGTGGCTTTTTAAGTGTGACACACTAAATATCCGGCAATCAAAGCTACTCCTTTTGTTAGGATAAAGAATCTCTGGAGGCTAGAGTTAGTTGAACAAATCCTTAGGAGCAATATACCAACATAAGTTATACTCCTAGCCGAAAACCCTACATCGTGATCATCCATCTGGAACTTTACACTCAATAGCAAGCACCTTATTACAAATCACCTCACATGGAAGTAGGGCAATGGTTTCAATGCAAATTCTTCGGAGGACCCTTGGGAAGGTTTATAATTTCCAACAGAGAATGTTATATTCTGTTTCCCTTCCGTCGCTTCCAACTGTGAAATGGCTATCAAGTATTCGTCAGAGGCGCAATTGAAAAGGCTATACGGTAGTATTCTGGTAGACAATGCACACAAGGAAGTTCGTATGGTAGTGTTGGAGTGCAACTGGAAGCCATATGGTAGCAAGCAATAGGGCGTACGGTAGCAAGAGAAGTGATCGTACGGTAGCTTTAGAGGAGCTCATATAGTAGCTTTGGAAGAGGTCATGTGGTACTAATGGGATGATGTATGTTTTGTGTTCGTACTATAGCAGGAGGATACTAGATGATGATGGAGTTGAGCATTAGGTGAGGAGATAAGAGGTCGTGCTTGACAGGGGGATGTAGTGCTTTGCAGTTCTTCAAATTTTGCTCAAACTAAGTCCTCCATAATGGATTGAACACTTCAAGGAAATAATACAAAAGGCACCAAAGTAGATTGAGACAGTCACAGATAGATATAGATATATTCCAAACTAAAATGGTTTTCCAGATTTGTCAAATCTGAAGCAAAGAAGTACAATGGATGGAATAGGGTGAGGGTCGATTCCCACCAAAATCGGAAGAGCCAAGTAGGGAAGATCTTTCACTTCCGAAATAGCAAACAATAGAGAATCCCAATGGGAATTCACAGTAAACAAATAATTCAAAATCGCATACCAACCACTACCTACATGCCATACTTAAATACCCTTCGAAAGAACTTCCCGAGGATTTGCAAAGATAGCCGACGGCCACACCTACGAAAACAATTTAAAAAAAGGGTCCAAGATATACTAAATCAATCAAAACCACAAATACACATTATTAACTTGGGCCTCATCTTAATTAATTAAAGTAAGTAGTTAAAGGTCCACAATTAATTAATTAATTAATTTAATTATTACATTAAAATTTGGGGACATGACAAATCCTCGCTGCCCAAAGATTGTTTGCCCTCAAGCAATCTGTCATCAGACAAAATGCCAACAACTCCATGGTCCTAAATCAAATGTGCAGGCGAGACGAGTGAAATGACATCACTCCTCCGCAACACCACATTGTCATCAAACTTTTGCTACACCACTCTGATATGAATATTGTCGTGTCCTGAGTCACCCGAATCCCAAACTTGAAATTCATTTGTGTAATCCAGCATGATTGCTACCGGGGAGTAGACTTCATAATTAGCCAACTGTAAAGATTGCTCTTGCAAATAATCCTCAATCGAATAAGCATCACCAGGAGGTTGAACAATTACCGATAAAGCTTGCTTATTTGGAGGGTCATTGGTAGAACCCAAATTCCCATCAAGTTGATTGTCGGCGTTAGTTCAATGATATTTGTGCAAGTACCTTTGTCCAAAATCATTTTCTTCATCTTGGTCTCAGGTACCAAGTAGATTTTGTCTTTGTGGTAAATGATTTTGCCAACCACCTTGTATCCGTCAACCTGTACTTGACCATACAATAGTTGGTACGCAAAAGTATTCTTGGAGTATTCGACTAACAGATGTGCCCTCCAATCGACAGGAAACTGAGCCATAGTGTAATCCAAGTCAAAGCTCTCTATTCTCCCAACAAGCTGGCAAAATCACCAACTCTAATACCACTGTAATGTTTCGTTTCCCTTCTGTCGCTTCCAACTGTGAAATGGCTATCAAGTATTCGTTAGAGGCACGATGGGAAAGGTCGTACAGTAGTATTCTTTTAGACAATGCACACAAGGCCGTACAATAGTGCTGAAGTGCAATTGGAAGCCGTACAGTAGCAAGCAATAGGCCATACAGTAGGATTAGAAGTGGTCGTAGGGTAGCTTTAGAAGAGGATGTACTATAGCTTTGGAAGAGGTTGTACAGTACTAATGGGATGTTGTACAGTTTGTGTCTGTATGGTAGCAGGAGGATATTGTACGGTGATGGATTTGAGCATTAGGTGAGGAGATAAGAGGTCGTGCTTGACAAGGTGATGCAGTGCTTTGCAGTTCTTCAGATTTCACTCAAACAACTAAGTCCTCCATAATGGATTGAACACTTCAAGGAAATAATACAAAAGGCACCAAAGTAGATTGAAACAGTCACAAATAGATATAGACATATTCCAAACTAAAATGGTGTTCCGCATTTGCCAGATTCGAAGCAAAGAAGTACAATGGACGAAATAGGGTAAGGGTTGATTCCCACCAAAACTGGAAGAGCCAAGTAGGGAAGATCTTTCACTTTCGAAATGGCGAACAACAAAGAATCCCAACAGGAACTCGCAGTACAACAAATAATTCAAATCGCATACCAACCACTACCTACATGCCATGCTTAAATACTCTTTGGAGGAACTTCCCGAGGGTTTACAAAGATAACCGACGGCCACACCTATGAAAACAATTAAATAAAAATGGGTCCGAGATATCCTAAGTCAATCGGAACCACAAATACACATATTATTAACTTGGGCCTCATCTTAATTAATTAAAGTAACTAATTAAAGGTCCTTTTATTATATAAATTAAATTATGGCACCAATTAATTAATGAATTTAATTTAATTATTACATTAAAATTTGGGGACATGACAGAGAATTCCTGGCTACAATTATGAAATAGACAACGGAAGAGATGGGGAGCAAGAAATATTTGGCTTAAATCATTACAGATGATAATAGGATTACCTCAAGTTGGAAGTGGTAAAATGCTAGGAAGCGACATGTAAGAACCCCAATTGGTTCTAACTCTGCCAACTACTAATTTCTCAATGCAAATGTGACTGATTTTTTAATTAAATATGGAATTCCTTGAATTCTTATAAAGTGTTGCCAGGCAAGACAATAGCTTTGCATACAAGAATTTAAGAAACAAATTTCCAAAGCATTGATCAAGAACCTTTTTTATTAACTGAGATCATATACAATACATGAGGAAATTAACTGAAACTTATTAAAGATAACCAGGAATGGATCACATGTATTATTGAGCACCAAATAATGGATGCAGCTATTATGAAAAGAAATATTCTTTGATGCCAAACTGTGAATTTCAAAGTTGAAGCATTGAGCTATCAAAATGTGCCCTTATCACATCAACCACTGCCCTGAATTACCAAACGCACTTTCTATGTCCTTAGCTGCTGCCTGTAGATGATAGCGGCACTCTACTTGAAATAACAGTCCCTTACAATGTTTACCACTGCCCAGAAATAATAAACAATGCCCTCTGATTGATGACTGCTGACTGCAAATAAAGAGAGGCTGCCTAAACTCTGAAAGCTGGCCTCTAATGGCAGCAATCTAAATAAATATCATTCCCAGCAAGCTGTAAATTGATACTGATCTACAATGCTGGATCTTACCCACAATTTGAACACCAAATTAAGCACACTCTTAAAATCTGGATGAGATTAACGCTGGCACAATTCAGTGGCAGACATCACCAAATTCAAAGTGCTTGGACATATGATAATTATCGATTCTTCAGTCTCTCAGACCCTGGAATTTTGAAACCCTTATTTCAAATTCGACACGCACAAATTCATCAAATAACGATGCACAATAGAATAAATTTTCCATTTGACTTGAATGCATTTATAATACTCAAATACAAATCGGCTGGAGGCTTCTTCATCACAATTTCACAACTTAAACATCCCATTTCCTTTTGATATTGACTGTCATCATCAACAATTAATTCATTAAATGCCCCTCATGTAAGATACTGCTTTGCTTTTATTTTAAATCATTGCAGTAATTGTTTTTCATGTTCTCACGCTGACTTAGATAAAACATTTAATAATTTGCCCCTTTAATATTATAATCATTTAATGCACTTTTTAAAGTCGCTTGGTCCCACTTATTAAATAACTTTATAATGAATTTATCATTAATAAAGAGACTTTATTAAAGAAAAATAATTTCAATGTGCTCAATCAAGTCATTCATCCAAGTCAGATGATGAAGTCTGCTAATACCAAGTCTAGGTGCACTGCCCAAAATAGCAACATGGGTATCACTGACTTACTATAAACAGTAAGTTCCTCAAATTGAGCCAACAGACAACTGAGACAATTGTTGCACACACCATGAGTATGAGTGCCCCTGATAGATATAGAAACTTCTCAACAAAGACTAACTATAAATAGTAAGTCTCTGAATAATTGCTCCAATCAACAATATTGAAAACACTGCCACCAAGCTGCTTAGGTGCCCTACTAAAGATGGAAACCCTGACTTTCCCAGAATAGAGACTTGCTATAAATAGAAGTGTCACTCTGACTCAAACAAGAGCAATACTAAACATCCTTGACCTATGGAGTGGGGAAATGGCCTCTGGTGCTGCCAACTGAGACCCTCTACCCATCTAATTCACCTACGATGCTCAAATAATGGACTAATCCCACAAACCCTGATGCTCACAAAAAATGGAGACATTGCAGTCCGCCCTACATAAGATTGCTTGTTCCCAAGCAATCACGTCTGCAAAGAAACTCAACTACACTAGAAGTCTAGAGGAAGACTATGAATTGCCCCACACTGAAACCCAACTGTTGCAGCACCAACATAACCACAACTGAACAGAAATGAACAACCACCCCATATGTCCGATTTGGCACACTGAAAGAAGTTTTTACCCTAGTGTCATAAGGGCGGTGGTGGGCGAAAACATCACGTAAGACTTAGTGGTGAGCTTTACAATCCTCATTGTACTATTTGTTCATAAGACAAGTGTTCTTAGACCTAGGAGAAGGGAATGGTGGTGTGATGAAATAAGGAAAAGGCAAAAGGGCGACGTCCTAAATAGAAGTGGAAATGAGATCACACTTGGTAGTCGAGCACTCAAGAGGGAAAAAGTGGGCATCGGGGGGAAAGAGTTGCTTGAGGTAGTGGATAAAAAGATCGTAGTCACCATCCTCAAAACAAAAAAAGCTACGAGGTAAATAGTTAAGGGGATAGGCAAGGGGGAGAAGGGGGGAAGAGTATAGAGTGGATAGATAGACAAAGGAGAGCATAATTGACAAGGAAAATGTGAGTGACAAAAAAGTGGTGATTGGATGGGATGAACCCTTGGCTCGAAAGAACATAGTCAACCCCATGCACACACCGCAATGAGGCCTGCAAGTGAAAGATGTGTGGGAATCCAAGAAGCAAGGTAAGCCATTCAAAACCAACAAATCAAAGGACTCACAAAGCTAGATTAGATGTCAGTCATACTTCATGAAGGTCTTGAGGTATCATCCAAGGATCTTTGGAGACCCAACAAGGTCAGATATGTGTCCTCAACACCCATGGTATTCGTGGTCTGAATATAAGAAGGGGTTTGCACTACCTGTGTCCATGCATTGAAGTCACCAAAAATAATAACATCACTAGAAAAGAAGAACAAAGAGATGCTATTTTACAAGTCAAAGAAGGGGTCACCATTAGCGCCATTATGAACCACATAATTAGAAGAAGCTAAAGGTTAAAAACTCCAATAAAAATGTCTCTAAAGTGAGAGACAACACACTAGAACCGACCGAACCTAGAAGAACCTAGCCAAATCATCAAAGAAGACAATAGAAGTGTTCCCACGAAAACAATCACTAACATGAAAGGCCATTCTCTTGAACCTATGAACACATCTAAAAGCCCTAGTCTCTTATCTATAAAACGAGAGCCAATGTAATGTCCCTTTTTTGGGGACATTAGAGATAAGACGAAAAGCCAGGAACGAAGTCGAAGAGTCACAACTGCAAAAATAAAAGGAGAAGAGACCCTTTCTTTTGGTATGCTTGATTTACTATTCAGATTTCCAGTTTTCTCTTGCGAGAGTTTTGAGAAAGCTTTAGCTTTCAGCCAGTGTGAGGACGTAGCCTCTCATGTAGGCAGGCAGTGGACGAAAACCCATTGTCAGGGGAGATATCATTTCAAGTGTCTCGGTTGTGCTTACAGGTTCTTCTCTTTAGTTTTCCAATCTGACTGTAGAATTGTGTTTAAGATTGGATTTATAGTTGCTAGTTATTGTATTGCTATTGTATAATACAATAACGTCTTACAAGTTATCTAGAAGTTGTTGGTTATGGTAGTGTTGATATCTAATGCAACAACGTACTTCCGAAGTGTGAGAAAGTTACTAGTTTTGTACTTTGATTTGTATTGCATTTTTATATGCTTGCACATTTAATGTCAATTTGAAGAAGACTGAGTGATTGGAGTGAGTTCTGGCCTTTATTTGTTGTTCTGTTTCTTCTTCATGTGTGTGTTCTTGAATATTATATTTAAGAGTTGCAGAAATATCTTTCCGAGTTATCATTGTTATTCACCTTTGCTGGTTATTTGATTAGAGGGTTTATATTCTGAGTTAGCATCAAGAGGGAAAATGGAAAAATATGGTACGAACATTATAGTGCTGGTTCGGGTCATTACAATGGTATCAAAGCCAAGAATCCTGCCATCCTGTGGAAATACACAAGTGTTTATGAAAAGAAAGCTTCTTAAGTTCTGGTTGCTTTAATATGACTGATTAAAGACTGTGAGGACGAAACCCCTCAAGTCTAGAAAATCCTAAGGAGTTGGACACGACCCCAGCTTCCTTCATACAAAAAAATTGTAGAGGTCTGGGCAGGAAAATCGGCAAAATGAAGTAAGTGCATTTGTTATTTTGAAGTGGAAGGCATAGTTGGTATACAGTAAAAGAAAATTGCCAAGCTTGCTGTATAGGCAGACAAAACAGAAAAACTTGATGAGGTGTCGTTTGTGTAAAGGAACGGTATTGTCTAAGGACAAATGCACCATTCTTAGGCTTCATTCAATAAGCATCATCATCAAATTTTTATCCAATATGAAGATTTGATACCCCATGATCTGTTGAGGATATTTTAATGACTATGCAATAAGTTACTGCACCTATTTATATACGTTAAAAAAGGATAATGCAGATTACTGTGCAGAGAAATTTGAAATTTAAGCCTTTTCCATACAACTATTCCTATAGCCAGAGAAGACTGAGGAGGAGGAATTCAACACTGGTCCCCTTTCTGTTCTTATGATGAGTGTGAAGAACAATACACAAGTTCTAATAAACTGCAGAAATCAATTTCAGTAGCGTGGATTTATGATTTTAATAGAGCCTTAAAGATTTCACCAAATCAGGTCTTATCAGTGAGTTGAGCTAAAGACATGCTTCCACCATCAATCCCAGGCCACAATAAGCAAGGTGATTGCAGTTGTGAAGGTCGACTTAGTAAATGCTCAAGTTTTGGTAGAAAGAGGGGGCCGAAGAAAGAACTCCAAGCTACAATCAGATCACATTTTCTTGAAAAGAGCAGACGTAGTGGATTTTTGCATACAAATCTGGGTCATACAGAAGGAAGTAACAAGGAGGGTATTAAATCGTTGTTGGTCGGCACCAAGTTCATGAGACTGAAGACGTTAACCTGACACGACCAGACCCCCTCAATCACATTGGAAGGCACAACAAACAAAGACACGAGCTCTAGGCAACCCGCAGTCCACATGACCAAGGGATATCAGTCCACGGGAGGAAGAGTTTTGCCGAGTCAGAGAAATGCAAGGTAGAGGAAGCTCGGGAGTTACACAGGAAGCTCACAGAGATATTAACATCTATAGCAGCATGGAATAACAGCAGAGCCAAACGGCACGGTGGGAGCCAGTAACGCAAGGTCTCCTCTCAAATTCGTGTCTTCTTTGTGAGAGCCCAGTCTCCACGTGGTCTTACATACCTTGACAATTGAACATATGGAAGTAACCGTCACATGAGAATTGCGTGCGTTACTTTTCCAGCAGATTGTCGTGTCTATCACACATCTGGATAGACGAGAACATAGAAACGGGACAGATGCTATGTAGAGGTGTCAGGTGTAAGGGGAAATACGTAACTCATTAATCCCCATTCACATCTCCTTTCAGATTCGAAACGATAGTTGCAAATGATGAGTCCCAACTGCGATTGGTAATATATCTTGAGTGAAACGCTAGGCGACAGAAATTTTAGACCCCTTCATTGGACCATGATCTTACTATTCATAATGGTAACAGACAAATGAAGTTACCGTGATGGGAGTGTGAGACTGTCGCTTTGGAATTAAATTTCAGTTCCTTAACACCTGTCGAGGTTGTTTGTGTAACACCAGGTTACTTGCCACGTACTGTGCACATAGCGTTATGGTCGACTTCTCCATCCATAAGTTACCGCGTTGAGTACTATGAGTAAGAGCAACTGTCGGGTAGTGGATGGTAGACGTCACCGATATGAAGTGAAGGGCTTATCTCATGCACTTGCCAGTAAGCATGTGAACGGGCCAAGAGTTTTCAAGTTTTCACTTAATACAAGCGTGCAAGCACATAGGAAGAGAGGCAGTATCACGCATACTGGCTGTAGCCTAGTTTGATATTCGACCGTTGGGTTATGATAGCAGAACCCGTGAAATAGAAGATTTCCGCCTCAGCTACATTTCGTGGAGGATACTTAGAGTATTCGGAAAGATTTGGTAATGAAGCAGTAGAATTGAGCATATTTAATTAGAGAATCCTATTTAACTGGGAGGAGTAGAGATATCGGGGAAAATTTGTGTTTGGAAGATTTGTTGAAGTCGCTATCTATGGGAATTGAACTGTGGGAAAGATTGTACGTTGACGTTGGGGAAAGAGAGACCATTTCTAAAGGAAGGAGTAGACCACCTTGAATGAACAGGTAAGGTCTACTGAAAACAGTCAAATGATAAAGGAATATTAACATTCCACTGGGTCATTTGTGCTTTCAAACATCGCGAAGAAATAATACAGGTGTGATTCAATTTTTGACCCATATGAGACTTGTATTCAAGTGGAGATGTGGCAAACATAAAGTTATGATCACAGCGCACCGTCTACTCTTGGACTTTTTTTTTAGGGGAACCTTTGATCTTGCAAGCTAGCTTATCCATTTGCGTAAACCATTCTTTGAAGATTCATCGAGTCTGAAAATAGCACCAATTTCTAAAATTTAGGTAAAGACCAATCTTGGAGGGAAGTCAATTGGAGTCATCAGGAGCAGATTGTTTTGCAGCAATAGTTAACCTTCAAAAAGAGGTATTACTATGGTGATAAAAATTAGCCCTCTATTTCCGAATGGTGAACTGGATAGTGCTTGAACAATCATTCACTGCAAGGCAAATATTTTAATGGTATTAATACATGAAACAGTAAACCATATCATATCCTTCCTGGTTACATTACTAGTGTTCGACAAAATTCCTATCAGTCTGGTCTGGATTTATTATTCAGAATAGCAAAGTTTACATACAGGGGGTAATAGGCCATTAGTTGCATTCTGAGATTATTACTCGGTTATAAAAATTTGACGAAATACTCCAGTCTTAGCTCTGAAGGCAGCAGTTGGAACTTTAGTGAGTTTATTAAAGTGCCACAGTGTGTTCAGACTTTGGGAAGTTTATTACAGTAAATTGGATAGTGAATTAGTTAGTTAATCATGTTTACTTCAAGTACCCAGAAGCAGTGGGACAAGAATATGGAAAGTTTAAACAAAGTTTGAAAAGGTTGGATGAAAATCAGAAAAGGATGAATGAATTGATTTCAGACCCTGCAAAACTAGACAATATGGCACAACATATGGTTTCCATTGTTAAGAGGACTACATCACAGGACGAAGGGAAAAAGGAACAAGAGGTCTCTATAGTATCTAGAAACCTCTATGATGAATTCCCAGCAGTTAGTGACCATCATACAACTGACCTTATAGAGAGCAAAAATCAGGCCTTAGAGAACGAATCAAAAAATTCATTTGATGACAATGAATCCCAAGATCATGATGTGGATGGACACACAATAGCCTTGGAAGTGGAAGTGCGTGAAGACACTGTTATATCAGCAGCTTCTACCTTACCAATTGAGCCATCCTATGAGGTGCATAGCAACAGAATCCTAGATATTGAGGAGTGCCTAGATGATAGCATACACAATGTTGCTTATCATATGGTGAGTGACATTGATTCAGCCTCATATCACAGTGCAGATGACAGATTGGAAGATTTGTGTGGAAATGTTTCATCACATGGGGTTCATCATTTAGCAAGCCAATTGAAGGTTAATGATAGGATGGTTGCCACAACCGTTAAGCATTTTGATGTTGCTTGTCAAATGTTGGCCACCTATGGTTGGGGTACTCCTTTGACAGATGAGCAAGGTGATAGTGTTTTTTTCCCTTGCAGAGATACATGCACTCCGAGAAGCGATTGGAATGATGAAACAAAATTACCTACAACTACTTGCAGATAGAGATTTTCTTCTCGAGTGGGATTGCATTTGTTATGTTGCATTGCAGGGAAACGAGGAGGTGGTTGATAAGCTCACTCATGAGCTTGAAGTGACTATGGACTCTTTGCAGAGTGCTCAGTTGGCGCTTCAAGAGTCACAATTACAAGTTGAGAAGCTTACAGAGGAGTTGAGTTTGGCACAGTCTCCACCAACTACAAATATAGTAAAGTTACATACAGAGGCAGTTGATAAGAATTTTATATCCAAGGGTTGTAGTAGGGATATGGTTACATCTATCACAAATATTTCAGCTGGGACGAGTACCTTGGTGGAGAACAGTAGAGAACCACTAGTTGTATCTAGTTCTCCTGAGGTTAGTGCCATGACAGTTGATGCAAGACAATTTACTGGTAGCTCTTGTGTCACAATGGTGGGTTCTCCTGAGAGTTGTGTGGTAGTACACGACGCTACTCCGTCATCCACATAGGGCATTCGCAGAGTGTCATCCGGTTGGGAGTATAGCTCTCATGTTGATTTGTTTCCATCTCCTGGAAGCAAATCTGTCACTTCATTCCATGCAGCTGATTTTGGATGCCGGCTTGTTGATTTTGAAAGTCAGAGGGATCAGCTGCTTGATTCAAGTGTTTTTAGTGATGAGCCATTGACAGAGGTTGGAGCATTTTTCCGCGAATACACAGTGAGGAGTGCTCATCATTTTTCTTTTGACCCATGCACGGAGGACTTGATGATGCATCAGTGTGGGTTGGTTTCAGAATTATATCATCCTATGTGGGATGGGTATTCACCATCTTCAGAAGGTGGGATTAGCGGATGCAAGCATCCAACTCAATTGTTTGTGGGGAATTACTTGTTGAGAAAGCTATCGGTTATACATCATGCTGATATATATCCAACTTGGTTTGCTACTTCTATGTCACAAAGTTCTCTTATGGATACATGGTTACAAGATGACTATGGTGTCAGTTGGCATGATGGTTTGGTGAGTTATCACATCCATGGGAGTTTAGCAGAAGTTGTAGAGAGATGTTGTGTTATAGACGCTACCAGGTATTTGTACCTCTATATGGCGAATGGATGTGGGGTTCAATTGTTTTGGGATCCAGGTGGCGACAGGTTTGACACGATGTATTGGTTGATCGGGAATCCAAGTGTTGGCTGGTTGTATCTTTGGTTGGATGAGGATTTTATTATGGTCATGGTGCTGATCCGTACTGATCAGTTTACAGGTGCAGGTGCTGAGTTCTTCTAGAGAGTAATATGGGATCCAGGAACCCGGTTGACAGGTGATTTATAGCGTGACACCTTGCTTCACAGTTTGGCCGGATTTGTTTTTAGTTCAGGCTATAAGGTCAACTACAGATTCATATGGGATCCTGGTATTAATTGCTTGGGGGCAAGCAATCTCAAGGAGGGGAGACTTGTAATGTCCTTTTTTTGGGGACATTGGAAATATTAAGGGGGTCATCTCTATAATATTAAAATTTACTAGGAGAGCTGAAACTTCATTAATTAAAAGTCAAATTAATATTCCAAGTGGACAAAAGAGGACGGGGAAAGATAAGACAAAAAGCCAGGAAGGAAGTTGAAGAGTCACAACTGCAAAAATAAAAGGCGAAGCGACCCTTTCTTTTGGTATGCTTGATTTACTATTCAGATTTCTAGTTCTCTCTTGCGAGAGTTTTCAAAAAGCTTCAGCTTTCAGCCAGTGTGAGGACGTAGCCCCTCGTGCAGGCAAGCAGTGGACAAAAACCCATTGTCAAGGAAGATATCATTTCAAGTGTCTCGGTTGTGCTTACAGGTTATTCTCTTTAGTTTTCCAATTTGAATGTAGAACTGTGTTTAAAATTGGATTTATAGTTGCTGGTTATTGTATTGCTATTGTATAATACAATAACGTCTTATGAGTTATCTAGAAGTTGCTGGTTATGGTAGTGTTGATATCTAATGCAACAACGTACTTCCGAAGTGTGAGAAAGTTACTGGTTATGTACTTTGATTTGTATTGCATTTTTATATGCTTGCACCTTTAATGTCAATTTGAAGAAGACTGAGTGAGTTCTGGCCTTTATTTGTTGTTCGTGTTTCTTCTTCATGTGTGTGTTCTTGAATATTATATTTAAGAGTTGCAAAAATATCTTTCCGGGTTATCATTGTTACTCACCTTTGCTGTTTATTTGATTAGAGGGTTTATATTCTAGGTTAGCATCAAGAGGGAAAACGGAAAAATACTGTTTGAACATTATAGTGCTGGTTCAGGTCATTACAGCCAAAGAAAGTCAATGACACTAGGAAGAGGACAAGTGGGAGTCTTATGAGTTTCTATGAGGAAGAGGAAATCAAAGAATACTAAGAGCATTACACATTATGCCTAGAGAAGACCAAAATATCCCATTGGCATTCTGTTACATCCCAATTTTTGACCTAGCTTGAAATATAGACATTGAAGTTCACATGAAGTCAGTTGGTAGTTTAATTTGATATAATCTGGCGAAATGGTAAGATAGTTAGACGTTATGATTTCAAGTGAAGATGACATGCTAGTTATTTGTTAATCGCGAATTCATGGAATTAAGACGAAAGGTTAACTAATATGATTATTTATAATTTATAATTTAATTACAGAGAAATTCCTTGTAGGGAGCTTGTCGAAGGGGTGGAAGCATTGTCAAAGAAGAATTAGGCAGGGCATCACCATTATTGGACAGACAGGTAGAGGACCAAGCGATTTGTAACAGGACTCATCTCTAGAACTGCATGAGTTGTTAATAATTAATTAAATTTAATTAATTAAGTTTAAATATAAACGTATTCTTAAAAGATTTTAAATTATCTTTCGTTGTATTATTTTTAATAATAGTTTATACATGTGCATTTGAATATAAAAATATTTTGGCATCTTTATATGTTAATAAATTAACAGATTGATGTTCTAAAAAGTACTTATAAGATTTTAATAAATTTTCAAATTATAATAATATTAATAAAACTTTTTCACCTTTGTTCCAACGATTCATTTTTCCATTTGATGGAATTCAAAGTGCATTTGAGTCTTGTAACGGCAGAAGTTGAAAAGCCATTCATTATCTTTTTATATGGTTGCCTTGTCGTTTTCAGACAAGATACCAACAAGATATCCGTCTGTTCATGGTTTCGCCATAGTCTCAGCACTTTACTATTCTGCAACCCGAGTTTGTTTATCAGAGAAAGACTAATCGCCTTGTATCTTGAGATATCCGTTTCAAACCCCTTCTGCTCTCACGTTTATCACTCTGTAAAATCCATCGACCAACTTGCAATTACCATTATCACCTACGATATCATCCTGTCTTGCCGCAATAATATATTCTCTGAAGCTTCCACGAGATCATTTTTGCATGTTCTGATCCTTGGTTCCAACGGATAACAGAAGAGGCTGCTCAGCAAGATCCAGTAACTCGTGTGCATAGCCAAGCCAAGTAAGGATGTGACAAATTGTTTTTATCTTCCAATTTTTACTCGCGTTTTGCCCCTTCTGAGTCGGGTCGATTCAAATATAAGAGTTGCATGCATAGTATTGAGTCTCGCTGTTACCATACGCCCAGGTTATTTAAGAATGCCAACAGAACTTGTTTAAATGGTTGCTAATGAAGTAGTTGATGTTATGCCCAACTATGGATGTAATAAAACTTTATGTTCTCATCTTATTCATTGTCTGATATTACCGATTGCCATCACTTAATTCAAAAATACTTTTGAATACAGACTATATCTTTATCAAACCACGTATGTCTTAAATCTATAAATTTTGTCATGAAAAGCTATGTTCTCAAACAAACAAACAATAATAATGATCAACTATGAATACCAAGGAAATTCTGAGAATGTAGTCTTAATTTTATGAATAGGTATAAGATGTAACGGTTCAGGCACCAAGGAGACATCAATCTAAAGATCTGTTGATGGTTAATGAGTGCAATGAGTTGTTCTTTTCTAGTTTGCAAGTTGGATATAACATGAGTTCATCTGTTGTATCTGTGTGTATTAAGAATTTGTTTTTCAAGGATATAGATATTGAAAATTGGTTAAAGATATAAGCATAGGAGACAAGTAAGAATGTTGCCAAATTTAGAATGGCCAATCGTGTTTTTCTTTCTAATGCAACTATTGAATCAAGAATGTTCAATGTGTCTCTTTTTCATTAATATAATTGTAGACTGAATCGAGATGGTCAGTAAAAGAATTCTAGTTCTTGGAAAACTGCCTTAAACCATAAATGTTTCTTTATTCATAACAAAGTATTAAACATGTATAAAAGATATGGATATGCAAAGAAAAACTGTGATTAACTAATTCAGTTCAGAATGTATTACAAACATTCATACCCTACAAGAGTGAATTTATTAATATTAATCAAGCACCTGGAAATCACGGGCTTGGAGGCCTGATGAGGTTGAGGAGGCATGAGGAAAGATTCATCAACAATAAGAACCAGTAATATCAGTTATGACATTTTAATACATATCATTTAATATGAATTAATAATATCTCATGCATACTCCTGTTATGATGATCTCCTACTGCCAAGTCGTATGGCGTGTTATATATCATGATGCCCAGTGAATGGTAAGATGTTCCTTGTCAATTCTGGGTAGGGAGGGCCTTTCTCGTTAGAGATCATGTGGGGATATATATATATTGTGTTCCGAGGTTGGGTGGTAAAGCCCCTGGCAATGTTTCACCTCTCTCAAGATGTTAGATATGCGTCAAACAGAGATAAGCCATGAAATCAATTGTTTATCGAAAACAGGTATTATCATTTTTGTTTATGAGAAGGTAAGATTAATTTGAGGTATTTCATTGTTATCATCATTTTATTTCATATAAATGAATATTGAATATAAGTAATTATCTAATCTTGAGAAATTGTCACAGATAAGCAATCAGAAGGAAAAGAAATCCGAAGCCCTAATTGATTGCGTGACAGCTGGAACCTTGATTGATATGGTGGTATTGGAAGCCCTAATTGAATCCGTGGTATCGAAAACCCTACTTGAATCCGTGGTTGCAAAAGCCCTAAATTGAATCCGTCGTCGCGGAAACCATAGATAAAATCCGTTGTCGCAAAAGCCCTAAATTGAATTCGTGGTTGCGAAAGCCTAAATTGAATTCGTGGTTGCGGAAGCCCTAAGTGGTAAAGCAGTACCAGAAGCCCTAAATCAACTGATGGCAATTGATGCCCTAATTGGTAAGATGATATGTGATGCCCTAATTTAAGTTATATTGGTATTTAGTGGTATTCATCAAATGATTTTTGAGTTAGCAGTCGATTTGAGAAATTGTTATAGTATATTTGTGGACTAACCTGGGTGGTTGCAGAAGCATACTTCGATGAATTTCAGTCTCAGTTTTTCCAAGGTATGTGATTTCAATTTCTGAAGTAATTTCATTAAAAGGTATTTCAAGTATTTAGTTAAGAAATTTTGTTTAACCGACTTTAACAGTAATCTTCTTCACATGAACATGAATGATGTAACTGCTTTCTTATGAAGTCGAAGTTAAAACTGTATTCTATGCTTATGATAAATGTTAAAATTAGACCCGGGAAAACTGGTTGTTACACATTCCAAAAATTTATCTATAGAGTACCACCTTTCAATTTTGCATCAACCAACCAGGCCTTCCAATACTAAGACCGTAATTTTAGTGGAAACACTAACTCTAGAGTCCCTCTCAGGAGAAAAACTCTAATAACAGCCTTCAAATTTTTGATAACTATCCATTTGCTTGTATGTCTAGCAGCAACCATAAGCCCTTTAAAGTGTTTAAGTTCAGCAACCTATGTTTTAGTAAGGTCTTCATCTACAAAAATCTTCATAGGTAGAGGTAACAACTTCCTCCTTTCTTTGAGAAAATTGTAGGAAATCTATTGTGGAATAGTAGCATAGGAAGCATGTTGAATCATACCCAATCCAAGCTATGTCCAATATAATGTCATCAATGTCAAGTTAATCCCTGAGAAAAGATTGACCAAGTTGGAGTGCATTAGTTCTTCAATGCTAGCAAGAGGGTGTGGTTTCACTATAGACCAACGTGCATGACTTAAATTGCTTCTCCATTTTGCAAATGAGGGATTCCTTCTTCTAGCCAAATTCAGTTTGTTTAACTTTTACCTTTTTGTGTAATGATATCAGATTCCTTCGCTATAACATGCTCCAAGTTTTCATGCACAAGCTTCTTGAGATCAGCATTCTCAAAAGCAAACCACGGACAGCTTTTCAGATATTCACTATGGAGAAAGTTTAATGGTCACATTTAGCTTCCAAGCATCTAACACGTTCCACGAGATCTGTAACAGAAACCTCTGACTTCCTTTGGTAAGTTTGAAGAGGAGGGGTGTCAGAGGAGGAAGAAGGGGGGAAGGATCTCCATTCATGTCCAAAGCATGAAAATGGTTGCAAAGAAACTATGCCCGAGGAACAAACGAACGAACAACTTGGTGTTTGACGCATAGGGAGAACCCAACGATGTGAGTCCGAACAGCAAACAATGGAGGAAAACACAAATGCACTGGAAATGCAACATGTGAGCAAAGTGCAAAGAACAACAACAAAGAACGCAGCTGTTGCAACAAAACCCACATAAGACGATGAGCACGAGTGACAGTGGCAACTGCAACAAAAACCATGTACAACAAAGAGCCACGTGCAAAGAATTGCAACAAGCAGCAAAAACGAGAGGAAGCTCAGATAGAGTCATGCACACATAACCATGCTCACAAGCAACCGACAAGTGACAGCAACAAACGACAACAGAACATAGCCATGATAGATAAGGGAGACCTGAAACCACAAATTGAAATCTGACCATCTAGATGTAAGACATATCTCATTTGTGAGTGGAAAATAAAATTTCTTACCTCCATTTCTAAACTTTTTTGTTTTGTTGCCATTGCTCAGGGAGTGTTAAAAGGTGATTGTTGCATGCTCTAAGCTGGTTTGTGAGCTATTCCAACATGTATGCAAGTTTTGAGAACTCCTTAAAGGCATTGAAGAGAAAAAAATTAACAAAAGAGGTATGCTTTTGTTGGTTTTGTTTGTTTTTGTATTTTAATTTGCCTACAAAACTAAATGAACTCTCTAGTTTTATTTTATTTTTTTATTTTGGTTTTTAACTTTGTATGTTGTCTATAGATTCATAGAATGGCAAGTGCTTCTAGCACTAGGAACTTACGATTTGAAATAAACCCAAGCTCTCCACTATGGGAATATATAAAGCTACTACTAGGAGGAGGAAGTTTATTTTGGATTTGTAGTCATTGAAGCAGTCAGGAATGTAATAGTTCATCCTTTGAAAAGATCCAAAAGTAAAAAGATGTCAAAGGCCTCTAGTTCTATAGGGGATCATCCATTCATGCTTGTTCCTAAAGAACTAGCGACAAATAAAAGAGTAAAGCGGCCATTAAAAATGTAATTTCATAATGAGGTTATAGGCATTACTGAGCAAGACATGCTAAGATGCATCTACGCACATGTTTTGGCATTTAATGTTGTTCGCTCACTGTATTGGCAAAAATAGTGAGATCAATTAATGAGGCTCCAAGGGGGTTCAAGCGCATGGGTTATGACAAAGAGTATACTGCTTTATTGAACAAAGAAGTGAAACATGTAGAGACTTTCTCGAAGCCTGTTAGGGGTTCATGGATCAAAACAAGTGTTTATAGTATCTAATAGATGGAAAGATGCAGGAAATCACCCTCAGTCAATCTTATTACAGCATCCACAAGAAGGGCAATGTTATTTAGAGCAGTATATTGTGAAGAAAAAGCAAAGGATGGTCCATTCATTACAAATATTATAATCCAAGCCATTGAGCAAGTTATCACTCAAAATGTTCAAGTGATAAAAGATAATGCCAAGAATTGTAGGGCTATCAGGTTATTGGTTGAGAAGCGCAATTAACACATTTATTGGACACCTTGTGTTGTCCACTCCTTCAACCTAATGCTGCAAAAAAAAAGCCAAAAATTTGAGAGGCAAGCATAAGTATGAAGATGCCCAAGAGATCCAAATGTTCATCATGAACCATTGTATGTCGCAAGCCATATTTAGACAATTCTCGAAACTGTAGATCTTGAAGGTAAGTTAAATTATTTTAAATTTAATATGTTTTAGACTTTAGTTTAGTATACTTTCTATATTTTTTATTTTGATTTTGATTTTGAATTACTATGGTTATTATTTTGAAATAGTTTATTGAGACTCGTTTTTCCTCCATCCAACGCTATTGTTTTGAGACGCCTTGCAAAGTTTAAAGAGGCATTGTGGATTTTGCAATAAGTTCACATTTTTGGTGTGAGAGAACTGAGGAAGTTATAATTGGGGAAAACATATGGGATCTTAAATTAGACCATAGACCGCTGCAGATAAAATTGTTGCGAGCAAAGGATAGGTAGTTTGGGACAAAAGGCCAATGCCCTTAACAACCTTCACAAAGCAAAAAAAACCTTTACAAGGCAAAAAAAATTGACTTCAAAAATCAGGGACATCTTTAGTACTACACTTGAGAGACTATATAAGGAGGAGGGCATGCATGTGCACAATGTCAATAGCCATGTGTTATCAAATCTCTTCACAAGGCGCTTTCCAAGTGCAAAAGATCAAAGCAAAGAAAATTTGAAACAAATTGTTTTCTAGCTAATGTGTGGTTTGATAAGGAATACAAATCTGCCAAGAGAAAGCTAAGAAAGTCTAATAAAACAAGCCTCAACATGATAATACACATAAATGGTGGTACTTCCATGGAGATATATACCAGCACCTACAACCCATTGCCATCAATGTTTTATAACATGTTCTTAACTGTTAAGATTCTAATTTCTAATTTTTGTTGATGAATACTGAATTTATATTTAAAATGTGTATTCTCTCTAATTTCAAAATTGAAAATCTTGATAGATTACTAGTTCATCATCATCTGAGAGGAATTGGAGCACAGACTCCATCCACTCAATAAAATGCAATAGACTCCATTCCAAGAAGGCAGAAGACTTGGTCTATGTACATTCACACTTGAGGCTCCTAACACACAAAGACAATACCTACAAAAAAAGGGGAGGAAAAGCGTTGCATGTTGAACAAGAACATGCGGAGTTGGATGATTCAATTGCCCGCCTTGATGCACTTGCAGTTCATGATGATGATCATGAGCTACCCAGTGATAATGATGCTGCTCCTGAGGCTGAGATTGCTTGTGTTGATGCCAGTGGCACTGTCTATGCTTCTATTCGCCGTAGCAGAAGGATGATGATGTTTGATGACTTTTGACGATATTTGATCTGTGATGGCTGATTGTTAATGTTGAAATTATTATTTTTGAGCTGAAACATTGATATGGTGATGTATTTTGGCATTTTGCTATGTCATTTGGACTAAAACATTAATATATATATATGGTGGTGTAGTTTGCTCTGTTGCTCTACAATTAGCACAGTGGTGTATTATCAACTTATTTGCTGCTGCATACATGTGCATGTGTGTGAACAGACCCAAAATGAACCTGAACCCACCCCAAATAAACTTTAAACAAACCTTGAACCCAAATCTTAATCCGAACAAGGACTGGCAGCTTAGTTCATTATCATAAGACTGGAAATACTGACATCTCATACATCAGGACTACAGTTTGTCGTTCTTTGTTGGGATGGATGATAAGATTACAATATGGAGCTCCTTACTAACTCCAAAATACAAAATGATATTGATATACATTTCAAGCACAACAGAAAATATATTTATTGAACAGAAAAATAATCAATGGTGCACACGAAATTAATTAACATTTCCCCTAATCACATTAATTACTTTGATTAAGACTTGAGCTTGTAGATAACTAGATTCCATCTGTTACTTTCAAACAAATAATAATCCTTAAAACACAATTCTGAACAAAGAAGCCTGTCGGAAGACAATAACTTAACCATAAATTGGAAGCATTATTTAGCAAAGAACAACTAAACCTTCGGCGGTCTATTTCAGTCTGTGGTCTTTCAGGAAGCTTGTGCACATCAAGATAAACAGTTCCATGTCTCTTGTGCACCCCCATCTCCCACGGATCGAACCGGTTGTATGCAGTTTCTAAGATCTGCACAGCCACAACTCTCGCATAAACTACTGACTGAAGAATCTAACTATTAGTCCTTACCCATGATTGATATTACAGAAAAGATAAGGATATTAAGGTTAATATTTATGCAGTCGAGAAGTTCCTATAATCTCCACAACTAGCAAGCATTCTCAGATCAAGAACTTGTTATACCCATCCCACAAAAACCATGAGACCAAAGAAAATAATAACAAACCTCTGTACGCAAATGAATGGAATTCTTGAAAAGTTAAAAAAGAGTACTTGACAAGAGCTTTACCTTGTTGAGGTTGTTACGGAAAGTCTGTTACAATGGAGATAAAAGAGTCCATTAGAAACATCTATAGCACTTCGACAAGAACCACACAAATCCCTCGCTTTACAAAGGAGAAATTTTTAAAAACATGTAAAAAGTATGCAAGGGAGGTCAGACAAAAATCTTCAAAACTTCTCTAACCTATTCAAGAATGTGTGGATACAGCCAACCATTCTATAAGATTTTATTACAAGAAAATAAACAGAAGCTATGATGCTATGTACATAAAGATTTACCACAAAATGAATATTCGTGAGCAGAATATTTGCATTCCTTATGCAAGCAAGCAGGTCACCGAATCCATGACACTCCAAGTCTGTAATCACATGTACAAGCAACTGATTGATTTATGATTTGTGCATTTATAGATCACAGTCTAGATTGGGAAAAGATTTCACAGTTAAGTGCAATACAACATTCTTACAGTCAAATTCAGAGCCAATTCTAAAAAACTTGGAACTAGGAGTTGAAACTATTGGATAATCTTAATCCTCAATCCAAATGTTTATTGGACCATTTCAAACTGCATCTAAAATTGACAATAAAATTGCAGTTTCAACAGAAAACGTGTGTTTAAGCAACCATATTATTTCTACAAAATGAAAATTATAAATCTGCAGACAAAATTATCATGTATGTTTCAAAGAAATTGAGCAAAACATACAAATTACACAAGATAGACACCAAATATGACATAAGCTGTCAGGATCAAAAAATTGAAATTCTCTATAACCCTTTGCACATAGCATATTCACTATAGGGTATGCAGAGATCCACCGAGGATGCTTAGTGGCATTAAACATACACAGGTAAGTCAATGTAGCACTCAGGTGGCAAATTGTGGCATGGACCTATATAAATCACCATTCAAAAGCCATCACCATGTAGAAATCACACCAGAGCTCCCAGACCATATCTGATGATGCCCTTCACCAATCATGAAAAACCCTATTCTATAACAATTCTAGAAACCTTCCTTGTATAAATAAAGGCTTGTACGATACACTCATTGTTAACGGGTGAATAGTAAGGAGAAGTAAAAATGAATAAGCAAGTAATAAATGACCATAAAAGTAATAAATGCTCATAATAGTAAAGAGACAAGTAGTATGTGCTGTTGATAAACCTAGCATGTGTCAATAAACAAGGTCTTCTGGCATGAAAGTTATTAGTATGAAGAGAGTGATGACTCTTATAAGCATATGAGCCTTTACAGAGAAATGTTGATAGTTATTTCTGAAATACTTCATTGTTTCTTTGTGTGTTATAAATGTAAAGTTTACATAGATAAGCAAATGACACTGCTGATACCTCTGGTTATTTTCTGTTATTTCTGCCACATTTATTATGTTCTCCCATGCACACCTATGTCTGTGTTGCATGCCAACTTCCTCATGGCTAAGCTTTTGCCTGCATATCATATCTTGCACAACCAAAAGAAGGCTGAAAAATATATTCTGCATCTTGAGCGAGCATTTCTCCCCTCCAAGAGTAATATTCTAGTGCACTGCAGCAACTTTCATACTTCCTCTATTGTGTTGATAGATATATATTAGCTGTTTCATTTCTTTTGTTCTTAAATTTTTATATATTTAGAATCTATAGTTCTTTAATTTACCCTTTTGCTTAGATATTCTGATCTTTTTAATCTTATTTGCCCATTTTTTGCCCTTATTCATTCTGTTGTGCATAAACATACACTTACGTATGTATAGTTATACACTAATAGTTTATGTACATATATGTTTAAATATTATTACTCTGAATCTCTTTTATTATTTTACTTTTAGATATATTTTTTGTGCTCTACTCCTGTTGGCCTGAATATAACATTATGTAATGTCCTGTAATGACCCTTACTCAAAGGTCACTAAAAACTACTAACACTGAACTATGCAATTACGTCGAAACACTTGGCATGTAGTCTGAACTGTGCAATGTAACATACTGAATATGTGCTAAGCAATTTCATCAAACATTTGGCAAGTAACCAACTACACTGCTGAGATATAAAATGCTGAAAGAAATATTTGTTAATTATAATTCCACCCTACTCCATGATACCCAAACAGTGCCAATATATATATATATATATATATATATATATATATATATATATATATATATATATATATATATATATATATATATATATATATATATATATATATACACGCATTCAATTAAGATGTTGTTGCTCTTACAATCAATTACAACTTCAGATTACCAGTAATTTATGGTCTTCTACTAAATTAACAGTGCACTGTCATGACTGATTACAAAGGATTAAACATGCTTTTTGTGTCACTATCCAAGATATACCAATGTCATATGCAGCTGGGTACAAACAGAGACAGACCCTCCTCAAATCTGCTCTCAAAAATGCTGATAAAAGCTCAAGGAATTTCATCAAACAATTCATATGCAAGGGACATATGACTGATATAGTATTTCAGCTTGCTTTAAATGACTCTTTCTTCAATTTGCATCAATGAGAATCTTGTGCTAGAAGACTCAAAATGGACTACACAATGACCTATCATGAGTGTGCAACTAATTTTAACAATATTCAGTGCATATATATGATCTAAGCATGAGAAATGAACACCTACAGCCAACCGGCATTTTAACAAACAGTTGGTATGCAAACTAACTAGCTGGTAAATAATGATATTGAATTGCTTAAATGACACCAGCAACTATTATCTTCTTAATTGGAATGAAATTTCTAATACAATGCTCATGAAATATGGCCAAGACTTTTGGCATTTACATGGATTACAAAAAATGGTAATGTTGGTATAATGCACACCTGCAGCTAAAACTTATTAACCTAAAAAGCAATACTAACAAATGAACCTAGTTGTAGATGGCTGTAATAATTTTCTTCAATGCTGCCCCTTCTGCTTTGCTTTTTCCGATTTGCTTTTTCAAACTGCTTTTTTCGGATCGGCTTTTTCGAATTGCTTTTTCGGCCTGTCTTTTCGGTTCTACTTTTTCGGACTGCGTTTTTCAAACTGTTTTTTCGGCCTGCTTTTTTGGTTCTGTTTTTTTTCTAAATCAATCAAATCTCTGTCCAAACTGAATATACCAATGAAGATCAACATGAAATGGCTGAGTACCACTTCCAATGTGCAACCCTTCAAAAGGTCTTTCACTTCCTCAGTTATGCAATCTCTTGAGAGGTATTGTTCTCAAGGATTATGCTGAATATTTGCACACCTGGATGGTGCCACAAATGCTCAAAGAGAATGTAGTTGAATTATCAAATCCCGTCCATCCAAATGAGATGACAAGCCCTCTATTTATTCACTTTTCTAAGAAGTTACTAAGAACTTCTAGAAGCATCCATTATAAAATCCCATTATAATGCACTTTATAATTAAATAACTTTATAAAATAAAAAGTGCAATCTCAACTTAAAATTATAACATGTAGGCCGCGTATAAAAAGTAATGATAAAATAATATCTCCAAGAGCATAATAAGCCATCCACCCCTCAAATAAATACCAAAATGACCCTCTCATCACAACCACCAATCTACGAGAGTCCGTGATAGACTGATTCGGCACGCAAAACGATGTCAACCAAAACGGGGACATTACATGCCCCCCATTTAGAAACCCTAACCAAGATACCCTATCTATTATCACAATTTTGTTAAGTCTCTAGAAGTGATAAAATTGTAAAAAGCGTATCAAAAAGTCATGCGTATACAGCTCAATGAATAGAGTAGTTCACTAAACATAGACCCATATACAATTTAGCCATAGTAGCAAACAGCTGAGATAAATAAAAGACAAGCATATTAATACTCCCATTGGTATACAAAAGGAAGATGGTATGAGTCAATAAAGCTCGCACTAATATCACAATACAATTGACAACTCCAAATCAATAGTCTCGATTGCAAGAAAGACAATGACACCAAGTACCCTCCCTCAAACACATATGTCCCCATAAATAATGTGCAATTGCCTTATCATGCCCATAGGCTAATGTCATCATATCTCTTATACCATAGAGAACGAGGTCGCAAAACACCATTGGGGATAAATACTTTTGTTCAAAATCAGAAATCTGTAACGGCATTATTAGATATGATCATAAGTGTGTCAACTAATGGTGAGGGTTGGTTAACGATAATATTAAAAGAACATAAAACGGCAGGGACTCTAGTCAGCTATTGTGTAAGATCAAATTACCGATCATGAATTAATGACAATCAAAACCATACACTGACTAAAAAGAGACTATTATAGATTCATAATTAGCATTTATCAATGGTTACTTCTTAAACACTAAGGGCCTGTTTTGCTGCTAGCATTAGCAAATGCTGCATTTTTTAATTCAAAATTGGGTTTTGTTGAGCGGGAAAAATGAAAATGAAAATTTGATTTAATTCCAATTCCACCTCTTGAGGTGGAATCAGTAGATCCTCATTTCGGACCAAAATGGGAATTTGAAACTCATATTACAATTCCAGTTTGACGCATCCAAATTGAAGATTAATTTTTTTAGAATTTGTTCCTACCAATTCCAGCTCAATGTCAGCACACAAACAGACTCTAAGGCTTAGACATAGGTGTTGCGATTAGATTGAACGTTGCAACTATGGCGGTTGTGACTCATCGTTCTAAATACTACATGACTTATCAATCCAATTGCAAGATATAAAAAGGGGATGCACAAGCATGAGAATAGTATCATCATCGCAGAAACATTAAATAAGAAAAGATATTTTCTACCTTTGATTATTGACATTTGTTAAGAGTATCATTGATACAAATATTAGACAAGTCTCTAGGTGATTATTATTTTGGCTTTGTGTATTGTAGAAAACAAAATAACAATAAGTAATATATAGTTTAATCTGAATTTTATAATTATCTTATGTAATAAGAATAAATATGTTATTGGTGTAAAGAATTAATATATAAAAGTGGATATAAAACATTATTATATTTTCTAACTATTGTACTTGTGTAATGTTGCCTTTTAGCATGACCATGATAGTGGATGGATTTAGCCTATTATTGGGTCCTTGTAGGCTAATATTGGTGATTAAAGGACCCTATTGAGGATTATGGCTCTGTGTGATCGGACTTGCTATCTTGGAGGGAGCATCTATTTTTAGTAAGTCACCCTGTCTATGTCTTTCATCGTCTTTCTTCATCAAGATCACTCACGTGCTATAAGATTTTAATTTTGATGCTTCTTCAGTTGTTTTCACAAGACAAGTGAATTATGATTATTATTTAATCAAATACACTAAGGTTACTATTTTTGCTGGTATTACATATTGGTCACCTTAGTGTTATGGCTCTTTGGAACCGGGTTGAAAAGATTTAAATCTTGGACGCAGGAAACAATGACCTTGTGTGTCAGAATATCATAATGTTGTTGAAAAGGAATTTCGGAGCCAAAGAGAGCTAATAAATTATATTAGTCAATGTTCCTAAATATAAAGCAAAGGGCTTTTAAGTGAAAGGTGTACGTAAGAAGCTACATGGTGTTTGGTGTGATGGTGAAGTTTTGGCTTTTAAATGTTATAAAAAGCACTCCATGAGAAGGATTGATCATTCATTATATGCATCTTGTTTATGAAATTTGGTGAGTTCTCCAAGGGTTTGACATTGTTCTTGAAATTAATGATTTTTGCAACTCTTCTTGCACTTCGAATTGGCTATCTATACCAATAAATTGTGCCTTTCAATCTGATTACTGTTATGCAATCGAATTGGGGTTCTGTAGACACATTTTGGAGTCAAAGAACATTTGAATTCTGTTGCAAATAAGAGGAAGAAGAACAGACATCATAGCGTATCGAAGTTCTGGACTAAGGAAGGTGTTTATCACGTTTGGAGCAAAATTTAGGAGGCTGCAATCAGATTATCAGAGGTAGTATAGAAACCCCATTAGCTGCATCCAATATTACAAATTAACGTCACTACATGCTGGGCTGCGATCACAATTGAAAGTTACATCTTGCATTGTGGAAGGCAGTGTTTGGCTTGGAGACAAGTAGCAAAGCTGCATTCATATATCTGGGTGTGAAATTATTCACTTTCCAGCAGTAATAACTCTCCAGCACTGAGCAACATTAATGTCAGGTTCTTTAATTACAATAAATCTATGCACTTACTTGAATTGTAATTACTTGCTCAATAAATGATAGCAAATAAAGTTGGTATTTGAATCTGGATTTTACTTTGCATTCCAAGTTTGTATTATCTCTATATTTTGAAAAACAAAAGGCATATATACTCAAAAAACATTAAAAGATAGTGACTTCTACAGCAGAGATTTGGAGTGAGCCAGAAGGACCATTACAACTTAATCATTGTAAGGGAAGTGTAGCAGTCATGATTGGAAGAACAGTGATAAGGCCACCTACTAAGACCGCCACCCTATGGTTGTGACAAGGGAATCCCCATGGGACCAAAGGGGAACAAAACGGACTGTGTTTGGGTTTAGGAAGAATAGGCTTTCGAGACACCTTATTATGAATAATCCTCATAGTCCCTACCATGGTGCATGGGTGATCAATCATTAGAAGTGAGTTAGGAATGGCAAGATGAAGTAAAATGGTGATAGCACCCCACACTAGGTATCCCACCTCATATGTATGGCAAAGGCCACATGAGGCCAAGGGGGAACCACATATACTCTCTCAGTCCTAGGGCACCTCATCAAACCACCCTACCTTACCAATTCTATGGTTGGATCATACTCAAGTTAAATTCAACATCTATTAAATTGATTCATGTTCTTTATTTATATGGTATCCTATGAAATCTAAGTATGACATCAGTATTATGTGTGAGTCCTAACTGTGTTTGGGATTATGTGACCAAAGAAATCCTATATGTGGTGAACCCTAACCCTACTTTTGTGTAATTGTGACTTTATGGGAAAAGTTTAGGGAAAGATAGAAAGGGGTTTTACCAATTATTTACCCATGTCCATTTATATTTATTAGGTCCAATTGTCTTTCTTAATTCTGGATTCTTGCTCTCCTTTCAATTGCTTCCATTTATTTTATTTTACTATAATCTTGATCTTGCTCACATTGTATTCTTTGTATCTTAGATGGAAAAATTGCAAACTACTCATTGAGTAGCTAAAACTCGCCAAGTTTTTCAGCTCAGCAACTCTCACTAGAGTTTCTAGAGTGTCTAAAAGCGAAAAACACGTCATTTTTAAAGCTCATTTCTTGTTTGAGGGAGGATTTAGTCATTTTTTCTACTCAGGGGCATGAGGATTTATACAAATATAACATTTAAAATATAAGTTGCATTTACTTATACTTCAAGTTATATTTGTATAAATACTGTCAAAATGTTTGAGATGGGTTTCAGCTTCATAGAATTAAAATGCAGATTCTAACTTTTATGAGTTTTCAAAAATAATCAGACTTAGCCAAATTTCAGGATTTAACATGTCTTCAATAGTGTTATCTCCCACAACCTATCCTGGCTATTTGAGGCCAAATTGAAGCAGAAACAAGGATTTTCTAATGATTCTAATTCATTTTTGCACAAATCACTTTGTTTCAATTCTATATTCTTGAGTCCTAATAGACTTAGCTCAACCACTAGCTCACGCCCAAAACAAGCATTGCTTTCCAACAAGCCAAAATTGCTCAAACTCACTCTTGGACTATTTTGCTATGATGTATTTACTTTTCATTTTAAATAAACTATTTACTATGATGTATTTACATCTAGTTTTATAGAAACTAACTGCAATGATGTATTTACTTCTAGTTTATTAGAAACTATATACAAGTTTGATTCCCACCATCAATATTCAGCATGAGAATGCGATTTTGTACCCACTTTGTATTTATATATATATCTAAACTCTGCTTTGTTTCTTTTGTATTCTCATTAATTAACTTATTGGATGCATCTTTTCATTGAATTTTGCAAAAAAAAATGTATTTTTAATTAAATTTTAGCTATTTTTAAGGTTTCCAAATTTTCCGCTAAGTTTCTTTAAAACTAAGCAAATTTTTCAGTAGTTTTTTTTGGGCTTGGCGAGTTTTTGCCGAGTGAGAGTTTCCCATCTATGCTTTGCATTACCTTCTCCTTCTGTTTTAAACATAGTATTTACTTCACCCATATGTCCCTTCTTGCATAAGAATAAGACTAGATCCATTTAGGAGGCTTGGTTTATTCATTTTCTTTCGCAAAGCTCTGATAGCTTCTTGTTTTAATTCTAGTTTCTTGAGGACATGTTGTGATGTGGAGCCTAATCAGACTTGGAGGTTTATTTGACGCGATTTTCTCCCCATATTATTTCTACGAGGGTTTAAGAGGCGGTCAAGGGCCAAGGGTCCTGGGGTAGTGCCCTAGGTGTGCTCTCGAAGCCAATAATGAACTTATATTGTAAAAGGCGTTGGCCGCTATTTTCCTATTGGACGACTTATTCCAGCCCTAATAAGCGACAAAAAACTTGTATAAAAAGGCTTACGGTTAGGGATTTCATAATGTCATGGTGATATTGTAGCTTCTTGCGGCGATATTGAGCTGTAAGGGATTGCAAATTGTAATCACTAGATAATAATAATATTGGACTTGCTGTTGGTGGACATAGCCTAGAGATTGGGTGAACCACGTTAAATTTTGGTGTCTTGTGTTCTCTTATGTGTGATCTATTATTTTCTAATATTGTTTACATTTTCATGTAATTGTTATTTATGTCTTATATAATCCTAACAAGTGGTATCAAAGCCAGACGGTCATTTTTTTTTTTAGCCAAACTGTTGTTGTTTATTTTTTTTAGCAATCCTCTATAGGAAGGTCTCACGATTGAGTGGGAGTGACGGCAGACAAGGGTAAACTAAGAGTTGAAAAGTTTAATGGGTAGAGCTTTCAGTTATGGAAGATGCAAAGGGAGGGCTATCTCTATCAGAAGGATTTATGGAAGTCGTTGGAAGGAAAAACTAAGAACTAGGGAACTATGATAAATGAGGACTGGGAAATTTTAGACAAAAAGGCACCTGGAAGCATTTGATTACACCTGACACCATCGATGACATTTAACATTACAAAAGCGAAGACAAAGGAAGAGTTGATGAAAACCCTAGCTGAATTGTATGAAAAGCCCTTCGCTTCAAATAAGGTATTTCTCATGCAACGTTTATTTAATATGAAAATAGCAGAAGGTGGATCTATTGCAGATCATTTAAATGAGTTTAATACTATTACTAGTCAGTTATCTTCTGTGGGTATTAATTTTGATGAAGAAATTAGGGCTCTCCTGATTTTGTGCTCTTTGCCTAAAAGTTGGAATGGCTTGGTAATGGCTATGAGTAATTTTGTTTCCGGATCTAATACCCCAAAATATGATGATGTTATCAACGTTATTTTAAGTGAGGAAACTCATAGGAAAACCTGAAGCGGATCTACATCAGGAAGTGCTTTGAATGAACAATGCAAAAGCAAAACAACTAAGAGAGGAAATAATTTTAGAAATCATGGGAAATCAAGAGGAAAGTCAAAAGGGAAGAGGTCTCAATCCAGAAGACCGAGAGATTGTTGGTACTATGGGAAACTAGGGCATAAGAAGAAAGATTGTTGGACAAGAAAGAACAATGAAGGAGATAAATCAAAAGGGAATAAGGAGGCAAATGTGGTAAGTAAGAAATCCGAAGAGGATGCTTTGTTTCTTTCTTTAGAATGTATTGATGATTCATGGGTTTTAGATTCTGATGCTTTATTTCATGCTACACCTCATAGAGGTTATTTTATTGATTATGTCCAAGAGGATTTTGGGCTTGTTTATTTGGGGGATAATGAACTCTGTCAGATTGTTGGAAAGGGAAGAGTTAAGATTAAGTTGCAAAATGGGAATCATTGGCTACTACATGAAGGAAGAAATGTTCCAAGGCTAAGTAGGAATTTAATTTGAGCAGGGCAACTCGGTGATGAGGGTTGTGTAGTTACTTTTAATGATAAAAATTGGAAGGTTTCCAAAGCTTCCCTTGCAGTAGCAAAAGGTGTGAAAGTGGGCACCTTATATCTTTGTACAGGTCATATTGTTCCTTCCACTTTGATTGTTTCAATGAAAAATGAATGTTCAGGAACAATTTCTACAGTTGAGCAAGGAGAACAAATAGTTGATGTAGATTCTGATACAGTGTTGTGACACAACAAACTTGGGCACATGAGTGAGAAAGGTATGAAAGTACTTCATTCAAAACAAGTTTTACCAAATCTGAAATGTGTTAAGAAGGATTTATGTAAAAGTTGTGTGTATGGAAAACAAAAGACAGTGAGTTTTGTGAAGACTGGGAAGGAAAAGAAAAGTGAGAGATTAGAGATTGTGCATACAAATGTATGGGGACCTGCTCAAGTATCTTCCCTTGGTGGCTCTCATTACTATGTTACATTTATTGATGATGCAACTAGAAACGTATGGGTTTATGTCCTTAGACAGAAACCTAATGTATTTCAAACTTTTAAAAAATGAAAATGCTTGGTTGAAAATGAGACTGGTAAGAAATTAAAATGTCTCAGATCTAATAATGGTGGTGAGTATTGCAGTCATGAATTTGAAAATTATTGCTCCACTAATGGTATTCGTAGACAGAAAACTGTTCCAAGGACTCCATAAGAAAATGGAGTGGCTGAACGCATGAACAAGACTATAATGGAGCATGCAATAAACATGAGGTTGCATGCAGGGTTGACCTTAAACATGTGAGTGAAGGCTGTCAATACTAATGTATATTTGATTAATAGTGGTACCTCTACTCCTTTGGGTTGTGGTATTCCAGAGGAAGTATGGACTGGTAAGAAGGTGAGTTATTCTTTTCTCCAAACCTTCGGTTGTGAAGCATTTGCTCATATAGATTCGTAAAATACAACCAAGATGAAAGCTAAGTCAAAGAAATGTGTATTTTTTGAATATGGCATTGATGAATTTGGTTATAGGCTTTCGGATTTTGAAAATCATAAAATTGCAAGAAGAAGGTATGTCATATTCAATGAGAAGTACAAAGCTCTATTGCAGCAACATGAGAAGAAAGAAGATGGTTATGTAGTGCTAGATGATACTCAAAAAGTTCCAGCAATTCCTCATGATCTGCAACAACAAATACCACACACCCCAGTGAATATTAGACAGTCAACAAAGCCAAGTAGACCTCTAGAACGGTTTTCTCCTTCTTTGTACTCTATTTTACTTACTGATGCTAGTGAACCTAAATGTTATGATGAAGTTGTCCAGGTGGATACAAAAATTCAATGGGAGTCTGCAATGAAAGAAGAAATGGACTCTTTGTTGAAAAATAAAACATGGAATTTATACAAGTTGCCTGTAGATAAAAAGACTTTACAGAATAAATGGGTTTACAGGTTAAAAGAAGATGATGGAGGTAAGAAAAGATTTAAAGCCGGGTTAGTGGTAAAAGGATTTGCACAGAAAAAGGGCATTGATTTTGATGAGATATTTTCTCCTGTTGTTAAAATGACTTCTATTCGCACTATTTTAAGTATTGTGGTCACTGAAGATTTGCATTTGGAGCAACTTGATGTTAAAATAGCCTTCCTTCATGGTGATTTGGATGAAAAGATACATATGGCACAGCCACAGGGATTTGAGGTCAAAGGCAAGGAGAACTTAGCGTGCAGATTGGAAAAAAATTTATATGGCTTAAAACAAGCACCTCGGCAATGGTATCTGAGATTTGACAGGTTTATGCATAAGCATAGATATGGCAAGTGTCACTCAGATAATTGGTTTATTTTAAAAGGTTGGGTGATGACAGCTACATTATTTTATGTTTATATGTTGATGATATGTTTGTTGTTGGGTCTAAACATGGATCACATTAAGGGGTTAAAGGAACAGTTAGCACATTCATTTGCTATGAAGGATTTGAGGGCAGCAAAACAAATCCTTGGTATGAAGATTTGCAGAGATAGGAAGAACAGGAAATTGACATTATCTCAGGCTAATTATATTGCTAAGGTGTTTGAACGTTTCTCTATGGAGAATGCTAAAGCTATCAACACACCTTTACCTGGTCATTTGAAGTTGACCAAGGAGATGTGTCCCAAGACACAAGAAGAGGAGGATAAGATGTCTAAGGTACCTTATGCTTCAGCTGTAGGAAGCTTAATGTATATAATAGTATGTAAGGCCAGATATTGCACATGCAATGGGAGTCGTTAGTAGATATATGAGCCATCCAGGAATTGAGCATTGGAATGCAGTTAAATGGATTCTCAGATATCTAAGAGTAACATCCAGTAAGTATCTACATTTTAGGGGCTCTACCACTGATTTACAAAGACATGTTGACTCAAATTTGGCAGGAGATATTAATACCAGGCGGAGTACTACAGGTTATGTATTTACTGCTGGTGGGGCAGTCGTGAGTTTGGTTTCTAGGTTATAGAAGGTTAATGTTTTATCCACTACAGAGGCAGACTACGTTGCTGCTACAGAGGCAGCCAAGGAGACAATATGGCTTCAATTCTCCTGGAAGAATTGGGACACCCTCAAAAAGATAATTATTTGTTTACAGATAGTCAGAATGTCATTCATCTTGCAAAGAATTTGTGATAGCCCCACTAAAAGAATATTTAATAATTATTAAGATACAAAAAAATAAGTAATATATAATAAATTAATAATTATAAATAACTAATAATACTTTTATTTTTAAGTAAAGATAGATAAATAAATAAATAAATACTATTGTAATATATAATGATTAAAGTTATAAATAAATAAAATGATATAACTAAATAATGTTTGTATTTAATAGATGTTATTGTAATATTTAATCTACCTCATAAACTTAATATTGTTAAATAAACTAAATATTATAATCTAATAGTATTAAATCTTAAAAATTAATAATATCATTTCTTAATATTAATTATATAATTTAGGAGCTATTATATTCTATTTAATATGAAATAGTTGAAAATGATATTATTAATATACAAATTAATTAATATTAAGAATATTATATTGATAAATAATAACCTATATTAATAATTTATTGAAAAGACGTGTCTCTTCTCATCATATCATATATAAGAAAAGTACTAAACTCGGGAAGAGAAACAGAAAAGAGATTTTATGAAGTCTAGAAGACAAATTAAGGGAAAGTAAGAAATGTCCTGAAAGGGGGTCATCACAATTGGTATTAGAGCATCGAACTTGCCATCTTGCTGGGTATTATCAGGAACATTTTTCCAGATAAATTGTTTCACAAATATCATAATATATATATCGTTCTGTAGAAACAATGGTTACAGCAATCTGGTTATTTCATGATAAATAATCAAATAATGGCAAAAATACAATATTTAGAAGCCTCAATTATTATTATTTTTTAGAGGAATGGGTAGAAAGGATTGATAATTTATTTACATTTTACCATGAATTTTGAGCCAGAGATATAGTTGGCCATATGCACTCAAAGATTTGCAGATATTAATAATTCTTTTGTCGTGAATGTGAGATGCAATATATTGGCATCAATCTGGCAGATTGCATGCTCCAAAAATATCTAACCATATGGTTGTGCCACTATTATAAAAATATTTGAAACATCAGGCGAGTATATTAAGTCAAATATTTGTGTGATTTAATTACCGTCTAGTGCCAAAATTGCTCATATTATTGTTGAGGACATTTTAATGCTTGGGCCAGCATTATAATACTGAAAGAAAACATTAGACGCCAAGATCATATTTTATAATGTTGAATATCTGCAAGGTTGCATTAGCACATCCAGATATGTTATTTGAAGAAAACTTTGGTCTCTTTAAAAGCTTCCGAGTATACAAAAGTTGTTTTGAAGATTGATACTTTGCTGTGAAAGGAAATTTATTGGGTGATAAAGTTTGAATGGGACTTGATTATCCTCCAATAGCGAACGGTATTAAAAGACCAAATAAACTCTGCCAAAACTGTTTGTATCCTCGCTGTCATCAAGTATTTGAGAAGAAGTGGTTCAATGGCTGAAACGAATTTGTTGTCTACACTTGGAACAGATATCAATCCTTCATCTATACTTGAATACATGGGTCTATGGCTGTTGGTTTTCAAACAAGATTCACCATCTGTTAAAATGGCAATCATTGTTTCTAAGTTTACATGCGTGGGACAAGAAGAGATTGCTATCTTATGGTTCAGACTAAAGCAAGATAACTTGGAGCGAAGAAATACAAGAGGGAAAATAACATGTCATAAATAAAAGCAAAGAAGCAGATTAAGCCAAACATTAAATTCTCAGATAACTTACATCTCTTGCAACCAGCAATATTACATACAGTATGACTAAAATTCATTCAACGATTGCACCCCTCACTCAACGATATAAGGAGTTTAGGAAGAAACGATGAAGTTTTTTTAATAATGGCAAGAATAACACCGTGGTGATAAGGAAACAATAGGATTTAGCGCATAAAGTGGAGGAGACCCTAAAATAATATATACAACTGATCAAGTCAGATATAATAAATGCATGAGGGACAAAGAAAGGTGGACGCTAACCCAAAGGATACATTGGAATGAATTAAAGGAAGGAAGATATTTGTACCCATCTGACGTGACAGTCCACGCCAAAGGTTTTATCAGACATCAGATATGGAATACATGAAAAACTGCAGGAAGTGGAGTACGTGGATAATTAAATAGTATCCTTATGCAAAAGATAATATTACAATAAGGAAAATAAGGTGATCAAGCTAAGGATGGGACCCAATTTATATACGGTGTGGATTCCATTGAGGTATGTTATAATGTTTATTATTTATTAAACTTTTGAATATAAAACCTTGAATAGAAAGGTAAGATTATATATGAAAGAAATAAGTACCTTACAAAGTTATGTTTGTATAAGGTACAACTGGATATTGTATAGTCATTGAATAGATATCATAAACAAGACAAAATTATTGATGTTTTAAAAAGGAGATTTGAAATCTTTATGATTATAGATTTATATAAGTATTTATCTTTTCACTATGAATATGTTATTTGAGTGAATATTGATTAGAAATTGGTTAGGATATAAGGTAATAAATATATGAGCATAGATCTAAATATACAAATATTGAACATATGTGATAGTTATTCAATTTGTGGAATCATATTATGAGGGAATTAATATTGAAAATAGAATAACAGAGAATTATCATATATAAGTATCAATAATATTGTGTAACAAATCAACATCAATGTTATATGAAAACTTAAGGGACAAAGAAGATTAATGTTATAATGTTACTAGTGAAGTGGATAGAAATCCCTTAGTCTCATAAGGAGACATTATTCATAAGGAGACATTATTCAAAATATTTGCGACCTATTACATAATGGATAGAGAGTGTGCGCAGAGTGAGAAGTAAATCGGTCGCGTTGGGGCATAGGAATCCCAATATGGATTTTAAGATCTGAGGGAGCCCCAAGCTGAGCGTGTCCAAACTCGAGCAGCAATAAACCTTCCATCCGTAATGAAACTAAAACATGTACTTAGTGGGTAGGGAGTGTGCACAGGGAGAGGAGTAAATCGGTTGCATTGAGGCGAGAAAATCCCAATATGGATTAAAAATCTAAGGGAGCCCCAAGTTGAGTGTGTCCAACCTCAAGAAGCAGTAAATCTACCATACACGTCAACATTAAACATACTCCTGGTGGGTAGGGAGTGTGCACAGAGGGAAAAGTAAATCGGTTGCGTTGGGGCGAGAAAATCTCAATATGGATTAAAAATCTGAAGGAGGCCCAAGTTGAGCATGTCCAAACTCGAGCAGCAATAAATCTACCATCCACTATGGAATTATACACCCTATTATATTACTAGCTATAGAAAAGTTATTAAACATATACATTTTCAAGAACTTTTGGTTTTGATAGGAGAAAGGAGCACGACATTCACAATCAAAGTGGTAAAACATTTCCTTATGTTTTTCTTATCTCAAATTGTAAGCAGGATTATAACATGTATACTATGTGCCTACATCGCGTGTAGTGTCTACCCCTAGCTTACGTTTTGTTACCATTGTTGAACTCTTTCAGGCCAGTTTTATGCTTGATGATTAGTAGCATTATCTTCAGATTATCAGATATTGTTTCATATTCAATTGATTTTATGATGAGACTACTTGGTACTATTTACTTCATGTATGCATGATGATGATTATTACATTGATTTCAGCTATTTGATGATGATTAGTTAGATGGATTATTATATGTGTTTTCTTATGGATACTTATCCCATACTGCATGTGTATGGTGTGCGTGTATATTTTCTTTATGTATGACGTTTCCGATGTGGTTAAGGAAGGGAGTCATAGTCACCTGCTAGTCAAGATTTACACGATGCACTACTTCCTGCCATTGCCTATTTAGTTTAGTATATATGTGTTGTACATGAGTGGATTTTATGTAGATTGCAAGTACCAAGTATCGACTTCCCTGAATTGCCAGGATGAGCGTAGCCTATCACATTATCTCAATGGTAAGAGACGGGAGATAAATTCTTGAGTCCAAATCCTAACCTTTAAACCCATTTGTCCTAGAAAATTAGGACAAGTATCTGAGATGTTTACCTTCTGAATGCATCGTATGATGTAAATTCGTGATTATAACCCTTTAGTTTGATCTTGTATGTGGTATTTTATGATGGGTTTTCATATTTTGTACTATAGGTCTTTGGTGATTTTTCTATTAATTAAGTCTAATTAAAAGATTAATTAATGATTTAATTTGATGGAAAATTATTATGACATTTTTAATATTTAATTATATTCAAATAATTAGAAAATTAATTGAATAAAAAAAATTAAATTTAAAGATAAAATTATAAGTTTAATTTTAGAGCGTAATGATATTTATTTAATTTAATAATAATATATTTAGGAGACCATTTTTAAATAAATGCTAAATATTATTACTACTTAATAGATATTTTACCAATTAATGCTTTGAAAATAAATTAAAGAATGGAAAAGATATTAAGTTTTAACGAGTTTTAAAATTGCGTTAAGTGTGCATGAGATTAAAATATAATAAATTAATTAAAAAGAAAAGGCAAGTAAATTTAAATAAAGATATTTAAAATTGCATAAAGTGTGCATGAATTTCAAAAAAGAGAATACAGAGTTAAAAAGTTGTAAGCAAGGAGTCCTCTCGGGTGATCGCACAATTAGTGCCCTGAATTTAGGAGAGAACTCCTTATCAGCAATTGAGGGTTCATTTTCGAGGGACCAAGAATTTTGGAAAAGAAAATTTTCAGAGAGAAGGTTTGGAGAAGAAATTTCTCTCGCAATCGTTTGGGTGTTTGCGAATTTAGCATTAGAACCAGGTCGATTCTTGTGTTTTGATCACCCAGTCAATTACGTTATTTATATATTTTGTCTTCTTCGTGTCTATGAATTGTTTGTCTAAATTTTCTTGTGACGAATCTTTCAATATTATATTTTGGATTTACTAGAATGCATGTAGGTTTCTTCTGTATACGTGGAGATTTAAAATATTGTTAGAACCCTCTTTCAGTAGATTTAAAATTGAAAATTAAATTGGGAAGGGTTTTGAACGGAATGGAAATTTTTATATTGAAAATTTGTACGGTTGGCCGTATTTTTACTATCAAAGAATGGCTAGGACTTTTATAAATATATATATATATATAACATAGGGATTTGTTTTTTTTAAAAATTGATTTAAAACAAAAAAATAAAAATAAAATATATATATATAATAATAAAATTAATAATAAAATAACGGTGGGAAGGCAGGGCCATTAAACCCCCACCTCCCACCATGGCAGTGGGCTGCCGCACAGCAGGCCCCTACTGTGTACAGCAAGATACCTGGTGTCACGACAGACCCTGTCGTGAACAGCAATACCTATTGTACACGGTAGGCTCCTACCGTGAACAGCAGAGTTACCTACTGTCACGGCAGTAGGGCTACTGTGGACAACAGCCCTTTTTTTTAGATTGTCTTTTTATTTAATTTTTATTAAAATTAAAATGTATTTTATTTAAATTATTATTTATTAATAATTTTAATAATAATTTTTATTAATATTTAATTATATAATAAGTAATTAATGAATATTAATATAAGTTGTTTAATTTATAATTATTAATTAATTTAATTAAATTTAGTTTAATTAAGTTTGATTGTTAATAAATATTATTTAATGAAGTATTAAATTTATTACTATTAATAATTTTGGTTGTCAATAGGATTGTAATTATTTTATTTAATAATCAATAATTATTATTTTAATAATTTAATAAAAATACTTATCTTTAAATTATTTTTGAAGAGTTCACTTCAAATCAAATTGGGGGAATTGTACATTTTATTCAAATATAAGAAACAGGTTAAATTGTAAGGATTAAGATATAATCTTTTATACTCGAAAACTTACATTGAAAACGAAAACTGAAACTTTACTGTTAACTCAACTATGTGTTTTTCAAAATCAAACCAAACTATGAAACCTACACTATTATCTGTATGTTGTCTATGCTTTGGGTTTGGATTGACTAGAGTGTTGACCAGTTATAGGATGTCTACCAGAGGCTTGGGAGTTTTGTGTTTGTGATGTTATGATGAATTGATCTTGATCTTTTAAACTCAACCATGGTAATGCGTTGATTCATGCGATGACACTTGCCCGCTTACATACTAGGTTTCCTACATGTCTGTGTTTGCCTCTACGTCTAGATGTCGATTTATCTTGGAACCTTTGAGTTAAATTACTTTTCTTAGATATTACTTTTGATTTTTGGATTGATATCATGTTTGAGATTTGAGACTATCTCCTTAGCACGGTGGGAGTGGGCCTTTTTGGGTTACCACGCGGTCAGGTGGTAGTGCTTTTTTACTCTTACCATTGAGATCCGTTTGTTGTTGCCGTGGTTGGAGTTCCTTGTCTGCTTTTCCTTTCATTCTATCTTTGTGCATTATGATGGATGGTTATATCTTTATGATGGATGATTATATCTTTATGGTGGATGATCATTACTTATTGTATTGTATTTGTTTCATGGATTCGAAAGGGATGTTGTAACCTATTTTTATAAATGTATATTCTTTTAGCCTTTCATATCTTGTGACATGTACAGTGGATGATTGTGAATTCCGAATTTTATGCCAAGTGACATTCGAAACAAATGTATATTATTTAAACGGACTTGGACTTGTAATTATTCTTTCATGTGGATGTGGTATTTATTAGACTTAGTATCATTTAAATTTAAATGTGACTCAATGTCTTGGGATCCTTTAGGAATGTGATCTATTATGTTTGCTTTTGTATGATTGTATGTAATTGCTTTCGCTACCTTATGTTTGATGTATATGTTGTTCTTTTTTTTTTTTTAAATGTTTGGCAAACTTAGTAAAACTTTAGGTGATGTGTATATTGTTCTTCTTTTTTTTTTTAAATGTTTGGCAAGCTTAGTAAAACTTTATGTTGATTCTTTTGGATCCCTTGGCAAGGTGTTGCATCTGGTATCAGGGCCCGAGTTCTACATTGGGAGCTCTGGGCATATTGGAACAACACTAGTTAACCAGTTGAACTAAAACAAAATTTAAACTATTATGTATATCTATTACAAACTAAAACTTGAACTAGTTGAACTGAACTGAACTTAAACTTTTAGTTGTATATTTTCAAACTTGAACGTTTACACTTCAAAACTAAATTATAAGTAAACCTAAAAAAAGGCAAAACTGAAAATTGAACTGTTACTATTTTCAAAACATGTCTTTTATATATGCCTTATAGTAGGAGGTTTTATTGTTATTATAGCATCTTGTATCTTGGATATTATTGTAGGATGGTATCTGGGACAAGATCTTCTGTTAGAGGTCGTAGCCTTGGCCATGGTAGAGGCCGTGGACAAGGCAAAGACATTAGTGTACATGAGTCTGTCCACGAAGGCCCTATTCAAGAAGAGAATAGAGAAGAGCACATCAGTGAGCATCAAGAAGAGAACCATAAAGAGCAGCAAGCCGACTCTGAGGAGGTTGACCTGAGGCAAATGATGAAAGCCATCATTGATCGCCTACCTCCTATTCATGGTCAGGATGGAGCACATCAAGCAGGACATGAGCATAGACATAGGTCTAGGAGCCCTCAGAGGGATCAACAGAGATCAAATGTATCTGCTCAAATGAAGGACCTTCAGATGTCCAAGGTCAAACCCTTTAATGGGTCGGGTTCAGGTTATGTAGCCAAGCAATGGCTTATTGCTCTTAATAGGGTTTTTGCTATTCAAGACTTTGACACTAATGTCAAAGCGAGGTTTGCTATTACCAACCTCTAACTCTTTGGAGCCACTTGGTGGACTATCGAAGAGAAGCAACTGGGCATAAACATGAACAATGTCACATGGGAGTTATTCCTGGAAAACTTTCGTGAGCGATTCCTACCAAAGGAATGGAACCAGCATAGGGCAGATGAATTCCACAACCTGAGACAGTTCACTATAATCGTAGTAGAGTATGAGCACAAATTCTATGAGCTCATGCCCTTTTCGGGAATTAGTGATAACCCAGCACAGTTGGCACAACATTTCATCAAAGGCTTAAACAACCGTCTAGTTGGGGGTGTTAAGGTATTTGAACTTAAAAGCCTCAAAAATGCAGTACATCGACCCATCCTTGTAGAGCAGAGTGTTAACCTAGGACATGGGGGTTTTGTGGGAGCACCTACAGTATCAGGACCTAAGGGTAACCACAACTCAGGTTGGAACAGGAAACCTCCCTTTCCTAAGGGGAATCAAAACCAACAACAACCGCAGCAAAAGGGATCATACCCTCAAGCACAGAGTGGTGGTGGTGGTTCTAACTCTAAGAACCATTGCAACGCATAGCGCAACAGGCGAAATCAAAACACTCAACTTGCGCAAAGCAACCAGTCTTTTGCTAGTAGGGATAGCCACCAACAATCAAGTGCACCTCCAGTAGGGAGGGGATCTGGTAGAGGCACAGGATGTTACTCTTGTGGGCAGTTTGGACACATTGCAGCCCACTATCCACAGCGTGCATCTCAGTATTCAAGTTCTACGCCAGCAGCATCTGAGCCCACAATCAAAGATGCAAGTAGAGCTCACAAGGTATTTGCGGTGGTGGATCACCGTCAGGCAGACCATTAGGGGACCATGGTTGAGACTACGGGCACTATCTGAGGTACACCTCTCTCTGTATTGTTTGATTGAGGTGCCACAAACTCTTTTATTTCACCATCATTAGTTGCTAAGTGTAAGCTGGAAGCGGTTAAGCAAGATCTGGGTTGGCAAGTGGAACTAGCCTCAGGTGCTAGGGTTTCCACAGATTCCGTAGTTAAAAAATGTGAACTAAGCTTAGGAGGGTTTGTGACGTCAGTTGACCTTCGGGTGATTCCTCTTGGCTCCTACGATGTGGTCTTAGGTATGGATTGGCTCGGCTCTCATAGAGCTAGTATAGACTGCAAGAAAAAGACCATTGTGTGTCAAGATGACCAAGGGAAGGATGTGGAGATTGTGGGGATACCGAGGCCTATATCTCTACGGATGATATCCGCTATGCAATTGAAGCAGAGCTTTCGAAAGGGATGTCAAGTATTTGCTATTACGATAAGTGAACTGGAAGAAGACCCTGCGGGAAAGACTATAGACCACCCTATTCTACAGGAATTTGCGGATGTCTTTCCGAGTGAGATTCCGAGCATGCCCCCGAAGAGAGATATTCATTTCAGCATTGATCTCATTCTAGGAGCAGAGCCTATTTCTAAAGCTCCTTATCATATGACCACTCAGGAATTGAGTGAGTTGTGACTACAGCTTGAGGACCTTTTGGCAAAGGGAGTATTTGACCGAGTGTATCACCATGGGGAGATCCAGTGCTCTTTGTGAAGAAGAAGGATGGTTCTTTGCGCCTATATATTAATTATAGATAGCCGAACAAAGTGACAATAAAGAACAGGTATACTTTACCAAGGATCAATGATTTATTTGATTAGATTAAGGGAGCTACAATATTTTCCAAAATCGATCTTAAGTCAGGATACCATCAACGTCGCATTCGGGATGCTAATATTCATAAGACCACCTCTCGAACTCGCTATGGGCACTACAAGTTCACAGTGGTTCCTTTTGGACTGACGAATGCTCCATTAGTTTTCATGTGTCTGATGAACAAAGTGTTTTGTTCCTATCTTGACAGATTTGTACTCATGTTCCTAGATGATATACTAATATATTCTAGATCCCAAAAGGAGCATGAGGTACATCTGCATTTGGTTTTGCAGTGCTTGAGAGATAATCAACTTTATGCCAACTCAATGAAGTGTGATTTCTTTCAATTAGAGATACAAGACTTAGGGCACATCATATCAGGTGAGGGTATCTATGACGACCCTGCGAAGATTCAAGCAATGGTAGATTGGCCCACACCCACTACCGTGTCAAAAATTCATAGTTTCATGGGTCCAGCTGGTTATTATCGCAGATTCGTCCAAAACTTCTCCAAAATAGCACATCCTATCACTTCCCTTCAGAGGAAAGGAAAGAAGTTTTTATGGACGAAGTAATGTGAGGAAGCATTTCGAAAGCTCAAGGAGCTTTTGACCAATGCACCTATCTTATTAGTACCTAATCCAGCAGGTGACTTCATGGTGTGTATAGATGCTTCCCTTAAGGGGATTGGAGCAGTATTGATGCAGGATGGACGGGCGATTGCATATGAATCGCGCAAACTCAAGGATCACGAGCTGAATTATCCTACGCATGATCTTGAGTTAGCTGCAGTAGTTTATGCCCTAGTGAGATGGAGACACTTCTTACTGGGACACAGATTTGAACTTCACAGTGATCATCGCAGTCTACAATACATATTCACGCAGCCTAATCTGAATGCTAGGCAGAGGCGTTGAATGGAGTTTCTTTGCGAGTATGACATCAAGGTGAAGTATTTCATGGGAAGGAGAACATGGTAGCTGACGCTTTGAGTCACAGGAGACATGAGACATTATCTATGACTCTTAGTATGGATTTGAGGAGCCAGATACTTCAGGCACTCCCTACAGATAATTGGTATCAAGAGGTGAGCAGAGAGGTAGATGCAGGGAGACCGTTGGAGGGTAGGTTTTCAGATTATGTTCTGGAGTCAAATGGCCTTTTGAGACATTCTGGAAGGATCTATGTACCGCTACTAGATGAGCTTCGTACATTGATCCTATTAGAGGCTCATTGTACACCTTACTCGACACATCTAGGTGTCAAGAAGATGCATGCATATTTGCGACATCTATTCTACTAGACAGGGATGAAGCGTGATATCGTTGATTTTGTGGCTAGGTGTCTTGAGTGTCAGAGTCAAAGCAGAGCACCAACATCCAGCAAGGCTTTTACAGCCAAATCTCATTCCTTCATGAAAGTGGGACATCATCTCTATGGATTTCATAATAGGATTACCTATGACGACTCATCGACATGACGCTATCATGGTCACCGTTGATCGGTTGACTAAGGTGACACATTTTTCACTGATGAGGTCATCCTACACTGCAACTTTTGTAGCTAATGTCTTCATGCGTGATATTGTGAGACTACATGGAATTCCCTAGAAGATAATTTCGAATAGGGACCCTGTATTCATTTCTACATTTTGGACATCACTGTAGCATGATCTTGGAGCACAGTTGAACTTCAGCTCAGCTTATCACCCAAAGACAGATGGGCAAACCGAGAGAATGAATTAGGTTATGGAGGATATATTGAGGATGTATGTGATGGATACACAAACTCTTTGGGAGGACTATCTTTACCTAGTGGAGTTTGCTTATAACAACGGATATCACAATTCGATTGGCATGGCATCTTTTCAGGCCTTGTATGGTCATCCTTGTCATACACCTTTGAGTTGGGACAGTCTTGAGGATCGTATCTTGTTGGGTCCTGAGATGCTTCAAGATATGAAGCAACAGATAGTGTGCATCCGTGAGCACGTGTCTACGGCACAAGATAGGCAAAAAAAGTATGTTGATGCTCATAGAACGGATAAGTAGTTTGTTATGGGAGAGGAAGTGTTTTTGAGAGTGCGTCCACGGAAAAGTTCAATCCATTATGGAAAGGGTTCGAATCTAGCACCTCGCTTTGTGGGACCATTTGAGATTCTTGAGAGGATAGGTCCAATTGCCTACCGTCTTGCTTTGTTGCCTAGCCTAGCTCGCGTTCACGATGTTTTCCATGTTTTTGTACTTAGGCAGTATATTCCTAATGTGGTACATGTTCTTGATTGGAATGCATTGCAGGTAGAGGATGGACAACTAGGTTTGGAGCCGGTTCACATTTTGGAGCAATGGGAGTTGACCCTCAAGGGTCGAACCATAGAGCAGGTAAGGGTCCAATGGGACCCTACTGATGAGTCATCAGCTACATGGGAGGATGCATCTGGCTTACGGGATTTATATCCCTACTTGTTTATAGGCTTCCAGGAGTAAGCCTAAGTTTGGGGGGGTGGATGTAGTGCCTACCCCTAGTTTACATTTTGTTATCATTGCCTAACTCTTTTAGGCCAATTTTATGCTTAATGATTAGTAGCATTATCTTCAGATTATCAGATATTGTTTCATATTCAGCGGATTTTATGAGGAGACTACTTGGTACTATTTACTTCATGTATGCATGATGATGATTATTACAGTGATTTCAGTTATTTGATGATGATTAGTTAGATTGATTATTATACGTGTTTTCTTATGGATACTTAGCCCATACTGCATGTGTATGGTGTGCGTGTATATTTTCTTTATGTATGATGTTTCTAATGTTCTTTCAATATGAAGTTCTTAAGGTGAGTAGCACGCTCTATGGTTTGGGAAAACAACTTATGAATCATTATCCATCCAAGAATGTTCTTTAAAAGTTAGAAGAAATGTAAACAATCTTATCTTATCTTATCACAATTGGACCAATTTGATTTTGACAGTTTGAAGTGTGCAACACACATTCCATTGATTGCTTTAGTTCAGTCTCAGATTGTGAGGCATTCAGATGAAGATGTCAGACATGCAATCAGCATTTGTCTTAGTAATATTATGTGGATTTCAATTTTCAGCTCCTGTTGTTCCTTATAAAGATAACATAATGAGGGAGATTCTACAACTGATCATTGATAGTTTTCATGGGCTACAAGATACCAGAGGCTCTTCTTATGATAGGAGGGTTAAGATTCAAGAATGAATGGCTAGTGTCAAGATTTGTGTACTTATGATTGATCTGGACTGTGATGATCTTTCTCAAAATGTTTCAAATTTTCATAGCCACAATCATTAAGGATCATGAAGAAAAAATATTCTCTTGCATGCAAACCGTTATGATCCTAATCACTAATGAATGTGATATTATCTCTCGGCCTCTTCTATCTATATTGTTGGCTGTTAAGAGACAAGAACAGGATGTTTCTATAGGTGCATATTAATTGGTCAGCAGTGTTTTCAAGCAATGTGTGAAGCTGAAACCTTATTTAATTAATGAGGTGAATGCCGCAAATATTGATAAAGAGATTACCATGAAGCATAAGGAACTTCAAGATGATTCTTTGGTTGCAAGAACAAATATTAAATATGTGGATAAAAATAATGAAATTGATAAAACAACTACTTTTGGCACACATTTAGAACAAACAAATGAAGTTGATGAAATTAGTGCAAATGTATGAAATATGTAATGTCCCTTTGTTATATAATTTTGGACACAACTGGACTTCTATAATTCCTTCTACAAATATGAACAATAATCAACGTAAAGATACTTGATTGGTAGTTCAAAATGCTAAGTCAATGCAATTATATGTAACTGGTGATTCCAAATGCTATAATGAATTATGGGAGTTAATGAATTCGATGCAACGTGCAGTGATATGAATACAGTGGCAATTCTTTAATGTATGCAATATGTTATGATGCAGATAGTGGAATGGAAATGTATATGTCTTTATAGTGATGATTCCAATGCCAATGGAATTCAAATTATAGCATATGTCTGCAATCATAGTTCAGACCTTAATGTGATGATATGGCTGTCTCTGCTATATCCATATGGTTCGTGCACATTCCCTACTAGCCATCTCTGATGAAGTTTATTATATTTGTTATTGTTCAAAAGGGATGACCACGGGCAGTATGATGTCTCCAATATGAGCTTTTCACATATGCAATTTGCAATTCCTTGAGCCATCTCTTATATGAATAGATATATATGTTCAAAATGGTCTTATGTCTGATACATCTTTATGATGCTTGCACTCTGCTTATAGAGGTTGCGTCAGCAACTGATTGCTTGCTCGAATAGAGCGATAAATCCACAAAGGGAAAAAATTGGTTATTTTGTCTTCAAATCCAAATATTTCATAGCAGATCGGCATGGAATATAAATATATCTTTGAACGGGCATGGTGAACCCTCACATCGTATTATTGTTTGTAGTTTTGATTAATAAATATCTAAGTTGGCGGTTCGGATTCGGGTACTGATTCAGGTCCAATATTTGAGTTTGAAATTCGTTCAAATTTTTTGGGGGTTGGGTTCAGATTCGTTTTGGGTTCCTCCATACAAGAATATACGTTTTTAAATATATGTATATATATGTACCTAGATGCAGCAGCAAATAAGCTCATACACCACTATGCTAATATTAAAGCAACATAGCAAAATACACCACCACATCAATGTTTCAGTTCAAAAACAATTTTGTCAACATTAAAAATCAGCCACCATTGATCAAATATCATCAAAACCATGAAACAAATCATCATCATTCTGCTGTTGCAAAATAGAAGCACAAAAAGTAACACTATAGGCCTATTTAAGGCCAAGGTTGTGATTATTGCCATATTGTAAGCTTCACACATTAACTATTATACTAGATGAATCAAAGAAAGCAGCTTTGGATCAAACTAGATGAAGTCAAGAAAGCAGGCTCTAGATCCAGAATTATCCAAAGTAAAGATCTCTTTAGATTTTGTTCAATCTATAGTTTTCTATACATGTTATAATATATGCATGATATATGGTGTATTTCATACATTCCATAATAGATGCAAGTCACTTTTATACATTCTGATTCCTCTTCTCAAGTAGCATTTAATTTGAATAAAATGCAATGAATAATTTGAGTCTAATCATGTGCTTGAGCCTAATTTGGCAAAAAAGACCTTTCGAAAAAGTAAACAAAAGGGTGTTTTTCGACCAAATTCTCTAAAATTCTGTCTAGATTCCTCTGCTGGAAACCAAAGTCGCCTGAATTCTGCCAGGGTTCCTCTCAGAGAATTCCCAACAAAATTTGTTCTTTGCAGTAGACTTTTGACAGAATCTAACAAGGACCAGACTTTTGAGAGAATTGAACCAGGAATTCCTAGATCCAGGAGAGAATCTGGTAACTTAGATTAATATCATGTTAATGTGATAGGTCATCATAAACCAACAATCTAATGCAATCCAATATTAATAACATGAGATGATCAAATGATCAAATGCCCATAAATTTCATTGCTTGAGACATTTTAATTACTCCTATATACTCATTTATAATGTGATTTGGTTGAATGAGTTATTACACTATTCACTACTTATTATCAATCTTATATGGTTGTAGATGAATCATGCCAAACACTCTTTGATATTAGATATTATGGTCCCAAAGAATAATTGTGTCCTATGTGTATTGTCGACATCTACACCAATCTCTTGCTTCTGTGAGTTCCTTGACATGATACCACTGACTATCGTGATGTCTTTGTTAATCTTCTAATGTTGGTTATGGGCGTAATGTGCATATATGATTTGATGTCAAGCACGTATAGGCCCCAACAAGATAGTATCTCCTTATCAATAACATTTCCTCCACCAATGCCCATATGATTGTCTTCATTTCGATATGTATGCTCTTATCATTAATTGTTGGCTTACTTTATGAATGTCTTGATGTAGTTGAGCGGTCCCTGAGTAGATTCCATGTGTTAAAGAGTCCAATGTAGTCGACTACTCTAGCAACGGCTTCTCAATCCACATGGTACTGCTAACCAATTTTTCATTGTAATAAGGTCACGATGAGTATCGATGATAGTATCATTTGCCTTAGTTGTCATGAATACTACTAGAAGCAATCCGTGTGGATTAGTCTCTTAGTTATTTTTATTATAGATGGATTGACATCGACACAAAAATGTATTAGGTAAGTGCTATAAATTTCAATCTTTAATTATAGTTTATTTTTATTGTACCCTTATCCTTCTAAATTTGGGGACATGACAGTCTCCCCTTCTTGGAAAATGCTTGCCCACAAGCATTCTCATTTTGTCATTGATTCCTGGATCCCAAAAAAATTGAAATGACCATCTCTACAGAATATAGTTGTGTTGATTGTGTTGTCCTACATTTTGTCACCACAAAATGTTGGTAACAACACGAAACTTTTTCAAAATAGTTTCGCATTTCTCTAAGCTTGAATTTGATATTCAATTGCTTAATGTTGATCAATCGATCCATTTCAATTTGTATATCAAATCATTTTACTAAAAGCCTTCGTCAAGTCTTTTTCGTTTTGCTTTCTGTCGCGCCTTTGCTTGATTTTTGAAGCCTACATCGTCTTTTCTTTGCTTTTGAATTTTCATTTGTTGGTTTTTAGTCCTTTGGTTTTGCTCATGTTACACAAAATGTTGGTAACAGCACAAAACTTTTTCAAAATAGTTTTGCGTTTCTCTAAGGTTGAATTTCATATTCAATTGCTTAATATTGATCAATCGATCCATTTCAATTCGTATATCAAATCATTTTACTGAAAGCCTTCATCAAGTCTTTTTCGTTTTGCTTTCTGTCTAGCCTTTGCTTGATTTTTGAAGCCTACATCGTCTTTTCTTTGCTTTTGAGTTTGCATTTGTTGGTTTTTAGTCCTTTGGTTTTGCTCATGTTATGTCTTTCGTTTTTTCCTTCGATTCAGTCTAATCAGAGTTGTCAATCAAAAGATATGGTCATTTTAGTGCCCAAAAAGTGGACCTTTTTGATGCAATAGCACAAATTAAAAATATCATGTTATATTTCTAAGTTGACATTCACTTTTTGAAAAATACAACTTAAATTCACTTTATGTTATGTTTTTAAGTTACTTCATCTTTTAATTTTTCACTTAAAGTAACTATAGTGAATTGGTGACCAATCAATCTATATGTGAATCCATTTGTTGGCACTACTAGTTTTTCAAGCTTACGCTCAATCCACCACTTTGTAAAATCCAAGACTGGCTTTGAAAGAACATCCAGATCTATGACTTCTTTCTTTTTCAATCATATGGCCAAACTATCATTTCTAGATTGAATCCTTTTCGCATCACATTTGGATCGTCCTCCATTTGATCAGGGACTCAAAATATGTTGCATGCTCTAATACTATTCAATGGCAATCTTGAATGCATCTTTTGTCCAATCTTGTTCTCATCCACAGTATTTGCCCAAAAATCATCAAGGTGAAGTTTATGTTGGTAATTTGATCCTACTACTAATGTGATATTGTTATATGGATCAAAATCAGACCTTTTCAGATAAAGTGGAAGACGGAAGAAGTGGAGCTCATCTGGTGATCTCTCTATAGCCTTCAGACATGGGCACACCTTAGTTTTTCCTTCTCCTGTGGAAATTGGAAATTGCAATCCCAACTTCTTCTTCGCTTTCAAGATCTTGTCATAGACTGTGAGTTATCGAGTGAGCTCCAACAGGATCATCTTATATGTCGAGTACCTCGACAGTTTGTACGCCTCAATGGAGAATCCTAGAACTCGAATGTATGAAAAGGTGGGGAATTGGATGAACCACGCACCATAATCTTCCACCAACTTCATCACGCCAACTAACAATCTCATGTGTAGTCTCTTTTGCAATTTCCTTACTATGCGCTTGACAAAGGCATCATTAACCCTCACATAATCATCCTTTGAATATAAATGTAGCTGAGGGTAGCACTTGCAAACTTTTAGATGTTGAGTTCCACTCCCAATCGATACTTTGCATCGCAACCCATCATAATTAATCCTACATGCTAGCATATAGGTGAGGTAAGAGCTCATGTAGAAATTTCTTGTGTGCTCTAGATTTATCAATTGTTCATTCAGGTTGTCACTTATGAGCCTAGCCAAATCTATCCTATCACCTTCTGCCACCTACTCAACAAAGTACCACATCCAAAGATTCGACTCTATAGGAATGAGGTATGCTAAAAATGCGACTAAGCATCATGATCATGTTGCTATAATCCCTTTGCAAGTCAAGCCATACTAGTTCCTTAGGAATCTTGGAATGATGCGATCTATTCTTTTTCAACCATCTCTTGTCGATTATTTCTTCACAAAACTAGATTCCAGAGGTGTAGATTCTAAGCGCCTGCTCTTGTGTTTTCGTGACCATCCTCATGTGAGAGGGAATCCCAAATGCTTCAAATATGGATGCCGGTGAAAAATCCACAAAAATATTTCGTTCAAAATCCGTGATTGTTGTCTCTAGGACTATAGTGTTTGGCACATTCCACAATCAACTCTGGATGCTAAAAGGAAGGAGGGAAGCCAACTGGAGCAACAATTTTGCTTCTCACAATTCTAGTAGCTAGGTCCGTAGGATGATGGTTATTGTATCCATTCTTCGATTGAATTCTTTCAAATCAAGGCCGCCAAGGCTGTATCTCCAATTTCAGCCCACTTCGACATGATTTTGGATTCGGTGTAGAATCCTCTCCTTTCATTATTTATCAATTGTCCACGTGTCTCTCCTGCTCCTCGAGGTTCTACCATTCTTCTTTCCTGCCAAATAGAAAATATTCACATGTAAGAATATGCAAAAAGGAAAAGATAATTCCTCTGAAAAACAAAGGTCTTGGAACTGTGTCAAGATTTCCAAATTCTTCTCCTCGGAATTCACTTTTCAAGATTTTCTCAAGAAACATGCAATTTTCCACAACTCACTGAAAAAGTTCCTTTCTGATGAAATTTGAAATCCTCTGTCATGAATTTTGAGTAAATTCCTTTTCTCTCTCTTCAACGATCTCGAAAATTTCTTCAAAAATCTTCCTTCCAAACCCTCGAGATTTTGCTCTTGTTCTCAATTCACTCTTCAAATTTATGTGTGAGAAGGAATGAATGAATGGATTCCATATATAAGTCGTCTTTCAAAAAAGCTGCCTTTAAAGTTGTAGGCTAATTTTAGGCAGTTGCTTTACTTAGCCACCAAGATTTCCATTTCTATGCCACTTGTCATTTTTTTTCTCGTTTTCAAAAAGTTGCAATTTTGATGCTTTTAACTTCACGATGAAGCTAAGTTCTCATTTAACCCCTTTTTTATTTTTGAGAATTAATTAATTAAATATTAATTAAAATCAATATTTAATCAACTTTCATGATTTAATGCAAAAATCAAATTTCCTTTCAATTTCTTCCAATACTTCAATTTTTTGATTATTTTTCAAAAATAATAAAATGAAATATTAATGAAAATTAATATTTAATTCTTTATGTAAATCCAAAAATCCTCTCGAAAGAAAATTGTTTTTTCATGCTTGACGGATTTTCCAACTTTTTGCTTTTTCCGATTTTGATGGATTTCTTTTCAAATTTTTCAAATTTGGGATTTTTTCCAAATTTCCCAAAGATTTGACTTCTCATGATTTGGACATGGTAATTTCTTGTATTTTGAATTTTTTTCGATTTCTTCTCCATCCTCTGAGATTTTTCAACTCTTCCAAAAATAACTTACTTTTTTGTCATCAGTTTTCCACAACATATTGGATTTTCCAAATTTTCCCAAATTTTCAACTTTTGGATTTTGTGATTACTCTATTTTGGAATTTTTTATCTTCTCACTGTCCATAATCTTTTGAAAATTCCAAACCATCAAAATTTCTAATTTTTCAATTTTGCACCCCAACACTTTGGAAGACATAATCCACAGGATACAAAACAAAAAAAAGAAATGCACGTAAGGAGAAAAAGGCGTAGTTTGGAATGGGTCATGGATCTCCATCTTTTCTAGGCTTTCCTTGACATTTTCTCTTTTTCCTGGAAAATTGGAGCAGTTGATTGTTTGTTTTGCATGGTATTGGAGAAAGCTTTTCAGATTTGTATTGCAGAGATTGGATTGTTCAGAAGTTACTGGCTCTCAGAAGATTTAATTATGTATTTCTGTCTGTCCTAAGAAGAATGCGATGTCCTCCTCTAGGTTAATGTTGAAAAAATAAACAGCAGATCTGACATTATAGCACAGCTGTGTTGTGTGCAACTGTTTGGATCAAATTTAAATGGAGTAGTTCTCAAGGATTAAAAATCAGACTGTGCACTACTGTTTGCCTCCTTTAGAAATACATGGTTCATTTCCAGATTTATAGATCTCTTCCAGTTTGATTGACTTCACCACAATAAACATTAACGGCAAAGTTTTTGTGCTTGCCAATTTCTGATTCAAAAATCTACTGACTTGAAAATACTTAAAGAAGCAGATCCCCAACAAAAAATTTGTTCTCCAACACATTGCTTTGGCTTAAGATAAAATTTTGTAAAATGTTTCATGTTTTCCATTAAATTTTTAATACTTCTCAAATCACTTGACTAAGAAATTTCTTATATGATTTGCTAAAGATGGATTAAATCTCTGTTTATTATTTAAAACATCTAGTTTTACTGGCACATGTCATACCAAACCCAGCCCCTCTGCAAATCATACAATGATTCGGCTCTTACTATTTCTAATAGAAAATCACAAACCAATTGTTTGTCACTCTCAATCTCCCTTTGTTTCATAATCCACCTTCCAAGAGCTTCATTTTTTCATGGGTTTTCTTGACCGAGGCCATTTTTAAATTAGACACATAAAAATTTGGAAGACAAGAAATACAACAATAAGAGACATAAGAAACAGATTGGACGTGAATGAAGATCAGCGAGTTGCCAACACTTCATGCAAGTGCACATGCAGAGACTTCGAATGCTGTTAGATGTATTAAAACAAACTGGAACATAATATTCTCTGCATCCAGGCATTGAAAAAAAATCAATTGCTTCAGGAATGACAAAACAATTCTCAATATAAGATCATACCTTCTCTTTTCTCTACAAATGTTTCGAAGCCTTCGTTCAGGTCTGCTCCTATTTCTTCAAGTAAACCACGTCGGAAAGGTCTCTGAAGGTGACATGTTAAAAATATAAATAAATAACATGTGCAAAACATCAGCACTCAGTAATTAACCATACTAACTCAAGATGTTCTCAACAACAGTGTACTATTATGTGTGCCGAGCTGCCATTGAAATCAAGCAATTTGAATCTAGAGCTGACATTATTGAAAGAAGCTGCGACATAATCCAATTCACTTGTGCATTCTCATGGATTCGCCAATGCCTTAATCAGTATGAGTGCAACCAATGGAAATGTTTTATTCAAAGAATGTAAGCAGAATGCAACCCCTTATTAAAGTACCAGGCATACAACAAAAATACAAATTACAAATCAAACTTACAGATGCACATACAATTTCCAGAGAATAATAGAAAACAACCCAATATGATAAACCACAATGCATGATAAAGTTCTATTGTCATACCAGACATCGATCGTCGAAATAGACACTTCCATCCATAGTTCTACTGTAACATGCAATCTCGGAAGGCTTCAGACAAAAAACAACCTCAATCAGAAATATTCAACTACAGTAAGCTTCAAACAGATATGAATAAGTGTCAAAAGTATATTTTAATGATATTTGTGCACATTTAACATAAGATCTATACCAGGCAAGGTATTACTCACTTGCTGAAATTGAGGACATTTCATTGATAGAGTTTCTTCATTCTTGAAAAGCTTTAAATCGGCAACAAGCCCTTCTGGCCTTCGAGCTCCTTGTTGAAACTTAGGATTCCCAGAGCTGGAAGCATGAAATTTCCTTTGTTGGTAAGTTCCTGGCAACGGAAGCAATGGAGGACCCCTATCATTAGCATTTCCAGATTGCCACCGACCACGCCCAGAATTAGAACGGTTGGAATTGACATGATGTGCAATCGCAGGATAGCCTAGAAAGTGCACAATTAGCATGGTAATCATCCAAAAGAAATAATCAAAATACAAAAACTTAGTACAGCTGCAAAATAATGCACTGGGACCTAAACATAAAATCCAACCAATGGTGCATGCGTCAAAGTTGAACCATATCAATAACCCATTGTCTATGAAAAAAAATCAACATTTCATATTCGCAACTAAAGCACTCCAGAATTTATCAGTGAAATCAACAAAACAGTGGAAAATTTTAGACTGCTAGATAAAATAAAATATTAGTTCAGATCCTTGTGACAAACTTTGACAGCACCTAGTTGCCAAATTATTAATACAAAATGCTGTTTTTCTTAAAGATAAGCAAGCATAAATATTCAATACAGATTGATGACCTAAAAATATTCTAAGGCACTAGAAATATTCTAATACAATCCCTTAATGGTTATTCTATCATCTACATCAAGTTGCCCCTAAAACTCAACAAACATTTCCGGACTGAGAGACTTGGTGAGGATATCTGTAGTTTGGTCCTCAATGGGGACATCTTGCAACATCATGAATCCATTTTTAACAAGCTTGCGGATGAAATGACAATGAAGCTCAACATGCTATGTTCCCTCATGGAAGACTGGGTTTTGGCTAACTTCAACTCCCTAATTATCACAAAACAAGGGAATAGGTCCCACTTGAGGCATGTGCGTGTCTGCAAGCATCCTTTGAAGCCAAACTACCTCACAAGCTGCATTAACAGTACCCCGAAATTCAGCTCCGATAGAGTAGAGAGCTATTGCCTATTGCTTCTTGCCGGTTCATATGACTGCACCTGTGCCCAAACTGAAAACATACCCAGAAGTAGACTTTTTGTTGTTAACACAACTTGCCCAATTTGAGTCTGTAAAACCAAAAAGCTAATGATCTGCACTTCTGTTGTATAGAATACCAAAATCAGGAGTGTCCTTCACATATCTCAGAACACGCTTTGTTGCAACCCAATATTCAGCTTTTCGGGTTGCCATGAAGCAAGAGATTATAGCTCACAGCATAGCTTATATAAGGTCTAGTGGCAGTGAGATAGATGAGGCTACTCGCTAGTTGACTGAATGTTGATTCATCTACCAACCGTGAATCTGATTCAGTTCCCTTGCTCTACTTAAGAGACAGTGCTTTTGGCATCACTTCTAGTACACTATGTCCAAGATGGCTCTCTTAGACACCTTGATCAGGCTAATTGTGCTTTACGGTTTTGTGGTTTAGGGGCCCTCTCTTTTGGAGTCAAACTAGGGTATGGTGGAGAGGGTCCAAACCCTTCTCAAGTGCATAATCAAGTGCCACCAATCCATTCGTCTCAATATCATTTTGGCCGAGTTTGGGGATCATCCTTTCAAGCTCAGAGCCATCTTTGACCTAGTTCGGTTCCTTCATTATCTTCGGTGCTTCATGGATTCAGTTAAGGGGCACCACAAATACTCTTACCTAGCTTATCAATCCTCGAAGGCGATTGCAAGTGCTAACACCATTGTTCAAGCATGTTGTTAGTATGCCAAAGTCTCTAATCTTCTGAGTTCCATGGTAATCACGATTAACAACCTTCCTTCTTTTCAGTACTCTTCCCCACTCATCTGCTCCCTTCCCAGCAGAAGTTGAATGGGCACATCAGCATGGACATCTACAAGCAATATATTCTTACGACATGGGCAAACCCCTAGGGGGCTCCGTGTGAGGATGGTCTTCTCAAAGCACTTTAATATATAGGATGGGATCATTGTTCCTCCTTCATCCCTTCACCAATGTTGGACACACGCATTTCACATCTCCATGGGCTCATTCAGGGTGGGCTCTCATCACCTTCGTATCCAGACATACCACCAGATTGATAGAGACGACCGGATCTACCGTCTTTGTAACATAGGGGAGGCTGAGACAAAGACACTTAATTTTATGTTGCCCCATCTACTATGAGGTTAAAGGGAGGTTTTACTACCTATTCAAAGAGTGTCAGTCTCTCTCATCCTTTTTCAGATACACTAATAAGTGGTGTCTTGCGCTTTATCTCTAGGAGGCCACAAGGCTTCAGGATCACACCCTAACGCTTTAGTTCCCTTCGAAACAAACCACGAATAAGCTATCACCTCCTTCTTCACGTTGGGTCTCCAACTCAAGGTACTAAATGGTCACTTGTTCTCCCTACTTCCAGACACGTTAAGTTCGTGAGGCATCGCAAAGGTTACAAGCGAGTACAACCCTCCACTTCCAACAGCTCTCAGAGACGGTCAGGGCCTCCTCTCTCCTCGGACTATATCTGTCGACTCTGGATTTCTTCTCGATGATGGGGAGTGACTAGCTTGTTGTTGGCTTCTGCCTTTGTTCTTTTGTTTGGGCTTTTTTTTTTCTCTTTTCCCCAAACAACATTTGGTGCTCCTGTTGTTGGTTGGCCTTTTGTTGTATGTTTGCAATCCCTTAGACCCTCTTTGTGGTCTATTGTTGGACATCAATAAATTTATCTTATCTTCAAGTTTCCAAAAATAGCAGGCTTGTGTGAGCTTGATGAGGAGAGGGTTGGGTTGCTGCCTATCCGCAACCACCAAAATTGATAGAGCAACACCAAAAGACCAACGTTATTGTTCATGTACTTTCATTTTATTACAACGTAATTGGTAAAATAGTTGCTTGTTACTAACAAATACAGAGAGGTCTATATATACAAAAGAATAAAGCCTAAGTCACAAGGTTCAAGTTCGAGTTTGAGTTCGACCATTATGAAGTTCGGATGAAGTTCAACAAGGTTCAAAAATTCAAAAACATTCGACATGAAATTCACTTTATATATATTTTTATAATATTTTTAAAAATATATGTATATCCAATAAATTATTAAAATAGTTTAACATTACAACATTGGTTTGAAATCTTTATAAAAGGATATCACATTTTGATAATAAATACAAATAAAATTGATTTTCAATTTTAAAAACATTATTTATAAACAAAATATACTAATTTAACTACATCATTTTAGAAACATAAAATTAAAATACATCGATATTTTACTTTAACTTAACAAAACAATAAAAAATAAAAAAATATTCTTGAATTTATTACATTTAAAATTACACAAACTAAAATAATAATGAATACACTATAGTAAATATTAATATTGTTTAAATAAAAAATTAATACACTTAAAAATAATAATAAATTTTCTTTCATACTTAATAAAATTAGAAAATCATAATATACAAAGCAAAAATATGAAATGTAAAACTATAAAATTAAACATTAAACAAAACTTGAAATGTCAAATGTCAATCAAACAATTAAAACACGAGAGTTTTGAGATGAGGAGTTTGCATTGCACCAATGTGCCCTGAAATTTGACCTCGGCTGTAGAACGAAGCTCAACATTTACAGTTTCGGGATGAGCATGCCCTAAAATTTGTCTTTAGCTGTAGAACAAAGCTCGACATTCACAGTTCTGGGATGAACAGGAATCTTTGCTAAGCCTGAATAATTTCCTCGTTGCGCTAGCTAAACGGTATAATGAACGGAGACCAATATTTAAAAAACAATTAGCAAAAACCCCCAAAAAAAACTTGTAGAAAAAATTATTTTCTACTTTATTCAAATTTCAGCCAAACTTTTGTGAATTTAATTTTTTTTATGGGTTCGCCGAATTTCGAAACTTAAGCCAAAAATTCGGCGAACCTTATGACACAGAATAAAGCGATGTTTCCTTGGGAAACGATCATAAAGAATAGAAATATTCTATTCTAGCTAAAAGAAAGCTAAAGAATAACTACAGCTAACTAAATATTAGAAACATTCTAATATTTACAATAGATTACCATTAACTAATCATAGACGCTTATCTATTATCGTAATACCCTCCCTTAATGGTCAATCTATCCACAACACCAAGTTGTTGTTAAAAATAAATAATACTAAGAGGGGGGGTGAATCAGTATTTTCAATCTTTTTGCCCACAACTGAATTTTATTAATTACTTTTCCACATGCATAAAAGAGAGAACCAATAGTGCATAACAAAATAAACAACCATACAAGAGGAGAACTCATAACACCATATTTTGTTAACTAGGGAAACCCTGGCCAAGGGAAAATCCCGATGGGGATGGAACCTACAAGATGATTCACTATATAAAGGATTCGGTTAAGGATATTGACCCTATTAGGAGTCTATGAAGTATGTATAGTGTCTCGAGTCCCTCTTAGGAGACTAGGCCTTGTAAGAAGCCTCAACCCTGTTAGGAGTTGGTAGATCATATACAAATGTGTGCAAGAAGAGCCCACTGCCCTAACATGCAACTATACAATAAGTTCTTCAAGAAATAAGTATACATACAATATTGAAATGCTTGTTGTACTTCGCAAATCTTTTGATTGTCAATTTTTCGTGCAAAGAGTGACTGTGCACATATCAATTTGCATCATATCTCGCATGACCTTGCTTAGTAACATAAGTCATAACATCACATTCACTTGTCACTTGTATTTCACAATATTCACATTACTTCGCAATTGCTGGTTACACATGTATTTCGCAATATCACACTCCTGCTAACTTCGCAAATGAAGTTCTTTACTTATACCAAACATATTGGTAAATTCTTCCTTAGTCAGCTCACATATCATTCTTAGAGTCGGCTCATCAAAAAATAATATTTAAAAGAATTATTCAAGTCGTTTATCATATTTTGCTGGCATGCTCTGTTCTGCACTGTATTACCACTGCATCACTGTTTCCTTCATAACTTGAACTCGGTTGATCGTACGGACATGCGCACTGGTATGCATCATCAGTATGACATCATCCATCTCTGGTTAACTGCGCAAGAGAATATTCCAATAGAATATTCCGCTATCAACAAATCTGTCATGTTGTTGTAACACTATCTAATACTTAAACAATTTTCCTTCACGAACAATCATGAGTAATCTGCAAAACGAATATGTTGCCATAAATGACAACCATATAACTTACCTTATCTAATTGATCAGTCATATTACCAACAATCTCCCCTTTGGCATTGATGGCAACATTTTGAGAAAATTGGCTAAGTCCCAAACATGCTGTCATACCAATCAAAATAAATAAGCATAACACAAGAAAACATTGTATTCATGTTTTGAAAGGATTACATCCCTTATAACTCTGATTACAAAGCTTTCTTAAAGAAAAACTTACTACTATACTTCAAGATATAACTATCAATTACACTTTTCCTTATTTCTCCCCCTTACAATTACAATTTTCCATGTTTCTCTCCCTTTGACATCAATGACAAAGGTACCAATAAAAGGAAAAGAGAAAGAAATGTCAAAAAATGGTAGCTACATCAAAACTTGGAGAAACAATTACTGAAATCATTTCTCAACTACGCAAAGTGTTTCTTCCAACTATCTTTCAGTGCATCAGATAGACTGATTAGCGCACATAAGGGATATGCGGCTAACTCTGCTGCATTCAAAATCTGTAGCCACAAATTTTTCATTTGAGGTCTTTGCTGCCAGGCATTCCTCCAACTAATTTTCTAGCAGTGTTACCTGTGGTGATAAGTGATCTCTCAAAAGAGTGAATCTTTTCAGAACTTTCTCTTTCTCTGCTTGTAAATCCCTGATGCTATTATGAAGTGCTTTCATTGTATGTTCAATGGTATCTAACTTCTGATTTTGTTTCAGAAAGTTGTTAACGAGCGTTTGAAGCTCAATTACCTTTTCTTTGATTTGATCATCAAAACTTTGAAGATGGATGTATGCCAAGTTGCACTTAGCATAAGCCTGTTTTCCTTCTTCTATACTCTGTCTTAATGCCTTAATGCATACATTCAAAGTTTTTATATCATTCCTTATATTAGTGCACATGGTATTAAGGAGTTTACCATCATGCTTCGTTCGGGCTTGAATTGTAGCCACATTAGAGAGTGTTGAGAACTCATTATCAAAAGCTTTACATCAGCAGGCGTGTCAATAGGGCTTACTGTCTTTTCCATTCTGTCCAGAACTAAAGTCAAAGTCTTTTCAATAGACTTGACTAATTTCTTCTTCTCAAGAAATTTACTCAGAGAAGATATGAGATTTTGTGCTTCATTTGACTGAACTGTTGCTGTTGTGACCCCTGTTGCTTGAGTAGGTGGTGTAGAGGGTGTGGTTGTTGTTGCTGCTAAGGGCACTCTTGAAGTAGCTACTTCAATGCTAGATTCAGCTTTCTTCGCAGATGGTGCATCTTCTTTCTTTGGCTCCTGATCTTCTTCTTCATCAGATGAGCTGCTATAATCCACAATATTTTCAACAATGTTGGCACCAATATCTTTGAATGGGTCCTCATTTCTATCAACTGTCACATTGGTGTTATCTACTTGCATAGATTCAGTACCAATGGTGATATGTGGTGAATCACTGGAAATTGGTTGCTCAAAACTGTGAGGTGGACTGACTGTTGTAGGACTTGCTTCATTCGTCTGTGCACACTCCTCAGACTCCTTAGGCATAGAGCTTGCCTTCTTTGGCTGCACACTCTATTCTAACATAGGGCTTGTCATTTCTAGCTGCGCACTCTTTTCTGACATAGGTTTTGTCATTTCTGGCTGCGCACTTTTCCTTGGCATAGTAGTCATGCATGTGACTATTGCCTTTTCAATTTCCACATTTACTTCTTCATAATTCCCTCCCATGAGGAGAATGGATCTCTTTTTGTTCCTTAATAGTGGTGCTACACCTTTCAGAATTTCTATTATTTCTTCCTCGGTATTTACAATGCATAGCTTTTTCACCATATTAATTCTTATTTGCTTATCTTCCTCTATCACTCTGCCTTTTTTGTTTAACAGTCTATTGTACAGATCTTCTAGTATCTGACCTCTTATACTATCAAACCTTTTGTCTTTAAGAATCATATTCCTAACTACAGCATTCTCTAACTGTCTCCTATCCATATTATTGTACAAATCATAGTACTTATTTAATTACACAATTATTATCATTAATTATTTGCATGTTAAGATCCTCTAACTTGGGTTTCCATGCCTTTCGTCCGGCTGAGGTCTTTGCTTCCTGATCAGCTAGCTCTACTGGTCTGTCACCAATTTCTTCTTCAGATTCAGAAGAACTAATCTACAAGGTTCTTCTCTTCTTGCTTGGACCACTTGTAGTCTACTTGACTCTTTTCTTAGGAGGGGTGGTCTTTTCCAGTCTTGTAGACTTCCTAGGTGTTGGCGCTTCCTCAGTCTTCATTGGATTCTTTGCAAGTTGTTGCTGCGCAACTGTTGCATATGGCACAGTGGGTGCTTGCGCACTTGTCTAGGCAACTGTGACCTCTTCAGTAGGTCCGGCCACTACAATGGGTGTAGGGGTCAATAGCTCAAATTGGCCAAGCCTTCATTTCCATGGCTATATCTTTCACTTCATCAAATTCCTTTCTTGTCATTCCTAATTCCTCCAGAATAGAATCAATCACCTTTTCCACCTTCTTCTTAGAGTCCTTGATTATCTGACTTGTTTTAACTTCATTCATCTTTTCAATATATGTCCCCCATCTAGGACATTCAGAATCAACTTCCAAGTGAAGGATTATCTACGCATACCCTTCAATCAACTCCTCACTCATTTCATAACCCATAGGTTCAATGAATTTAACTCGAGGAACTACTGCCTCCATACAAGTGAAATCAATTTCTACCATGAAGCATAGTTCATCCTTGTATTTTTCCACTAGTGCAAGAGGTATTCTATACCTTTGTTTCATTTTTGCTTGGAAAGATCTCATTACTCTGTCAATATCACTATCTCTAATTGGTTCATGTCTGACTCTGTATGCACGAGTGATTGTTTGCATTGCACACTCACTTCCATCCCAATTCATGATACTTGGGAACTTCTTAGTTTCATAGAAGAATATGTAAGTCAGTAGGGATTCAAACCTAAAGACTACGCTCCTAGACTTCATGATTCTTGATATATTATCCAACAACTGTGTTCGGATAATGTCACATAGATTAACATCTTCGCCTTTTACTGCCAAGTAGGCTGCATGAAGGAATCCTGTAGGTATTAAATTATCCTAGATCCATGATTGAATTTGTATCCCAAAATTGTGCAAATCAGTCTTACTCCATCATCCTAAATGATGTTGACCTTCATATTTCTGCCATCAAAATATATGTTGAGATTTGCCTCAACTATCTTGCGCACATTCTTAATGTTGACTGGATTGCATCCTCCATTGTTTAAACCTGTGACCTTGTGAATTAGGTCATTATCAATATATATGATAGAATCTCCTAGCCATTTGAAGATCATGATGTACTCTACTTAGAATTATCCTTGTCCATTCATGATTGTCAAAGTCCATGTAGAACATATGCTTAACTAGGTTAAGTCGTTCTAGGTATCCATTTTCAGGTTTCAGTGACAAATCATTTATGCACATTTTCTCCAATTCCTTATGAATTTTTGTATCACCTACGCTTTCAATTTTGCAATGAATATAACCTCTTATATCCTCAACATAAAGAACATTTTTTGGAACTTGCAAAAATGCTCCAATGGGATCATCCAGCAAAGAAACAAATGGGTGTTTCTTGAAACTGTATCTAGGTCTATTGCTCACATTGAAAACTTCTTGTCTTGCCATTTCTAAGAAATTATGCTCAACAAATTCAAAAAATACCTTAACTTCGCGTGTTAGGGTTTCCAGTCAAGTTCGTGTGTCTGCAAACCTCTTTAACTCTTCAAATCTTGCTTCGATCTTGCACTTAGATTTAGCACAAACAAATGATGTTTGCAAATCAAATTGCGTCCTTTAAATCTTTTGCAATCTGTACTTCGCATTAAATGCATATCCGCCACTTGTTCTGTATATTGTCTTTGTATAACAAAGAGTTTATTCTTCTTATATATCATTATCCTGATCATATTAAGCAATGCGCACTTAGCTATAGACTTTTCTCAATGTCTAGTACATATTGTCAACTACGCAACCTATGATATTCTCTCTAACATCAGTTATCAATAACTAACGCTCTGTTCCACTGAGAATGCTTAATTCTAGTAGGATGAGTCACAAACAATGAGTGACTTTACTGTCTTGTTAGGTACATTAGGATGAGCTTCTCCCTGAACTATGTGAGAACTTTCTAGTTCTTTTACCTTTACAAATGATTCCTTTAATTCTTCTATCATTTCATCCTTTAGGATGTCATTATTCCTTCTATTGTTCCTTCTGTAATTCTGATTTTTGTTTAAGTTTCTTCTATCCATTCTACAGAACTTTGTTGTGTGTCCAAAGTTGTTATTACACAATTGGCATATTGGTACATTCCTTCTTTGTTCATTCTACTGGTCGTAAAGTGCTCTGCAATTCCTTGCAATGTGTTCGAGATTGTTGCATCTGTAACAAACAATTTGTCTTCTTTCTCCACTTTCATTGCTATGAGATCTTCTTTTATTTCCTACATGGTTAGTGTTCCTAAACATTCTACTATTTGTATTATTATTACTATCAAATTTAAGTTTCTTACAATCTACTACATAATGTCCATATCCATGACAATTATGACAATAAAAATTTGAAATAGGTTTGAAAGACTTACCTTTGCAATCGTCTTCAGTGTGTTCAAATTCATCACACCAGGCATGAGATTCCTTTCTTTTATTGAGCTCATCTTGATTAGATTCTTTAGCTTTCTCAAAGTGAGTAACATTCTCTTTGTCTTTAGATGTATCATCGGTTTTGCTTAGGTCCTTCTTGACTTCAAGAGTATCAAGTTCTTTTCTCTCAATAGATATCTTGGCGAATTGTCCAAGAAAGAATCCAAGTCCAGTTTTTTCATAACTGGATCTTTGTACAGATATTTGTTCTTCAATCTTTTTACTACTAGTATATAATTTCTCAAGTTGTTGTTTGATTTGCACCAACTCACCTTTCACAATAGTGTTGTATTTTTCTAATTCTGCATGTTCTAACTTGATAGATTCCAATTCAGATGTTACCTTGCTTAACTGGGATCTTAGATCTGCATTTTCAGCTTTTATTTCAGAGTCATTCTTTCCTCCATTTTTCTTAAGACTTAACTTGACTTCAACTATCTCTAACTCATGTTTTAGGATCCAATTTTCTTTCTTTAGATCTTCAATATCATCATCACTGGTTTGCTTACTAGGTCCTTTTTGCTTCAAATCATCTATCTTGTACTTTAGTTCACCAATGTAAGCTTTTACATCTTTGTATCTATCTTTAAGGCCATCTCTTTCATTAGTAAAGAGATCAATTTGTTCAAGAGCTTCTTCAAGATTCTTCTTTAAGTGTTCCATATCCATAGGGATCTTATTCAAGTGGTTAAGTCTCTTCTGAATAAGTAAGCTCTGATACCAATTGTTAGAAATAGATAATACTGAGAGGGGGGATGAATCAGTATTTTCAATCTTTTTGCCCACAATTGAATTTTATTAATTACTTTTCCACATGCATATAAGAGAGAACCAATAGTGCATAACAAAATAAACAACCATACAAGAGGAGAATTCATAACACCATATTTTGTTAACTAGGGAAACCTTGGCCAAGGGAAAACCCCGGTGGGGATGGAACTCACAAGATGATTCACTATATAAAGGATCCGGTTAAGGATATTGACCTTGTTAGGAGTCTATTAAGTATGTATAGTGTCTCGAGTCCCTGTTAGGAGACTAGGCCTTGTTAGAAGCCTCAACCCCATTAGGAGTTGCTTCAACCCTATTAGGAGTTGGTAGATCATATACAAATGTGTGCAAGAAGAGCCCACTGCCCTAACATGCAACTATACAATAAGTTCTTCAAGAAATAAGTATACATACAATACTGAAATGCTTGTTGTACTTCGCAAATCTTCTGATCGTCAATTCTTCATACAAAGAGTGACTGTGCACATATCAATCTGCATCATATCTCGCATGACCTTGCTTAGTAACATAAATCATAACATCGCATTCATTTGTCACTTGTATTTCACAATATTCGCATTACTTCGCAATTGTTGTTTACACATGTATTTCACAATATCACACTCCTAACTTCACAAATGAAGTTCTTTACTTATACGAAACATATTGGTAAATTCTTCCTTAGTCGGCTCACATATCATTCTTAGAGTCGGCTCATCAAGAAATAATAATTAAAACAATTATTCAAGTCATTTAACATATTCTGTTGACATGCTCTGTTCTGCACTGTATTATCACTGCATCATTGTTTCCTTCATAACTTGAACTCGATTGATTGTACAGACATGCGCACTAGTATGCATCATCAGTATAACGTCATGCATCTCTGGTTAACTGCGCAATAGAATATTCCGCTATCAACAAATCTATCATACTGCTGTAACACTATCTAATACTTTGACAATTTTCCTTCGCGAATAATCATGACTAATCTACAAAACAAATGTGTTGCCATAAATGACAACCATATAAATTATCTTATCTAATTGATTGGTCATATTGCCAACAATTGTCCTCTAAGTTTGACAAACTTATTAGGACCAAGAGGCTTGGTGAGAATGTCTGCAGTCTGATCTGTGGTAGGAACATATTACAAGTCTATTGTTCTGTTTTCAACCAGTTGTCGTATGTAGTGACAGTGAACATCCAAATGCTTGATTCATTCATGGAAGACTAGATTTCGTGCTAGCTTGATAATGCCTTCGTTATCAACAAACAAAGTAGTTGGTCCTCCTGGTGACATCTGCATATCCCCAAGCCAAGCAACTTCACAACCTACCTTGATTGTCCCTCTATATTCAGCCTCTGTAGAGGAGAGAGAAACTACCAGCTGTGGTCCATGTGACGGCACCTGAATCAATGTACCAGGAAGACGACTTCACATGATCTGCAGGTCTTTTAACCATGACAGCATAAAACGCAAATTTCATCTACTCAGAGTGCTCTACACTGTTCTCTTTGGGTTGCGAACCTGATTGCTTAGATTGGGCAGCTAAGCATTTTTGACATTCAACCTTCATGTGACCAAACTTGTGGCAATAGTTGCATTGAATGTTCTTCTTTAGGGAGCCTTCTAAAGCTGGAGCAGAGGACTTCTACTGAGAAGACTATTGAGACTTGCCTTTATCCTTCTGCAAGGATTTAGCAACAAAGGCTTACTCTGTTGAAGTGGAGCTGGAATTGCTACCCACTGTCATTTCCATTGATCTTGGTGAAGCAAAAGTGTGTAGAGATCTGTGAACTTCATATCAACACCAGAAGACGTGATGTTCAGAGTTTCGATAAAATGCTCGTAGGACTTTGATAAACTCCAGAGAGTGATAACCACAATGTCCTCTTCGTTCATCTTGTGACCAATGACAAGCAACTGATCACAGATTTCCTAAATCCTATTCAGGTGAGCCTGGAGCAATATTCGCTCATCCATCATAATTGAAAACAGAGTGTTTTTCAAGAAGAAAGCTCTGCTTTTGTCAGAAGTCTCATGAAGATTTTTGAGATGTGTCCATATCTCGGCAGTTGTCTTGTAAGATGGAATCTGAGAGATTTGATCATTAGCTACAAATAATTTGAGAAGCATCATTGCCTCCAATCATTCATATCCCATGTGTCCGGATCGATACCAGGGCCAGTAGGACACTATATAACACCCAAAACAATTTGATCTATATTCCAATATTCAAAATTTGCTATTATCTGTTGCTTCCAAGTGCCATATTTCCAACCATTGAATTTCGAATTGCTCTCAAGCAAAATATTTGTCAGAGATGCCATGGGATGTTTTTCAATGAAAAAGCATGAAAATTTGTAGAGGCACGCACTCTAAGGCACAAAAATGAAAGACCCAGAAAATTTGACAGGTGACCCAGAAGAGGGCTCGAAATACCCAAAAAGAATATGTTGTCAGTTTCTAGATTCGCTGGCTCAAAAATCGAGGCACCCAGAATAATTGGACAACAACCTAGTTAATCTCTCGAAAAACCCACTAAGAATTTGTGATTAGAAAAAAATTGAACCCTAAAATTAGGGTTTTTGAACAAAACCTAGGTGAGCGGCTATGGAGGCAAGAAGGTACAAAAAAATGATGATTTCATGGAGAAAATGCCTGATTTTTCACAGAGGCATTTGTTGCTTGCAGAGAGGTCACAGGAGTTTGCTGAGATGTCAAGTAAACAACATAGAAAATTACCCAAATAATCAGGAAATCGCAGCAATCATAGAGAGGTCACGCCATGAGAGGTCATGCGACCTGAGAACAAAGGAAGCAAACTGTGGTGGTCAATCAGGCCCAAAACAAGTGATATGTGGTGCAATTTTTGCAGAGAGAAGGTATGTTGTTTTTTACTAGTCGCAAGCAAAAGAAAACAACCTTTGTTTTTGTTTTTATGGAAGCAATTTGTAGAGCCTCAAACCCTAGCCTAAAGAAAATTGAACAAATAATTGAAAAATTGTGACAATCATAAAGGTCACGCCATGAGAGATCATGCAACCTGAGAAAAGAGGAAGCAAACTGTGGTGGTCAATTAGGCCCAAAACAAGTGATATGTGGTGCGATTTTTGTAGGGAAGACATTTTTTTTTTCACCAGTCGCAAGCAAAAGAAAACGACCAAAAACAAGAACCTTTGTTTTTGTTTGTATGGATGCGATTTGCAAATCCTCAAACCCTAGCCAAAAAACCAAGAATGAACTGACGAATTTCTCACAAAAACAGAAACCCTAGACGGGTTGTAGAGAAATTCTTAGAAAAAAATCAAAAAAATTATGGCAAATAACTTCTAAGGAAATTATAAATTTTTTTAAAAAAATTGAAGTATTGTCTCTAATACCATATTACTAAGTATTTGGTAAAATACTTGCTTTTTTTTAACAAAGAATGAGAGGTCTATATATACCAAAGCAACGAGAATTGGAATTGGATCGGAATCGGCAAGGCTAATCGAATTGTGAATTGGCCATGGATTAGAATCAAATTGGCCACGAATCGGTAAATTTAAAAAACCCTTGAAATTTAGAGATTTTAACAATTTAAAACTTATTTCATGCACCCTTTATTGAATAACTTAAACACACTATAACATCTTCAAATAGAAGTTAACATACATAAACATGAAACATAAATGATAAATGATAAATCCATCACATATGTAACTACGTCACACATAAAAGGTAAATTGTAGCTAAAGTAAATAGAAATCATAGGATCATAATAAGTCAAATCATAGAATGTATGTAAGATCCATACATGTGATTCACTAGTCAACCTCTGGACATGATAATTTAATTTAGTGATGATGGAAAGTTCATGGCCGATTTTTCACAATTCACAAAGGTGATTCATGCGATTTTTTGCATGAATGGCATGTCATTCATGCCATAAAATAGCTGATCTGATTCACCGGTCCAAAAAAAATTGGCAACCATGAATCGAATCACCAAACCGGCGATTTCACGACGATTCTTGTTACTATGATATTATATACAAAAGATCAAAGCAATGTTTTCTTAGGAAACGATCGTAAAGAACATAAATATTCTATTCTAGCTAAAAGAAAGCTAACAGATAACTACAACTAACTAAATATTAGAAAAATTCTAATATTTACAACAAATTACAAATAGATTACCATTAACTAACAATAGATGCTTATCTATTATCGTAATACACTTTGTATTGTAATCGTTTTCATATAATATTTTTGTACTATTCTCATTTCAGATAATATTTGTTTTCCATTGTTTCAGTTTATATATTTATTTTCATATAAGTTTTTTTTTTCATTTTATAGTATTTCATGTTGAATTAAATTTCACTTATACCTATATATGTGTGTGTATAACTATGTGTGTGTGTGTGTGTGCGCGTGTGTAAATCTTAATATAAATATTTTACATTGTAATATAATTTAATATTGTTTTGTTTTGTATCCTAGATAAATATTTAACTGAAGATTATAATATGAGAAGTATGAATGTAGAGATTAAAATAGTGAATATAGTTTTTTTCAAATATAAGCAAAAACAATTTAGTTTCTAAAATTTTCTAAAAAAACTGGTCTTTCTAAACCATGTTTCTTCTGCTGCATCGAACTTTCTATCCCACAAAATGAAGAAAAGCCAATTTGTGTTTTGAACAACAAATTCTTCATTTGTGTATACCCAAAAAAATTGAAATATTTTCTTTTCTAGTTTAATCTGAAATCCAGATGTTACAAAATTGTCGAAATGAAATCCAGATATATGATGTTAACTTTTCTAAGTTTGTTTTTAATAATTGTCAATATCTTTATATCGATATTTTAAAGTTCTTGTGCGTACCAATGTATACTTTAATACTACCCTATTATTTCCCTTATACAATTTCAGAATTTTTTGGTGTTTTCTGATAGTTTAAAAAATAAACAAATTCAAACAGGCTAAGAACAACTAAACCTTGCAATGTAAACGTTGCTCAATCAAGCTAGAAATTTAACCAACGCCCTCAAATAACTGTAAATAGCACTCAGTTACAATATGTGTATTTGTAGGTGATTTTCCAATTATCGTTATTAACCAGCATTGGTTAACTTTCCCTTTATTATGATGATATTTATTTTGTCTTCAATCTAGTTATGTGGAATTATTTTGAACCTTTGAACAATAAGGAAACATACACATTGAGTTTAGCCAAAACACAACTTCTAAATCAAAATGTTGAACGATTGGATTAAAACATTTTTTAAGATTTGCCTCTTGATCACAATGTCATGTTTGAAAGACTTTGCGTCGACACATTCCACACGAATGTTGCTAGCACGCAAGTTAGATGCAATTGGTGTAAAAGGGAAATCAATGGTGGAATTTACCACTTCAAATGGCATTTGGCAAAAGAAGTGTGAAATAACACCACCATATGCACTTTATCCCCTGCAAATGTCACATACCAAGGCCAAAAAGGCGAGAACTGGGGTTGAAGTAGCTTTTATTCTATAGATGTTAGGAAGAACGGATTGGATGAGGAAGATGGTACACAAGGGAGTTTTAGGTCATCTAGAATGTAATGTCCCCTTTTTAGCATTCATAGCATGATGTTGTCGTTAGCCTATTTCCCCACGGTCCCGTAGGCTAACCAAGACATTAAAAGGACTTAGAGGCCATTTGGCCTAGATAGTTTCAGTTGCAGGTCTTTCTGAGGGGTTTTGAGACAACTTTGAGTATACTAACTATTTATAGTAAGTCATCTTGGATATGGTCAGACATCCAATGGCAGCGGTATGTCGATGGTAATTGTTTAAAATCGACAAGAAGACTTGTTTATCATTAATAAAATTTGTTATGAATTGATAAAGCTATTTTATAAAGTTAAATTTAAATATTTAACTTTATTAATGCATAAACTATAGTTTGTGGGAAATATTTAAATTAAAAGAATCCCCTTTATTTTATAACACATTGGAGACATAAGTTACATAAAAGGGAGTGATGTTTTATCCCACATTGAGAAAACGAAGGATGGAGCCCTTGTGAGAACACTATAAAAAAAATGGAAGAGCTTCTTTTAGGCATGCTTGGAAATATCAAAGAAATTGGGAAATTTTCTGGAGATTATGTCTCAATAATTTGAAGGACGAAATCCCTTCAAGCTGGAAATTTTGACGCCATTGAAAGATATGGTCTTGAAATTTAACATGGTAGCAATCTGAAAAAGCAGATACGAAAAAGCAGTCCGAAAAAGCGGAACCGAAAAAGCAAGCTGAAAAAAGTAGTCCGAAAAGCAAAACCGAAAAAGCAGAATCGAAAAAGCAGGCCGAAAAAGCAAGCCGAAAAAGCAGTCCGAAAAAGCAAGGCTGAAAAAGTAGAATCGAAAAAGCAAGTGGAAAAAGCAGATCGGAAAAAAGCAAAGCAGAAGGGGCAACATTGAAGAAAATTATTACAGCCATATACAACAAGGTTCCTTTGTTAGTATTGCTTTTTTTAGGTGTGATAAGTTTCAGTTGTAGGTGTGCATTATACCAGCATTATCATTTTTTGTAATCCATGTAAATGCCAAAAAAGTCTTGGCCATATTTCATGAGCATTGGAAATTTCATTGCAATTAAAGAGATAATAGTTGCTGGTGTCATTTGAGCAATTCAATATTATTATTTATCAGCTAGTTAGTTTGCATACTAACTGTTTGTAGAAATGTCAGTTGGTTGTAGGTGTTCATTTCTCATGCTGAGATCATATATATGCATTGAATATTGTCAAAATAAGTTGCACATTCATGTTAGGTCATTGTGTAGTCCATTTTGAGTCTTCTAGCACAAGATTCTCATTGATGCAAATTGAAGAAAGAGTCATTTGAAGCTAGCTGAAATACTATATCAGCCATACGTCCCTTGCATGTGAATTGTTTGATGAAATTCTTTGAGCTTTCATCAGCATTTTTTGAGGGCAGATTTGAGGAGGGTTATTACAGTGGTATCAGAGCTTGCTTGCAAAGTGTTTGACAAAATGTCAAACAATTGAAGTATAAAGATTTTTGGTGTTTGAAGAAGTTATAACTTGTTGGGGTCATTATAGTGGTATCAGAGCTTGCTTGCAAAGTGTTTGACGAGATGTCAAACAACTGAAGTATAAAGATTTTTGGTGTTTGAAGAAGTTATAACCTATTGGGGTTATTACATAGAATAATACCTACTTCTACAGCACAAGGCCCAAAACACAGGTGGAGGGAACATGAATGAATTCTTCGCACCTTGTACTACACCAAGATCAAAAACCACTTTGGAGTGTACAAGGTGGAGGAAAAATGTTCATGAACAAGCAAAGATGGCAATTTAAAATTTTGGGTTCTTCTTTAGCTTTGCATTCCGATCTAGCTATTATGGATGTCATTGCAACTGCAAGACTCGGGTTTCAAACCCCATCTTACAAGACATTGGGGTTTGGTATGCTCAATGAGGCAGTAATGTCAAGATGATGTTCAATTGCATCGATTAGAGTGAGCTAATTCTACACCATCATGTCAAATGGATGAATAAATAGAAGGAACCAAGCCCTCATCAGCTTCCTCGATTCTTGTGATATTGGCATCATATTTCTAAAATTCATGGATTCATCAGATATAATGAAATTTGCAACTCCATTGTTCAAAATGTATGACTCAGTAGTCATATTGCTGCTGGGAGAATCCTGACAAACAAATAACCCTCTATGTCTTATACCCCATGTGAAGCACATTGCCTTGATCTAATCCTAGAAGACATTGGAAAAACTGAATGGATTAAGAAGGCATTGCAAAAGCCTCGCACCTTTACCAAATTTATCTACAATCACATGAGAGTATTGACTATGGCGGACCATTTGACAGGGGACAAGGAACTAGTTCGATCAGAGGTAAAAAGGTTTGCAAGACACTTCCTTGCACTACAAACTCTAGTTCAACAAAAAAAGAACTTGAGGCATATGTCAGTTTCAGTCGAGCGGATGGAATCTGACTTCACAAATCAGACATATGGCACCACAGTGGCAGAGTAAATGTGTTCTATCAATTCTTGGGATGCAGTTAAACAAGTTGTACAATTTTCAAATCTTCTAGTAAAAGTCATGAGACTAGTGGATGGGGATAGATCCTCAATGGGATATTTGTATGCAGCCATGCATAGGGCCAAGGAGGTGATAAAGGGTATGTTGAAAACTAACGAGGATAGGTATATGCCGTTATGGGACATAATTGATAAGAGATGGGATGAACAGATGCACTTTGCTCTCCATGTTGTTGGATACTTTTTCAATCCATAGTTGTTCTACAACACGGAGTTTAAACTTATTGACGCTAAGATCACACAAGTTTTGTTCAAGTGTGTGAAAAAAATGTTTTCGACCAAAAAGCAATTAAATGAAGCTATGTCAGGGTTGTGAATAAATATGCAAGCACAGGGTATTCTCTCATATAGGACTGCCAAGGAAGGCAGAAAGACCTTCCAAATAGGTAAACTCTAAAAACTTTTGATAGTCCATTTACTTTGTCGACATGATCATTAGATTTGTAAAGATATTTAGATATTCTTACATGATATCCTCTCCCCATAATGTATTTTTCATCACAAAGGTGGGATCTGTAAAGATTTGCAGATATTCTTACATGCTATCATCTCCCCGTAATATGTTTTTCAGCACAATGGTTGGATTTTTTTTTGTAATGAATGCAAAATCTTGGATGGTGATATGCATTTTGACCCAGCCATACAACTCATCCACTTGTGAGAGTAACTGGAATGTTTTTAACACACAAACATTCCAAGAAACGCAACTGTCTCACACAAAAACAGATGAATTACTTGGTGTTTTTTCACCACAACCTCCGCTTGATGCTAAAAAAAGTACAAGGTAGGAGTTTTAATAAATTGCACTCAATTGAAGTTGTATTCATTGTGTTTTTCATTTGCACAGAAAAGACTAATTTCTAAATGAAAGAATAGGAATTACTGAGGACTCCTCCCTAATTGACCTTGATAATATTGATCCAAACTTTGAGTGGGCCGATGGGTGTACTGATGATGAAGTTGATGATTATGTTCCTGAGACTAAAAATTTTTAAGTCATGGAAATGGTCAACTTTCTGACTCGTATTGTTCAAGGAATTAGGACAAGCACTTTCCAAGGAGAACAGCATCAAGCCTCTTGCCCCCCAGCATGTCATTGGCTACATTTGATTTTTTGGAACTTTATACTTGACTTAAAAGTTGACTTTGTACAAAGGCATAAACTATATTGTATTTACATTTTAACATCTCTCTCCATCTAGTTATTTTTATGCAGTTGTAGTATGTTTTATGCAATGTAATCCGTGATATGAATATAAAACAGCAAAAATTTGTTTTCTTAAATTAATGGGTTGAACTCTACATTTGGTTTGCTCTCAATATGTCTAAGCTATGGAAAGATCCTTTGAGTTTTGTTTTTTGCAAAAGTACTTTTTGACTGTTATTCTTCACTTTTTGCATTTTTTTGTAAATCCCATTTTTGCCAACTTATTCCCCACAGACTAGTGCTGCTATGCTTAATACAAACCTAGCCAACTCCTTTGTCACTCAATATAGCCCTTTACGAAAATAGGTTAGTTTATAGGGAGAGGCGGGTGTAAATCTTCACAAGGCAGGTAAATCCCAAGATGGGTAAGGTATCTCTAAAACATTGAGGGAAAAGTCCCAAGATGGGTATGAACATGACACCGGAAACCTTGAGGGAGCCTGCTTGCAGGTGGTCCCCAAACGCACAATCCAAGCCCTGCTTGAGAGTTTTTGTGCAAATCAAGTAAAGTCTCACTAGGGAACATTAAAACATAATCAGAATTTTTCTTGGAACCATGATTACAATTAAAGAGGACAAAAGATTTTGTAGCAGAAGGCTCCTGTTTCCATACCAGAGAACCAAAAATCACAGTGAGTCATCCGGTTTAGGCGATTCAATTTGGCCTAGGCGATTTTTTCTAACCTGGTGAATCGGATCGGCGATTTCTGGCCATGAATTGCCATGAATCGGCTTCAAAAACTAGTCAGCCCAATTGGGCAACTTAAAAACATATAAAAATACAACTTTTTTTAATGATTTTTTTTTTCACATTTCTCTTTCTTATAACCCTAAAAGGCCTTTTATTTGTTGAGTATGCCAAAAAGAGAGGAAAAGTGAGAGATAGACTTGAGCTAGAGCTAGAGTAGATAGACTTGTTTTTTTCATTTTGCTCACAGATAGACATACGTTTCATGGATCTTCATCTTACATACATTTATGATTTGGATGTCACTGGTTTTATGGATCTTCATCTTACATGCATCTATGATTTGACAACATTTATAATTTTATATGTCTCTGTCATACAATCCTAGGTTTTCTATTTACTTCAGCTACAAATTACAATTTACATTTTACGTATGTCATGGATTTATCATTTATGTAATTTGTTTATGTATGTTAGCTTTAATTTGATGATGCTATAGGTGTTTAAGTTATATTCAATAAAGGGTGCATGAAATGAGTTTTAAATCGTTAAAATCTCTAAATTTCAAGGGTTTTTTCATTTTGCCGATTTGTAGCCAATTCATGGGTGATTCATAGATGATTCACGAGTCAAGGAGGCCTTGCCGATTCCGAGTTCCAGTTCTTTGATTCATACTCGTCATTGGTTGACAGAATTGCAAGTTTAGGCTAAATTTGCAAAGCAAAAACTTGTCTAGTGTGGGAAAACAAGATTTTCCACCAATATCATTACTTCGTAAAGGGATTTAGGATAAATGGCAAGTTTGAAAAAACAGTCAATAGCAGACACTGTAATATTTAACCTTTCCAGAGAAAATAACCCTTAATGTATTTAAAGCATTGAATTAGATATTCTGTTTAACATGAAGATCAATATCATCCTGTAAGCCTGTGATCCACTTCTCCCCTTTTTGAAAATGTTGATTGCAATAGACCCTGTAAGAATTTTGTTTATAAAAGCATGGGCAAAGCAGTGGAAGATATGAAAAAAAAAATCTTTAAGACAATCACAAGAAACTAGGGCATATTCTGCAAATTGCAGACCATCATAAAAGCATTTTAATTTTTAAATCATACTTTGAACTACATCCACAAGTATCCAGTGGAGGTGGTGGAATCAAGTGTGAGGGTTGGTGGTGGCTCAGAGGTAGGGTAAGGCAACACTCTCAAGTTCAAGAATCCCATGGGCTAATCAGTGAAAGCAAATCATGATAACAATTAGAGAGCTCATCATTAAATGAATGAACAGGATCTTGCACCTGAATAGAAAGCACAGTATGCATGGCATTGTATTAACTTTGTACATGAGAAGAGTGCAGAATATCATAAGTGGCTATGTGATCCTCACAGGATATTGTGGGATAACTGTTTTCTCTAGTCAAATATACCTTAAGTGTTACGAGTGAATTCCCAGAACAAGTGGCTGAGCTGCATAAAGGATGTCGTTCTGTATATGGATATCTCTACTTGGATAGGGCAGAGTTAGGAGGGAAGGGATGGTATGACTGACATATTATGCAGAGAATATGAACCTTAGACAGACAGTTCTGCTCTCCTCAGCCATAACAGAAATTGCGTATAAGTTGCAGAGAATAAAGGAACTGTATGCAAGATGAAACAGTTGCTCATACACTAGTGGTTCTTCATCTCCAAACAGTTCTAAATAGTATAATCAAGAAATAACAGTCCGTCCTGGCAGCTCCACCCCACAAGCACGGGATCAAGGGGTCATTGATGGTGTGAGAAATTTTATCAACAAAGAGATTCTGTAGAATTTTGATGCCTAATACAGAAGTGCTGCTGCCACCTAAAACGTAAGTATTCTGTACATTCAATAGATTGTTAATTAGACTCTGAATCAGCAGAATCCGTCATAAGGGTGATAAGGAAATAAAGGGAGGTTTATTTGACACAATGAATAAGTCGGTTTAAGTTGGTTTGTGAGAACAAAGACAATGATAAAATGAGATGACATCTTAACATTCTCACGCAACAAGAGAGAGTATTTGGCATGAGTGAAGGAAAAACTGAGAGGACTCAAACACATCAAACCACATGATAGCAGAGTTTCACTCCTCTTCCTATATTGTAAAGGCTTGCCTTCTAAATATACAATCATTTTTTATATAATTCTGCGTCTAATACAAAACAAAAATTCTATCATCCTTGAATCAATCTAGAATATACAGCGACCCAGAGCGACGTTGGTGTGGGAACCCTGAATTCAGGCCATTATTGATCATGAATCAAATTGTTTAGCATGATTCAATATTTAAAAGTTTAAATATTTCAGTATGCCCGTCAGAGCATTCTGTGATGATTTGTCAATACTCCGCTGCGTCAATTTGAGTGAATCATCATTGCCCCATTTTTCTCAAAAACATCCGAACACAAGAATGAAGTTCTCATAGAAAGAAGAATAAAAAAGCTCAAATATTGTAAACTCGCACTTACTAGGTACAGGCAACTGGCTGTCAGACAAAGTTCGGTGGTAGTCCTCATTATCTGAGGCGAAGAGATCTTCTGCTGTATCCTCTTCCATCTCGTTTGCATTATCCGCTTCTTCATCCCCACCGCTGTCGCCACCACTGCTACTCCCACTGCTGGCACTGACACCACTGCCAGCTCCACTACCAGCAACACTTGCACCTTCACCCTTACTCCCACTACCACTGCTATCTCCGCTTGCATCATCTGATTCATGCCCATCAGAAGATGAAGATGATGATTGCTCGCTATCTTCTACTTCACTCCCTGATTGCCCCTTCTTCCGGTCATCCTCTACTTCAGATATATCCACTTCCTCGTCTGATCGATCCATATTAATGCAGTTCAACAAATTCACTAGACCTTACAAAAGAATTAAATTATGAAACGCTATAGAAGTGTTTGAGTACAATAAAATCCAAGCTAAGCAAATAACAATTTCCTTGAGCCCAGACTTGTAACTCAATATTGTACAGAAGAAAAATAAATTAAACCCACACCTAAAAACACCCCTAGAACTCGTTTCCAACAAAACATATGGAAGGAGAAATATCTGATCGATAGTATATACCCACGTGCTGAAAAAAGGCCTATTTCTTAAGTAAAACCTACAAAATCTGTTCAGGTTACTTTCCCTTTTCTGCCTTACGGAATTAAATAGGGTTTTTTTGTCCTTTATCCACCTTTGGATTGTTTGTGAATTTGAATGAACGGAAATGTTAACGTGTTAAGGTAATGCATCGGATCGAAACAATCAGAGCTGTAAGACAATCAGCGCCCGAAGAATTGATACGCGCCCAGAATGCATCCCAAGTACTATATTTTAAGGAAATAAATCGCTGAAGAAACATTAATTGCACGCTAATCATGCACTTATTTTCCTTCTTTATCTTCGAAATGTAAATATCATCTCAATTCTCGAATAAGACCCAATTCTTAGTTGTGAAACATATGACTAACATTTAGGAGGTAGGAGGAGGGTGGAGGAATTGCAAAACATATGTCCCCATATGATAGAGGAATTGCAAAACATATGTCTACATATGACTAACATTTAGGAAGTAGGAGGAGGGTAGAATATTGGGTAATATGAGGGATAAAAATATTATGTACATGGGGGACTTTAACACCCTTCTTTACCCTTTAGAAAAGTTGGGGGAACAATGACTTCCTGGATAGCATACATATTCTCTTAGATTTTATGAACACCTATGATATCATGGATGTTGAACTACAGGGTAACCCCTTCACTTGGACCAATAACAAGAAGGGTAAGGATTTTATCCAAGTGAGATTGGATAGACTCCTGATTTCAAGGGACTGGCCACACCTCATCCCCTCCTCTCTTGTTAACCTTTCAAGAACCATCTCTGACCACTCTCTGATTATGTTCAATTGGGAGAATGGTATGGTGAGTGGGCCTAAACCTTTCAAATATGAAATTATGTGGCAATCTCTCCCAGACTTAAGAAATAAGGTGGAAGAATGGTGGAACATCAGGGTGGACGGGACTGCAATGTTTAGGCTTACCCAGAAACTAGATAATGTTAGGAGGAATGTTAAGGAATGGACAAAGAGATCTTTTGGGGATAGGTTTAAAATCAAAAGAGATATTGAAGAGGAACTTAAGAGGAACTTAAGAGGCAATAAGTTGTTATGGCAGTTGGGGACGATACGAAGGCTACCACCCAAGAGGAGGAGTGTTGCAGGGGGAGGTGGAAGGAAACTATTAACAATGAGGAGGTCTTCTGGAAGCAAAGATCCTGTATTTCTTGGCTTTCTAAAGGTGACAGGAATACCTCTTTCTTCTATAGATCAGCTTCAAAACACAAAAAAAGAAACACCATTACCTCCCTTGAAGAGGAGGGAGGAAGGGCCTGGAAGGAGCAGGAGGATATGGAAAAACATGTGGTTGAGTTATTCATGGATGCCTACCAAAGGGAGGACAAGAGGAACAATGATATAATTAGGAGAAGTATGCTCAATACCATCCCAATTGTGTTGGGAAATGAGGATAATGATAAGCTAAGGAAGAAAGTCTCAAAAGAAGAGGTGATGAAAGTTGTGTTTTCTATAAAGGTCTTTAAGGCTCTGGGCCCTAATGACTTCCCACCGGCCTTCTTTCAGCATTTCTGGGAAGTCATTAAAAATGAGCTAGTTTAGGCCACTAGGGACATGACCAGAACTAGAAAAATGCTAAGAAGGATTAATGAAACCTTTATTGCTCTCGTGCCTAAGACCCAGACACCCAAAAACATAAGGGATTTTAGACCAATCAGTCTTTGCAATACCATTTATAAAGTTTTCTCCAAGGTGTTGGTCAATAGGATTAAACCTTTCCTAGAAATGGTTATCGGGGGCCCACAGAAGGGATTTGTCAGATCGACAAATTCTGGATGTTGTCATTACCACCCATGAAATCATTCACTCCATGGAAAAAAGTAGACAGCTGAGAATGATCCTCAAATCAGATATTTCAAAGGCCTATGATGGAGTCAGTTGGACCATCCTTTATGATGAATGAGAATAGGTGGGGTTTAGAAAGGACATTGTGAATGTCATAAGAAATATGGCGGAAACTGCACAATTTGAGGTGTTGCTCAATGGGACCCCTTGGGGTAACTTTCAAGCTGGCCAAGGCCTGAGACAAGGTGACCCTCTATCCCATTACCTTTTCATTATGGTGGCTAAAGTGTTCGGAAGGTCAATTTGCAAGTTGGCAGAGTCAGGCGACATAAAAGGTATCCAACCTGCTACTTCACTACCTCTTGAGGTTATACAACAATTCGTGGATGACACTTTCCTATTTGGTGAATCATCTATCCAGGAGGCTAGAGCTTGGATAAATCTACTCACTAACTATGAGGATTGTTCAAGTCAACAAATTAACCTGGTTAAAAGTAAGGTCTACTTTTTTAACACTCTTGAAGTCTTGTAGGTTAAGATAAAAAATATCTTGGGATGTCACTCTGCAATCCTCTCGGACACCTACCTGGGTCTCCCCCCAACGATCAAGGATGTTTCCACCACTTTTTGGAAAACTATTCTAGAAAGGATGCATAAAAAGCTAGTTGGGTAGAAACGTAAATATTGAGCAATGCAAGGAAATTCCAACTATTGGTGGTGGCTCTACAAGGTATACCTATCTACTTTCTTTCCATGTTCAAGATTAATCAGAGTATGGCTGAAAAACTCGAAAAACTACAAAGGAACTTCCTATGGTCTGGTACGGAGGAGAGAAATAAGTTGAACCTTCTTAATTGGGAGATTGTTTGTAAACCCAAAGAGAATGGGGGGTTAGGAATAAGAAGAATTGTTTATTTGAATAAAACTTTGCTCACCAAAATGGGGTGGAGATTGTTAGAAAACAAGACTAGGTAGGGGAGAATCATGAGGGCTAAATACCTAGCCAACACCCATTTTAGGTATAATCTCCTCAATAATGACCTCCCAAGCGGCTCTAAGGTTTGGAATAGCATCCTTAAGAATAGGTCCCTTCTGAGGAAAGAGGTGAGATGGATGGTGGGAAATGGTAAAAGAATAAGATTATGGGAGGACAATTGGTTGTGAGGGGGGGGCACTAATCTACAGCAAGTTCAGTGGCCCACAAGAACCTTTATAAAGAATGGTGGGAGAGAAGGTGGTTGACTATATTGATGTCCAAAGGAAATGGAGACGCCCATCCACTATTAATATTCATAACAAAGAGGACCCCTTGGTTAAATAATTGGAGGAACTAATAAGCTACCACAAACTCCCCTTGCATTGTCAGCCTAATAAGGTGGTTTGGGATAGGAGGACCAATGGTCAATTCTTGGTTAATTTTGCCTACCACCTTATATTTGAAAAGGATCTGACCCTCATCAGCTAGGCAAAGATTTGGAATAGTCACTTGTTGCCAAAAGTCAATTTCTTTTGATGGACAGTCATGCATGGCATGATCTTAACAACTAACAACCTAAGGAGGAGAGGCATACCAATTACTAATAGATGATATCCCTACAAGGAGAAAGAGGGAAGAATAGAGCACCTTTTTCTTGAATGCCCCTGTACTTTAAGGGTATTGTCCTACATCTGGAGCAAATTCCCATTGGAATGGGTCATGAACAAAGGAATGGAACAATCTGTGGAGAACTGAAACTGTCCCTTCTACCACCCCCGACTCAAAATCATTTCGGATATCCTCCCCCCATAAATCATCTTTAAGACAAATGTCTTATATATAATATATATTATATATGTAATATAGTATATACAATATATATTATACATTATATATTATTATAAAATAATATATTACATATATGGTTAACATATTAATATTACATATATGCCTAAAGATGAGTTATACATATGGTTATTTATATAATTAATATATTAACTAATGATGATTAATTATAGAGACATGTCTCCTTCTCTCATATTTATGAGAATAATAGGGCCTCCAAGGAAGAAGAAAGGGGGGAGAAGGTAGTGGGAGAGATATTGAGGAAGCTGGTTATGAAGAATGTTATGGTGGCCAAGTACAAGTCCCTTAGGAACCCTCGAGCATGAAGAATGGGAAATTGCTGGAAATGGGAACATTCTCCCCAACTTCTAGCACTTTGACAACTCAAAAATTTTAGCAAGAAGAAGTACCCAGTGGATCCCTCCAACAATGTCTACTGTCAAGCTCAATTTTGATGGGGCGGTGAGAAAAGGTTTGGTGGTCGCTGGTGGTGTGCTATGAAACACTAGGGGAGAAGTGTTGTTTGCCTACTCGGCGAATATGGGATAGAGATCTAATAACATGGCGGAGGTTGCTGTCTTACTTTGGGGCCTTAAATTTGTCTTGAAGATGAAGGTTAGGAAATTAACCATAGAAGGTGATTCTAAACTCATCATTGACTCTGTCCAAGGGCATGCTCAACTGGGTTGGGTGTTTCATGGCATAATGGGGGACATTTAGCAATTCTTAACGACCCTTGATCAATATGAGTTACAACACACTTTCAAGGAAGGCAAGGTAGTGGCAAATGCTATGATAGGCTTGGGATTGAATTTGATAGCCTAAAAAGCTGGATAAGTACTAAAATGCTACCAAATTACATAAATTCCCTCATAAGCAGGGAAAGGACCCCTCTAAACTATGTTTGATGATTACCCAAATTTGGAGAACTTTCTTTTTTGGTGGCTTTCCTAATAAAATGATGGTTATGATCATCTTAAATATGGCAAGACATTTAGCAAGGATTAATAATGTGGATTGCATCATGAAAAGGCGCAAAAAAAGGAGGGAAATTAATAAACCTAACTTTAAAAAAAGAGCCATCATTTTTTTGTGATATGGGATGATTATAGAAAATGTCATCATTATTATCACTGTCAGATCATTAAGGTATGATCAAATCATTTACATTCTATGTAATAATGTTTTAAGATGGCCTAAATAGTCTGGATATTTTATCTCTACGAAGAATAAGGAAAAAGCCATTTTAACCACCATACACACCAATTTTAGCCTTACTTCTATGATTTATTGGGTAGTGTCTTTCTTGCAAATGAAAATTATCAAGCTCGTGGAAAGTGATATCATTGAGGAGCAAGTTCTCAAGGGTGGGGACCTTAATAGATTAGAGCCCACAAAGATGGAGGGTTTGTCCAAAAGACAAGCCACCTAGATAATGTTGAAAGAAGGGGGGTTTATCTCATACATCTAGGCCATAACTGGCTATGACAAGAATTGTTCTCAACAATTCATCAATAGCTGGAAGGATAGAAGGGTCACTATCAATGGTATCACCTTCCAGATGAACAAGGAGACCATAGCTATGGCAAAATGCCTTGACATAACTGGTAAGAAGTGGCAGAAGATCACGAAGGTGATGGATGAAGCTAGTCTGTCTAGTTTTTCTGAGGTGATGAAGCCCTAGACAGGTATCGTGGTGGTTTTCAAAGTGATAAGTTACTAGAGCCCTGAGATGATGTGTGCCTGGTCATAATGAAGTATCTTACCCTGGAAGGTAGATGTGATGTGTATTATTTTTACCATTTCCCTTTGCTTAATCACTTTCGTAATAGGGAGTTAGTCTATATTCCCTTTTTTTGTATGCATGCCCTAGAAGAGACGGTTATGGATGTCAGGGAGAAAAAGAAGAAAGGAGCTTATTTTATCATTTTGTACCAAGGGCTTAGGTTCTATTTATTTCAGCTCTACTAGAGTTATAGCCATTGATAATTTCCTTGCCACTAGTGCCCCCCTTCATCTTGAGTTTGTGGGTGATAGCTATGCCCCTACTCCACAACCATCTCCATGCCAAACCCCAATCAAGAGTAGGAAAAACAAAACCTTGGTTTTGGAGTCAACTACCAATAAAAAAGTTAGAATTGAAAAGAGGGTGGAAGTGGAGACTGGGGACTCAAATGATAAGTGTTGTGGGGACAAAAGAAAATTGGGTAGGCTTGCTAAGACCAATGGTAGATTTAAACAAATGGCCAGATGCTCTCAGGAAGAGGAGAAGGAAGGTTCAAAGGAGAGTGCTAAAGCCTTGGGGGATGACAAGGAGAAGTTGAAGGAGGATACTGATAATAAAGAGGAGGAGAAATGGGATGACATTGTGGATGGTACATGGGATTTTGAGGCAGAAAACCCTACCAAGGACCCTTCCCAAGACCCCACCCTTATTTCTGCCACTTTCACCGTGTTATCTATTGCTAACCAGACATACAACAAGGTTGACAAAGCCTCCCTTGACACTATTCATTCCCCTATTAGGCCTAATGGTCTGAAAATCTTAAGGGCTCCCACTAACAATCTGGATGTGCAGGATAAGAGGAAGTCCCCTAGGAATTGCAACACAGAACTAAAGATTGGTACAGTGGAGGAGGTGCTTGTTACTCCCATAGACATCCAGGATCTGAAGGACTAGTGCCAAGCATTGGAGGAAGGGTTCTGTAATATCCCTAATTTTGACATATATAATATCAAGATATAAGAATAAATAAATAAATATCATAATAAACCAATAAGGTTATAATATTATCACATTTGAATATAAGCACTATTAATAACTAATGATAATAAATTGATTAATAATTAATCAATATAATTAATGGTATGATTGTTAATATAAAATGATAATACAATATGAATATATATAAAAATAAAAATAAAATTAATATTTTAAATAACATAAATATTAATAACAATATATGATGTAATATAATATAACTCTTATAAATTATATTATAAGTATCCTTATCATAAGCTATAAATACTTTTCAATTAAATATAATATGGCTCTTATAAATTATATTAATAGCCATAGATAACATAGATCTAATTAACATGCATAACTAAAGCAATATAATGCATTCAATAAACTATTGATAAAATATAAATTGGGAGGTGTCCGCTCATTCGCATCTATCCTAGCTGAGTCTAGCATTATTTAAGGGTGAGGGAGGACTTCGAAGGAAACAAAAAGGGAGATGGGATATAAAAGAAGCATCAATAGCAAACATATACACTGATCCGCATCACCCACACCAAATCTGATTAGGCTCTGCATATCTCCAACGGACTTCACATTGAGGTTACTAACTGTGTATTGTATCACATGGCATTGGACGTCAGCAATTGCACACTTCAGAACATACACAGAACAACATATATCTGAATCACACTCCACATTGGCATTAGTTAAAAGGAACCAAGGTATAAACAAACATAGGGAAGGGTGGTAGAACACGTGCATTGGTAACGTGGAGGAAGGAACATCACCCAGTCAATGATAATATAGCGCAGTCAACTGTGATATAAGCCCGCGCATCAAAGTGACATAAGCATTAAACAATCCATAGTCAGTCGTGCGCCAGACCAGCAACTTTGGATAGTACGTAGGTACAAAGCTACGTCAGTAACGTCGATCATTCTTCATGGTTCATAATTATACCCAATGCAATAATCAAATTCATTATTATTGTTTCAGTTTAGTCGAAAGGGGAGAAATATTAAAGTTGACTCAACTACTAATAAAAGAAGAACATTAAATGATTACAATAAGAAGAGCCTTCGAATTATAATTTATCTCACATACAAATTATCAATATATACATATGCATACTATTTAAAAGATTGGAATTTCATTAAGGATAATTACAAATTTCATATAATAAATGAATATTTGAAGCCTTTAAACTCGAATCAAGAGCAACTTAGGTTATAGCCATAAAAGGGACATTACAGGTTCACCCTCTTCTCCAAATTTTCCTTGAAGGTGACACATGCAGCGATGACCATCCTCTAGTTGTTGACTTACAAGAAGGAGGATGAAGGCTTGGGTAAAGATGATTTGAAACTCCTATATAATTTCCTTGTGGAGGACTAGGCTAAGGTTCTGTTGCCTGGGAAAGGCAAGAAGAAAGATGACAGTTAGTGGTCTTTCTAGTGCCTGGTGTTTTTTGGTTATTAGTTGGTAGTTTCTTTCCATCTAGTTTTGATGGTTTTGGATTTTCGATGAAACTTGGGTTTTGGCTGTGGGTGGTATGATGCATTGACCACCTGCATGCCTTTTGTTAATCTGTTAAACTTTGTTAGTTTTAAGAACGTGAACTCTAGTACCTTTATTTTACTGTTGATTTTGATGTAAAGCATTAAGGGAACTATTTGGTTTTTAGTTGTTTCTTGCTGGTAGTTACACCACTGTTGTTTTGGCCTAGTCTCCTAGTTTTGGTTGCTTTTATATCAAAAATATTTAGGAGGTTAAAATGATTTTCTCATATAGAAGTTTTCATCTGATGTAGTATAAGTTATCTTGGATTTTTTTAATTGACAGTTATAGTGGATCACTTTTAATAATAAAAACTATGTTCTTAGAATATTTGTTGGTGTTGATCATAAATTATTTATAAGAAGAAAAAAAATATAAATATATATTTTTAATTTATTTGAAGTGTTGATATTTTATTATTATTTAATTTGATAATAAATATTTTAATTATTTCAATTTTCTCTTTGCTAAAAATTTTTTTAAAAGAAGTTGTTGCTAAATTACTTATATGTTTGATTTAGATGTCTCTAAAATACATGCAATCTAAAATAATATTTATCTTATTTCTTCTATCTTGGATGTGCAAAAGACACATGTTCTAACTTCTCAAATTTCTCTTGCTATTTTTTATTAATTTATTTCACCCCAGTGTAATGCAAGATAGCCCTCAACTAATCAATGAGAATCTTTCACCTTGAGGTATATTGATCTCTAAATAGGTATTTTGTTTTTTATTAAAGGTAAAGCAAGTTTTGAAGGGGTCGTGGAACCCAGTACAAATAGATATTTGACAAGATCCAAAACTCAACTTCACTAGCTACAAAAGATTGAACATATACCAACAACAACCCAACAATCACCTAACCAACAACGTGTGGAAATTTTTTTAACATTAATGTTTTGAATCATTCTATGCGATCCATCATTAGGATGCAAGAGAGTATAAGGAGAAGAAAGATGATTGGATCATAGAGTGTGATATGAAAATATTGATGTGCTAAACAAATCTCACACAATCGAAATGGAGAAACTACTTAGCATTATTCAAATGGATTGTGGACAACTATTAGTTATAATTGAGTTGAGTTTTTTGAGGTAATAATTTTTTTGTTCATGTAACCTAATGGTCTTGTTAAACTTGTTTATAAACAAAAGTTTTACATTTGTAGCATTATTAGGGCGCTTATTCAAGTCAATGTTATCATTCATTCATCCACTTGTTTTTTTTTATTTTCAAAATATATATTATAATGATTATTAGAAGGGTGCATTTTTTTATTTATTTTTAAAAAGGATTTTTTTCGCATAAATGTATCATAATAATTAGTAAATAAGTATCATGTTTTTGGTAGAAGATACAATCATTTATCTAAGTCTAAAATGTTTTCACTTTCACACATCATTAGATGGTCTAAATATAATTTATCTATTAATTTATTTGGTCAAACTCACAAGTACAAAACTAACCCCAAAACTTTGAAACTTAAACTTTAATTGTAACTATAAATGTGTTTCCATAATCCATCATATTAATTTTTTCTTATGGATTCAGATTGTGTATATTCTTTTTGAGCCAAAATTTTGGGTCACACTCTGTGAACCATCATCAGGGCAAGAGAGTAGTAGGAGATAATGTCAGGCCATATTTACATATCTTCTACTAGACTTCATTGTTCAATGTGAGTGTCAAATGTGTTATTTGTTTTTTGTATTATATGAAAGGACAAACACTCATTAGGCATTAGATCATTTATGAATCAATGGACGAGGTCTATTGCACCTCACATTATTATAAGCAAGAAATAATGCCAACATACACATATTCTAATAAATTTGCATGAATATTTGATATGTCTTCTATCCTTCTTCAATCATTGATTTGAATTCAAGTATTTCATATTAGGAGACATTTGTCTTTTCATAGGCCCCCAAAATTATTTTTCAATGATGCTAAACAATTATTCCATGTCTAGATATTAAGGTGAACATAAATATGTAATATAAATTTACAACCATATCAAATTCACAAATAGAGCATAAATATGTGTCCATAGAGTTCTGTTTCTTGTTATGGAAATGAACAAGACATCATACTATAGTTTTTCTAATGATAGTTATTGTTTAAAAGGGTACGAAGTATTCAACTAAAGGAAAAATAAAAAAATTTCATCTATAAAAAATAGTCTACCTCAAATAAATGAACTTAAATTTATTTATTTTATTGTCGTACAAATATAACAATATATTCATTTATGATTACAATTGTAACTTCGTAGTTTTTTCTTTATAATCGCTTGATTAATTAAACTACCGTAGGGAGTTTACATGAGGTTTGATTAATTCAATTACATAAAACTTTAAACTAATTGTTTGAAGCCCTCTAAGAATTTTCTTATGGTTTTTAGCTTGTTTATATTTCTAATTTTTAGATATAAAATATTTCATGGCTACACCTTTATTTTATTTTATTTGATTGGCCACTCTTGCTTGCATTTTATTATTCTATCTTAATCATGGTTTGTACCGTTATTGTTCAATACATGTTTGATACCTACACTCTCACCTTTCATTATTATTATTTTTTATCATTTATCATGTATTTTTGTGAATCTTTGCATTTATCATTTATTCATTCATATCTTATTGGTATTAATATGGATGAGAATTGCTTTGATACAATGTAAAAATTAACATAAATCAATAAGATCTAGAGTTTAATGATTATCGAGAGAGAGAGAGAGAGAGAGAGAGAGAGAGAGAGAGAGAGAGAGAGAGAGAGAGTTATATTCTTACTAATATTATTAATTCAAATCAATAATAATGAATTATTTTAATTTAATTGTATGACTCAAGTGGAAATTATTTTACAATGTAATTGTACCCTCTGACATAGTCAAGGTAATAAGAGACTATGATAAGGAGTTGATAAGCTATCATCCACACAAGGTGGAACCACATGTCCACCAAAGGTGGATCATCCTCCATTATGCAACGAAGTATGTCTAGTATGTGGATGATGATAATATGATAAGTGCACGAAAGGTGGATGTAACACATAAAGTGGAATGTGATACAACTATAACCACCTAAAGTGGAATTTCCCTTACACAATGTGTTAATGTATGTGCAAACTCATAAGCGTCTTATATACAAACTATTGTGTACTAAATTATCCAAAGAAACTTATGTAAGGGGTAATTAAGAACATTTAATTTCACCAACATCCTCTCTCCCCAAGAGAAACTAAGGTGAATATATTTCAAATCAATGAAAGGTAGATCCCATCTACTAGGCCATGATAGGTACCCCCACACAATGTACAAATGCAAGTTCAATGTAATATATTGTAAAGAGAAGAAAGGGAGATAACATATGAGACAAAAATACCCCCAAAAAGAGAGATTAAAACACACAAGATGCATGGATGGATTTAGGACTCAAGACCCCTAAGCACAACATACATCATGTATATAAAGTCAAGTATCTCTTTATATAAAGGAAATAATAAAGTATGATACTCCCCCATAATGACCAATCTCCTACAAATATGGTAAGTACTTGAAGACAAAAACATAGTCTAATGCCTACAAACAATAGTTCTCCCCTTGGGAAGATGATAGACCAGGTAAAAATGCAAGACTTTCTATTTTGGATGGGAATTGGTAAGTGAAATCCATATGAATTATGATGTTGTTCTTGATAATATTTTATCATTTGTTTCTATGTTCTTGGATGATGTAAATGCCATGAATTAACCAAAAACATACCCAATCTATTAGCCCAAATAAGGAAAACATGACTAAGAGGGGGGATGAATCAGTTGTGGCAAATGTTAGCTTAAAACCTCTAAAAAAAAAGATTAGAATGATAAACAATAAAAGAAAAATCCTCAACACATAACACAAGAACACTAGATTTGTTCTTGAGAAAATTCATTAAGAAAAACCTCAGTGGGAATCTTACCCCCAAGATAATGTGCTATACTATAAGTATTGCCTAGTCAAGAGCATAGAAATAGAGAAAAAAAGGTGCACATACACCCAAAGGCTTATAACCAATTCAAAAAGGTGCACTGCCCAAAGAACACTAATCACATTACAACCTCAGATCTGACCCTTGGATAGGTCATCAATCTAATTACAACTATATCAGGATGTACAAGTAGATCATTATGATTGAACTGAAAACTAGCATCTTTAATGCCTTTACAACTCAAATGAAGTACAATTATTTTATTATATCATCCATATATACTCCACACATGTACATTCCTTACACATTCCTTACATCCTCACAATTATAAAATGATCTATCACTTATACTGGTTATAGAGAATAAACATGTTAACATTACAAGACACCAAGAGAGAGGGAGGAATCAATGTTTTTCAAAATCTTAGATACTTCAATAATTTCCACAATCTATAGCATTCAAAGAAAATAACAATATAACAACAACACAACAACATAAATTAAACATCCATGCATAAAACACTTAGGCACAAGTATTTTTTCTCGTAGAAACCCTTGGTTAGAGGGGTAACATGTAGTGGAAATTAGTACCCACAATATCTCACTATTGGAGTAGTAAGTTTTCATGTTGGGAGAATTACATCCACCTAGTTAAGGGTCAACCTAGTTAAGGGTATTCATCCATGTTAAGAACTTTATATAAGATTTGTTAGGATATAATCAATTAAGGCATTTTAGAGCTCCTTCTAAGCATCACCTAGTTAAATGTTTTGATCTTTAGACCTATTAGGATCCTACAGGCCCAGTTTGGAGTGACCTTGTTAGAGGATTTCTCTTTTCAACATGTTACAATCAACAAGTAATGGTTGATCTAAAAGTTTCACTTAATGCATGACAAATCCAAAAAGCTCTTGATCAATGTTATGCTCTAGATTTCTTCTAACATGCTTAACTACATCCAAAAAATCACATCAACAATTCATTCACATATTTTGCACTTAAATCTTTCAATCATGTTTATATTATTCTTAAGTTGGTGGAGTAACCATATGTTGGCAATATGGCTAAGTAGGATAAGTTTATATAGTGATTGGGTTGTCATTTATGGCAACATATATCCTATGTAAAGAAGGCACAATATACAAATAAGAATTCCACAGTGAGACATGAAAATTGTCTAAGTGTCAAATAGTTATCCGGTAAAGCAGGAATAGTTTTGATGTGTACCTGGATTATAAAGTGATATTTTACACATGCACAGTTAGGGACATACAATACAATATGTGAAGATGACATGACTAAGTGCGCAAGTCTGTACAGATAATACAAAAGGAGTTATGCAATAAACACCAGTAAAGGCAGTGAACATAGCAGAACATAACATATTAGGAATTGGGTAATTACAGCTTAACGAATTATTTTGTGTATGAAATAATTATTTAACTAATTAGGGATGACATCCTAGATGTTAACCCTAAGTTAGAAAGAGTTAATTTTGTATTTATCCAAGCATGTGAAAGTTTGAAGGCCGACTGGGCAGATTTTATAAATTGTAAAGGTATAAAGGAAAAATTCTATTATGCAAAGAAATGTGTGAGTGATATGTGAAGTGACATTCAAACTATATAATGTGAATTCTAATGTATGATTATAGGTATGTAAAGAGTAGCAAAGGAAAGATCGGTTATTGAAGATATTAGTATTGTAAAGAGGTTTTTGTATCTATCTCATTTTTGTATCACAAAGCTATATTGTATAATTGTATGTTTGGGAAGCAGGCTTATCTTGCATGCATTGTAATTATAATACCAACTCCTAATAGGGTTGAGGATTTTAAAATGGACCATTCCTCTAACACAGACTAAGACATTATATGTAATTCATAAACTCCTAACAGGGTCAACATCCTTAACATGATACTTTTGTTTAGTGGATGATTTTGTGGGTACCATCCCCATCAGGGTTTTCCCTTGGCCATGGTTTCCCTAGTTAAACAAAAATGGTATATTGAGTTCTTTTTGTGTATGGTTACTATTACAATTCAACACTATTAGTTTACTTTCATATGCATGTTATAAAGTAATTAACAATATTTAATTTTGGACAAAAGTTTGTAGAATATTGATTCAACTCCCCACCCCCCTCTTAGTATTTTCTATTTCTAACAACTGGTGTCAGAGCCATGTTACTCTAAAGAGGCTTAATAGCTTGAGTAAGATCCCTATGAATATGGAATAGTTACAGAGGAATATTGAAGAAGCCCTTGAGTAGGTTGATCTTCTTATATCCAAAGAAAGAGATAACCTGCAAGAAAGGTATGAAGATGAAAAAGACTACATTGGGAAATTGAAAGAAAAGATTGATCATCTCAAATAAAGAAAGGAACTTAGAGAACAAACAAAAGATAGCAATGAGGTAGCAACCTTAAAGAAAGAAAATGAGATTTTGAAACATGAGTTGAAGATTGTTGAACTAAAGTTAAGTATGAAGAAAGACGATAGCAAGATCGAGTCAAATCTGAAATCTAAAAATGTAAATCTAAGATCCCATCTTACAAAAGTGACATTTGAACTTGATTATGTTAATATAGAGTATGCAGAACTTGAGAAATACAACACCATTGTGAAAGGAGAGTTAACTTAGGTTAAGCAACAATTAGAAAAGTTATATTCTAGTAGTGAGAAAATTGATGAGCAACTATATTATCAAAGACCTTCTTATGATAAGACTGGTCTTCGATATTTCATTGGAAAAAAGTCAAAAAAGAAATCTAAAGCAAGAAAGGAATCGGATCCAGCTATTGAAACCCCTAAACCTAAGAAGAATGATCAAAATGAGTTTGAACCAAGTTAAACTAAAGATGCACCTAAAGAAGTTGAATATGTAAGTCAACCTGAGAAACTTGATGAACCTAAGTAAATAGAGCAAGTTGAACCACCTAAAGAGGTAATGCATGAATTCAAAGGTATATGCTTTCTATGTAATGAATTTGGTCATATGAAGAGAGATTGTACAAGTAAGTCATTCAAACCTATTACAAGTTTTTATTATTATAATCGACATGGTTTTGGTCATAAGGCAGTCGATTGTAAGAAACCTAAGTTTGATAGTAATAATAGTAATAGTAGAATGTTTAGAGATACTAACAATGAAAGAAGAAATCCTCAAGTAGATCTAGTGAAGGAGATGGACCTAATGGAACAAGGAGTTGTTAGAGTAAAAGGTTAATCTAAGTTAATTTATTAAATTACCTTTACTCCCTTCTTAAGATTTCACTTTAGGCACCTTGTATTTCCATTTAATAATTAATTAGTAATTATTAAATGTCATTTACTAATTAATTAGTAATTATTAAATGTCATTTACTAATTAATTAGTAATTGTTAAATATCATTTACCTCTTAGGGTTCCACTTTTAGGGTTTTGATCTCTTTCATAAGGATTGATTGGTTACAAATTCATTCATTCTATTTTGTACAAGTAAATTCAATCTTCTTGTTTATCAAGCAAACCCTTCTCTCTCTACCTTTATTTCTTCCTTGTAATAGATTATTTCCATGTAGGATATCCAAGGATCTATGAATTTGTTCATCATCAAATTCTACATGGTATTAGAGCCTTGCCTGTGACTGCCTGTTCTTGTTTGAAGAAAAAGAAGAATGAGGGTTTGACAAAACAAACTGACATTTTAAAGGGTTTTTTCTATGAAAATAGGGGGTTCTCTAATTTTTGGAGCACTTTGAGGCCAAAAAAACCTCATGGTTGGATTTAGAAGGTGTCAAAACCCCCATTTTCATATCAACTTTGTCAATTTTGGACAACGTTGACTTAGGAGGAAAAAAAATTGTATAACAAGGTCGTATGATCTTTGCACGCACTTCAAGATAAGAAAAATAAAATTAAAAATTAAAAATTATGCTTTTTTCAATTGCCAGTGGTTAACAAAAATGTCGCAATGACCTTATATGATCATCCTGACCACTCCGGCCATCAACCTGTTGGTCACTCTCGCTCCATCGTGGCTCTACCCACCCACCACTGTTACTTGGCCACCAAGTCGTCACCACCTAAGCACTACTACCAAGCCATCACCACACCTACTATCCAACCCTCAGTCATGTGGGGGGGCCAAGGATCAAATCTTTAACTGTTGGTAAGTTTTTTGGGTTTTTTGCAAAAAACATTTTCTATACGAAGGACCTATCAATTTTTTGCCTCTAACTTGAGAATAACGAGGTTATTTTTTGATTTGAAATAAGTGCCAAAAATATTATTTAGAAAGGGATACAATGGTGCAAGTAGTTTTTGGCATTTTTTCCAGTTTGGTACCTATTATTGCTCTTGAAGTTTGATGATGCCTTCAATCTTCTGGGGGGCATAACTTGTTCATTATAGCTCTATTTTTCAATCCAAAAAATATCAAAAAGATCTTTTAGAGCCCTATCCATATTCTCTACTATTTTCATTAGTATTTCTCAAAGGTACATTTTATACTCAAATAGAAGTTTTTTTGCTCTTTTCTTATTTATGCATTCCTTCTAGCAGCTGGGGTTCGGTTCTTTGTATTGTGGGGAGTGTTTTGTAATATTGTTTTTGTTATTTACATCAGTAAACCATAACATTTTTCAAAAAACAATCCAAAACCTTCTAAAACAATGGCCAAGGCTTTCTTCTTTTCTAGAACTTCTAACCCCTCATAACTATCACACATGGAAGACCTTGATGACACGACTTCTCCAATCAAAATGGTTGTGGTCTTGTTTAGATACAGTGCAACTAGTATTTTAGAGTCAATATCAGACTTTGCACCATAGGAACAAGATGGATGAGGAAATGTGGTTGATTTCTTTATAGGTATCTGACAATCTATAGTTTCATCTTGATGGGTGCGATACCCCTCTAGTTATGTGGACCAAGCTTGAACACTTGTTTGATACAATGAATGAGGTCAAGGCACTTCAGATTGAGGCAAAGCTTACCTCGCTCGTACCAAATTATTTTGCTTCCATTGAGGACATCTTGATGAATTTAAATCAACATATGTCTTTATTATGGGATTGTGGGAAAACCAAGACTAACACTAACTACATCTATCTGATTCTTTCTAAGCTTTGTGGAAACTTTCAAATTTTTTCTTCTACCTTCTATTGCAACAAAGATGTTCTGGGTAATAGATTTACCATGCCATCCTTTGAGGTTTTTTGTGATTTTTTGACTTGAGAGAAGGCTAAGCTCTCTCAGTGGAATTCTCTCACAGGCTCATAGACTTATGCATTGACAACTCGACCATCTTTAGGGACGAAAGAGAAGACACAAAAATCTCATTCTAGAGAGTCTCAAATTTATTCTAGCACTCATAATTCATCAGGGCCACCTCCTCCTAAGGGGGGTAAACCAAAGCCAAAAAAACCAAAGTGTGCTTGTTGTAATAAGCCTAATCATGATGAGTCACATTGCTATGAGAAGAAGTTAGATGGCTATGCCAAATAGGTTTTAGACTTGACTACTCTCCTTTAGAAGAGCAACATTGATATTCCTTCTACTTCTCATAGATCATCTTCATCATCATCATTTTAGTTAGATGGTAAAGATATAGGAAAGGGTTATGCACTATGTGCAACTGCTACTCCACCCTTTTCTAAATAGTTACTAGATTAAGCGCTTCACACCATATGGCATCTTCTCAAGATTTGTTCTCTTCTTTTGAGGCTTCTCCTACTGCACATATTTTGATGGGGAACAACACTGTTATGACTGTATGTGGGAAATTTTATATTGAAATTGATGATGGTACATTTCATGATGTACTTTGTGTTCCATGTTTTTCCTCTAACCTTCTCTCTATCTATTAGATTACACATAGTGGGACGGGGAAGACAGTCGAGTTTGCACAAGATTCAATGCACATCAAAGATAGTGAGACATGCAATATTTTTGCTATAGGGATTATTGATCACTCTTCCTGACTATATTCCTTCTCTCATTTTGGTCCACCATCTCCACTATCAGAGACTCACTCTGCTTCTTCACGAGAGACTACTGAGGTGAAGTCAAGTCGCTTGAACTTATGTGTTCTTCTTGAGACTAGTGTTGTGACTTGTACACCTCCACCTTCTATTTAGATTCCATCTCTTGCACAAGATTACTCTTCAACATTGCCTACTATTGTAGCTCCAATCATTGAGCCACCTATTGTAGTTGTTGAGGATATATTTGATTAGAATTGACTAACATATTATATTAAATCATACCTTTTAATTATTTTGATCTCTATTCAATTGCAAATACTTTTCAATTTTTTTGAATTGTCCATTCAATTTCTAATGAAGATGTAGATGAAGTGACTTTTCAACTTCCATGAAGGTTTGTAAATAGGCCAAAGATGAGTTGAACAACAAAAGGATATGGATGTACATCTCGTTTGCTGAGATTTCCAATTTGTATCAGATCTTATATATGGAGTTCATGGGTAGACATCTCAACCATGGTATTTCCCAACTTCTACAGAGTTCGTGGACATACATCTCATTCATGGAATGGCCCAAAATTTATGAGCTCGAACACACAACTCCTCCACAAGTTTGTCCAAATTTGATTGATTTGTAGGCATACATCTCACTTATGAGATTGTCCACAATTGTATGAAATTTTATCTAATATTATGAATAAATTGAATTCTTGATATTGTTTATTATATGTTTACTGATCACGTTTTTCCCTATTCTAAGGGTGGGAAAAGCACTGTAGATAATTGTTAAGTTTTGCAGGCTACAACAAATCGGGCCATTGTTTAATTATGACATGAGGTGTGAGGTTGAGATAATGAAGAACCTGCCTCACCATCCCAATATTGTGCATCTCAAGGCTACCTACAAGGATGACCATGCCATGTATTTGGTCATGGAGCTTTTTCTAGAGGCCATTATACTAGGCAAGTTGTCGTGGAGGTTACTAAGATGATTATTGAAGTGGTTCAGCTATGCCACAAGCATGGGGTGATACATAAGGATATAAAGCTGAAAAAAACTTCTTATTTTCTAACAAGAAGGAACTTTCTCCTTTGAAGGCCATTGATTTTAAACATTGTATTTTTCAAATCTGGTGATCAATTTACTATAATTGTTAGTAGTCCTTGCTACATGGCTCCTGAGGTTTTGAAGCATCATTATGAACTAGAGGTGAATTTGCAGAGCTAAAAATAATGCATTTTCATACACTTACAAAGCCACATGTGATTGGATAGGTTTCCAATGGTTACAAAAAGGACTTGAATTAATATATTGCATAACGCTCACTTTCAGGCTACATGGTAGAATCATTATTGAGTATATATCTCGTAAAATGTGATAAGACAATGGGGCCCATTGCCTTGTAAGAGGGGAGGAATGATTAGAATTGATTGACATATTAGGTTAAACCAAATCTTTTAATTAATTATTATCTCTATTCAATTGCAATGACTTTTCAATTTTTTTGAATTGTCCATTCAATTTCTAATGAAGATTTAGATGAAGTGACTTTTCAACTTCCATGAAGATGTATAAAGAGGCTCAAGATGAATTGAATAATAGAAGGATATGGACATACATCTCATTTGTTGAGATTACCAATTTGTATAAGATCTTATATACAAAGTTCATGGGCAGACATCTCAGCTACAGGATTGCCCAACTCCTATAGATTTCATGGGCATACATCTCATTCGTGGGATAGCCCAACTTTTATGAGCTCAGACACACAAGTCCTCCATGATTTTTTCCAAATTTGATTGATTTGCAGGTATACATCTCACTTACAAGATTGTCCACAATTGTATGAAATTTTATTTAATATTATGAATAAATTGAATTCTTGATATTGTTTTTATGTGTTTACAATACCATTATTTGTTTCTTTGGTATTGTCCTTTGAACTGACAAAATGATTTAGATCAATATCAAAGGACACACATCTCCTCTCAGATGACAGATTCAACACACCTATTATCCCACCTCCACTGGAGATTCTCATGATTTCCCCTTTAAGCATCAACTAGGACTTCCACCTGCACCTTACATACATGGGTTTTTTCATCCTTGTCCACTACCTTTGTTTCCTTCATATTGGAGCCACATTGGTATGTTCATCAACACAGGAGTTCTACCATTCTAGGGGGGCTATGGAATCTCAAGCTTCTATCATGGGGGCTTTCATTGTACTTATGGTCTTGAGAGATTCTCTTGAGATGTTTCATTTGTGCATCCTTTTCTATCTCTTTTTGGAGTAGGGTTTTTCCCTATGGGTTTCTCTATTTCTCCATTTCATAGTGATTTGATTATGATTGGGTACCTCATCAAGCCTTGTTTCCAGGACCCAAGTTTTCTTTCAATGTTGTAGTTTCCTTGCATTGTTTGTAGTTGAATTTTTGTTCATCTTGGGGCGGGGGGGGGGGGGGGGGGGTGTGGTTGTTAGAGTAAAAGGTTATTTTAATTTCATTTATTAAATTACCTTTACTCATTTCTTAAGTTTTCACTTTATGCACCTTGCATTTCCATTTAATAAGCAATTAGTAATTATTAAATATCATTTACCTCCTAGGGTTTCTCTTTTAAAATTTTGATCTCCTTCATAAGGATTGTTTGGTTATAAATTCATTCATTCTATTTTGCACAAGTAAATTCAATCTTCTTGTTTATCAAGCCAACCCTTATCTCTATCTCTACCTTTCTTTCTTCCTTGTAATAGGTTATTTGCATGCAGGATATCCAAGGATCTATGAATTTGTTCATCATCAAATTCTATAAGAGTAACATTATATGTTACAAGTGTAACAACTTTGGACACATTACCATAAATTGCAGAGCACCAGTTAATCAGAATGTACCTAATTAGAGAAGGAGTACACCAGTGTGTCAATTATGCAACAATTCTAGTCACATAGCAAGATTTTGTAGAATGGATATGAGGAACTTCAACATGAATCCAAACTTTAGAAGAAACAAGAACAAGAACAACAAAAGGAATGATAACAACAACAATAGTCGGAAAGATGAATTGAGAGAACATGTTAAAGAATTCAAAGAAGTATTTGTGAAAGAAAAAGATCCATCAAGTTCACAAATAGTATTGGAAGAACAATATTTTGATGCACCTGATGAAAGATTGAAGTCAACTATTATATGTGATTCATCCTATTTGAATTAAGCACATTTCTATTGAAGATCGAGCATCATAAAAGGTATAACTAAGGCTAGAGATTGAGTTAAGAGTTGCAAAGTTAGAAAAAGGTAGAAAAGATCATGAGGGATTTATGGTTAAGTGTGCAAATAATTTGAAGATTACAAGAAGTCATATGAAAGAAATCGAGTTTACTGGTAATCAGGAAAAACTTTTACAGACTAAGTAGTTGAGAAAACAATGCAAAATTCAATTTGAAAATATTTAAGGGATGTGAACTAGATTACATGTACCATTCAATCGTGTCAAGAGTTAAGGAGCATTTGAGAGAAATTTGATAGTAAATTGAAGGGCGAATTGAAGATTTTTCTAGTGCAAAGTGAAGAAGCCCTAATTACATGTGAACCAGGTATTTTGAGAGTTTAATAGATGAATTTTCAAAGCATTTGAATCAAGAAATGGAGAAACCTACTATGTGTGATGTTAAGGAGAGGCCAAGATACAAATTCAAGAAGGACCCATTTGTATCCTTGATAGATGATCTTCTTGGAGCATTTTCACAAGTTCCACAAAACGTATTGCATGTTGAAGATATTAGATCATATATACATTGCAAGTTTGAAAGTATTGGTGATAATGACATCCATAAGGATTTTCATCCTGTGTGCAATGGAGATTTGTCATTGAAACAAGAGTTCACACATCTGAATGACCTAAATATTGTGAAGTATATGTTTTATACAAAGTTTGATAATCATGAGTGGAGTCAAATCATTTTGAGAAAAATTCACGAGTGAATGTTTTAGGTAGGAGAAATTCTAGTGTTGATTGACAATAACATGATCCATAAAGCTCACTGATCTATGCAATGAAGGCAATAACCCAGTGAATGTCAAGAGTGTGAAGAAACTGACAGAGACCAACCTAAAGTCTAAGTCTGATGGAAGGAATATGCAGATAGAATTGATAAATGAGACTAATGTTAGGGTTATAAGCAAGATAATAGGATATAAGATGAATCACAGTTCAAGAGTCAACTCAGTACCTTCTAGATTCATCCATGCATCCTAATTAATGATTGTGATGAAAGAGAAAGTGAACATGGAGAATTGTATAGAAAAGATATCAAGAAGAAGGTTGAGAGAAAGATTGATATAATTATCAAAGAGACTAGCATGACTAGAGAATAATTTCAAGAGGCAATGAAATTTTCATGCAAATGAAGGCCACTGGTCAAATATAAGTATTGGCAGCTACACCTATAGTAGTAGTAAGACCAATAGAGGGAGTCACACTAGCTGGACCCTCTATACAGATTCCTAGTGCACCATATGTAGTAGTAGCACAAGTGCAACCTACTGTTGTACAACCATTCAGAAGAAGGATGAAGAGGAAGTCAAGATAATTGATGTAAAATTAGTTACTCCTTGAGGCATAAGAAAGTCAAAAAAGACTAACAAAGGTTAAGAATAAGATGAGTCACCTTCTAAATGGAGAAAAAGCAATTATCAAGTAGTTTAAGGAACAAAATAAAAACTCCATTGATGATTAAATCAAACGAGTTTAAAGAAGAAGAGGCAGAGGCCAAACCAATAGAGAAAGTTGTGATAGCAACAAAAACATCATCTGGGAAGAAGCCATGGAAGCCAAAGGTAGAAAACCTTAATGTTCAAATTATTGATAATGATAATTTTTTTTAGTTAAACAAATATTACAATGTGTACAGTAATTTAGAGAGAATACAATTAAAGAATGTGATAAAAAGAAACATGTGTTTGAATAATAAGAGGTTTGAGGACATTCATATAAAAATTTATCGAGACTTGTATAATAGACTTATAAATGAAAAAATGAGAGTTGTTGAAGAAGATAGAGGAATTAGGGAAAATCATATTAAAAACCTTCGCGAGGTAAATAGTGATGAGGACATGAGGAGAATAATGAAGGGTATTGAGCCCTTGTTAAGGAATAAGAGAAGATCAATCTTACTGATGGGTGGCAACTATGAGAAAGTAAACAAAGAGACACACCAAGCCATTGTTAAATTCATGACCTTTGTACCCAGTATTGCTAAACAAAGCATGGAATTAGGGGGAGCGAACCCTGTGTCTATTGAAAAGAGTGCACCCACACCAATAGTTGTAGAAGCCAAGGACACTAAGATGCTAGAATTATGATTGAATATCACAATTGGTATTGAAATCACGCAAGTGGAAAATGCACAAATAATAGTTAATGACAAGGAAGATCCTTTTAAGGATTATGGTACCAGTATTACTAGAATATCATTGGTTACTCCAACACTGATGAGGAAGAAGATGAAAAAGAAGAGAGAAGAAATAAAGAGGAAGAGGGGAAAAAAAGAAAAGAGAAAGAGAAAATAAAGGAGAAAGAAAGAAAGAAAAAGAGAGAATGAAGAAAAGGAAAGAAAAATAATTGAAGATGAAAAGAAGAAAGAAGAAGTAGAGAGAAAGAAGAAAGAAGACAAAGAAGAATAAGAGTGAAACTAAATACAAGAAAAATAGAAGAAGAAAAGAAAAAGAAAGAGGAAGAAGAAGAGAGAAGAAAAAAAGAAGAAAAGAGAAAACTTGAGTCTAAAAGGTTTGAGCATAATTGGAAGATTATAATACAGGAGTCAACATTCATACCACAATTGAAGCATGTTGTAATAGAGGTTGACAAAGTTGAATATCAACATGAGGCAGATATCTTGTTACCAACACCAGTAAAAGGAAAATTTCTATGATAACAGAGTTGGCTATTGCATCAAATGATGAAGATGATCAAAAGGGACTCTTATCATCCTTGAACAAACTGTTAGAGAAAAACAAGAATGTCAGGAATTTGGAGAAAACCTTGGACAAAGTGGTAGAGAAGTGACAAAAGACAGTCACGATTAAGGTAACAGAACAAGACTTGTAGTTAAGGAATTAAGGAGATGTTTAGAAGAAGGAAGAAAATTGTATGGATAGTGTACCATGTCATACAATTATTTAAAAAATATGAATGATTGGATAAGTGCGAGGTGAATGAACTTCAAAAATTGATAACAACATTAGCAGTGCAATAATATGATTGAATATCTTGAGGTCACGACATTCAAAGTTAATGATGATATTAGAATCATTCAACTTCATAAGGAAAGAGTGATCAAAATGTTCTCTTTACTTAGAGAACACTTGATAGCTAAGGTCAGTAATATACACAAGAAATTGGATGAATGCCTTGCAGTTAAGGCTTCATATGAGAAATTTTCCTATACAGACCTGAATGCAGTAGAAGTAGCCTCTTATGGCTTATGTGCACTTCTCAGCACAACAAAGGCAGTAAGAGATACATGTTAGAAAGAATTTGAGTTGTTAAAGACAAGTTTTTGCAGAGTGTCTTTCCAAAATTTCAAATTAATCAAAGGTAATATTTTTTTATTTTATATTTATATAGATTTTTCCACCTCTATCATTGATGTCAAAGGGGGTGAAGTATAAGGAAAATTGTATAGAGCATAATGCAAGGGAGAAGTATAAGGAAAATTGTATAGTGTGTTATGAAAGTGGGAGAAGTAGTATAAGGAAAGTTATATAATGTATATATAAGGGGAGTAGTAACTATTTTAATAGGAGAGATAAGGAAAGATGGTTATAAATATAATGATCTGTAGTTTTGAATTTTGAAGTTTTGAAAATTTTGTAAGGCCACAATTTTGAAAGTTTTGATCAACATTTTGGGACTTAGCCAATTTTCCCATATGTTGCCATCAATTCCAAAGGGGGAGATTGTTGGCAATATGGCTAAGTAGGATAATTTGATATAATGATTGGGTTTTCATTTATAGAAACATATATCTTATGTAAAGAAGGCACATTATACATCTAAGAATTCCATAGTTAGACATCAAAATTGTTTAAGTGTTAGATAGTTATCCAATAGAGTAGGAACAATTTTGATGTGTACAAATGATAGAGTGAAAATTTGCATGTTTTCAATTAGGGACAGATAGTACAGTATGTCAAGATGGTGTGACTAAGTGTGCAAGTTTGTACGAACAATACAGAGGGAGTTATGCAATAAACACCAGTAGAGGTAATGAACAAAGTAAAACAAAGCATATCAATAATTGGGTAATTACAGGTTAAAGAATTATTTTGTGTATGAAATAATTATCTAACTAATTAGGTATGACATCCTAGATGTTAAATCTAAGTTAGCAAGAGTTAATTTTGTATTTAGCCAAGCATGTGAAAGCTTGAAGGCCGACCAGGAAGATTTTATAAATTGTAAATGTATAAAGGAAAGATTGTATTATTATGCAAAGAAGTGTGTAAGTTTTAAGTGATATGTGAACTATATGATGTGAATTTTGATGTATGATTAGAGCTATGTGAAGAGCAACAAAGGAAAGATCAGATATTGAAGATATCAACATTATAAAGAGGGTTTTGTATCTATCTCATTTTTGTATCACAAAGCTATGTTGTATAATTGCATATTTGGGTAATGGGCTCATCTTGCATACATTTTATTTGTAATACCAACTCCTAAGAGGGTTGAAGCAACTCCTAACAAGTTTGAGGCTTTATAAGAGCCTAGTCCTCTAACAAGGATGAAGACACTATATGTAATGCATAGACTCCTAATAAGGTTAACATCTTTAACATGATACTTTTGTTTAGTGGATCATTTTGTGGGTACCATTTCCACTAGGGTCTTCCCTTGTCCATGGTTTTCCTAGTTAGCAGAATATGGTGTTACGAGTTCTCTTTGTGTATGGTTACTCTTATTGTTCACCACTGTTAGTTTACTTTCATATACATGTTATAAAGTAATTAACAATATTTAGTTTTGGAAAAAGTTTGTATAATTCTGATTCACCCCCCCTCGTACTATTTACCTATTTCTAAAAAGTGGTATCAGAGCCTAGTTACTCTGAAGAGGCTTAACAACTTGAGTAAGATCCCTATGAATATGGAACGGTTACAAAAGAATCTTGAAGAAGCCTTTGAGAAGATTGATCTTCTTACTGAAGAAAGAGATAACCTGAAAGAAAGGCATGAAGATGCAAAAGACTACATTGGGAAATTGAAAGACAAGATTGGTCATCTCAAATTGAGAAAGGAACTTAGAGAACAAACAAAAGACAATGATGTGGTAGCAACCTTAAAGAAAGAAAATGAAATTTTGAAACATGAGCTGAAGATTGTTGAACTAAAGCTAAGTATGAAGAAAGATGATAGCAAGATTGAGTCAGATTTGAAATCTAAAAATGCATATCTAAGATCCCATCTTACAAAAGTGACATCTAAACTTGATTCCATCAAGATAGAGCATGTAAAACTTGAGAAGTACAACACCATTGTGAAAGGAGAGTTAAATCAGGTTAAGCAATAATTAGAAAAATTATATTCTAGAAGTGATAAATTTGATGAGAAACTATATGATTAGAGACCTTCCTATGATAAGAGTGGTCTTAGATATTTCATTGGAGAAAATTCATCAAAGAAATCCAAAGCAAGAAAGGAATCAGATCTGGTTGTTGAAACCCCTAAGCCTAAGAAGAATGATCCGAATGAGTTTGAACCAAGTCAATCTAAAGATGCACCTAAAGACGTTGAATATGTAAGTCAACTTGAGAAACTTGATGAACCTGAGCAAACGAAAAAAGTTGAACCACCTAAAGAGGTAAGGTATGAATTCAAAGGTAGATGCTTTATATGTAATAAAGTTGGTCACATGAAGAGAGATTGTATAGCTAAGTCATTCAAACCTATTACTAATTTTTATTGTTATAATTGTCATGGTTTTGGTGATAAGGTAGTTGATTGTAAGAAACCTAAGTTTTATAGTAATAATAGAAATAGTAGAATGTTTAGAGATACTAATCTTGTAGGTAATGAAATAAGAAGATCCTCAAGCAAATCTAATGAAGGAGATAGACCTAATGGAACAAGGAGTAACATTGTATGTTACAAGTGTAACAACTTTGGACACATTGCTAGAAATTGTAGAGCACCAGTTAGTCATAATGGACCTAATCAGAGAAGGAGTAAACTAATGTGTCAGTTATGCAACAATTTTGGTCACCTGGCAAGATTTTGCAGAATGAATATGGGGAAATTCGACAAGAATCCAAACTTTAAAAGAAACAATAACAGGAACAATAGAAGGAATGACAACAACAACAATAGTCAAAAAGATGAACTGAGAGAACATGCTGAAGAATTCAAAGAAGTATTTATGAAAGAAAAAGATCCATCAAGTTCACAAACAATATTGGAAGAACAATATTTCGATGCACTTGATGAAATATTGAAGTCAACTATTATATGTGATTCATCCTATTAGAATTAAGAAAATTTCCATTGAAGATCGAGCATTAGAAATGTATAACTAAGGTCAAATATTGAGTTAAGAGTTGCAAAGTTAGCAAAAGGTAGAACAAATCATGAGGAAGTTATGGTTAAGTGCACAAACAATTTGAAGATTGTAGGAAGTTATACAAAAGAAATCAACTTTACTAGTAATGAAGAACAATTTTTACAGACTAAGTAGTTGAGCAATCGATGTGAAGTTCAATTTGAAAAGATTTAAGTGATGCGAACCAAATTACATGTACCATTTGATCATGTCAAGAGTTAAGGAGCATTTGAGAGAGATTTAGAAACAAATTGAAGGCAAATTGAAGAGTTTTCTAGTGCAAAATGAAGATGCCCTAATTACACATGAATGAGGTATTTTGCAAGTTTAACAATTGAATTTTTGAAGCATTTGAATCAAGAAATGGAGAAACCTATTGTATGTGATTTTAGTGAGAGGCCAAGGTACAAATTCAGAAAGCACCCATTTGTATGCTTAATAGATGATTCTCTTGGAGCATTTTTGCAAGTTTCACAAAATGTATTGCATGTTGAAGAAGTTAGATTGTATATACATTGTATGTTTGAAAGTATTGGTGATAGTGCCATCCATAAGGATTTGGAGCTTGTCTGCAATGAATTTTTTTTATTGAAACATGTGTTAGCACATCTGAATGACCTAAATATTATGAAGTATATATTTTATACAGAGTTTGATAATCATGAGTGGATTTAAATTATTTTGAGAAAAATTCATAAGGGGATGTTCTGGGTAGGAGACATTCCGGTGTGTGTTGACAATAATATGATCCATAAAGTTGATTGGTCTATGCAATGAAGGTAGTAACCTAGTGAATATCAAGAATGTGAAGAAACTAGTAGAGACCAACCTAAAGTTTAAGTTTGATGGAAGGAATATATATATGGATAAACCTGATAAATGAGACTGGTGTCAAGGTTATATGTAAAATAATAGGATATAAGATGAACCAAAATTCAAGAGTCAACTTAGTACCTACTAGATTCATCCATGCAAGCTACTTAATGACTGTGATGAAAGAGAAAGTGAACATGCCTTTTGTAGATTTTTGGCTAGTACAATCTGACTACATAGTTGATATTGAAATTCCTTTAGAGCATCCACAATGATCATATCTAGTAAGGCTAAAATAACCTTTGCATCCTTGCTTCGCTTTTGTAAAAAATTTAGTTTTGGAATCAATTGACTTGGAAAATGTTAATCATTTCCCCCCTATTTATTCCAATGTTGCCAATCTCTTGAAGCACCCACAATGGTGGCTATGCCTACGTTCTTGAATTATTCATTTATTTCCATGCAAGTGTGCTAGGGAAACATAAAAACCCTATTCATTCTTTTATATCCCTAAGTCTTTTAGGTGTTTGCATCGGATGAATATTTCAAGTTGTGATGATGTGATCCCCTTTTATCACCTTGTCGCTCCAATTATGTCTTCACCATCAAATAGGTTGTGAAGGTGCAACATAATTAAGATAACCATCAGCATGGCTTCATAGTTGTTAGTACTAGCATTTTATTTCATGTTGTAAAGGAGCAGAAGTAGTTAGTCGCAACATCACAGGTTAGTTCTGCCTTAAGAAAATACCTCAAGGGGCCTACAATCTTCCCAACCATCGAATTTTTGTAGATCAATGCTTGGTACTTTTCTTCTTTTCAAAGATGCATCAAGTTTAGCCAAAGTGGGAATACGAGCATTGGACATGTGTCATGGTAGGACCAGGTGCATATGAGCCTCTTCATGGCATCATCACAAGGGTCAGTATGCAGCTAGGGCAAGTAGTTCTCGAAGGAGTATCTCTTTGATAGATGCAAACTAGTTTTGATTGATACATTCCATCGAAATGAGCTTCAAAGTTTTAGGTTGTGATGGTATGAAATATTACCACAACAATCCATTTTAGTGTTCTCGCATCATCGCGCATGGTCAAGGTTAAACCCGAGTCAAGGTGGCAAGGTTGCAAAATACATTATAATTGCATTGTCACAAGAGCTTCAAAGCAAACCATGGTTTTGGTTACAAAGTGGTGAAAGTCTTTGTTTGAACCATCACAAGGTTAATTGTTGAATTAGGAACTTAAGTCACAATGGTGCGATGATAGCCAATTTGACAGTTAGTCATAGTGACACATGCATTTCATGTTAACATGAGGTTAAGGTCACGAAGGCATGCGAGACTATGAAATTGGTTAAGTTTTAGAGATTGCAACATCACATGAAGTTGAAGGTATCCTGAAGTTAAACCTGCAATGTTGTGAAACGCTTTGTTGGCTCATTCGCAGGGTTAAGGCCACAGTTAAAATGATAAGTCACAAGGTTGCAAAATAGTGATGGTGGTCAGTCTAAACCACTTCACAACCTCACACAACTTAAACATGGTTGATGTTTTGTGGTTGCAAAGGGGTGACAAAGGTAAAATGGATGGCTTCACATCATCGCACAATTAAGGAAGTGTTAGGTTCTAACCATTGTGAAGGTGTAAAGTGGTCAATTCTATGATGCTCACAAGGTCGCAATGGTCAGAGGGATAAAGTATTTTCAAGCTGAAAAGAAACAAGGAAGGCATGAGATGAAGTGGTTGTAGTTTCATGTGGCCAAACATTTAGTGAGGGAAATAAATTGTGAAGCCATAGATAAGAGCAGGCATAGGTCAAAATAGTTAGATAAGTTGGGCAGGGTGGCATAATGCTTAAAGTTTATAGGTCCACATGGCAAGTTGACTAATGTTTTCTATTGAATGATGACATGAGTGACTTGGCATGGTCATGAACATAGAATCAAACAACTCTTTAATGGTGAATAGGTCCTTGATAGCTAGCAACTACTATTATGAGTGTTCTCAATGCCCAATGAATGCAGATTTCCTCCTACCATTGCCATGGTTATCCATCTACCCAATCAGAGTATTTGTCGCCACCATTTCTGTCTCTTCAAGGCCGAGTTGCACATAAAGATTAGATTTCTTTCATATGGAGATGTACCCAATCAAATCTTTCCCAAATCTACAGCGATTGTTCTCTATGACTTGAAGGCAATAGTTGAGTTTCAGCTTTTAGTCGAAGTTTTCTCAGTTATGCTTAAGCTATAAAAGAAATTTTTGTAACTCTTTCAAGGGTTGGTCTTTTCTCTAATTATGTGTCAAATGTATATCATACTCAGCCACTATAATTCCCTTTGCCTCTAAGTGAATTTAATTCTCTGATTGTATCTCTTTCTCCCATTAATATATTGTGCAATATCTTCTTGCCTTATGTTGATGTATTGCCTCTATTCTTTGATTGTATGGTTGTATCTGCTTGGCCTTTGAATGATATAGAGTGAAGCTTCTTTTTTATATCATTATTTTGGTTCCTTATCTACATATGGTTGTTGAGTTAAGGAAGGATTGAATCTATGTATGTTGAGGTTATATTGATGAATTGTGTATTTCTAGGTAGAGACAATATTGAACATACTATTTTGGTGTATCACCCCCTTTAGATTATATTAGGTGGTTTGATTTTCATGAATTTCCTTGTCCCTTTTCCTCTTAAGAAGTAGTTTGGTGCACCCTGATATTAAGGAAGCTGACCTTCTCTGGAGATTCAATCTCATTGTTCAAGTCCCACAGCTTGGAGAACGTTTCCATATTTCATAAGGTTGCCTTTAGGTCAAACTTCGGGCAAGGGTGAAAACTTTTGTGACAACAGAAAATCAATCAAATTACTAATCCTCTTCTTCTTTTCATTACTAAAAGTTTTCATCTTGTAATTTACCACATTAAGTGATTCTCCAAAAGTAGTAATTGACTGATTGATAGGATCAAAATTGGCTCCTAATATCTTGATGAGCTTCAAACATTTTCCTATCAACATATTTGACAAGCTTTGAAAAATTAGAAATGGATGTAACCATTTTACCTCTCATTTTCAACTATCCTTTTAGCTTATTAAATTTCACAATCCATGCACCTTGACTCATAATAATGTTTTGTGTCAATTATTCTGGGCTTCTTTTCTCATAGTCTCTCTCTACACTCTAAATAGGTGCATCCTCCAAGATGTGCATTTTTTCTGCAATTGTATTCATTAATTTTCTTAACTATTTAGTTAGTGTGGCCTTCTCATCACGCTTTGAATTTTAAACCAAAATATACAAAAAATCCCTTGTAGATTCAACAATATGTTCTTCCTTCTTCTAATAGTCTCTCTTTTACTTTGGCTCAATTTTTAGTACAATGCCCATCATCTCTTAGGGGCTCATGTTTCTTAGATCAATAATACCTTGGATAACTAATATGTTATCATCATATTTAGTAATGGTTGTCTTAAAAGTAGACAATGTCTCTATTACATCTACCTGCTCTTATCCAATTTCCTCAATATCCTTCTCTATTACTTCTAGCTTTTTATGTTCTACCTTTGTTTTCACATTTTTTGGTTGTACTTTTTCTTTCTTGTTACCTATAACCCCTTTCTTAGTTTCTTGTACATGATCTTTAACAACAATGTTCATAGTGGAATCTAACTCTTTCATAACTTGATCTATACTTTCCATGTCTGCAACTTCCATGGGTTCCTCTAAAGCTTATTTTGAATCAATATCATCAATTTTACTTGGATTCCTATGACATCCCATTTCAAAATATTCACTTTTGGAGGTTATGGCTCCACTAACTTTGGTTCATGTTAAAATTTAACATGATATGTTAGAATTACAATAGGAAAGGCAAACTTCTAAGGGGGGGGGGGGAGGGTGTGAATCAGTAGTTTACACTATGACCCATTAAACTTTCACCACACATCCATCTCATACATTCAGCAAGTAAACTGAAATAAAAGTAAGTAAACATTCAAACACACACATGTAACACTAGATATGATTACCCAGAAACCCTTCAATGAGAAGGTAAACCTGGGGTGGGGATGACACCCATAAATCTTCACTACTGCAATAATAAAGTGTATCCAATGAAGGTTACAATGCTTTGACCATGAAACATGATCTACCCTATGAAAGGTCTGCCTTGTTAAAGGCTTACAAAAACTATTAGATCTTACCCTGTTAGATGATTTTAACACCATGTTAGAAGTGTTCTTGGTTAAAGGACTTTAACTTACAATTAAGTAAGCACCCTGTTAAAGGATTTCAATACAGCTTGATAGGACTACTCTGCTAAGAGATTTTGATTGAAATCACCTGTTAGAATGTCTCAGCTTTGATGCCATGGTCAACACTTGATTGCTTGATAACAAACCACCTCTAAATTGATATATTGTTGACCCTCTTGGATCAAATGTCTCTTTTTTGTATCCTTTTCCTTCCCTTTTTTCTTCTCTAACTGATTATGCAATGCAATCTCACTTCATGACTCCTTAGCCACCATGAATGCTTTGTTTTTTGCATACAAACTACTCTTTTCACAATATCACATGTCATAGATAGTTTAGGGTTTGTCCTCCTTAAAAAGGCTTTGGTGACTTAGGGCTAAGTATAAATCCACGACTATGATCCATCCATTTTTCCACTTAAACCTTCTCTTTTTCAAATTGGCTGCATGTAATTGCATAGGGAATCCAACTTGAGATTCATCCTTATCTCCAAAATAACATAATTTAATCTTTAAATAAACTCAAAAATGGTTTACATAGTTGTTTGTGCTATTGCAAATAAGTATGTCAAAACTATGTCACTCGACATCTAAAGTCTCCAATGCTTGACATATACTATTCTCTATGTTGTGACTCGACATCTATATCACTCGACATCCATTGTTTACTTGGCTCTTGTGTTACTCAGAATACACTGTTTGCTCAGCACTTGAGTGACTCGGCACATGAGTGGCTCAACACTCACTATTGACTCAGCATGCTCTATAATATATATGTTGTGCTCAACATGTACTACTTGTTCAACATAAACTAAGTAAATAACTTAAGTGTGTTGACACTCACTTGTCAAAACCAATATGAGATTAACAATCTCCCCCTTTGACATGAGTGTCAAAAACATTTGAGTATGCATTAATATCCTTCTCCTTACAAGCATAACATATCTTAATTCGGCTTATATACAAAACTTCAAAATTTCAAAATTTGTAATAGCTTAGATACCTCAAAAATCTGATAACTCCCCCTGAGTTGATGGGTCTATTTTGTATCCAAAATTTTGTACTCCTATTGAGTAAGCATGTCTTAACTGATACTCTTTCATCTAATACTCCTTCTATTGTGATGCTTGTGATGTTGGCTCTGTGTTAGCTTAATCTATCTTGTCTCTGTCCCTTTTCCTTACTATCCCTCTTGTTTCTCCCAATTCTCATTCTCCTTATATCTCCTCAAAAATTATCTCATTTTGCTCTCCCCCTTTGGCTTATTTTCCCCCTAAACATTTAATCTCCCCCCTTTTGACACTTATGTCAATGTGCTATACACTTATAGTGTGTTTGTCTAGAAAATATTTATGGACATCTAAGATTATCTTGAGAGTTGCATCCCAGTTTTCACATGCAACATCCAAATACTTGATTTGGATAGCAAGCTCGACAATAAAGTGGACTAGGCCATCTAATGTGGGGGGTTAAAGTTGTCTAAATGCTAATAAATTTGGCCCTTATGTTGGCCTCATGTGCTATCAATGTAGATAATTGACTTTGGTTTTGTAGCAGTGTCTTGAAGTGCCTTTCACTTCGACCTGGTGTCATTGGGAGTTGTGCACCTAATGAACTTATCTGACTTTCCAAGCTCAAAATGTGACTTCTAGTTTCTTGGGTGAAGAGCATTGGATTGCACAATTTGGTGTACAATGAGAAAATTTTCTCAAGTACCTTTTGCACATCCTCAACCTTAGTTGCCAATGCAACTTGTGTTAGTGCTATATCACCTGATATCTTTTCATTCACTTTGTTCTGAAATTTCTTTTCTGACCATTCTAATAAATTTTCATTTGTATCTAGGTTGGCATCACTAACCTTGTCATCTATGTTTGTTAGTTGTTCAATGAGTGGCTTGGTCTCATCTAGAGTTGACAGACTGAATGCATCTAAAAAGATGTCTTTAATATCTTGCAATGCCTGCTTCTTCCTGTGCTCCCTTCTAAGAATTTCTTGATGCTTCTTCCTTGCTAGGGATTGTTGGAGTATGCCCATTTGGTCTATAGTTATTGTATCATAATTATACTTTGGTAGAATAATTTCTTCATCAAGGATTACATCTCCATATTGGATTACTTCCTCTGCCTTTGATGTACTTGGGCTCAACACTAAGATCTGCAATGGTGTTGCATCTATGCTCGACTTCTAAAGAGTTTGAGTGGAAGGACTGCCAAATGCTGGTAAGGTTACTAGGGCTTGTATAGATGTTTGATCCTTTAGTTGTGGTGTCAATTCTATCTCTTTAGGCTTGCTCTGTTCTGCCACAATGACTTGAATTGCACCTTGATCTTGTGTTGTAGGCATAGATAAGTCTATCTAATCTATTCCTTGCTATTATTTGGTGGTGACTTGTGTTTCCATTGTATCCCTTTTAAGTGTATCAACCTTCTCTGATTTAGCTTCAGCTACTTTGTCCAAAGGTTGTACATGAGTGACTTGAGGGGGCAGTATAGGTGGTTCTTGTGTATTCACCTCCTCCCTTGTTGTATTAGTCACTGTCTTTTACAATTTTTCCACACTGACCAATACAAGATTATTACAAAGTTTTGCTTATAGTGTGGATTGATCTAGTATCTTCTTATTGTTGAGATAATGGGTGTTGCACACATTGCATAATGTTGTTTAAATTTTATTTTATTTTATTATGTAATGTTGTACCTAGATGGATGTGCAACATGTAAAGATTCCCATGGTATATTCTTGATGAGTTGTATTGTAACATTGTGAAAATATTTCATGTAATTACTTAATATTGGGGAAAAGAATTAAATGCCCAATATTAAATGTGGGGTCAGTGGGTTAGGTAGCACATGGTTTTAGCACATGGTTTATGTAATACCACTTGGTGGTTTTGTGGGACTTGCTACTATATAAGAAGCCACAAGGGTAGTTATTGTAGACAAGAGGAAGAGTGAGAAAGGCAAGAGTCGAGTGGGACAAGGCTTGACAGGTTAGCCAAGGGAGCCAAGGGAGCATTTGTGAAGGTTGGAAGCATGGCATGGGATGTGTGGATTCATGCTTGTTCACATAGTTTTCTCGGTTGTGGCTATGGCCATGAAGACTTCCATGGTTGTATGGCAATGGTATTTTTGCTGAATAATACATGGTGATGGATGCTTTTGGAGGCTGGGTTTTTCCCTCAATGAGGGTTTCCCAGGGTATATCTTCTGTCACAATTTTGTGGGTATGTTATCTATTCTCTTGCATGTGGATTTTAATTTCGTGTTTATTTCAAATCTATTATGGGTTATGTGGAAACAATTATTTTCTTTGTTGCCAAGTTTCCTTACACTTATGATCTTCCTCTGATAGGGGATTGATGTTATGAGTTGATAGATCAGAAACATCCTTAACTAAGATTTTTTTAGTGTTTTCACTTGTTACATGTTGAGGTTTGACACTTGAAAATTGTGTGTCTTGCACACTTTGTTCTTCTTGTTGCCTTGACATAGCTATTGCCTTGTCATCTGTATGCACTTCAGTTCCTCCCTCAACACTATCATCATGATCATCTTCTTCTTCATCATCCTTTACCTCTATGGGCTCTTCCTCACCTTCCTTTACTATAGTTAACCCATAAGTGAGTTTCCACATCTGTGTGGACTTCTTAACTACATCCTCAATGGTATTTTGTAAAATGCTAAGGGCTTTGTATTTATGTACAAACCTAACTGCATATTTCTTCATAGCCTTAGCAATTTTACTCTCACTTAGTTCAAGCATCACTTGTGTAAGAGATGTCTCTCTAATTTGTCTTTCTAAGTTTAAACAATAGTTTCATTTCTGCTCAACTCCATCATACAAACTCTTGGGCATTGAGTTGGTAATCTCTAGTGGGGTAGTCTTGAATTTTTCCATCATGGCATAGATAGCCTCCTCCACTTGATTTTTCTCCACTTTACCAAGATTGTCAAAATCTACATGAAAAAATCCTAACAAATCTACACTATTCTTAATATTTTCACAAAGATTTTCAAGATTTGATAGAGGACTATGACTTACCACTTTGAATTGGGTAATGTCATCTAACTCTATTTTCTCTTCATCAGAATCTACTTGGGCCACATATTTCCTTCTTGGCCTTTTCTGCACTTGACCTCCTTGTTGTGCTAGTTTGGTCTTTTCCTTAGCCTTTTGTGCTATTGCACATGTAGTAGCTCTTGTAGTAGGTACAATAGGATTGGCTTGGCTTGATTTAATAGTTTTCTTAGCCCTTGCCATAGGTTGGGCCTTGGCCTTCCTCTTCTTTTTTTCAGTGGGTGTAGGAGCTTCCTCAACTTCTTATTCCTCAAAACCTTCAGTAACTTCAATTTCCTCTTCTTGGTCTTCTCCCATACCTTTTGTAAGTGCAAGTGGAGCTTAGGTTTGAGAATATTCTTCCTCTTTATCTTCATCTTCTTCTTCTTCTTCTTCGTGCTCGACACCCTCTCCAAATTTTGCTTTCAAATTCTTCACCAATTTATCTTTCTTGTTACTTACAAAAGCAGTTTTCAGTTCCATTGAGATTTTGGACTTTTCTATCTCATAGTTTCCAAAAGCCTTTGCATTTTTGTCAACCTCTTATGCTAGTAAAGCTATTATAGCTACATAAGCTTCATCCACATTGATTTCATATCCTAAGGGTCTCGACCATCTCACCCTTGGTGTAGCAGCTTGGACATATGTATCCTCATTCTCTTTTTCATTGATTATTTGAAGTCTTCAAAATAACTTGTCATCAAAAATTCAAAATTCTCTCCTAATTGCTTAATGTATTCACCGATCTATACTACCACCAATCTATTTATTTTCCATGCAATTGTTCCAAAAGTAGGAAAAGTGTTTTTCACATAAAAGAATATGCATATCAATATAGAACCAAATTTTCATTGTGCACTCTTTGTTTTTGTGATTGCTCCAAGGTTCTCAACTAGTTGTTGTAGCTATAGCTCTACTAGATCATATGTATGATCTTTCTTGACAATTTTATATCCTACATCTACTACTATACAGGGAACACTGTTTAATCTACTAGATTGGTAAAACTTGTGTGAAATGACCTTGACAAAAAACTCTATCAATGTATTAGTAATTGCATCAATGGTCATGCCTCTCTTCTTCCATATGGCTCCAGTGTTCTTCTCAATTACTTCCTTCAAATCACTTTTCAATGTCTTAGGTCGATTTAGGGTTGGATAACTAGTAACCCTATGAATTATCCTCTTGGTTATTTTGATAGGTCCATTATCCAACCATAAAGAATTGTCATGAATTCTTCTTAGGACTATTATTATCCATTCAATTTTAAAAACATTTGGGAAATCTAGGGCTCATGTCAACCTTTTCTTTTGAACAATTTTGAATTCTTCTTTCAAAACACCGTTCGCACATAATCTATTGTATGCTTCTTTGATCTCCATATCACCAATGCTTCCAATTTTGTAGTTATAATATTTTTTGACATCTTTCACCATTAGAACATTTAGTGGTATCATGGATAACGCACTGGAGGGGTCTTGCTTGTAAGCGATGTCAGGAATAGCCTTGAAAATGGGTTGGTTAACTTCATTACTAACTAGTTGAACATTTAAAATCTCCTTACCATTTACATTCTTTGAACTATATTTCATTTCATGAAACTAGGGTTTATGAAAATATAAACTACATAACTTAGCTCTTAATAAGTACCTTATAAAATCTGATGAACTGGTGATGAATTATTGCTTGAATTTGTAGCAACTGCTTTGAATGGATTTCCAGATCACCTTCTACTCTCCTAGCTCTTTCTCAATTTCATAATGATGAAAGAATGAGTCAAAAATCAATCAAATACCCTTTGAAACCCCTACAATAAATGTTGAGTGCTTACACAGTTGTAAGCTTGACATAAACTAATTTCAGGCTTACTTGACATCCATTAACATTTCATTTGCTCGACAACCACTACGAGCTTGGAATCAACTAGTACTTTACTTAGCACACATAGGAAGTATTTCATACTCGACAGAAACATGAAAAAACTTAAAGAATTTTCTTGAATTCCTAGCAACAACTAGCATCTTTTGTCATGTTTATATGATCTTTTCAGTACTAAATTCCTTTGGAATTGATGTATTTTATAACCTTTAAATATCAGTCCCACATACCTCTTGATTGCTTAGTTTGATGAGGTGTGATCACCCAACCCATTAGGTGAAGTGATCTCTTCTCCATTTGATGTGCTGCAACCATCCTTTTTCTTCCATGTTTTCTTCATCTCATCTTTGATGTGTTCAACATCTGCCTTGCATTTGCTTTTATCAAACTCACAACTTGGTGCCTTTGTCCTTGTTGGACAATATCAACCGACGTGACTAGTCTTCAAGTAGCTAAAACATGTGGTTTGACTTAACCACCTATTTTAGTCACCTCTAAAGTGTGTCCTAATACAATTTTCAGGAACATGTCCATATTCTTGACAATAATGACAGCTACATCTTGTATTATAATCCCAATTATAAGAGTTTTCATTGTTCCTTACCTTTGTTTTCCTATTTGATGGCCACATGGGTTTGGATCTACATTCAAAAGCTCTATGTCTATACTTCTGACATCTATAACAATATCCTTCAAATCTTTGTGTCTACATGGTCTTGGTTTTGCATTCATATGCTTGATGACCTTGTTTGTTGCAATTTTGACACTGAACTATGTTCTTATATTTGACACTTTGATTTACAGTCTTACTCCAGCACATATTAGTAGTATGTCCTCTCTTACCATAATTATGACAAGTAGGTTTAGAGTTCTTACTGTAGACACCTAAATTTGATTACACTATTTTAGTAATCCTATTTAGTTATCTAAAAAGGCATTATTAATTAAATTTCTATTTAATTAATCCTTTGTCATCCCCTAGTTGATTAATTAATTAATCATCTATAGTCCTAATTGATAAATCAAATAATCTACTATTTATCAATTAAATCCTATTCTTCTATCTAATTCCAAAAATCCCCATTTATTAAATAAATCTATTTGATAAATGAAATCCTCAAATTCAAAAACCCCTAACCTATCTCTAATCCTCCATTTAGCCTAATCCACCCCATCCACCCATGCTAACCAAGCTTAGCCACTAACTCACCCACCCTCATTAATGCCATCCACTTGCACATCTCTAACATCCCTAATCTAATCCTAAACCCAAGCCTAATCCACCCCCTAATGTTGTCACATTCCTTAAACAAGTTTAAGACTTTCCTAAACCAAACCAAAGTCTTCCCTCAAAAAAACCCAACCACTAAGTCATGAGTGCTCTTACAAAACATAAAGACTCTTACAAACCCACTCATGACTCTTACACCCATCTTCCACACTCTTCCCTCTTCCACACTCATTCCTCTTACATCCCTCTTACATACTCAACCCCACTCATCATGACTTTAACCAACCCTTAACCCTACCCTCTCACACTCATCCTCCTTGTGACAAGTGTCACCTTCCCATTGGTTCTAAACAAGCACAATCCATGTGCTCCCCTTTGAGTGCATCTTAGCCCTCCTTAACCATCTCCCCATCCTTGCATCTAAGCCCTCCATCCCTCTACCCCTTAGCCTATAAATTGAATCCCATCCCAAGCCATTTCATCAACAATCTTTGAGCTAAAGTTACCATGCTATTTTGAGAACCAAAGCCATCAACCATACCCTTATAATGTCAAATTGAGAGCTCACAAAGCTACCAATTTGCCATTACCCATCTCCATTGAAGCAGCTTTTGAGCATCTTTGAGCATACATCCACAGCAAAAGGACACATCTACAGAATCAAGAAAGCATGGAGTGTTTTCTCTCGTGAGGTTTGCACTTCTTATTTTCTTTCTTAGTCTAAGCATATATGTGAATTTAGTTTTTGGTTTGTGAATGTTTACTTTATTTGTTAATGTTCTTTGCATACTGATTCTGGTTCTACACTTACCTTTCTTGTTCCTTTCTTTAGCAGTTTTGGATGACTCTCCTTTTTCAGGACTTGTGTATCCTAGTTTATCTATATCATTATTGAATCTAGCAGATCTTAATAATTGCTCAAAGTATTTGATGGCTTCATTGGTTTGTTGAAAGTCTTAGTAGATTCATTTTCCCTTATTAGATCATTCTATAATTTTAATGTACTTATCTCAATGTCCTTGACATTCAATTCATAGTTGGCATTCATCATTTGACTGAAAGTATCCAATTTCATGTTGGAAATATTGGTTAGCTCTATTGACTTCTCTTCTAGTTTGTTGCTTAAAATTCTATTGTCTTCTTCAATCATGGATTTGTCTTCCATAGCTTTCTTCTTCTATTCTATCACCTCACATAGCATTATAGCTTGTGATTCTTGCTCTAACTTGAGATTTTAGATTTCCTCAGCTTGGGCTCTATTTTTTTCCATTAGATCTACAATTGTTGCATCAAATTCATTAGAGTCTCCATTTGCAAATAGCTTATTAGTGTCTATCTCTTTGTATTGTGTGTTATTCTTTGCAATAGCAATTTCTTTCCTTCTCTTCAAAGATTTCTTTAGTTCTTCTCTTGCTTCATCCGGTTGATGTAGAATGAGTTGTATTTCAATTCCTTGATTTTCAATAATCTTTCCCAACTTGTAGACTTTCATTTCAAGATCTTTCCTCAAAGTTGCAAAGCTTCTCTTTCAGAGAACCAGGCTCTGATACCAATTGTTGGAATTACAATAGGAAAGATAAAATTTTGTTGGGGGTAGGGGGGTAAATCAATAGTTTACACTAGGACCCATAAAACTTTCACCACACATCCATCTCATACATTCAACAAGTAAACTAAAATAACATGTAATGCATGTACATTTAAAACATGTAAGCAAATAAACATTCACACACACATGTAACACCATATATGATTACCTAGAAACGCTCCAATGAGAAGGTAAAATTGGGGTGGGGATGACACACAAATCTTCACTACTACAGTAATAAAGTGTATCCAATGAAGGTTACAATGCTTTACCCATGAAACATGAACTACCCTATGAAAAGTCTACCCTATTAAAGGCTTACAAAGGCTATTAGATATTACCTTGTTAGAAGTGTGTCTGGTTAAAGGACTTTAACTTATAATTAAGTAAGAAACCTATTAAAGGATTTCAATACAGTAAGAAACCTATTAAACTTATACTTATAATTAAGTAAGAAACCTATTAAAGGATTTCAATACATGTTAGGACTACTATGCCAAGAGATTTTGACTGAAATCACCTATTAGAATGTCTCAGCTTTGATCCTACTATCAACACTTGATTGCTTGATAATAGATCACCTCTAAACTGATATATTATCGATCCTCCTTGACCAAATGTCTCTTTATTGTATTCTTTTCCTTTCCTCTATCCTACTCTAACTGATTTTGTAATGCATTCTCACTTCATAACTCCTTAGCCACCACAAATGCTTTATTTTTCACATACAAACTACTCTCTTCGCAACATCACATCTCATAGATAGTTTAGGGTTTGTCCTCCTTAAAAATACTTTGGTGACTTAGGGTTAGGTATGAATCCTCAGCTATGATTCATCCATTTCGCCGCTTAAACCTTTTTTCTTTTCTTTTCTGATTGGTTTCATCTAATTGCATAGGGAATCCAACTTGATATTCATCCTTATCTCCAAAATAATGTAACTCAATCTTTAAGTTGGCTAAAAAATGGTTTACATAGTTGCTTGTTCCATTACAAACAAGTATGTCAGAACTATGTCACTTGGCATCTGATGTCTCTGATACTCGGCATATTCTATTCTCTATGTTGTGACTCGACATCTGTATCACTTGATCTCTAATACTCGGCATATTCTATTCTCTATGTTGTGACTCGACATCTGTATCACCTGACATCCACTATTTACTCAGCTGCTATGTTACTTGACATACACTATCTATTTGACACTTGAGTGACTCAACACATGAGTGGCTTGGCACTCAATGTTGACTCGACATTCTCTATAATATGTATGTTGTGCTCAACATGTACTACTTGTTTGACATAAACTAAGTAAATAACTTAAGTGTGTTGGCACTCACTTGTCAAAATCAATCTGAGATCAACATGATATTCTTCTTCTTTACATCTTGTTCATCATATATCTCTTAAACCCCTTCTTCTTTCCTTCCATATAAATTTAGAAATTTCCTTAATATTTTCTCAACCTCCTCCTCTAGTGACTTGGATTCACCATAATTTAATCTAGTTAATCTTTTATAGTCTTAATTAGTGTTCTTGTTTTTCCAAGAAATGATTTTATTTCTTTTATTGTTAAGTCTAGTTGGAGTTGTGTCAAAACATGCTCTACATAAGCTCCTTATCTTTCCTTATTGTAAATTTCCATATAGCTTCTAACTTATCATAAAATGATGAAGGATTTTGGCCTTTCAATTCTGTTGATGATTTTCTTAGTTTATTCATACTATAAATGTGAGTAAAAAATGTGACCGCTTTATAAACACTTCTATCCAAGATATCCAATGGACATGGAGTCTTGAATGGAGGCTTATAGCTTCCTATCTATGATGTGCAAGAGATTAAGAGATAGGAATGTTGGTTCTCAAGTGAACCTAAGATAGGAGACCCTTGCAAGGTACACCATAGAATGGAAGATTCAAAGATAACAAGTAATAGAGATGAAAGTATCCATGATCTTCAAAGTGACATGCAAATGTAAGGTAATCTATAAAAAAATGCAAGAACAAGAAAAGTAAAGCTAATCTAATAAGATAAAAGATTACTCCATCCTAGTCAAGCTAGATGAGATAAGCTAATTTCAATAAAAGGAAATACTAAGCTCAAGAATCAAAATGATAACTAAACAATAGCATGAACACTAGAAATAAAATGAGTAAGGAGAAAGCCTCTTTTTAAAGATATTTTAAAATGAGTGGATGGTCAAGATTAAGAGGCAAAAATATGAGCAATGGTGGAGATTAAGTCTTGATTGATCCCTATGTTGGAAACTACAATTGGAATAATTATTATGTTTTCATTGATGTCAAACCTACTAGAGAGACATTTACTAATAATGTAGAGTGCCATATCAGTTGATTGATGAAGAGGATTTGAAAAGAGATATAAATAGATGAACTAGTAAATTTTTTGAGTGAAGAGGAGAAAGTGTGATGGAATTACAATGGGCACTTGATCAGTTAGTCTTTAACAATATAATGTATCATTTACTTGGTGTATGAAGTATAGAAGTGTTGAGTTAATCACAAGAAAATCTTAATAAAATGTGGTTGGTCAATGAAGAAGCTGAAATAGAAGATTAAGGAACTTAAGAGTTAGCTAAGAAAACTATATTAATCAAGTGATAGTTGTGGCTGAGCAAGCTGAAGAAGAAAAGTGTAGTAGGAACCAAGCATAGTAAAGACCAAGCAAGCCAATGGAAGTCGAGCGAGATAGAACAGTAGCAACCAAGCTACACAATAATGATCGAGCAAAATAACATAGTAATGGTTGAGTATCAACAAAATTACCGCTTGAGAAAGAATAAAGTTTGAGTCTAACATAGTTGAATTTTCATATTAGTCAAAATGTGTAGATGATAAGGATTGATGAGATGGTGTATTTAATACACAAATTGAGTTTATTATGTGATCAAAGGCAAGGATTTGAAGAGAAGTTTCTAGAAGTATTGAAAAGGAGTAGAAGGACTAAAAGATGGATGGATTTGTTGAATTTGACCTAACCCTAATATCTATGGTGATGTTTAAGTAGAAAAAGATCAAAGCTACCTATTTAAGGAGGCATAAGAGATGTTTTCTATGGTTATTTCATTGTTGATCGATGATATTAAGAAGAATTTGTGAAGAATAGAGTAGGAGATGAGAAGTGAGGAGATTGGTGAAGTGTGATTGCTTGAAGGGTTGCCAAGTAGATCAATGATGGAGATGATAATGAAGTCCAGTAAATAAAACAAAAAATGAGATGAATGGAGATCTGAATTTACAAAGTGAGTTGTATTTTACAAATCAAAGTTGTTGTTACTTTCTAACCATTGTGGTAGTCATAATCCTTTAATCAAGGTTGACTTAACACTCATTTTGTAAATCCTTTAATCAAGGTGACATTCTAATGGAATGATCTAAAGTTCTCTAATAAAGTCACTTCTAACAGAGTGATTAAATCCTTCAACAGGCTTACATCTAACAATGTGTTTTGTAACCTTTAATAGGGTTGGCTCTTAATTGAGCTCACTTTAGAAGAGTGAAAAGTGGTAGCATGTTACTTGGTGGTTTTTCCCAAATTGGGTTTCCATGTTAAATCCTAGTGTCATATATGTGTAATGCACACTATTTATTATTGATTATTTTACTATTGGTTGGCATATACTAAACAAAGAGTTAAGTGATGAACATATTATTAAGTTGTTGATGATGTGCTATATGGACCAAGTGGTTTAATGAGATCGTTTAAGTTGATTTAAGTTAGTAAAAAATGAATTAGTACATCATGACCTAAGGATAACTGATTTAGCCCCCCAATTATTCTAAATATTCTGACAGTATGTGCTCATATCTATAAGAGGAAAAAGAAAAGGCTAAGATTAAGAGGCAAAACAATGAGTGGTTGGGATAAAGAGGCAAAAGCTTTTTTAAAAATTCAAAAGATTTCATCTCAATGGAAATTGCACTTTTAAGTTGTAGACAATTTTTATTTGTTTTTAAATAGATTAGAAAATGCCTTCTCATGTGCACTTAGGATAAAGGGGACATGTTCTTTTAATCAAATAAACTTAGGATAAAGTGGTCAAACTTTATGGTATAATCAAATAAATGACTTTGTGATGATTTGATCAAGGATTACTATTTAATTAATTATAGAAAATTGATAAGTGCATAATATGATCTATCATATAAATTAAAAATAATGAGAAAGGGGGCTTATAGTTTACTAGACCAAAATTGGGTGATTACATTTTTTGAGTCAATGTACGAGTGAGCACACTAAGTCAAAGAATGATGATGATGTCAAACAACTAATAAGAGATATGGCCCTGAATCTAACCAAATGAAGTGTAGTGAGATAACTAACTTCAAACTTGATAAAAAAAAGATTAGCAAGGTTGATTTTGAACCTTATTGAATGAGAATCAGAGATAATCTTGAATGCACAATTTGATGTGAAGCAATGAAACTAAACATTAGGATAAGATTAATAAGACAATACCAAAACTTATGTGATGCAATGAGAACTCATATGTCCAAGGGCACCTTCCCCAAGCGTAGAAGGTATGATGAATGCCAATTTGATGTGAAGCAATGATGTTGAGCTGCACCTAGCAATGATAGCATAACATAATCAAATTGAAACTTTGAAAGATCAATGATAGATTATTCCTACATCCTTGGAATCAAAATTGAAATAATATAGAGGAGATGCAAAAATGAGAAGACTGAATCATATCGAGATAAGGTATGATTCAAGATGATTGATAAGTGATTCAAACAACATAGAACTAAGTTTGACCTCCAAGCAATGAGAATGTGCCCCATCTTGATTAAGTTTGACTAGAAAGGTATATCATTCAAATTAGATCAAAGTAGTTGATGATGTAGAAATTTGAAAGATTTTTCCTCAAAAGATGAATATATAAGCCTCATAAGAGTAGTCAAATGTGATGAAAAGAAAAGAATTCAAATCACAATTTTGACAAGCAAGATGAATTTGAATTTTGATTTAAATCCTAAAAATGAATCTAGGATGTCAAAATAAGGTTAGGATGCAAGTTTTGTGAAAAGCTACGACATTCAAAAATTAGGTCAACACTATATAAGGGGGCCTAAAAGGGTCATTTCCAAATCATTTGTCCATTTGTCTTTTAATGATTTTGAGAGCCCTTAAGAGTGAAATTGTGAATACTAGTGCAATCTCACTGTTTCAAGCATAGTAGGAGGCATAATTGGCCTTGAGACTATGATGCACCAGTAAGTAATTAAAAAAGGTCCAAATTTTTCTTTTGTTTATTATATTTTTTCAATTTAAGGGCTAGAAATTTGTATATAGATAATTTTTAAGTTTCATCATACAATATATCACATGCATGTAGTTCATTGCACACACTCTTTCCATATTATTGCCTAGATCCTACCCAGATGTTGTATGAACTCATGTGATTTATCACAATAAATGGTTGTATCATTTTTCATAAGGTAAAATATCATATGATTATAGTTCAACAATATTTTATTTCCCAATTTTTTTGGATCACTTAACTACTTTTTTGCCTATACAAATTAATTTTTTAGTTTCTTTGGGTTGTTGATTAATTTTCTTAGATGCATTCCAATATATCTTATTGACATGTTTCTTGTTTTTTATGATGCATCTGAAGTTCCTAAATCTTTATATCAGATTCCCCATATTCGAGAGGCCTTCACTTAGTGAGATATCTTAGTACAAAGGATTTGGTCATATTCGATGTTCTAGGACTTAGCTTTTGTTTCATTTGCCCCATATCCAGGAAAATTGTGAGCTCTTGAAAAATTTGGCAGAGAGATTCCACTTGTAGCACAACACATTCCATCTTCCCATAGGAGAGGTCACAATCACATTGGAATATGTGTATCATATCCTATGACTTCCATGCCAAGGGGATCCAGTGAGTGTTTGACAATATTGTATACTTATGTTCTGTGCATGATATGCTTATGTTAATTGATTCCAATATTAATTCATACCTTGTTGTGGGTATACTTTGACCAAAATATAAGGGACAAACTAGTTAGGATGTGGTGAGTCTTCATTGATGAAACTATACTAGATGGGCACATCCTTTGGGAGCACATGATGACCACATATGGGGAGGATTATCCAATGGCATGCATATTATATTCATAGATTAGTATGTTCTTGGAGTTGATAAGAATCAACACAACTTCCAATATGGGTGGGGGAGATAATTGATGGATCTATTATATCAACCTAGACATATGGCATGTGGTCCAACATACCCTCAATATTTATAGGGAGCTCCATGACATTATGTATAAGGAGGGGAAGAGTTGGTTTGTAGGTATAGTGTTTTCTTAGGTATAGGTGTAGAAGCACATCCATGTGACACAACCTATTGTGATTCCAAGGTAGAGGGGAAAAACCTACATTTATAGGTATGTAAGATATATCCATCAGGCTTGGTTAAGTAAGACCCCCTACCAGGGATGAAAACTCAATGATATCACTTTGATGGTTGGAGGCCATATTTATAGTGTGAGCAATGGGATGAAACTCAAGATGAGATCTCACACATGTTCAATAATAGGAAATTTTTAGGGAGGAACTCAAGATTAGTGGACATATTTTCTATCAAGTGAGTGTGGAGGCAATTTGGGAGACAACAGGGTATTAGCATGGAGATGATAGATTATGCATGGTATCTGGTAAAGGAGGCCTTTGACTGGGGGTTGATGTTGAGTTATAAGTTGTAACTCTATGAGATTTATGTGGTGTTGCATGGTACCTTCTTCCCAAGTTAGAGATGCAAGGATGACCCCATATTACCAACAGTAGCTACAATAGCACTCATTCCTTAGGTTCACTAATTTGATCAAGTGAGCCCTTAGATTAGAGAATGTGGATGATAGAGTTGATGAGGGAAATGAAGGGGATGGTGGGAAAGGTAGATGCAATGGTAGAAATCATGGTCCTAGAATAGTATCCCTAGAATTAGTCAACCAAGGATGCAGATTTAGTCGAGAGGTAAAATTAGTACCTTTAGAGAAGTGGGGATGATAATGGTTATGATGGAGACAATATCAAGGGTGAGCAACTAGTGGATAGGGGGTTGGTGTAGAGACAACCTTATGGTAGTAGAAGTAGTGAGTACAAGACCACCTGAGAGATGATGATATAAAAACCCAACGTACCAGAGCATTAGAGGTCAAGCTTCAACAAGCTCGCATTGTGATTGTAATGAGAGACCAATAGCTATAGGATGCTACAACACAAGAGAAGAGCCTTATGCAAGAGTGTGAAAGAGAGAGACAAGATGTTTAGGGACATAGAGCATGAGAAACTTGTTATTATGGTGCATATATTACAATAGTACTAGTAGACATATGAGTGCTAGATTACTCCTAGTGGGTAGAGTAGTTAGAGGGAGTGTACAACCTCTTGATAGGACACATACTCCTCCACCTCCTCATCTAAACCATAAGGGAGACAATTAGTCATGAGGTCCTTTTTGTAGTTTGTATTAGGACTAGAACCTGATATCCATATTTTTTTAATTTCTTCAAGACTTTGATATTTCCAATTTTTGATCTTATTGTACACGTATTTTATACATCCTTATTTATGTAAGATACTAGATTTAGCGATATGTACTATGTACTTTTTCTTTCAAGTATTGATGCTTAGGTTGTGGATATATATTATTTTTAATAAATTACTTACATGCTCATGTGGTGTTGATAAATAGTTGTTTTCTTTCCTTAGTATTATGATATAAATGCATATCTCTCATATTTGATCTTAATAAAGTGCTCATATGTATGATATGGACTTCGTGACTTGAAAACTTAAAGTTTTGGGTAGATCGAATAGGATGATATGATAACCCATTTGATTGTAGGATAGAAGAAAAGATGATGATGAGAGAAAGATTAAAAAGTGATACATGAATGATAAATGGATAAAAAAATGATGTAGATCGAAAATATAGTTGACCAAAAAAGGATATGATGACCCAATTTTTCTAACAAGAAGATTTTTCTCACCCTTATGCAAGATGAAAATTCTAGAATGTAGTCCTAGAATGAAAATGCAAGTGTACATTGTAAGGGTCTTAAGTAGGTCGTTTATTTTCATCATTAAGCCTTATTAATCGACATCACAAGATTATATAAAAATCGCTAGTGCCAATGCAAGTATGAAGATTTGAATATGATCCATATCAAATAGAATGTAGGAAACTAATGTATGCATCAAAGACATAGACATCAAGATGAATTAGGTTAAGTTTACAGTTAATTTTGTAATATTATACTAACATCAAGGCATGGGTGCCTAGATGACCATTAGTATGGTCTTGAATAAACAAATACAATATAAATAGTTAAGGACGTAGTTAAAACTCACCTAAGTGGTCAAATAAATCAGGTTAAGGTATATGTGGTATTCCACTCACGATGAAGGAGCTTATCAAAGAAGCTTGACACATCATACACATAGGATCATTAAAACCACATCCACAAGGTTAAAGACAAATAAGATATGCCCCATGCCCCAAATCCTCTAGTTAGGTGACATCACAAAAAGAATAAGGAGATAAAATCAACAAAAATGATCAATGAAGAACAAAACAAAATAAAATATCATCATGCATAGCTTAGTAATTTCAATTTAAGTACACTAAAAATATCATCACTAATATTTCTAAGACTTGTGCTGCAAGTGCAATAGAAATTTATGACTTGGATGATTAACAAGCTGTAAGTTCAAGATAAGTTATCCAACAAGTGTTGAGAAAAACTCAATGTCTAGATGGGGTAGTATTAAGAAACACTAGTTGTGTTGGTGCTGAGAGGTACTAGTGTGCCCTAGAGACAATGATGGCACAAAATTGTACCCTATGTTGGAATTATAGATGAAGTAACTGAGAGGGGGTGGAGGGGGGGGGGGGGGGGGTGTGAATTAGTTACCACAAAAACAAATCCTAATCCCTTAGATGTCTTAAATAACTAGTTACTGTTGTCACTTGGTAAACACTTCACAAAAATGTTGTAACTCTGTAGATTAACTCGTTACTGAAGTGTAAGCATTCATAATTATTAGAATGCATGAAAAAGTAAATAACATAAACACAAGAGACACTATATTTAATGTGGAAACCCAATATGGGAAAAACCACCAAGTAACTAGCTACCAATTTTCACTCTTCTGAAGTGAGCCCTGTTAGGAACCAACCCTGTTAAAGGTTACAATACACACTATTAGGTGTGACCCTGTTAGAGGATTTAATCACCCTGTTAGGAGTGGCCTTGCTAGAGGTCTTTAGAACAATTCAACTGAACTATCACCTTGTTAGAGGATTTAAAAAATGGCTGTTAAACCAACTCTGTTAAGAGATTTTGAAATCACTGCTACAATGGTTAGAAAGTAACAATGAATTGACCTAAATATGATGCAACTAAATTTGCTGATTATAGATCTCTATTCTACACCATTAGATCCTCCTTGATCAAATATAGTTTTGCTACTCCTTAATGATCTCTGATCATCCTTCAAAATTTGCTCTCACAATAATAAGTCCTCCTTCATACTCATATCATATCAAATGCAACACACACTTAAAATTCACAACTTGACCTCTTATATATACCATTTAGATTATCAAGTCAGCTCATTCACAAGTTACATTTACTAATAAACCATACATCAGTCGGCTACAAATATTACATTAAATAAACAAACTTTATTTCACAAAAAAATGAAATCCTTTATTGGTCGACCTTGCTTGGTAAGCATTGCTTCTAGAATTTTTTTTTTGAGTTAACCAACTCAACTTGGTTAACACTGTAAAATCTACAAAATCCTTTGGCTGCCAAATGAACTTGGTAAGAATTGAATTTCTTTCACTAACCATGAGAGCTCGGTAAGAACTTTTTTTGGTACTATTTTCCTTTGATGACTGAGTGAGCTCGGTAACAATTGAATTTTCTTTACTAACCTTGAAAGCTCGATAACAACTGTCTGCACAAAGTAAAGTTTGAGAACATTTGATAGACGCTGTAAATCTTCTTGCAAACCTTCTGAGCTAGGTAGACTCTGTCTGATAACTGATATGACATTTGTGTAACATCAAAGACAACACACAATTGAACAATTGTATCCAACACCCTAGACCTAGATGAAGATAAGTTCTAGACCAAGGGGAAATGTGCATGGTGAAGGTTGACTAGTTCATGGCTAGAGCAATGAGCTAATAGATGAAAGCACAAAGGTACAAGCAATGATTATTTTCAAGTTTTCACCATTTGGGAGGATTTTTTAAAAAATTAGGACTTTTTATATTAAAAAATTAGATTTTTTTTTTGTGATACATCAAAGAACTTGTTTGCCAAGTTTTCACTAAGATGATAAATTTTTAGGATATTTTATGTTTTTTAAGGATCATATATGCTATGCACATGAACTCTAGATGCAAAGAGTGTCACGTGTAGAACCTCTTCAGGTGGAAAGTGTTCACAGGCTCAGAGAGTTATTCTCCTTCTAGTGTACAGAGTTGATACACACTAGGTCCAAAGGTAACTATGATGATATAAGGACCCAACCAATTATGTTCAAACTTTCTTTTTGTTCAATATTTTGTTGATTCTTAGGACTTTCTCTTAAGACCACATCTCCAACCATAAAAACTTTGGGAGTAATTTCTTGTTGTATCTCTGTGACATTTTCTTCTCATAATATCTCATGTGATTGAACATAGCTTATCTATGTTTGTATAACAGTTTAAGTTCTTAGATGCATGATATGTGATAATCTTATCCACTACAAGAGCTTTTAGAGAGACTCTAAGTGAAGGTATTGTTGATATTATGGTCAAAGTTTGTTTATTAGTGACTCACACTTAGTTGATTGGTAAATTTTTTACCGAGCTTATATTGCAATTTGTAGTGTTAACCGAGTAATCTAGGTTCTACCAAGTTCTATAGTTGCTATCGAGTTCTAGAATCAGTATTTAGTTCATGCTGAATAATAGTTACCGAGTTGATCACTAACAATGCTAACCGAGCTTCATAGTATTAACTAAGTTTCACAATGTCAACCGTGTTCTCTAGTGTTTACCAAGCTTACAGTGTCAGTGATGTGAATCTAGTGTTGACTGAGCCAAGGAATGTCAACCAAGTGATTTAGTTTATACCGAGCTCACAATCTTAGTATTGACTGAGCCATACAAGGTCAATCAAGTGATTCATTTTAGATGTTGAGTTTCACATTATTCACTGAGTCACAAGTGCTAACTAAGTTTAGACTACTTGGAAGTAATTAGTATGAACCAAGCTTCTACATCTACCGAGTGCATGGCGATGCTGAGTGTTGACAATGGCTACTAAGTATCAGAACCTCACCAAGTTTGTCTTCAGAACCTAAGTGGCAATAGTTGGGCCAACTTTGTGATCTTGATGGAAACCTATGTTGTAGCCAACTTTGATGAGTTATGATTTGGATCAGTATATATGTAATGTATCGTATCACATCCAAATATGATATAGAAGAAAGTGTGATGTAAATATAGAAAGTAGAAGTGTGAAGTGAAAAGGCTACAAGCAGTATAAGGGACAACAAATATTTATCTATCATAACAAGGTGATCATTACATTTCAAAGGAATCTTAATGAACAAATAAGAGCTATAGATAAAAGATTAGCAACTAGTTCATCCTAATAGATGTATTAGCTAAATCCTTTAACCAGGTAGACTAAACAGTCTTTGACAAATCTCTTTACTGAGTGCATACTTAATTTTATGTTTCGTAAATCCTTTTACAAGGTGGATCTAGTAGTCCTTATTGCTCCTAACAGGGTAGATTTTTAGAAGTGATAAATTATAAGCCTTACCTAACCAACTTTATATTATAGTACTAAAGCTTGTGGGTATCATCCCCACCCTAGTTTTTGTTGTGGTTTCACAACATACGCCCCATTTCAGCTAGAAATGGGGATCCCCTACTTTATTATTTGGCTTTTCAGATCCCCAGTCTGGGTTCTGAGTCCTTTTGAGGTTTTACCTAATGTCCTAGTTGATGTTTAGGTTCTGGCTAGAAAATCTAGTTGACAAAAATCTGTCTTTGAGGAAATAGGCCTATTTTGCAAAAAGAGAGGCGCACCGATGAACCTCAATTGGTGTGCTAGTGTGCCAAATTGTATAAAGACAAAGGTATTCACCCTTGGGTGATGTGCAGTAGCACAACTATGCAACTACCAAAGGTGCTTTGGTTCATTTAAAGGCCCCCCCCCTCTCCTTCATACTTCTTTCAATCTTCATTTTTATCCTCTTCATTTGCTTAGCGCACCAGCTTCTAGCTGCAACACCACACCTATTTAGGTGTGCCTTTTGCCCCATTATCTCCTACAATTAAAATAAACAAAAATAAGGTGCGCATCAGTGCACCTCATGAGGTGCACTAGTTTGTACCTTATTTTCTTTAAAAAAATTCAAAAAACTTCAAGAAACCTTAAACACAATGCATAAACCTATATAAGGGTGTGCAGTAGCACACCTAATTAGGTTCACTACTATGCACACTTTAAACAAAGTCAAATACAATGGATTTGTTTGTAAAGAGGGAACACCAGGCACACCTATCAGGTGTGCTAGGTGTGCAATTTTTGCATTTCAGGGCTATTAAAAAAGTTTTTAAATGTTTTCAAACAATTAGGGTTTTGGGTCTTGTTCATATTGTTGTTAGGATCTAATTTTATCAAGATTTCTTCAATTTTTTGACTAATGGACATTCTTTTTATGTAGATTCAATGGCATCTTCATCATCCTCCCTCACATAGAAAATGGTCCCATCATGTTCAAATACCAGGCATACCTATGAAATCAAGATTTCAAGATGAGTACTTAGAGATCTAGGATACCGAGTTAGGCCATACAGATTTGGGTGCATTCTAGTGTTAGTGCAATCCTCAAAGCTTATTATGACACTCATAGAGCATTATGTTCCTGAAGAAAGGGTCATCAAAAGTATAACTAGAGAGATTGTCCTAGATCTCTGACCCAACAATATTGAAAAGGTGTTCCACCTTCCAAGGGGAGACCAATTCATTAGGTTAACCTATCACCAGGACAAGAGATAGTATAGGGAATATGTGGAGGAAGCTTTTGAGATCATTCAATCCTCATATCTAATTGAGAAGAATCCCCTAGGATGGAAAGCTGGCAAAGTGGATATGACATAGGGATATATGAAGGAAGACATTAGATATTCCATCATGTTATTAAGTAGAGTTATGGGTTTGCTAGCATCAGGGCATCTTAACATTTGGTTGGTGTATTTTATTGAGACCATGAAGACAGTGAAGATGCCACTTGATTGGGCCTCCATTCTCAATGAGAACTTGGGAGACCAGCTAGCGGTAGTTAAGAACAACTGAAGATTTTATATGACGTCATATTTGGTATACCTATTGGCTACTAGAGCAATGGATTATCCAGGGCTATATAGAAGTTGTAGTATGCAAGATGCAAATGCATGGCCATACATAGTATATCCTCAACTAGTAAAGAAAAAGCTTTCAAAGCAAAGCAAGGAATACAAGATAGTGAATGATGCTTTCATCTTTGTAATAATCCAATTCATAGAAGGGGATTATGCGAAGAGAATATCAGAGGAGGTAGTTGGATAGATATCACTAGTCAGAGCTTATTATATCCAATTCTGGACATTTACATATTTGAGGGTAGCGGGTACAACTATCAACCCTAAGAAGCTCCCTAGGTATCCCAATGATAGACTTATTCTCTTGGAGATCTCCCAAAAACTCTTGTCTGCATATGACAAAGTTAGAAAGCAACACAAAGCATGTTGGATGTGGACTATGACTATAGGACCTTTTCAGGTGGATCAAAGATAAGAAATTCCTTCTTTTGAATGTGAATCAGATCAATATCCCTTGGAAGAGTATAATTCTCTATGGCCTTACATTGACAATATCGAGAGAGTGCAATACTTAGCGGGTAAAACATTCCAGCATGAGGATGCAGTTGAAGATCATTGGATGAATGCAACTGGCAACTACGATGTCTATATAAGAGATTATTATAGGATGACTCTATGTTTAATAGAGAGGGCTTTAAATATAAAGATCCTATTAAAGATTGTGCAACAAGAGTCAGAGGAGTTTCTCGACCCATTGTTTAACAAGGACATGATTGGTGACATGCCTATCATGAATGTTGAGCTAGACAAAGAAGAAAACTTGAAAATCAACCATAGGGTGAGTCACATCATCAAATTGAAACAGGACTAGATCAAGAAACCATTCAAACTTAATCCAATTCCTCGAATAGTAGTCTTTCATGCTCAAGCCCTCCTAGCCAATGGTCAAGGAGCAAAGGTCATGGTGCCTACATTTATAGTTCAATCACTAGTAAGACCAGAAATGGTGCACCAACTTGATAGAACATTTAGGTATTATAGGCTCAAAAGGGTGAAGGTAAGGGAAAAAGGAAGAGGAATTCTCCTCAACAAGCCAAACTAGAAGAGGGTGAAATTTAGGCACCTCCACAGCAGGAAGGGGAAAATATACAACGACCAGAGAGTGTAGAAGCCACACAAGCCCAAGGTGATCCCCAAGTGTCACTAGTTGCACAAAACCAACAAGAAGTAGAAATTGAGGTACAAGAGGTTTCCTCACCTTGAGATATAGAGCAAGCCTCCCCCTCCACACCTAAAAGAAGGAAGATTAAGACTCCAGTAAAGAGGAGGAAAAAGGTGATCAAGAAAGTGATTCCTTTCCCCTTAGTTCTCGAACCAATTCCAAAAGAAGTAGAAGAAGAGGGTGATGAGGAGGAAGAGGAAAATCTACATTTGAATAGGAGAACTCAACTTGTTAGAGCTATAGAGTCAAAGAGGAGGAGAAGCTCTACGGTTACACTGCCATCTATCCTTGATGAACCCATTTAGACCACTACATTAGAAGATGAATTATAGCAATGGATAGATGAGCAGGATGTGCCAGGCACTGATGTCTTTTAGATGTCATATTTTGACTTTATGCCCGTGGGTACTGATTTGGTTAGGGATAAGATAAGAGACACTCCAACTAATCAACCTCAATAGGAGGATTAGAGTCAGATGCCCCCCGAATCACAAGGCCACAAGGTAGTTCTGGCATCCCAAGTACAAGTTGTAGACACCTAAAAATCCTTTAGAAAATAAAGTATTTTTATTTTCTGAAAAAGTCCTAGATGACATCATCATTAATTAATTTATTTTTATGCCATTAAATCCCTTTATCTTAATTAAAAATATTTAATTAAGGAATCCCTCCCAAAAATGTTTAAATCTTATTTAAACATTATTTCGTTATTTATTAATTATTTAATTAATAAATTGACCAAAAATCCTAAAATAAATAATTTATTTATTTTTTGCCCAAAACTTGGCCAATTTCCTTAAGACCACTAACCTCTTCCAAAATCTTCTAATCTTTCTTTAATTTTGATTAAAGACTAATCCCATCATTTCCTACCCCTAATACCAACTTAAAATATTTAATTAAGATTAAATATTAATCCTCATATTTATTAAAAATACTTTAATAAATATCTCCTCAACCCAAACCCTTGAAATAAATAAAACTTTATTTATTTCCTAAAAACTTTATTTATCCTCATCCTAGAAAGTTCTAGACTCTTCTAAAAAATCTTCATCCTCATCCAAAGCCTAAACTCTTCTAGAAGATGTCAATCCTTATCTTTGACCCTAATCCTAATCTTCCCCCTAACCTTGTCACATTCCCTAAACATGGGTTAAGACTTGCTAACCCAAGCCAAAGCCAACAAATATCTCCTCCTTCACCCACCCTCATTAAATTCCATCCACTTGCCCATCTCTAACAAGCCTAATCTAATCTTAACCCAAGCCTAATCCAAGCTTTAATCATTTGCACATTCCTAAGTCAAGCTTAAGACTTTCTTAATCCAACCCAAGTCAAAATATCTCAACTCTCTCACAAATATCCCAACCATAAAACTTAATGAAGCCCACAAAGCCATAAATGACTCTTACAAGCCCATTCATTTCTCTTACAAGCCATTATGAGGGTCTTTATGAGCTTTGAACCTCTTTTGTTGACCCCTCAACCCCTCTTGCTCTAACCAATGACCCTGTGACATGCGTCACTTCTTGATTGGCTGTAAGAAAGCACAATCCATGTGCTCTCCTCTCATTCAATCTAAACCTTTCATAAGCTTTCTCCCATCCTTGCATCCTAGCCCTTGATCCCTCAAGCCCTTTGCCTATTTAACAAATCCTCTCCCAAGCCATTTTAACACAATCTAGAAAGTAAAGCCATAATTCCATTTTGAGAAGCCATTTTTACATCAAATCCATTCACCAAAATCTATCAAAGATCCTCCATTGAAGCCCATTTGAGCATTTAAGCATACACACAAAATCAAGCCATCTTAGCTATTAGACACACCTCTACATCAAGTGATCATCCTCATTGAGAAAGCCTATCCATGGCTCATATTCTCATTTGAGGACTTCACTTTGTCTCTCATGAAGTTATGTTAAATTAGTATGCAAATGCTTTTTGATTGTTTTAATTTAGTGTTTCTAACATACTAAAGTAGCATATACATTTTGGCACGCCCGGTGGGACTCCGCATGGGTCATCTTCATTAATTTTTTTAGTCAAGTTTTGTATTTCATTTGCTGATTTTGGCTAATTTGCTTATTTTTGTGATTGGTAGGATTGTATAAATTGGTTTTGTAGGTCCACATGAGCATGAAAAAGATAAAGGAACTCATAGTCTATCTCATTGTGTTTGCAAATTTTTCAAGCTTATAGGTGGACGAAGCACTTGAAATTCTTCTTCCTCTTCTTGTCTATATTCTTCTTCTATTCCATCTACTTCTTCTTCTTCTTCTTGAGGGATCTTGGCCTTTTTTTTTTTAAGGAAGCAAAATCATACACACTTTTTTTTAAGTGCTTAAAATGAACCCCCAAATCATACTTAAATCCATTAAAAACTAAAAAATTTGCCCAAAAAAAAATCTTTTAACAAGTGAAACTAAACCAATCCAATCATTTGCATCCTTGCAACATCAAGGTTTTAGATGCATTAATGAAAAGTTAGGAACACTTCATTTTTGAGAATTTAAAAAGAATTTCAAGTTTCCATTTCAAAAGATTCAAAATCAACACTAAGTGCACACTAAAATCTAAATCAAACTCAAAGCATCAATCAAGGATAAAATGAACCTCGTTTGCAAATATTTTAAAGTTCTTTTAAAAATCTCATGAAAACCAAGAGTCCTAAATGGTTGCCAAAATTTTCCTAAAAGTTTTGTTATTTGTTCCAAACAAATGTCTTGTTGCAAAATCTTGAATGTTTCTTAGGTTTTTCATGCATCAAAATAATCTAGGAATATCATTTTTGGGCTTAAAACATGCAAAATAGAACAAAAAATCTTGAATGAAAACCAAAGTCCAAAGAGTCATTTTCACTTTTGAGTCCAAAACAATCTTGAATGATCTAAGGTTAAAACAAAGCACTTTAAAGTTCGTAAAACAACACGCAAAATCTCAATCTTGAATGCTCAAAGGAAAAAATTTGAATGTTTAATCACTTATCTTTGAATGCATGTTGCTAAAATCACTCTTGAGTGTCATGGATTAAAATCAAGTTTGTTTTTTAATTTTATGAATGCATGATTAAAACAACAAATTCAATCTTGAATGCCATAGATCAAATAATCATCTTTTGGGGCATAAAAAGAATCCACATTTTAGAAACTTTCTAAGTTATAAAAACAAATAAAGACACTTTGAGTGAATTTGTTGTTGGACTCACCCTCTTTAATCACCCATCATTCTAACCATTAGTTGCAATATCAGTGCCATATATGGGGATGGGTCTACCTAAGAAGGTGTTAAGTGCTCCACAAAAATCAAATTCCACTCACTTGCAATTTTATTAGTTTTTCTAAGATAGAAAATTTCTTGAATGCACATTAGTCTCGCTAACACTTCATTTGGGTATAAAAATTGAACAAATCTTGACGTGAAGGGCCTCTGGGCATGCGGTTGAAATTGAGCTTTACACACATCTTTGTTTTGGGCTTAAAACAAACTCACACTCAATGTTAAATGCCTTAAAGAAAATTAATTGATACTTGACGTGGAGGGCCTCCGGGTGCGCGGGTTTACTTTCTTGTTGACCCTAACTCTCCTTTGTGTATTCATTCTTTGATCACTTCTCTTTTGTTGGCACATTTCAAATTGGAATTGAACCTTTGCATCTTAATCACGTGTGTTTTCAAAAAGTCTAGATCAGAAAACTTAAGTGTCAGTTGGAAAAGAACTCTATCTTTGAGCCCAAGATCATCCAAATCTTCTCTCCCCTCATTGTATTTTGAGGCCATCTTGGGTGCATAAGATTAGGATCCAAAATATTGTTTAAGTTTTAGGAGGCTTGCTCGAGGATTTCATCACCTCGAGGGATGAACTCAACTCCAGCATTCTAGCGGAGTATAAAGATCGAGAGGTGAATCCAAAGACACCTCTCTTGGGATCAAAATTCTGTCACTCAGGCTAAGCCTCAAGGAACTTTATACCCTTGATAAGTGAAAGAGGAGAAGTGGGTTACCGCTCCTCTTAGCTGTGTGACATCTTTTTGGTTTCATCTATGAATTTGGGCCTCACGTACCTTGTGTATATCGAGGACTCCCTAGCTAAACCAAATTTCATTCTTGTAGAAAGTTTCCTAGGATGTTGGTGTGTTTGACATGCTTGCTTCAAACCTTTGTCTGCTTGTTTGTTCATAGCTTTTGAATGAATGTTTGCCAACTTTGGTCAAAATCCTAGAAAAGCAAAAATCTCCTAGCTCAAGGCATACTTAGTGTAGTCACTACCTCATCAAAAAGTTATCCAAGCTCCCTTGCCGCAACCGAATCTATCTAGTTCTTTGCTTTAGAACAATCCCAAATCCAAAGTCCATCCAAATCATCCCCCCAGCCAGCCAGCAACCCAATCCAAAATCACCCAAGCCTTTAAGGAATTGTTGTTACTCTACCAGAGTTTGCTATCCAATCTATCTATCCAAATCCGTCAATCTCCCCAAGGTTATCCCTTTGATAGAGCTTTGTCTAGGGTAATCTAGCCTCATCACTTGTCATCCCTCATCACCTTAAGCTAAAGGTTTGGATCCGCAAGTGGTCAATCTCATGTCATGCCCATAGGATCATTTGTCTATCCTCAAGTTGACACCAAAAGCCACCAATCCTGCACATAGGAAAGCAAAACTCTCACTTTTTGACAACATACCCTTGAAGTCTTCCATCCACAAGAAAGCCAAAAATCTCTAGCCAATCCTCCTTAGGTCTGTCATGCAGCTTTGACTCTCCCTAGGAAATCTTTCATTAGCCAATCCAAAATTTGCGCTTAATCCAAATCCAACCATGAGCTTTCATGTTCATCCATATGCAAGACCCCATCCCCATCCAACTCATCGTCAAAAAATGAAATCCCAACCCTATCATGATGAGTTTGGTTGCATTGTCCTTTCTCCCACTACATCCTATTCCAATGATGATGAAAATCTTGTTGACTATGACGGGTATCTTGAGAGCCTTAGATGCCTTCCACCAACCATCCCCCAAATCCAAGCATTCCTCTAAACTATCTAGTCATGCCATCTCATATCCCAGCTTCTCCTCCATCACCCAATGAACCAAGCTTCCAATCTTCCACCCCCATCACACTAGCTATTCTTGTCAATCCACCACCTCCACATCCGACACACGAGTCTCCCAAGAATCTCCTAGAGGAAATACAAGAAAAGCCACCTCCAACAGTCGATAATCCATGTCATCTAATCCAAACATGTGAAGTAGTCAGTGATGAAGGTTCCCCATCTATAATATCACCTCCATCTCCCATAGCTATCATCCCCATACCATCCATCAAATTGCTTAAAATCCTTCCACTTCCCCCAAGCATCAAAATCCCACCACCTATCAAATTCCTCCAAATCCTATCCACTTCACCTCCAAGAATTTCCCAAATCTCCCGTAATGACCCTTATGCATCCATCTTCTACTCACCCATCTCCACTATCGAATCTCCCATCTATCCATCTGCTGCCTTTGAAGAATCCATCCCTTCACCTCCTATCACACCATTCACTCCAATCCAATGCTATCAAGATCCTACCCAAAAGCATGTTGACATCCCCCAAAGCATAAACAAAGATATCATTGTACCATGTCTTCCATCCATAGTGCAGTCACCATCCCCTCCATCTCCAAAACCTCAAGCCATACCTCCTCTACTGCAGGATAACTTTTCATCCCATCAGCTAAATGAAGATCCTATCCTACCATCTCCTCTGCTCCATGCTTCCATCTTACCACCTATCCAAGCTATTCCACCATTTATAATCTACCTTCTTGGTTCACTTACATTTATCCATGGTGGCCCCCTCTCAGTAGAAGAATTAAGAACAATATCTCCTCGTTTCCTCAAGAAAAAAGTTTCCATTTTCTACAAGAAAAAAGTTTCCTCAGCTCATTCAAATGCTCAATTGATGGCATTATCAAGGTCAAGATTTAGGACCACAAGAGCAAGGAATCAGAATGCCTATTATTACACAAAAGAATCTAGGATCTCATGGTCTTAGATATCTATCCAAAGGCTCACCATCTAAAACTGTTGGTACATGCCGTCCCCAAACCAAGCCTATCTCCAGGCCCACCATGCCAGCCTCCCATCACTCCTTCAAGAAATCTTATGTCATCCCCCCTCCACCATCTTTGCAACCCAAAACAACCTACCATATCCCCCCTTCATTCGCTAAATCCATTTTGGGTCCCTATGTCCCAAAATCTACCATCCTCCATCCTCCTATCAGCCATCATAAAAATCCTATTCCATCCATTCCTATGCAAGATCAACAAAGGCACATATCAGGGGACATCATCCATCATCACCCCCCTACACACTCTTCCATATCCTCTCCATCTCACAAAGGTTCTCCTAACCATCTTCCCAAAGCTTACTACAACAATGTGAATGCCAACTTCAAAATGCATAAAGCTAAAAATCCACATCCTAGGCAATCATATGTCTATTCTAAAAGACATACTCCAAAAAGGAAAAATCCAATCAAAGAATGCAAAACAATGCAAAAGCCTATGAAAAGAAAATCCAAAACCATGTGGATCCCAAAGAAAAAAGTTGAAACCCAGTGCATAATGGCATCCACCATTGCTAATCCCCCATCCAGTGACTTGTGTCCCCTATCTCCTAACTCCATCTTGGGTGCCTATATCCTCAAGCGCGCTTCCACAAATCCTCCATCAAGCTCGCATCTACCATCTATCCCCCATATGCTCTTTTCACACTTGTCCCAACATGTGCCAATGTTGATCCTGAAAGCATCCCCATCTCATGCTCCTTTCCAACGATTTCATCCCTCCATCTCCTACCATCAATCCCATTTAATCCAATCTATTGCATAAATCACACATCTGGTGTACCAACAACTAGCAACAAAATTGAACATTCCAATAGCCAGTGAAAAAATCCCAAAAAAGAAAAAAACAACTAAAGAAAGCGAAAATCATTCCAGCTAAGTCCAAAGTCAAAAAGTCAAAAAAATAAAGAAAAATAAAGCGTCCACTGGTGAAAACTTGGCAATTCAAGCACCTTGGACAAGTACCATGATGAAAACTTGGAAAACAAGCGTCATGCGTAATCCAACCATCCCCAACTTAGCCTATCATCCTCATGCTTTTGGTCACATCTTTCCATCCAGCTCCATCTTCCAATTTATCAACCTATCTTTAATCCTCCAGCTTTTATCTATCACTATCCACTTATCTTCTGCAACCTCACCCCATCATCCTAGCTATTATCCATCTCCCTAGTGCCTTTAGCTTTTCCATCCTAGCTTCAATCCTATCACATCCATCATAAGCCCTAGTTCCACATGACATCTTCTAACTAGGGGCATTGTATTCCTTGGAGATCTTGTCTTGTCCATCCTCCCTTGTCATTGGTATCTCGCTCTAGGCTATCCTCGTGCAAATCCAAAATCATCCTCTCATTAGCCATTCACTCTAGCGTGATCTATCAGCTCATCTACCACCAACCTCAGCATTATCTCCATCCTTGGTTGCGCATCTATCATCATCATTGGATGCATCCTGCCAAATCCATATCTTCCGCTATCACCTCATCCTTAGCTTCTGCATCTTGCACCAACTTGAGCCATCCCGCTATCTTATCATTCAGAGTTCCTGTACAGCTTGTAAATAATCTTGTATCCAATGCTTGTATCATACCTTGTATCATAGCTTGTATATCCAATCTTGTCCAAAACAACTTGTACATTTTTACCATATCTTGGTCCATTAGCTTGTACATGCTCTTTAGCTTAGTAACATTGTATCTATCCGACTTTCATGTCAATTCATCCTTGATCAACATCTTGCACACATCGCACAAATCTTGGTTAGCTATTCCAATGCATCCTTTAGCTAGATCTCATATCACCAAAGTGTTATCCTTCTTAGTTCAGCTTGCCAGACGCATCACTCATCCAAATCCACCAGCTTAGGTGCTCTCCAATAGATCCTTGCAGGATATAGCTTTCCTCATGTCCGATCTTGGTCTATTAGTACCTCGTCCTACCCATCTCATTGGTAAATGGTTCTCTTTTGGATTTTCATTTTCTTTTGATTTGGAATCTTCCCTTTTGGGTCTTGAAGTATCTTTTCCAAGCAATCTTTTTGTTCCCTCCTCAAGGTTGTCACGATCTTCCATTGTTAGTGTAATTTTTTATTTTTCCTATTTTGCTAGGTTTTTCCTACACTTTTAATAATCTCGCTTAGGTTAATAAAGCATGTCTTATTAGGTGAATGGTTATGAGGTGTCACCTTCCTACATGTGAGCATCCATTAGCTATCTTGGGAAGATACTTTGCTATCTTTAGTTCGATAGATGGTTGCTCCTCATTGGTTGGTGTTGCCACCTCCTCCCTCTTCCGAGCCTATATAAGCATGCTACCTGGCTTGTATTTGCATCCTCTTAATGCTATTTTGCTTCCAGCATTTGCATTATTCTCTTGGAGACTAACTCTATGATGCTATTTTGATTTTGTATCATTTGCATTCATAGTTTAGATATTTACTCTTTGCACTAGTTTTCTGGGTTATTAATCTTTTTAGATTCTAACATGGTATCAGAGCTTTTCTATGTGCAAGAGTAGATTTTAGTTTCCTTATTTGAGAGATTCGGGAGGGGAAAATAAAATTTATTGTAGTTTTTTGAAAAATGAAGTATGCTCTTCTCTTGCATCTTTGGATGATCCTGAGAATCAGAAAAGTTTTGACAAAAATGGTTTTTCTCTGGGGTTTCAATCTCAAATCTAACAACCAACTTGCATATTTGGAGTTTTCAATCAATTTTGCACGTTCCAGCATGCCATTAATGGACTTAGGAAGCTGGTCCAGCATTTGCATGTCATATTTTGGTTGCTGGGGTCATTTCTTGATTTTTGGAAGCCATTTTTTATTGTTAAAGGCATCTGATTTACACTTCAGCAGCATCTTTTGTACATCAACAAGAAAAACGCTTTTTGGGTTTTGTTCGTAGCCCTGAAAAACCATCTGGGTATCTTTTAGATTTTGCATGAAAGCTGTATATTTTGCAGAATTGAGCATGCAAAGCTACAGCCATACCCCTCTCCATTGGCAGTCGCAAATTTGAACGCAGTTTTCAAATGTCTCGTTCTTGCTCATACAGACTCCAATTTTGATGATTCTTGTTATGAACTTGGCTATTTTTTTGTGCTCTATCCACTAGTGGAGTTGTTTTTTGATTTTCATGCGTGAATTCTTCAAAAAATTTAGATTCTCAGCTGTGACTGTGCATAGTTTTCGTTTTGGAAACTTCGGAGGATCATAACTTTCTCATATGACCTCGTATCGAGGTAATTCTTTTTTTGAAAGTGCATGATTTTTTGAGTAGATCGTAGTGGTGCTATTTGTTTCTTTGATTATTGTGCCTAAGTTTCACTTTTAGCATATGCTCTTCATGAGGGTTTGTAATGCATTGAAATCAAGACCACTAAGTATCTCTTTCTAGTGGTAGTTGTAAATGCACTAAAATAAAGTGCCAAATCATATTTCTTTGGGGGGGGTTCTTTGATTGAGTAAAAAGGGGGGGGCATTGTTGTGGCTGGGTTCTCTTCTTTTTAGCATTTCTTTGCATTCCTTCATCATGGAACAAACAAATATGCCCATCCTAACTCCATACAATTACTTTGAGTGGAAATCATGCATGATAATTCACTTAAGGAAAGCTGGATTAAACAGGATAACTATGGGACTTGAAACTGAACCTGCTAAAGATGAAGATAAGCCTAAGTGGTTTAACAAATGTGATGAGGCATTTGGAACATTGTGTTTGTCTGTTTCTCCTGACTTGCTATTTCACATTGAGTCTTTGGATACACCAAATGAAGTATGGACAAAGCTAAAAACACTATTTGGCACACAAGATTCAATGAGGGGTCATATGTTGGAAAATGAATTAATTAGTTTGAGTCCAGGCAATTTCAACACAATCCAAGATTTCTTCACCAAATTGAAATCACTAAGGCTACAGTTAAAACAATGTGGAATTGAAAAGAAAGATGAACAACTAATTCTTAGTATTCTCTCCAAGCTAAGTTCAGAATATTCTATGTTTGTCTCTACCTTCTATGCTACTAAGGGTGCACTTGGTACTCAATTCACCATGCCATCTTTAGATGATTTTGCTGTCAATCTCACTCGAGAATAGGACAAGCTAATCCAGATGGGCACTCTTACGTCCTCTAAGTCACCTGCCTTGGCTGCCAACCAAGGCACAAAAGAACAACAAGGACAAAGTAGTAACAATAATAGTAAGGATAAGAAACAAAAGAATAGCGAGGAGAAGAAGGATCAGATATCAATTTCTTCAAAATCAACTATTGATACACCATCTTCCAAGGGCGATAAGCCTAAGAAAGAAAAGGTCAAATGTGCCTATTGTGAAAGACCTGGTCATGATGAACATAAATGTTTGCAGAAACAACTTGATCACTTGAAATACATTCTTGAGAAGAATAATATTAGTGTTCCTGAGTCTATCAAACAAAGTTCTACTGAAGGGTCTAACAAAGAAAAAGAAAATAGCAAGGGGAAAGGAAAGGGCAAGGCTCTTTTTGCAGTTGCTTCCTCACCATCCACTTGGGTTCTTGATTCGGGTACTTCACACCACATGGCTTCATCTAAGGAAGAACTTCCATCTTTGGAGCCGTGTACTATGCCTTCTATTTTGATGGGTGATAACACTCTTGTTGAGGTGTGTGAGAGAGGGTCGGTTAATGTGGGGGATGGTACATTCCATGATGTTCCTTATGTACCCTCATTGTCAACTAATCTCCAATCAGTACACCAGATCACTCACACAGGTTTAGGCAAGCGGGTTGAGTTCACTCCTAGTTCAATGGAGATATGTGAGTTGCACAATGATTCTACAGTTGCAGTTGGGAGAGCAGATCATTAGTCACAACTCTATATGTTTTCTCACTTTGTTCCTGATCCTCCTTTGATTGTTTCACTCACTCACTTTAATGATGTGAGCAGATTATGGCATGAGTGGTTTGGCCATCTTAACTTCCACTACTTGCATCAGCTTAACCAGTAGAGCATGGTCACAGAGTTGCCTTCTACTTTGACATTGGAGTCACTTGGAATACATGATAGATCTTCTAATGGGTCAGATTCACTTGAACAGTCTTCTACCTCCACTTCTGATGCAGAGAGTGATTCAGAGGACTCACCTCCTTCCTCTCCTAGTCATCATTTATAGGTTGATGATTCTCCTCTAGATTCTCCATCTTCTGGTCCACTTTGGGCTAGACAGACCTTACAGTTTGCAGGTGATTGGGTTGGGGATCCATTAGACACCAAGCAGACTCGTTCACAATTCCAGGATGCTCTACATATCTTCATTGCTACTGCCTCAAATCCATAGTCCTTTCATGAGGCTTCTGGTATTTCTGAGTGGGATATAGCTATGCAGGAAGAGTATAGTTCCTTGATGAGGAACCACACTTGGGATCTTGTCCCTTTTCCTAAGGGAAGAAAACTTGTTCGATGTAAGTGGATCAACCGGACAAAATTTGCAAGCTTTGCTGGAGGTGCGAGATGCTTCATCTTTTGGGGGGGCCTCTTCCTCTCACTTGGAGTCCTAATTTTCTTTGGGGAGTCTCTTTTCTCTCTCTTTTGGGGGAATTTTATGTACATGGGTACCTCATCAAGCTTGACTTGCCGGGACCCATTTCTACATCCACCTAAGCTTTGCTTATGGGGGCGTGTTAGTATAATTTTTTATTTTTTCTATTTTGCTAGGTTTTTCCTACACTTTTAATAATCTCGCTTAGGTTAATAAAGCATGTCTTATTAGGTGAATGGTTGTGAGGTGTCACCTTCCTACATGTGAGCATCCATTAGCTATCTTGGGAAGATACTTTGCTATCTTTAGTCCGATAGATGGTTGCTCCTCATTGGTTGGTGTTGCCACCTCCTCCCTCTTCCGAGCCTATATAAGCATGCTACCTAGCTTGTATTTGCATCTCTTGTTTTTGCATCCTCTTAATGCTATTTTGCTTCCAGCATTTGCATTACTCTCTTGGAGACTAACTCTATGATGCTATTTTGATTTTGTATCATTTGCATTCATAGTTTAGATATTTACTCTTTGCACTAGTTTTCTAGGTTATTAATCTTATCAGATTCTAACATCCATATCATGGTCTGCTGTGAATGGGGCACTCTAAGCATATGGTTTTGATCAAGTCTTTCATTTGTTTCTTTTTTTCTTGTGAGTTACCCAGTGTCAGTTCCACGCTGTTTCCTCTAAGTTTCATGTGTGATGATGGGGCAATCCTTGTGTGTTTGTTTTGGGTCAGTTCGTCAGTCCTCTGAACGGTTGGTGACATGGCCTTGATGTTCTTGGTAACCTTGGCAATTAACCAACAGTCCTATAGCAAATCTAGTGCTCAACTACATGGTGGTACTTCTCTTTGAAGTATCCCCCTACTCAAAAAGCTTCAATGGATTCCCTTCATCTCCATTATCCCCCATCCATATCCAGCATCTATCTCTCCTACCCCAGCTTATGCATCACTATCTCTTTGAATCAATCTTCACTTTTAGCTTTAGGGATCCACAATCCTAGTCTTAGGTATCCACCAATCCAATCAATCCACCAAGCCTCATCTTTTGAGATCCACAATCCTAGTCTTAGGGATCTCCGAAACCCATCTTCCGCCAATATGACTCTTTCAAATCCTATTGCATCAGCTTTATAATCCCCTCATCCTTCTCCCTATCCTGGATTCCTTTTTATAGCGCTCTGCTCCTTCATCCTCCACCTTCCCTAAAGTCTTAAGCTTGCTTCCTCTTGTGCATATGATTCTCCTTTATCATTCTCCCATAGTGAGAGTTTGAGCTAATTTAGCCCCTTCTCTTTGCCAATCTGAGTCTCCTTGCTCATCCCAGATTCTTGTATTTTTCAAGAAACTGTCGAGCCTCATTTTCTCTCCCCGCCGCCTTCTTGAGGTGGCATCTCATAGTCTAGTCTCTCTTTCTTATCCAAGACTGGGGCAACTTTGTTGCTAAAACATCTTCCTCATGTCGTTTATATCTGAACTTCTTTGAAATAGTGTTGTTTCAACACTATGTCAAAGAGGGGCAAAATGTAGACACCTAAAAATCTTTTAGAAAACAAAATATTTTTATTTTTTGAAAAAGTCCTTGATGACATCATCATTAATTAATTAATTAATTTTTATGCCATTAAATCCCTTTATCTTAATTTAAAATATTTAATTAAGGAATCCCTCCCAAAAATGTTTAAATCTTATTTAAACATTATTTTCTTATTTATTAATTATTTAATTAATAAATTGACCAAAAATCCCAAAGTAAATAATTTATTTATTTTTTACCCAAAACTTGGCCAATTTCCTTAAGACCACTAACCTCTTCCAAAATCTTCTAATCCTTCTTTAATTTTGATTAAAGGCTAATCCCATCATTTCCTACCCTTAATCCCAACTCAAAATATTTAATTAAGATTAAATATTAATCTTCATATTTATTAAAAATACTTTAATAAATATCTCCTCAACCCAAACCCTTGAAATAAATAAAACTTTATTTATTCCTAAAAACCTTATTTATCCTCATCCTAAGAAGTTCTAGACTCTTCTAGAAAGTCTTCATCCTCATCCAAAGCCTAGACTCTTCTAGAAGATGTCAATCCTTATCTTTGACCCTAATCCTAATCTCCCCCCTAACCTTGTCACATTCCCTAAACATGGGTTAAGACTTGCTAACCCAAGACAAAGCCAACAAATATCTCCTCCTTCACCCACCCTCATTAAATGTCATCCACTTGCCCATCTCTAACAAGCCTAATCTAATCTTAACCCAAGCCTAATCCAAGCCTTAATCATTTGCACATTCCTAAGTCAAGCTTAAGACTTTCTTAATCCAACCCAAGTCAAAATATCTCAACTCTCTCACAAATATCCCAATCATAAAACTTTATGAAGCCCACAAAGCCATAAATGACTCTTACAAGCTCATTCATTGCTCTTACAAGCCATTATGAGGGTCTTTATGAGTTTTGAGCCTCTTTTGTTGACCCCTCAACCCCTCTTGCTCTAACCAATGACTCTGTGACATGTGTCACTCTCTGATTGGCTGTGAGAAAGCACAATCCATGTTCTCTCCTCTCATTCAATCTAAACCTTCCATAAGCTTTCTCCCATCCTTGCATCCTAGCCCTTGATCCCTCAAGCCCTTTGCCTATTTAAGGAATCCTCTCCCAAGCCATTTTAACACAATCTAGAGAGTAAAGACATAATGCCATTTTGAGAAGCCATTTTTACATCAAATCCATTCACCAAAATTTATCAAAGATCCTCCATTGAAGCCCATTTGAGCATTTCAGCATACATACAAAATCAAGCCATCTTAGCTATTAGACACAACTCTACATCAAGTGATCATCCTCATTGAGAGAGCCTATCCATGGCTCATATTCTCATTTGAGGAATTTACTTTGTCTCTCATGAAGTTATGTTAAATTAATATGCAAATGCTTTTTGATTGTTTTAATTTAGTGTTTCTAACATACTAAAGTAGCATATACACAAGTCACATTCTGTGTAGATAAGGGATTAGCTACCCCTTTTCCTCTAGGTATAGAAGTCGAATAGGTCCAAGTAGAACATGAAGAAGAGCCACAACAAGTATCCACTAATGGAGTGTCAGAAGAAGGGCAGATAAGTGAACAACCTCAACAAACTTCCTAAGACATAGAGGTCAGAATTGTGGGTTCCACAGATACAGAGACTCCCAGTGTAGATCTCTTACAAAGGGAGAAGACTCTAGAAAGGAGTGATAGGCAAAAGGGCATAGCTGAGTTAACTCCTTCATCCTCAAAAGGCAAATACCTGGTACAACATATCCCAAGGTGATTGAGGAAAGAGCTGATAAGAAATAAGAAACATCAATTCATCAGCGAAGAAGAGGATAGAATGGAATTGATAGAAGTTTTGAGGAAACCTGAATCACCACCAAGGGATGCATGGGCTTTAGCCTTCATCATGAGTGATCAGAGCCAGGACTTTTTTTCTCATGTAGCAATCCCTCCTCCATAATCAAATGCTGAAGAATTGATTCCAAGGGATTATTTAGATCTAAGAAGTTATGCTTGGGAAGCCAACCTTGGAAATCATGAAGCTGATGGTTACACTTGGGATAAAGGAGGTATTCAGGAGTTTAGAGTAGGATGGGACATAATTGATAACACTTTGGTGGCAAAACAAAATCCTAAAGGGATATTTGAGCTAAGTTGTTGGTCCCTTGGATCCCACAAATTTTGAGGAAACCTTAAATGTGACAATTGAAAGAAGAGATAGGGGTGCAGTATAATTGGACCCATTCTTGAGAGCTTGTCAGCAATGGCGAGAAAATTTTGAGGAGAAAGGCATATTGATTATTCAAGAAAATCTTAAGTTATTACATGTTATGCAGGAGAATGTAGAAAAGCTAGTAGCAATTTTGAATCAAGATTTTGGTCTAATGGATGAGGTACATACTTGGGAAAAAGACTTGCAGGCATTATAGGCAATAAAAGGCCAAAGGTATCTAATGCTGATGGATGTATATATAATTGAGGAATTAGATAAGATAGATGATTGGATAGAGAAGATTGCAGATAGTAATAAATTAATGGAAACATTACATGTGGAGATTCATAGGCTCAAGGACCAAGCCCAAGAGCAAATTTTGGAAGCTGAGAAACATTATAGTGATGCATGTTTGGACATTTTTTAAGATGATGCATAGGAAAAGATAATACCAGTAGAGGTGCTACTTGAGAAATTTTGAAAAATGTTTGATGAAATTTCTAAGGATGAGGATATCTGACAAGCATTCATAATGGAAGAAGCTTTATTAGAGCTTGATGTAAAGCTTGGAGATTTTACAGAAACCTGTATAGAAGTGGATAACTATAGGTAGAAAGTAAAGGACAAATATAATACGTAATATTTTTTGGATGCAACTCAAGTAACTAAGATAATCAATAAATTCAAGGGAAAATACCCAGACATAGCTCTAGTATAAAGGGGAACAAAACCCAGATGCTAGAATTTCAATTTTGACACTTAGTGAAATTTTACATTTTTGGAGCCTACTTTCGAGGTGTGCTAGTTGTGCTAGGTGCACTAGCTACGCCAGGTGCATTGGTGCACTTTTTTTAGTAGTGATTTGGAAGATTTTAAAGAACTTAGAGGTGTCTCAATAGTTAACTGTCAGTTCTAAAATTAGAGCTTTCCATGCATCAGAAACACATTCTGATAGCAATTTAACTCCTATGGATGCCTAGTAAAGATGGAGCTTCTATTTTTGCCACTTCTAGTCACTCCTACATCGACTGAAGGCTTTCACTTTCTTATTTTCTCATGCTTTCTTTATTTTATGACATGTAAAGGCTCATGCATCCAATTAATGATATAGAATGGATGGAGTCCTACTTAGCACTAGTTAGATAGATAGTTTGTACATAAATAGATTTGTTTTATTAGTCTAAAAGCATATGATTGCATAAAGATATCTCTCACTCTCAACATAAATTGAGGAGAATATTTCTTATAAATTTAGGATTGTAATATGTAATTAGGGCTACCATTATTTTGCAATAATAATATGCTTTTGGTGCTTGCATTTGGAGTGTAGTGATTCTTGCCTAAGTGTGTTATATTTTGTGAATATATGTTTATGGGATGTAATTGAGCTAAAAATTTATTATGTTATTTTTGGTTGTGCAATCTTTTAATTCTGGTGTTTGCTACAGTTTTATGAATTCTGCTGACATACTTAGTTTGAGAAGATATCATCATCTTGTTCCTGCATAGCTTTTTGTCTCACATGAGCACACTTTCTATGGTCTTGCAATTTGATGAAAAGTGAAACATCTTATGGTTACTAAATTTCCCATCGATGATTGCATTTGTGGAATTGAGGAAGCACTGCTCCTATTTTCATTGGTTACCCACCAATCTTTTCAAAAGCTTAACTCACAAACACATTGTTTCTATGGCTTATGTTCATTAGTATTTTACTTTCATGTTATTTGTTTAAACTTTTTGTTACCCTATTTTCATTATTTTCTTTACTAACCCCTTGATTAAATTAGGAATTCATATAGTTGTATTGTTAAATTGTATTCATCATAAAACATAAAAATACAAAATATATGTTTCTTTTTGTGAGTTTACTCTTTTGAAGCAACAAATAGATTCTACATCTTATCCAAATTTATTAGAACCAAAAAAGGCCTCCTCGTGAACATTCACATTTATCTTCAACTGAGCAGATTCCAGTAGGTCACAAGATCACCTAGAACCTTGGAGTTGATCCTCAGATTAGCTTTTCAAGAGAGGAGTTTGAAAGGATTCTTGTTCTTAAGCATCGTGCAAACTGATAGCTCAACAATTTTACTCTCTATTTGGAAGGTTTCTAGGTCACCATATCTTGTGTCAATATGTTATGAATGTTTTATTGCTTTCATTATTTCATGTGTACAATTAGATCAGAATATGTTATGAAGGATTAATTAGTGAAATAAGTTGAATTTTTATTGGTTCCTAATTTACTCCCCCTCCCTCTTAGTAGCTTAGCCTACCTCACATTTTCAACAGGTATTTCTACCTTGATAGGCAAGACAACTTTAGCCTAGAGAAGGGAGTAGCTCTTGTTGGTGTGTGTATGCTAGTTATGTAAGCTCATAGAGATGGATTGATTTGAAGATGCAAATCTATACCAGACTTGTTAATTGTTATATGAAAGATATTTAGAATAGTCTTATTGGATGCTTCAAATTATCCATTTCCCTAATGATAGTAGGATGATCAATGTTGTTTGATTTTAAATCTCTTACATAATTGTTTGAGATCCATGTTCTTGAATTTTCCTCCATTATCAATAATATAGAGGATGACATACCATAGTGAAAAATAATATAGTCTAGGATAAACATGGACACCTATTTTCTTTTAGCAACAAACAATAGTACACCTTCAACCTAGTTAGTTAATTACTTAGTAGTTGTGCTAATGAACTTGTGCCATCCTAATGAGTTGGGATGTATTTGACCTACTAAGTCAAAGGCCCATTGCTGAAAAGGCCAATGTGTAATATATGAGATGATCTTCGTACTAGGAGCACATTCTAAATTTTCATGCATTTGACATTTTTTTTCAATATTTAGCATATTTGACAATGCTTTTTTGTATAGTAGGCCAACAATAACCATTCCTAAGAAATTTTTGAGCTAGCATAAGGCCTTTAGAGTGAGACCCACACATGCACTCACGCACTTCAGCTAATGCCATTTTGGATTTGTCTCTCTAAACATCTAAGAAGTGTTATGTCTAGACCCCTCCTAAACTAGTCACCAAAGATGATGGTGTAATGGGAGGCATTATAGATAAGCTGACATTTTTCATTATGGGTTAGGCTATTGGGAATTATTTGGTTACATAGGTAGGAACAAATCTTAGTGTAGTAAAATGCACCATGACTAACAAAGGTGAGAATTACATAGGAATTATGGGGTATCATATTCAAGGAATCATAGTGCTTCCACTAAGAATTCATATCTAGATTCATGTTCTTATAACTATAAGATGGAAGCAAGAGTAGCCATAACATCAGCCACTTTGTTTTCAACTCTAGGAATCTATTGGAAAGTCACAAAGACAAATAAGTTCTTGAGATCATCAACCATTTTAAAATAAGGAATTCATTTCTCATCCTTGGTTTGATAGTTATTATTGGTTTCGTTGATGATAAGCTATGAATCTCCAAAGAGATGCAACTTGATAATACTCCATTCAATAGCTAGTTCAGTTCCATTCATTAAAGTCTCACATTCAACTATATTATTAGTGAAAAGGAACAACAAATTGTATGCCTTAGGAATGGTGTATCCTTGAGGTGTGCTAAATAGGACTCCCACACTTGAACCATTTTGTGTATAGGATTCATCAAAGAACATTTTCCAAGTATGTTAAGTCATATGCATGATAGATGAATTAGGAAAATCAATTTTCATAGTTGCATTATCTTGTAGAGGGAAACATACCAATTGATTAGAAATAACTTGTCCTTTTATAGCCTTATGATCAATATACTCAATTTAAAACTCTTAGAGAATCACCTTCTATTTAGCTAATTGACTAATAAGACTAGATTTACTTAATAGGTATTTCAAAGGATCAATTTTATCTACTAGTTGTGTAGTGTGTGCCAACATGTAATGTTTGAGTTTTTGGGATGCAAACACTGCTACAAGGAAAGCATTTTCAACTTTGTTGTAATTGAACTCATAATCTATCAGTGTTCTTTTGATGTAGTAAGTAACCTTTTCTTTTCTCTTTTCATCTTGTTGTGCTATTAATACCCCAAAGGATGTTGTTGTAGCTAAAATATATTGAATAAGGGGTTTCCCAAGAATAGGAGGCATCAAGATAGGAGGATTTTCCAAATCTTCCTTAATATGATTCAATCTTTTCTCACATGCTTCATTGCACACACATTAGCCCCTTTGTGAAAGTCCTTATTGAATCATTGTGCTTTATCAAGAAGTTGAGAGATGAACCTCCTAATAAATTGTAGATGTCCTTGAGGGCTCCTCATTTGACTAATATTTCTAGGAGGTGGCATATCCATGATAGCTTGAAATTTTTTAGGATCTACAATTTTGTTGGAAGATATGATGTATCTAAGAAGTTTTCCTTAGGTGACCCCAAATGCACACTTCTTAGGTTTAAGTCTAAGCTTGAATTGTTTCATGCAATCTAGGATTAACCCCTAATCAACAAGGTGCTTATTTCTCCTTTTATACTTAACCAGGGTGTCATCCACACAATCTTTCATTGTTTTATGCATCATATCATGAAATATAGTGGTCATAGCTCTTTGATATGTAGCTCTACCATTTTAAAGTCTAAATGGCATGACATTGTAATAGAAGGTTCCCCATGCGCATGTGAAGATTATTTTCTCTTGATCTTAAGAAACTATCTTGGTTTGGTTATATCCCAAGATTCCATCCATTAAGGAATATATCTCTTAGCCTATAGTTGGTGCAGGGGTACTTTAGGGAAATAAGTACAACCAGAAGACTCCAAGTAGGAAGACAAACCAATTATATCATGGTGGAATCAACTGGGAAGTTTTAAAGCCTATTATGGCATAAAATTGTAAAATATGTAGATCCTAGGTCCTAAAGGCTCAAAAAGAGACTAAATGGACATAAGGATGTAAAAGGGATCATAATAGGATATATTAGTATTTAGGAATGCTCAATAAGACTATATAAGTCCATTGGAAAGGTTAGATTAGTTTAAATTCTTTAAAAATCCAAAATTTGTAATGTTGTAAATTCAAATTTTTGAATTACAATGGTTAGTTGGATTTAGGAGGGAAAGTTATTTTCTTTATGTTAAGGCTCCTAATCATTCCTAAAATTAACAAGGGTTGTTAGAAAGGTTATAATGAATATTATATATTATAGATAAGTCATTTTGTATGGCAAAAAAAGAAGAAAAAATGCCATTGTATGGACTGTCACAGATTTGAAAGAAAATCTCCATTTTCATGAGTTATTTCTTGGTTTTGTGTATTTTTTGAAGGCTATTGAACCTTGCATGAATTAGGGATTTTTTTTATGTTATTACACTGCATTACACACTTTTTTTTTAAGCTTTTCATTATTCTTGCATTCCTTGGTGCTGATTGTAAACAACATTTTCCAATTTTCTTAAGGAAACTTGACAAAACCCTTGCAAGGATGGTCATTCCATGAATGTTTTCTTGGTTCTCATGGAATGAAATTAACTACATCTATATTATACCTTACTAACCCTATGACATACATTTTTGAAGGAAGGAGATAGAGTTTAATGGTGATCACCATGCTGATTTGAAGCATTTTGCATTGAAATTTCTTGGTTTGCTACAACAGTAGGAGTTTGGCCTTAAGGAGGGGCTATTTTTATGTTTGAATTCATCTATTCATTTCAAATACAAGGTGTTCCAACCTTTGGTTCTTGAAGAAAGTGTTGGATGAGCAGAGATTGACAAAGCCCTAGATTTGGAGGGTTTGAGGGCATAATTTGGGGCTTTTCTGTTTACTGAGACCATACATTGAAATTGGTTGCATATTCCTCTAATTGGATCCATTTTATGAGATTGTAGAAGGTTCCAAAATTTGGGGATATGTTTATCATATACTTCCTTTGTAAAGTGACCTCTTTTGTGTGTTTAAAGATAGGGCTATTGTGAAGAACAACCATATTGGTCCAAAACAACCACCCTTAAGTTTTATATATGTTATGTATCTCTAATAAGGGTATCCAAATCTGGTTTTTATTTTCCAATTCCTTTGGAAAGTGTTGGAGTTAAGGGCAAAAAAGCGTTGCTGCTGTTATGATTTAAGGATTAAGGCCTAGAAAGGCTAGTTTTGGGTTTGGAGTGTTGGGTTTCGTTGAGGGCCGTAAAACCTATTGAATCATCTTGAATTTGATGTCTTAAGACCATTTCAATCACCTCAAAATAGGGCATAGGTTTTGGTTAAGCATTTTAGGGGTTGGAAGCTTTGTAGGTCATTCCATTCTATTGACAACATTGTGAAACTTGCATATTCCTTGCTCTTGCTATTTGGACCTTGTAACCCACCACCATCCATTGAATCAATAGTCATATCCATTATCATGTCAATGTTAATGAGTGAAAAGTCGTCCTCAGGGCCAACATGGTTTCTTTAGGTCTCATAAATTAGTGCAGACCTGAATGGATTTATCATTTTTAGAAATAGGTACTTTGTTGGAAATCCATTCAACATAATCAATAGCTCATATAAGTCCATCTTGAAGGAGCTTCCCTAGTTCAACTTTGACAAGTAGAGCCATGTGTGGATGCATTTTTCTTGGTTTCTGCTTAACATGTTTGACACAAAGAGCTATGGAGAGATGATGAATTATGAGATTAGTGTCAAGCCCTAGCATATCTAATAAGTCCAAGAAAAGTTTATCTTTTTATCCTAGTAGAAATTTGTGATTTTTTTTCCATCTTTTGACAAAGACTAAGCTAAATGCATGATGTAAGGTACTTCATCTATCCCAATATTGATTGGTTGAATTGGTAAACTGGAAGAATACAATAATAATGAATATGAAGAAATTGAGACTATTGAGGCCTTGTCACAAGAGGTTGAGAAATTGTAAAAGGGGAAAAAGTATGTCAAGACGGAATTATAATCTTTATCCAGTAAGATAGGTTAGGAGATGGAGGATAAGAAGGATACTATGGAAGGAAACAAAGTTGTTGAATGTTAGAAAATAAAACTTAGTATGTTTTTTGTTTTTTATCCATGCTTTATGGATAAAGCTTCTTTTCTTACTATGTAAGCTAATGAAGGAATACTTCTGATTTTTTCAATTTTTCCTCTGCTTTATGCTTTGAGGAAACCTATATTATTGTAATTCTTTCATTGTAATTAGTATGAAGCTCCATTTTTCATCTTTTGTTTTGAATTTTTTCTTTCTACAACTGCATATTTTTTTCTATCATTCTAGCTAGATTATTTGTTGGTTAAGCTAAAATTTTACATGGTATCAAAGCTCATGGTTGCTAAAAAGGAGAATGATTTTTTTTTGCTGTAGGTATTGAAGAAACTTAGAGCTTTTGAAGGATGGATTTTTTTTGCCTTTGCTTGCTTGAAGCTATATTGCTATTTTAAATGGAAGCCAAAGATTATGCTTCATCTTAGAAATAGAGACTTGCATGTAATAGTAATGACAATAGAGGTTGAGCTGAATTTTGTTGGTTCATTATAGATAGGCTAAGATCATGCTCTTTTTGCATGGGTCTTTCCTTCACCTTCTTCTTAGTGACACACAATCGAAATGAACCTACCATGCCTTTTATTTCAAGATTTTGGAGGCTTTTCTATTGTTAGTGTTGATGCTTCCTTTGTTCCATAGTTGATTAGTTTTGTAGACAATTGGCACCTGTATTTTCAACTAGCACTTTATTTTTGCATGGTTGAGTAGTGTTGTTCGGGTCACTTGTATAGATTTATGTGTCATCTGCATCCTTAACTGATAAATTTTTTGCCTTTGTTTTCCATCTATTCATTGTTTGGGGGTTTCTATGTAGATTATTATCTTCTATATCTTTGATTGAGAATTTTTTTGCTTAGTTTGCCAGTTGCTCATTGTTCAAGTAGTGTCGCTAGGGGCACTCATGCAGATTGATCTTGATTTTTATCCTTGTTTCAAAGGAGGTTTTTTATTCAGCACTATGAAAATTATTATTTGACAGTTCACACTTTGCTTGTGTCCCAAAATATGCTTTTCTAATGCACATTTTTGTTCCTACTTGGTTTTCCCTCTTTCCTCTTTCCTATTCTTAGGATTTTTTCTCCTTAGTTAGAATTGAGCCAGGGGGGGGTTGTTATAAAATAAAACTTAGTATGCCTTTTGTTTTTTATCCATGCTTTATGGATAAAACTTCTTTTCTTAGTGTTTAAGCTAACTAAGGAATACTTCTGATGTTTTTAGTTTTATTCATGTTTTTCCTTTGCTTTATGCTTTGAGGAAACCTATATATATATATATATATAAACAACTGAATTCTTTTTTATTATATAAAAATTTAGAAAAAATTAAAAATGTTAAGTATCTCCATTCAAATAGGCAATGGTAGGAAAGAACAAAGAAGAAAATCTCCAGTCTTTCCTGGGACTTTCATCCTATACACTTTTACATATAAAAAGGGGCATACCTTAGTTTATTTATATCTAGATCTAAACCTCTATATCTACATAATTACTTTTACAAATGTCTTTGTTCAAACGGGCACTAGTAGGAAAGAACGAAGGAGAAAACTTCTAGTCTTGCTCGATACACTTTTACATCTTAAAAGGGGCATACCCCAGTTTATATGTGTGCTCAGCTTGTTTTTATTTTAATTTGGAGATATCAGGAGCATCCTTCTCAAGAATTTGAATGAATTTTTAAATGATATTAGTGATAGAGTGGAGTGATGAACTTGGACCTATTGTGTTTGTGAGAAAAGATAACCTCCCTCCCTCCCTGCCTATTGTCATGTTGGTCATTTTTCCTTCTTGTCAAAATTGCCATATTTGAATTCAAACGTAGTAACATTCATATATTTGAAGTATTCAAGTTGGGACATGCAAAAATATATCCTTAAGACTTTAGGTTAATCTCATTTCCTAAAGTAACTACGCACTTTAACTTTTTTGTGTGCCCACAACTTTCCCTACCATTAGATCTTCCTAGATCTATGACTGTAGCAATATCGCTTTACCAAGAAGCATGATCTTTAAACAATGTGAGAAAGTGATGAGTAGACACATGTACATGGTGGGCCTAGTTTGGAAGGTAATAACAAAGCTAGAAGTTGCAGTTAAGGGCAAAGGCAGTGAAGCAATGTCATAAGATCATAGGTGCAAATGATGAGACCATCGAAGTCACAAAAAAAGGCTAAGTTGACCATGATCGTGAGATTGTAAGGTCAGTTAGCCATGTTTTAACATCACAAGGAAATATCAAGGGTCCCACAACCAATCAACAAAGTAGATTGTAAGATCATAAGGGCAGATTGGTAAGCTTTTGATGGTACAAAATATTGGCGTGTCGTAAGATCATAAGAGCAGATTGGTAGGCTTTCGATACTACAAAATATTGGTGTGTCATAAGATCAAAAAGGAAAATTGGTAGGCTTTTGATGCTATGAAATATTGGTGTGTTGTAAGATCAGAAGAAGAGTAAAAGGAGGGCCCCATGTTAAGATGAGTTGACAATAGTAAGATTGTAGAGGTTATAGAGGGTGCCTTTGACCATGAGATGCATTGGCTATCATAAGGGCTAGGCTCCAAGTTGAAGATGATACGAGGGTTTTGACCTCATTTTATGATTGTAGGATTGTAGGATTATAGGACTTTGAGTTGACCATGAAGGCATTTCACTTGTCTAGGTTGGAAAATAAAGGGATTTTTGACCAATGAAATTACAGGAAGGGTATCAAATGAATGTTGAATATGTTTGACTTACTGATATATCTGATTTGGTGAGTGTCAAGAACAATAAATATGGCTCTTAATGATCAAATTGATCTTTTGATCATTTGCAACTACTTTTTTATTTCTCTAGGCCTAGTGAATGATTTTTCTATCTTCTCACAACTGTGGGTTATCCATCTACCCAATCTTTAGTTATGGTTGTCACTTATGTCCCTTCCAGAGTTGAATATGCATATGGAAATCATATTTTTTACATATGGGTCTACACCTAAGAAAATCCTTCTGTATCAACATTGAGGTTTCTCTACAACTTGATAATAGTGGTTGATTTCATGGCTTCTAGTAGAAGTTTCTTAGTTATGCTTGAACTATAAAAGCAAGATTTGTACCCTTTCAAAGGGTTGATTTTTCTCTGATTCTCTAGTATTTCTTCCATGCATACTACTGTAATTTCTTGTGCCTCTGAGCCATTGTAATTCTTTGCTATATATCTTTCAACCATTAACACACTGTGGAAGACTTCTTTGCCTCTGGTTGATGTTCTTGTCTATATTCTGCAATTTGCATGATTGTATCTATTTTTGGCATTTGAATGATATTGAGTGAAGTTTCTTCCTATAGAATTCTTTTTTTGTCTAATCTACATGTCGTTGTTAGATTAAGAAAGGTTTGAATATATTCTTTGAGGTTATAACTGGTTAAATGTGGATTAATGGGCAAAGATAAGATCAAACACTCTATTTTGGTGCATCAACTCCTTAGAATAGATTAGCTATTTTGCTTCTATGTATTCCTTCTCCCTTTTCATCTCTAAGAGTAGTTAGGTGCATCATGATAGTAAAGGAAGCCAACCTTCTCTGGAGAATCAATCTCACAATTCATGTCCCACAACTTGGAGGTTGTTTCCATGTTTCAGAAGGTTGTCCTTAAGTAAAAACTTTGGACAAGGGTGCAAGATTTTGTGACAACAATTTTTGGCATGCACAGTGGGATAATATTCAAAAGATTTCAAAGCTGATTGGTATCAAAAGAGAAGAATTTCAAGTTGATGCTGAGAAGATAGTGTTGCTCTCAGTGTTTTAGGCCTCCAAGAGGCTCATTTCCATAAAGTACATGGTGACTCTACACCCTTCATATCTGGTTTCAAACCAAGTTGCATCGATTCATGCCTAAAGCTAAAACAAGGGCATCTTCTAAAGTTAAATTTCAGTACCAAGAGCTTTCATTTTCAAATCCTAGAAGAAGAAAGACTAAAGCATCTTTATCACCAGTTAGGAGTACAAAGGAAATACATACCCCTCAAGATCAATCTCCACTCCTCCTATTGTGAGATCTTAACGTACAATAGCCTCTACTCATATCAATAGGTCACTTTCTTATATGGCTAGATCTCATGCTTTTGCCACCTTTAATGGTGGAAGTCCTCTCTTGTTAGCCCAAAGACATGACATACCAGTACAACACTTAAAAATATAACCGAATTTAGTAGTGAAACTTCCATCTCTCCCTTAGTACAGATTCAAGAGGTTGCAAATGTTTGCAATATCCATGGTATTATAGAAGATGATGTGGCCATTAGCCTCCTAGCTTCATCTTTAAAAGGGAAATACCTACATTCATACAGGGGTCTACCACATGGTTTTATAATGGATTGGAATGGGTTAGGAGCAAGACTATTTAAACATTTTGAGGATAAAAGTGACTATTTGTCACTTTTAGAACAACTAACTACTATAAAAAGAGCCCCCCATGAATGTATGACTGATTTCAACTACATATTTCAAAAGACATGGGACAAAATACCTACTTCAATGAAGCCTACCCCCAGTAATGCCTTCTTGCATTACCTCAAAGCCTTTAATAGTGATATTGCCACTACAATCCAAACCATGGGAGGAGACACATTAGTTGATGCTTATGAAAATAGAAATAAAAGTAAAAAAATCCTAATATGGGAGGGGAGTTAGCTCCAAGACCCCCTATGCCCTTCTTCCCTGATATGCCAAATCATCAACCAACAATAGCCCATATTCCCACACCTTCCATATCACTCCCCCTTGCTCTAGCCCCTCAAGCTTCCACCTCTTCAAATAGAATTGATGGAATTAAAGAGATGATGCAGTCTATGAATCAAAACATAGATAAGAGATTGCAAGGTCAAGAGAGGAAGCTAGAGGATGGTCTCTTGGTGCTGCATAAAGTTGGAAATAAGGTGGTGACTTTGGAAAGGAAACAGACTCAAGGTAATAAGGCTCCTCAAATACAATATCAAACTCCAAATAATGGTAGGCCTCAAAATCAGAATCATGGTAACATTTCTTTTGATCATGGTAGGCAGAATGGTCATGCTTCTACTTTGAGTGCAAATCAAAGTAGGGCCATAGTCCCTCAAAAAAATATGGCTTAAGATCAAGATTTTTGCCCCTCCTACAATTACAACTATGCCTATTGTATGTGTCAAAAGGTTGAATCTTATTTGGTTTTGACCACTCAAGAGCCTACAACAGGACAGTCATATAATGAGAGCCAACCCAAAGATGCCTCACATACGCAAAGACAGGGTGGTTTCTCCTTCATGAATCACCAGTGGAGGAATATTGTAATGTAAACCAGGACTCCATTGCTCACAATACCAGGAGCAAAAGAAGAGCTATTGAAGAGGCTACCCCTAGTCCTCCTAATAAAGCTTCAACACCAAATGTAGTACCTCATGTACAAGTGGTGACTGATCAAGCCAATGCCCCTCAACAACAAATACAATAATAGTAGAGGATATGTGAATGGCCCCTAATTTATCCCATCTCAACCTCCAACACATGCAGCTCCCAAGGTTTTTACCAAAGCACCTAATGCCTCATTCAGTGTGGTAGAGAAGATGAAGAAGAAAAATGTGAATATTTCCATGTGAGATGTTGTTGCCACTATACCTACGCAGAAGAGGCTGATGCAACAAGAATTGGAGAGCATCGAACCAAAGGATCACCCACATAACATTGAGAGTGCCACAAGTCTTGTACAACCATCAAAGGAAGGAGAAATAAGTAAAAAGGTTAGACTTCCTCATTTTATGTTTATCTGATTATAGGGGATAAACTAGTCCACAACTACATGATTGATTCAGGGGCTAGTAGTTCAGTGATGCCTAAGTGTGTTGCTAATGCTTTAGAAATGAAATATGAGCCCATTGTTAGGGATGTATTATAGTTGGATGGTAGTACTTTCAAGACTATAGGCATCCTTAGGAATGTTGAAATGGTCCTACATGCATGCCTTGGTTATACTATAACTCAAGATGTATCAGTTGCTGAGGTCAAGCCACACTTTGCCATTTGTCTTTCAAGAGACTTCACTGCATATCTTCTGATTAATCATATGTGTTTTTTAGAATAAGATATGGAACCAAGGCTTCAATCATAGAAAAGCCTCTAGCCCTCCATCATATTGAGCCCTACACCCCTAATCTCATCAATATGAATTGCACTATCCTGGAGATGGATGAGAATGACATAGTAAATGAACCTGTTACTTCCCTAGCAGATACACTTGATTTTCTCTTAAATGAATAGGCTAATGAATACCAGTTTGATCCTATATTAGAAACCCTTGAGATAGGCCTTGGTACATACTGTGTATTAGAAAAGGATTCTCTTGTCACTAAGCTTATGAAGACCAAAGAAGATATGAGTGGGATATGGAGTATGTACTTTGATGGATCAAGGAATAAGAATGGATCAAGGGCTGGTGTGATGTTGATTTCTGTTGCACTAGTAAGGTACTACTTCTCCTTTAGGCTCTAATCTAGTTGTACTAATAATGTGGCTCAGTATGAATGCTTGATTCAAGGTCTTTTGCTTGCTCAAAGAAGAGTAATTCTAGCATTAAGTGTATATGGAGATAGTGAATTGGTGGTTAATCAAGTGAGAAATCAGAATGTCACTAAGAATGGTTTTCTCAAGTCTTATAGACATAGAGTGTGGGATTTTCTTGAAGGTTTCAATGCATTTAATATTCAAAGCATCCCTAGAATGGATAATAGACATGCTGATAGACTTGTAGTAGTGTGTTCATCTTATGGTGTGCCAAAGAGCCTTGAAGCTAAAAAGAACCAGTAGATTAAAGTGGTAGTTAGGCCTACTATTCCTAGCAATACAAACATAGAATGTGGGATTTTCTTGAAGGTTTCAATGCATTTAATATTCAAAGCATCCCTAGAATGGATAATAGACATTCTGATAGACTTGTAGCAGTGTGTGCATCTTATGATGTGCCAAAGAGCCTTGAAGCTAAAAAGAACTAGTAGATTAAAGTGGTAGTTAGGCCTGCTATTCCTAGCAATAACACCAATTGGCAAGTGTTTGAATATGATGCAAAAATTGTAAGTTTCTTGCAGAATGAGGTAGAATTCTCAGAGAGAAATTAGTCAAGCTTGCATGGCCAGTATGGTGATCAGATCATCAATCTCAGTTCCAACAAGTTTCTTAAGGGTCTCATTACCTTGGAGAGCATCTTCAATCCTAATGACCAAGCAAGGGATAGAGGCATGAACCAGTTGTGGCTGCTAATAGAAAGACCTTAAACATTGGGAAGGTATGTAATGAAACTAAGCAAGAGAATTCCATTCATCTATGTCAAGAGTTTAGTGATGTATTCACTTGGACATATGATGATTTAAAGGGGTTTGACCCAAGTTTGTTTCAACATACCATAGATTTAATTGATAATTTCAAACCTGTAAGGCAAAAATAGATGCCAATGAATCCTAAAATTGAGCCATTAACGAGAAAGGAGCTATCCAAGATGATTGAGGCTAATATAATTTTTCCTATCAAGCACTCATCATGGGTAGCAAACCTTGTCCCTCTTAGGAAGAAGAATGTGGAAATCAAATTGTGTGTGGACTTTAGGGACTTTAACCATATCTCCCTTAAAGATTATAACCCCCTCCCTTCTACGAAAAAAATATTGTCTAAGGTTAGTGGTTTTGGGAGGTTCTCTTTCTTGGATTGGTTCTTTGGTTATGACCAAGTTCTAGTTCAAGAGGTTGATACATACAAGATTGCTTCCACCACTTAGTGGAGCAAATCCTATAGAAAAATTTCCTTTGGGTTAACTAATGTAGGTGCCACCTTCCAAAAGGCAATGGAGATGGCTTTCAATAGTATGCTTGAAAGATTTGTGCTGGTCTATCTTGATGATATTACACTGTATATAAAGAATGTGGTAGACCATTTTGGCCATCTTAGACAAGTATTCATAAAATGTAAAGAGTATGGAGTATCTTTGAATCCAAGAAAGTGTGTCTTTGCCACTAATCAAGGATAGTTGTTAGGCTACATTGTATCCAAGGATGGTCTGACTATTGATCCAGAAAGAACCAAAGCCATACTTGCTCTCTCTCTTCCTAACAATAAGAAAGGTTTGCAAAGTTTTCTTGGTAGAATAATTTTTGTGAGGAGATTTATTCTTAATTTAGCTTCCATGGTGAAACCTCTGATAGCTATGTAATATGGTCTTTTCATGGACCAAGGAAGGGAAAGAAAGTTTTGAAGAGATCAAAGCAGCCATAGCTTCAACCCCTACTCTCATCAATCTAAATTTTGAGAAGAATTTCATCCTTTACACCTTGGGTGGTGAATCAAGTATTTATACTATTTTGACTCAATTGAATGATAAGAATGAAGAATAACCTATTGATTTCTTTAGTGAAGGGCTAAAAGAGTATGAAGATGAGTAAAACTATGTGGAGAAGCAAGCCCTTGTAGTCATAAGAGCATTGAAGAAATTTAGACACCTTCTATCCCATAATAATATCCACTTATTGGTCCCTCATGCAAGTGTTAAATATTTCCTATTAAGAAAATATATCAATGAGAAAAGAGTAGGTTGGATGACTAAGGTGATGGAGTATGATGTGGACATCTAGGTTACCAAGTTGTTAAGAGGGAAAGGGTTGTGCAAGTAGATGATCTCATCTCACAAAATAGATGAAGAAATTGCCTTGTTGTTGATAAAACAACACGAGGTGAGAAATAATAATCTAAGTAGTTGAATAGATGACATGAATACCGTCTTAGTAGGAAATGGATATCCTCAAGGGTTGGATAGGTATAAAAGGAGATAGTTCAGATTGCAATAAATCCCCTATGCTATAGTTGATAGTGTTCTTTTTAGGAAGGACTTCAATGGAGCTTTGCTAAGATGTATTCATGTAGACCAAGAAAAGAGACTGATTAAAGAGCTTCATGATGGTCCTGATGGTGGTCACCTTTTAGCAAGGACAACTGCAATAAAGATCATGAAGGTTGGTTACTACTAGCCATCCTTGTTCCATGATTGTCATAGACATGTGAGGAAGTGTGAAAAATGTGCTTTCTTTTCTGGTAAGCAAAGAATTGCAACTCTTCCTCTTCATCCCATTTAGGTGGATCAACCTTTTTCTCAATAGGGATTGGAGTTCATAGGCCGTATTAATCCACATTCTAACTCTAGTCATAAATGGATTCTAGCTACTAGGAGATTGCATTGAAGGATGCCACAAAATCTTTCGTTGTTGAATTCCTTGATGGAATTATAACCAAGTTTGGTGCCCCTTCAACCATTATTTCAAATAATTCAAAATCTTTTGTAGGAGCTTAGATTTGTCCATGGGTATTTAATCATCATATCTACTTGAGCACATCCTGAAACTACTATCCTCAGGGCAATGGATTGGCTGAGTCATCTAACAATAACCTAATTAGGATTATGAATGTGACTATAGAGGATAACCAAAGGTGTTGGCATCAAAAGTTGAAAACAACACAATGGGCTAGTAAAATAACACCTAAGAGAGCCATAGGAAATTCTCCTTTCATGTTGGTATATGGAAGAGAATCTAGACTTCCTATTTCATTGGAGTTTCCTGCTCTTGAGTTGGCTTATTAGTTGGAGCTAATTGAAAATGATGTTGTGTCTATAAGAATGGTAGAATTGATGGAGCTGGAAGAGAAAAGAAATCAGGCCATACAAACCCTAGAAGCACATCAACATCAAGTCAAGAAGTTCTTTTATAGGAAGGCTAAGGTTAGAATTTTTAGAGAGGGTGATCTTGTGTTAAAATGGGATGAAGACATGGAAAAACCAAGGAGGCACTCAAAATCTGATACATTATGGAGTGGTCCCTATGTGGTTATAAGTTGCAAGTAGGCCAATGCTTTTAGTTAAGTGGGCCTGATGGTGAAATTTTGCCTATTTTAGTTAATGGAATATAGCTTAAGTCCTACTTCTAATGAAGGATGAGTGTTCATGTATATAGTTAGCTAGTTGCTTTTAGCCTTTTTCTTGTTTTCCAAGAAGTCCACAAGTGCATGTGTTTTTTGCAAAGGTTGTAGAGGATTTTGGTTCTTGGTTTTAGTTACAGAGGGAAACTCCGTTGCCCAATGGATGTGTAGGTCACTGGTCCATGTATTGCAGGCTTGCATCCCCCTGGAGTTGCCAGAATTGAATAACACCTAAGAGAGCCATAGGAAATTCTCCTTTCATGTTGGTATATGGTAAAGAAGTTGACTTCCTATTTACTTGGAGTTTCCTACTCTTGAGCTGGCTTATTAGTTGGAGCTAATTGAAAATGATGCTATGCCTATAAGAATGGAAGAATGGATGGAGCTGGAAGAGAAAAGAAATCAGGCCATACATACCCTAGAAGCATATCAACATCAAGTCAAGAAGTCCTTTTATAGGAAGGCTAAGGTTAGAATTTTTTAGAGAGGGTGATCTTGTGTTAAAATGGGATGCAAATAGGAAAAAACTAGGGAGGCACTCAAAATCTGATACATTATGGAGTTGAGCCTATGTGGTTATCAGTTGCAATTAGGCTAATGCTTTTAGTTAAGTAGGTCTGATGGTGAAATTTTTCCTATTTTGGTTAATGGAATATATCTTATGTCCTACTTCTGATGAAGGATGAGTGTTCATGTATATAGTTAGCTATTTTCTTTCAGTCTTTTCTTGTTTTCCAAGAAGTCCACGAGTGCATGTTTTTTTTGCAGAGGTTGTAGAGGATTTTGGTTCCTAGTTTTAGTTACAAAGAGAAACTCTATTGTCCAATGGATGCACATGCCACTGGTCCATGTGTAGTAGGCTTGCATCTCCTAGGAGTTGCCAGAATTGTTGGTCATTTTTGCCTTCCCACCAAAATTTCCATATATGAATTTAAAAATTATAACATTCATATATTTGAAGTATTCAAGTTGGGACATGCAAAAATATATCTTTAAGACTTGAGGTTATATCTCATTTCCTAAAGTAATTGCACACTTTAACTTTTTTGCAAGCCTACAACTTTCCCTACTGTCAGATCTTCCTATATCTACGACCGTCACAATCTCACTTTACCAATAAGCACGATTTTTAGACAATGTGAGAAAGAAATGAATGGACATGTAAACATGGTGGGCCCAATTTGGAAAGTAATAACATAGTTAGCAGTCACAGTTAAGGGCAAAGGAAGTCAAATGAAGTGTTTCGATCTTACGATGAAGCAATGTTGTAAGATTGTAGGTGCAAATGATGAGACCGTTGAAGTCATGACAAAGGGCTAAGTTGACCATGACTGTGAGATCATAAGGTCAGTTAGTTGTATTGTAACATCGCAAGGAAAGATTGAGGGTCCTATGATCGGATGACAAGGTAAATCATAAGATCGTAAGGGTAGATTGGTAGGCTTCTGATGCTATGAAATATTGGTGTGTCATAAGATCATAAGAAGGGTAAAAGGAGAGCTCAATGTTAAGATGAGTTGATGATCATAAGATCATAGTGGTTATAGAGGGTGCCTTTAACCATGAGGTACATTTGTGATTGTAAGATCATAAGGGCTGGGCTCTAAGCTAAAGATGATATGAGGGTTTTGACCTCATTTGACGATTGTAGGATCATAAGACATTGAGTTGACCATGAAGGCATTTCTTTTGTCCAGGCTAGAAAATAAAGAGATCTTCGACCAATGAAATTACAGGAAGGGTATAAGATGAAGGTTGAATATGTTTAAATTACTAATATATCTAATTTGGCGAGCATTGAGAACAATAAAGATGGCTCTTAATGATTAGATCGATCTTTTGATCATTTGCAACTACTTTTTGCTTTCTCTAGGCTTGGTGAATGAATTTTCTATCTTCTCATGGCTATGGGTTATCCATCTACCAAATCTTTAGTTATGACCACCATTTTTGTCCCTTCCAGAGTTGAAAATGTGTATGGAAATTAGATTTTTTTCATATGGGCGTACACTTGGGGAAATCCTTCTATATCAACATTGATGTCTCTTTGCAACTTGATAATAGTGGTTGATTTCCTGGCTTCTAGTAGAAGTTTCTTAGTTATGCTTTAACTATAAAATCAAGTTTTGTACCCTTTCAAAGGGTTGATTTTTCTCTGATTCTCTAGTATTGCTTCCCATGCATACTACTATAATTTCCTGTGCCTCTGAGCTATTGTAATTCTCTTTTGTATCTCTTTCAGCCACTAACACACTATGCAATACTTCTTTGCCTCTGGTTGATGTTCTTGTCTATATTATGCAATTTGAATGATTCTATCTATTTTAGCATTTGAATAATATTGAGTGAAGTTTCTTCCTATAGTATTATTTTGTTGTCTGATCTACATGTGGTTGTTAGATTAAGCAAGGGCTAAATTTGTATTCTTTGAGGTTATAACTGGTTAATTGTGCATTTATGGGTAGAGATAAGATCAAACATTCTATTTTGGTGCATCACCTCCTTAGAATACATTAGGTACTTTGCTTCTATGCATTCCTTCTCCTTTTTCCTCTCTAAGAGTAGTTAGGTACATCTTGATAGTAAAGGAAGCCGACCTTCTCTAGAGACTCAACCTTACAATTCAAGTCCCACAACTTGGAGGTTGTTTCCATGTTTCACAAGGTTGTCCTTAGGTATAAAAATTGGACAAGGGTGCAAGATTTTGTGACAACATGTCATTTACATGAAACTAATTTGAAAAATTAGCATAGAAAGAAAATTTAACTAAAACATCTTGTATAACAACCACTATAAGCCTAGTTAATATGTGTTCTTATGCTTAGGTTTCTACGTTTGAGATGATGGGTTATCAGAGTCTGTGTTAGATGTTTTTCAAACAATTGTAGTTAACTATAAACCTATTCACTTGATGATCCTTTAATGATTCTCAATTGTTATTAAAATTGCATTTAGTTTTATTGCTAAGTCTCTATTTCAAAATTTGATTACCTGAGTTGATTGGTGATGATAAGGTGTCAACTTAATATTGCTTCTCAAAGTGGTAAAAAGCTACCAAAAGGCTATTGTTTTAACTAAATAACTTATTAAGGATGAATATCTACAATTAGAGGTTGTTAGCATGAATACTGATGATACTACATTGGAGGAGTATCCTAAGCATTGGAGAGTATTGACATGTTGCATTCATGACTTTGTTTGTCATTGATGTCAATTTAGCATAGTTTCTTTAAAGACTGACTAAGTAGCAGACATAGATCTTAATGGTATAGATAATGGTTTGATTTTCTAGTGATGTGTAGTTATGGACTTGTTTGACGCAATGTCTTGATGATGTGGTTAAGTGCACATAGTCTAAGTCAAAGATGTATGAAAGTTGTACCTGATTTATAGAGAGCAGTTTAGAGGTAGAGTATTGGGAAAATAGTTCCTGATATTTGTTTTCTAGATTACATCCAAGATGTAGTAAGAAGATGCACAATCAAGTAGTAACAGAGGATAGTCAACTGATGACATCAATGAGTGCAGAAGCCCTAGTATCACACGTGTAAATTTTTGTATAGATTATGAGCCAATAGTGCCATTATAATTGCAATTAATTAATTATCTTATTATAATTAATTGGGAAAGCCTCATTGGGAAAGCCTCAAGGACAACTCAAGGAATTATTATGAAGATATGGTATAAAGAATAAATGTTTTCCTTGATTGTAATCTATATCCATTGTTGCAAGAAGTGTGAAGTGTGAAAAGAAGAAAAATTCTTACTAAATGTGTGCAAGGGATCCAAGGGATTATTGAATCTGAGATTTGTGATCTGGTTACAAGAACAAAATGAGTAAAAGTCTGGTTGACAGGACATACAATGTAGTGCCTGCCCCTAGTTTGCATTTCTGTTATTATTGCCGAACTCTTTTAGGCCAGTTTTATGCTTGATTATTAGTAGTATTGTTTTGA